>NC_051166.1:117224205-117824205 GCF_013339725.1 Rhipicephalus microplus | reverse complement strand
AGGGCCCAGTCTAGGCGAACCAAAAAAATGCTCTATCGTATTGGGTATTCTAGAGTATGACGAAGGCCAAGTGAGCTGTGAAAATAATCAAAGCGACATTCGAATCATTGAACACACTGCGTGACCAGGCGTATATATTATTTGAAATGAAACATGCGCTGCAGGAACATGCATGGTCGAAGTAGGCATACTTAAAATACTTGTGTTTTTATGTTTATCAATACGCTTTCAAAAGGAGCTGTAAAAAATCTAAGTTGGCATTGAACTTGCAATACGACGTTGTTATCTGATTGCGACATGGGCAAAAGGGAAACTCTTCTGAAACGGAACATTGCAACATTGCAATGGTCCCAGCGACTCAACAAGTGAGACCTCAGTTTATGTTCTTCGTTCTGACCTGCTAATGAATTTTAAATTGGACAACGAACTTTGCATCCAAGCAATTGAAATACGAGCGGTATATTTTGACGCATGTGAAAACGTGGTGGTCGTTTGTTGACAGCTCCAAGACGGCAAAACTGCCGCAGAATATGCGCGTTTTAGCGGTCCTTCGCGCCATAACCTCACCATTGATGTCACAGAAATACGGCTCTTCACCATGGACAGGAGTCTTGCCGGACACATGTAAAGGTTTTGACCAATCCACCCACCCACCATCGACACGCACTCGCTCAAACACAACGTATTTGACGACATAAGTGCTCGGTCCGGCAAAGGTTTTTGACAAATCACTCTCAATTCTGGCCCGATTCACACCATGAAAATGTTTTTAGATATTCTTAAAATCTTCTCAAACCCATTACAGAAGTCACGGGTGAGTTTGCACGTGCAGGGCAAGAGGCAACAGCACGTGTAGGGCACGTCAACGTGCTGAAAGAGCCCAGTCAGAAGGCGGGAGTGGGGTGACGAGCGACCGGTTTTGCGAGAAAAGTGGCGTATGAATGGATGAATGGATGTATCCGCCTGTGTCCTTTAAATCGGGCAGCAGCTCACGCTACCTAGCCATAAAGTTCAGTTTATACACCATGTGTGGAACGATTGAATTCCTTGAGAGTTAATAGTCAGTATAATAACTGTATTTGATTATCACTCGCCTATATTGTAGCAACCAATCAGTTTGCCTCATCCTGGTTTATTCTACCCATTTGAAGTCTATTTTGACTTCCATTGTTCCTTAATCCCAATGATTTAAAAAAAAATTTCGCGCCATTATCTTGGAGCCCTATAGAGACCATTATGAAAGGTCAGCCATTTCTTCACCCTCTTCCCACGTACTGCATAACCTGTCTCTACCTTCGTATTTGGCTCGGTACATCTTGGTCCGCAATACACCCGTTCTGGCCTTGAACAGCAAAGAACTACTCCGAGAATATTTAAAGAACTTTCCTTTTGTAATTTTATGCTTGAAAGTTTGGTAGGTATCCAGTGATGATTTCATAAGCATTCCAATTTTCCACATGTCCCTGTATGTTTCCTTCACCTGCTTCTCAAGCGATGTTTCTTTTTGGCCTGGTATTCATCTGTTGTCTAAATACTTGCTTGAACATTTTCGAGTTTGCTTCCTCATTTATTGTCAGCATTATTTATGCACAAGCCGCCGTTATAGCTCAGTGCTCACTCGTAGAGCATTTAACGCGTTATTCGAAGGTCGCAGGTTCGGCTCCTGGCCACAAGAAGTTATCTTTTCACCTACTTTTCTTTCTTCTCGATTTTAGTTTAATTAGGTCCAATAACTTCTCCTATACTTTCCTTGGATTTTTGTCTGTTGGATCTCATTATTATTGTGTCAAACACAAAAAAACGAGCCTTAAGTACACACTTCATTATGTACTATACCCCGCCGTGGTGGTCTGGTGGCTAAAGTACTCGGCTGCTGACCGGCAGGTTGCGGGATCGAACCTCGGCTGCGGCGGCTGCATTTCTGATGGAGGCGGAAATGCTTTAGGCCCGTGTGTTCAGATTTGGGTGCACGTTAAAGAACCCCTGGTGGTCGAAGTTTCCGAAGCCCTCCACTACGGCGTCTCTCATAATCATGTGGTGGTTTTGGGACGTTAAACCCTACATAATAATCAACCAATCAGTACCAAATAACATATTGATATCAGTTATATGAACTCTCTCGGCTGGTTTCTGCCGTCATCGTCACCGCCGCTGTCATTCACGTATATGTTTATGTATGTATATATATATACAGAGAGCGACGCGCGAGCCTCTTCTTTCTGCAGAGCGAACAAAGCCTTTCCGGCCGGGGTCGTTTGCGAGCGCGCTTATCCCGTGAGCGAACAAGGGGGGTGGTGGTGGGGGGCTGCTTATGGTTGCTGCGCTATTGCGGTAACGATCAGCGAGCGGCTTGTGCCCCTACCGCAGGCGGCTGCTTCTACGGGATGCACTCGCAACACGAAAAAATGGTACCAAAAGTGTACCTGGAGCGGTCGTGTTCTATTACACGAGCGTTTTGTAAGGTTACGTGACATTGAATCTAAATGAGTTGACCGCCAGCCTCACTTCGCATAACATTGCAGTTTGTCGCGATCAAATTCAATTCCTTCATCTTTCATCCTTATGGTGAAACCTATTTTGTGCAGTCATGTCTGCCCCAGTCGCGAACTGCACTTGTCAACATGCGCACGAGTTTCCATGCGCACGAGTTTACCGATAAATCTTCTTGACACACACATACGTATCCAGTGGCTAAGCATGTTTTGCCGGTTTTGTAGTTTTTTTTTTCATAGGATAAATAAGGGTGATGTCTCGGAGAAGGCTGATTGAAGGGTTTAACGTCCCAAAAGCATTAATAGGATTATTTGAGACGCCGTAGTGAAGGGCTTCGTAAATTTAGACCGCCTGCGGTTCTTCAACGTGCACCCAAAAAGAGAGAGAAACGAGAAAAGAGGAAGGCAGGGAGGTTAACCAGATGCTAATATCCGGTATGCTACCCAAATCTGAGCCCATGGGCCTACAGCATTTTCGCTTCCATCGAAAATGCAGCCGCTACAGCCGGGATACGATCCCGTGACCTGCGGGTCACCAGCCGAGTACCTTAGTCACTAGACCACCGCGGCGGGGCTATGTGGGGGCCGACCTGAAAAGTGTGGTACGGCATGAAACCGCATACGTGTCACGTCATTCTTTTTACTGTGTTTTCTCCGTCTCATGTATTTACTGACAAAGACAAACCAATACCGCATTCGCTTTTATGTCCATGTCTGCATTGCTTATCGACTTATCGACCGTGTTCATTTCACTTCGCCCGCAGACGTCGGCGAACACTCTTGCGCGCATTTCGAAATTTCAGGCTACAACAAAAACAAGGTGTGTGTATACTCACGCCCACTTATGCGTACGAGTGCTGCACAGCTGCTCCGGTCACGTTTCTTCAGCTGCCCCTCTTCAGTGTATCTCCAAGCATGTGCAGAAGCTCCTCTAAGGATCGTTTATAACAAACCTAGAATAGAATTTCACCGTTCGCTATGGTACAGAAAACGCCGATTGCACGTTATCGGATGAGTTTCACTGATTGTAAACTCATCGACTTTATAAAATTACCATCAAGTGCTTCGCCACCCTTCAGTCACCACACACACTGGCAATTTGTAGCATGAACGTATGATCGTTGCCCGCACGCGCCACCGATATCTCACACGATCATGTCGTCTGTGAGGTACCTCTACCATGCTTCACGAAAACGTGGATGGATAGTGCCGCCGAGCTGTCAGCATTCAAGTGCATCAGTCTCGTGAAACGGCAAAACCTCCGAGCAGCTAAAATGGCCTTTTAAGAATGCTTCGACGGAATAACGCGTTTACCATGCAATGTTTCATACCAACTCAACTCGCTGCCACAGGTGACTTGTGATGATGTATGTGCCGTCAAAACATCACCCGGCTTCATTGTCCCAGCAGTCTACCTCTCACCGGGAACCTCGAGCAACGACATCGTCTAGCCCTTGCTCCACATTTTCAGTGGCGTGTGCGAAGAGAATGTGCCGGTGATCGTCACTGGAGACTTCAACTGAATGTATTTGATGTAAAAATGGGTGGGTTGTGGTGTTTCTCGGTGCATAATTTAGACTTCGCTTCCTGTCTGACGTTACACAGCCAACTATACGCAACAACACGTCGCCAGATATTGTGTTCCGAAATAGAGTGGCGTCACAAGTGCGCTGCGTGCCATTGCCAACGTACTTCAATGACCACAAGGTGGTTGTCGCTGTCATCGAGTGAAATGTGTTTCAATTATATTCACCAGTGTTTCTACTGAATACTGTATTTGCTGCCATTAATTCATACACGTCATTTGAAACATAATTTATTTCGCCATGTGAGCCTTGCATTACTATCCTTCCGAGCGCACCCGAAGGAGGGCCTCACCACATACAGAGTTGCTCTACACATAACAAACTGCCACCAGCGGCGGCACATGTCGTATAGCCTTAGTAGCAGCTTGCGCTGCCCACGGGAGGCAATTCTCCTCAACGCCGTCACTGCGCACGAGCCTTGTTGTAGTCATATACTCTGACTACGCCGCAGGGAACTTGGTTACTTAACAAGCGCATGTTTACTACAATTATTATTGCTCCTAAAATCGCTACCCTGGATTCGTATAACCTCCGTGTACGTTGTTATTGCATTCATTGCTCCTTTGGCGAAACTTTGAAGTTTAGTTAAAAGGAGAAAATAAACAATATATATATATTTTTATTATATATATATATAAGGAAAAGAAGTGTATACCTAAGGGCTCGTTTTTCCGTGTTTTGACATAATATTAACGAGATCTAACAGACAGTAATGCCAAGGAATGTATAGGGGAAGTTACTAGAACCAATGAAATGTAAATAAGAAAGAAAAGTGGGTGAAAAAATAACCAGCCGTGAGCAGGAATCGAACCTACGACCTTCGAATAACGCGTTCGATGCTCTAACAACTGAGCTATCACAGCGGGCTTCCCTCCATCCAATTTTTTGGTTTACATGTGAATTTAGAAGCAGGAGTGTCAGTCAGTGCCATCTATAAGCCAAGCGACGAGTGTAAAACACTCTTTTATGCACATATGTGGCGTCACGTAGCACGTGAACTTATTACGAGCGGGCAGATGATCAATAGTTCCTCGTAAACAACCTAATGACACCAAGTCTGCTAGTACGAGACCCTCGTTATATATATATATATATATATATATATATATATATATATATATATATATATATATATATATATATATATATATTGTGGTGAAGCCTTCGAACAGTGGGTCGTCCTCTCCAGCGCCTTCTAGTGGGTTGCCCTTTTTAGCAAGAAGAAGAGCAGCTCGTGCAGAGAGTCGGTACCCGCATTGACTGTCGCTGTCAAGCATCGTCGACAAGTGTCCGCCAATAAACATCTCAACAATTTGGTGGAGAGTGCTGTGCCCTTCTAACACCTTCGGTTAGCATTTGATGCCCCTGGAGCTTCGATCCCGCACCGTGCCTTCTACCATGCACCAAGACGCCGCACAGCAAACGCTTCCTCCTGCGCCGACGCCATGTTCCGGTGTTCCCCGCATCCGCGACCCTCCTGTCTTCACCGGCGCGGATGGCACCGACGTCGAGGACTGGCTTGCTATGTACGAACGCGTCAGCGTCCCCAATCATTGGGACGAGGCAGGTAAACTCGGCAACCTGGTTTTCTACCTCGCGGGTGTGGCCGGCATGTGGTACAACAACCACGCATCCGATTTCCCCACTTGGTCCGCTTTTAAAACGCCGTCGTCGACGTGTTCGGCCGTCCTGCCGTTCGTAAGCTTCAAGCCGAACAGCGGTTACGTGAACGAGCACAGCAGACCGGTGAGTCCTTCACAAGCTACATAGAGGACATCCTTGACTTGTGCAAGAAAGTGGACGCGAGCATGTCAGAGGCCGACAGAATTACCCATGTTCAAAAAGGCATCGCCGACGATGCCTTCACCATGCTCCTGGCCAAGAACCCTCGCACTGTGGCAGAGATCATTACACTTTGCCAAAGTTACGAGGAGCTGCGACGGCAGCGCTCGATGACCCGTCGACCACCCTCACGTGACGCTGATCTCTCGGCCTTGTCAACACTTCCGGACCACACCGCCTTGCTTGCTGAAATCAAGTCATTCGTGCGTGAGGAAGTGGCCCGCCAGGTCTCTTTACTGGCCTTTGCTTCCCCGCAACGTGCTGAACAGTCGTCAAGCACACTTCTGCCTCCCCTCCGCCGAGCCATTCAGCAGGAAATCGCGGAGGTCGTTCCAGAATATCACCAGCCGCCTCCAGTATCTACACCACTCAGTTACGCCCAAGTTGTCGCCAGGCCACCC
This sequence comes from Rhipicephalus microplus, assembly GCF_013339725.1. Lineage (NCBI taxonomy): Eukaryota > Metazoa > Arthropoda > Arachnida > Ixodida > Ixodidae > Rhipicephalus > Rhipicephalus microplus. The sequence continues at coordinate 117,817,884 of NC_051166.1, read as the reverse complement.
CCACCGATTCCTGTGACTGGCCCTCTTGGTTACACCGATACCATCGCCAGACCCCAGGCCTTCGGAGAAACTGTGCCGCCTACATATACCGACGTCATCCACGTGCCCCGTGTGCCGCCCACTATGCAGTTATATCAGCAGCCGGCTCGCCCATCGCGTTCTTCGACATGGATGGGACCCGCGAACCGATGGCGCACTGCGGACAATCGCCCCATCTGCTTTGCTTGTGGTTGCGTCGGTCACGTAGCACGCTACTGCAATCGTGTGCAGCGACCGCAGGTCGCCTCCAGTTTTCCCAGCCAATCGAGCCGCTTTTATGACCAACCGCAACCTTCGTCACCGTCGTCCCGCCCGGCTCCATCTACCCGCCGCTCACATTCTCCGCGACGTCGCTCACTGTCGCCGATGCGGCCACGTCCACTAGAGAGTGACTAGGAAAACTAGTCGTCGCAGTCCACGAGGCAAGGGCTGCGACGCTGTCGAACTGCGGAAGCCCTCAGGAAAGACCATCGAACGTGATAGACGCGCTTTTGGATGGTGTTCGTGCATCTGCCCTTGTAGATACTGGAGCCGCCGTATCCGTGATGGACGCAAAGCTTAGCCGATTACTGCGCAAAGTGACCACGCCACTTTCCGGGCTCTCCCTCCGTACAGCCAGCGCCCAAAGCATTCACCCTACAGCGATGTGTACAGCCCCCCTCATGATTCAGGACGTGATGTATGCCGTCGAATTCATCATAATTCCTTCATGCTCTCACGACGTCATCCTAGGATGGGATTTTCTCTCCCGCCACGACGCCGTCATTCATTGCGCACCAGCAGAAATAGAGCTGACACCATTCTCTTCTTTGACGCCGGCCGACAGTCCATCTACTGCAAGCAAGTTACTCGTCAGGGACGACACGCAAGTGCCTGCAAACTCGTCCGCGGCGGTGTCGGTCTACTGTGCAAGTCTTTCAGACACCGCTGCACTCCTCTCACCATCTCACCGTGTTTTCACCAGAAAAGGTTTGCTGGTTCCTTTCGCGACCGTGCAAGTAACTCGCGGCAGCACCACTATTTTTGTTCTGAACTCATCCCCGTACAGTGTTACGTTGGTGCGAGGGGAATGTCTCGGCAGCGTGGAACCCATCTAAGACGCACAAGTCATGGATCAACCTGATGACACGCACTGCCGAAGTTCCAATACGCTTAGTGCTGTTTCTACATCTGTTTCATCATCCGCTGATGTATTTGGTCCTTCCATTGCCGACAACCTTACGCCGGTACAGCGCTCCCAGCTTCTGGCCCTGTTGGAAGAATTCCGCTCTTCTTTCGACGTATCTCAACCTTCTCTCGGCCGCACATCCACTGTTACGCATCGCATTGACACAGGCGCACAACCACCACTACGGCAACGTCCATATCGCGTATCTCCCACAGAACGCCGTGTAATCAACGAGCAAGTGGACGACATGCTACGCCGCGATGTTATTCGACGCTCTAACAGCCCCTGGGCGTCTCCTGTCGTTCTCGTCGCGAAGAAGGACGGTTCTGTGCGGTTCTGTGTGGACTACCGACGTCTCAACAAGATCACTCGTAAGGACGTGTACCCACTACCGCGTGTGGATGACGCGATTGACAGCCTGCAAGGAGCCGAATTCTTTTCATCTCTAGATTTGCGCTCAGGGTACTGGCAAGTACCTATGGCTGAGGACGCTCGACCGAAGACCGCTTTCGTCACTCCCGACGGCTTGTACGAATTCAACGTCATGCCGTTTGGGCTGTGCAATGCGCCTGCCACCTTTGAGCGCATGATGGATACCGTTCTGCGTGACCTGAAATGGCACACGTGCCTGTGCTACCTCGATGACGTCGTCGTTTTCGCTCCGGACTTCTCCACGCACTTTCAACGCCTGCGGCATGTTTTAACGCGTCTGAGTGACGCCCGTCTACAACTAAACCTAAAGAAGTGCCGATTTGCAGCTCGGCAGTTGACAATACTCGGCTACGTCGTGTCCAAGGACGGAATTCTTCCCGATCCAGCCAAGCTTCGGGCCGTGACCGAGTTCCCCAAGCCGACATCCGTCAAAAAACTGCGCAGTTTCATAGGACTGTGTTCCTACTTTCGGCGCTTCATCCGAAACTTCGCGTCTATCGTATCGCCGCTGACAAAGCTCCTCGGTAGTAACGGGCCTCTCCATTCGTGGTCATCACAGTGTGACGACGCATTCACAACGCTCCGTCGTTTACTGACGTCGCCTCCCATACTCCGCCACTACGACCCTACTGCCTCTACAGAGGTACACACGGACGCCAGTGGTGTCGGTCTCGGCGCTGTCCTTGCGCAGCGCAAACCAGGGTTCCCGGAATATGTCGTGGCGTATGCAAGCCGTACGCTTACAAAAGCCGAGACTAATTACACCGTCACTGAGAAAGAATGTCTGGCAATCGTCTGGGCCCTTACCAAGTTCCGACCTTATTTATATGGTCGCCCATTTGATGTAGTCACCGACCATCACGCACTATGCTGGTTGTCATCATTGAAAGATCCCTCAGGCCGTCTCGCCCGGTGGGCACTTCGCCTGCAAGACTACGACATCCGCGTGCTGTACCGCAACGGAAGGCAACATGCTGACGCCGACGCCCTGTCGCGCTCTCCCTTGCCTGACGACAATGCCCACGACTCAGCGTCTCAGCTTGCCGTTTCTTCCATTAGCATTCATGCCGTTGCTACTGAACAGCGCAAGGATCAATGGATTGCCTCACTGATAGACTTGCTGACTGATCCATCCACTACATCCACTCGCGCGTTGCGTCGTCAAGCCCACCATTTCGCCGTTCGCGACGACCTTCTCCACCGACGCAATTACAGCGGTGACGGCCGCCAGTGGCTCCTAGTCATACCCCGCAGTCTGCGCTCTGACATATGCGAATTCTTTCATACTGATCCGCAATGTGCGCACTCCGGCGTATCGAATACTTACCAGCGCATTCGCCAACGGTACTTTTGGCGCGGCATGTACCGCTATGTGCAGAAATTCGTTCGCTCCTGCATAGAATGTCAGCGCCGCAAAACTTCAACGCACCTGTCGCTGGTAGGTCTGCAACCTCTACCTTGCCCTGCTAGGCCGTTTGGGCGCGTTGGCATCGATTTGTATGGGCCACTTCCACTAACGTCGGCCGGTAACCGCTGGGCCATTGTTGCTGTGGACCACCTCACGCGATACGCCGAAACTGCCGCTCTCCCCGCGGCTACAGCGAGCGATGTGGCCTCCTTCCTGCTCCAACGATTCATGCTGCGACACGGTCCACCTCAGGAACTGCTCAGTGATCGAGGCCGCGTCTTCCTGTCTGAAGTCGTCGAAGCCATTCTCAAAGAGTGCAACGTTGTTCACCGCAAAACTGCCGCTTACCACCCGCAGACGAATGGCCTCATTGAACGCTTCAACCGTACGCTCGGCGACATGCTCTCCAAGTACGTCGCCGCCGATCACACAAATTGGGATTCCATTCTACCCTTCGTCACCTACGCATATAACACCTCCCCTCAGAGCACTACAGGCTTTTCACCTTTCTTTTTATTATATGGAAGGCACCCGTCGCACACCATCGACACTATACTTCCGTACAAGCCAGATCCGTCAGAGTGGGCGCCTATTTCTGCTACAGCCAAGCTTGCTGAAGAGTGTCGAGAACTTGCAAAGACCTTTACAGCGCATGATCAAGAGCGGCAAAAAGGCATTCACGCTGACACCAGCACTACTGCGCCCATGTTCCTCCCTGGAGCGCTCGTCTGGCTCTCGATCTCTACCACTTCAACTGGCCTATCTTCAAAACTACTGCCCAAATACGAAGGCCCCTACCGTGTCGTCGAACGCACTTCCCCTGTAAATTACTTGATCGAACCCATCGAACCATCTTCGGACATGCGCCGTCGAGGGCGCGACATTGTCAACGTGGAGCGCCTCAAAGCCTACCACGACCCGCTCATAGTAACCAGCTGCTAGGTCGCCAGGCGGCTCCCTCTTCGTACCCGGGGTAGTTGTGGTGAAGCCTTCGGACAGAGGGTCGTCCTCTCCAGCGCCTTCTAGTGGGTTGCCCTTTTTAGCAAGAAGAAGAGCAGCTCGTGCAGAAAGTCGGTACCCGCATTGACTGTCGCTGTCAAGCATCGTCGACAAGTGTCCGCCAATAAACATCTCAACAATATATATATATATATATATATATATATATATATATATATATATATATGTGACGTATGAAGCGATGGTTGGTAGAGGCAGAGAAGGAAGAAGTGCAGAATAGAATAAACATGGGGTATGAGCCAGGCCACGTCTGCCAGTCATCATAGCGTCACACAAGTCGACAGGATGAAGACCTGCCAGCCCCTTCATCAGTCGCTCATCATCTACGCAGTTCTCCGCAAGACACCATGACCACACATGGACTACCGTACAAGCGCCTGGTATTGCGCATCGGCCAGCATCATGTCAGAACCATCTGCTGACCTTGACATCCCCAAGTACACCGGATCAGCGGACGACGGACCCGTAGAAGACTGGTTCAACCTCTTCGAGCTCCACGCCACCGCTGCATCATGGTCGGAACGGGAGATGATCACAAACTTCACTGACTACATCTCAGGTGAGGCATTCAAATTTTACCTCACCCACATCTTCTAGAACGATGAGTCTTGGAAAAAGATCAAAGAAGAAATGGTCACCCGTTTCAAATAATACGATGAAGACTTTTCCATACCTCATCAGCTGATGGCTTTTCAACTCAACCATCACAGTTACGCGAAGTCTTCCCGCAGTAAGCGTATTTCCCGAACAAGACTTCAGAGTAAATATTCCACCATTGTACCATCATATGACTCATCCGAATACACTTCACGCATTACGACACCAACTAGAGACTTGCACGTCGCATCAAAGAAGGTAATGCCACCGTATGCCGATAGGAATGTAGACCATTTTGCCAAAAGAGCGAACTTACGGTTGGATTTTTCACGGGCAGTTAAATCGGCATTTCCAATGTATTTTCGGCACCATAATACTTCAAGTATTACTGAACAACCCGAATCACTTGATGCTTCGTGTCGCACACATGGCTCACACGGCTTCGGACGCGTGACGGCATTTACGCATGACGAGTTAGTAAATCCGCATGAAACCAAACCAGACAACGAATGTTCACAGGAGCATCATTCGTTCAAAGTATTCAGCTCAGCAGTTCCATCTCCTGTCATCAACTTTACTGATAAACCTGATGAAGCACCTCATAAGGTCGTAGCATTTACGCATGACGATTTAGTGAATCCGCACGAAACCAAACCACACAACGAATGTTCACAGAAATCTCATTTGTTCAAAGTATTCAACTCAGCAGTTCCCACAAAGCCAGAAGCATTCACAATCAGCATCTTGTGAACAAAAGTGTTCTGCAGAAGCGTCGAGTGTTCATCAATGTCAAGATCGAAGCGACGTGAATCCAGTGTACAACCTCACTGCCTATAATGAAAACAAAACTGCAGGTGCGACTTCTGATGACATAAGTACTCTTCAGGCAACCAATGAACGGTTTATAAATATAGAAGATTCAAGTGCACGAAACCCGGCACATTGTTTTGCGCCGGAAACAGTTGCATTGGTTGGCGTCGTAGAAGCCTGCGGAGAACTCGCCAAGAATCCTGGCGCACCACGATCAATGTCACACCATAAGCAAGTTGACAAAACCAAGAAACTACAACGTCAACGTATACTTGAACATTGTCAACGACGAAAGAAAACGTCATCGAGTGCACTCTTAAGGCTTAAAGAACATTACAAAAAGGCCCATCGTGGTAGATACATTGTCCACCGAGGATCAAGAATGTGCCTTCCATCAAAACATCTGCGACATCGCCATAGAAAAATCTCCAAAAGCCACAAAAGCACCCCTGGTACTCGGCAGAAACACAGGCAGTACCCAATCAACCTCGATCAACGCGCACGCAAGCTGCCTGCTCGGTCTGTGCCACGACGAAGAATTCAATGCCTACGATATCTGAACTGTCGATTGTGCAAGGCGTTCGAACCTCTTTTGTTCTTCACAAGAATGCCGGCTGCGATTTCGGCTATCTCCATGTCCAAAGCATTCTTGTGTTATCCAGGACGCAACCATCAGCCTCGCCCGCCAGATCTCTTATTGATATCACCGGACTGCCACACTCTCCCCTCAAGTCTTAGCGACGAAGAAGACAACACGTGCATTTTAAAATTTGTGAAACTACCCCTTTATTTTGACATTGGTGACTTCCAAGCCACTCCTTGTTTACTTTTTCTTGTTTGTAAGTTGTAACTCATGCCTTCTCTCGGGGGGAGGGGGAATCGTGTGACGTATGAAGCGATGGTTGGTAGAGGCAGAGAAGGAAGAAGTGCAGAATAGAATAAACATGGGGTATGAGCCAGGCCACGTCTGCCAGTCATCATAGAGTCACATATATATATATACCGGGTGTTCAAAATTAAGCTTTATGATTTTTTTAAAATTAGGCGCTCGAAGGCACGTGAGAACCACTTGTGCAAATAAGTTAAGCGGCCAGGGGGACAGAAAGTTAGATGATAATTATCGCTGTCAGCAGCCCAATTAACTAAAATTTAATAATTAACTTTTTACTGGCTGCGGTAAGTTGGCATGTTTATATTGAAAAAATGTAGGCAGTGGTGTTTGTACACAGTTTCAGTTGGAAGATTTTTTCTAGCACGCCTGTGTTCCGAGATATCCGGCTCCAAAGTTTAATTGTCTTTCGCACGATTACGCATGCAAGAGGGTGAGGGTCCGCGCAAAGCTCCTCCCTAAAGTGACGCATCTGTTGCGTGTGGTGTTTAGTGTGTGAAGAGGGTGGAAGCGTAGGCATAGGTGATAGCAATTACCCTTGCCCTCTTCGGCCGGCGAAATCAAAATGTGACAGCGCGGTGCGCCATGAGCCTTACGCATGATCCTGATGAACGCGATAACAGGAGACCATTTTTCGCGACGTTTTTTCGTGACTTTAGATCACACTGAGACATCTTCTTGTGAACGCGTTAGCAGGACCGTCCTGCACTAGGGTGCCTCCGGTTAGAGCACAGCGTCTCTGCATTGAAGGTCTACCAAGGAAATCCACGTGGAGTCCTTTCGAGCTAATATGGCTGCTTCTGGCGTGAGGTATTCTACCAAAGTAAAAGTAGACGTGGTGCTTGCAATGGCTGAAATGAATGGCAACGCTTCGTTAGCAATGGAGCTTTACGCGTCTCGCCACCCACACCGTCCCCTTCCAACAAGGCCCACTTTCACAAACCTGTTTCGACGCTTCTGCACAACAGGCTCTGTCCACCTTCCGAGACGGACCAGGAAGGCAATCGTCGATGAAGACTTTGAAATCGACGTTGTCGCGTGCGTAACCTCGATGCCAGAGCTCAGCATCCGACAGATTGCCGATCAGTGCGGTCGCAGCATCGGAACAGTCACAAATGTTTTAAGAAAGCACAAGTTCCATCCATATCACGTTTACCTTCATCAGGACCTAAATGAGGCGGACTTTGAAAGGCGAGTTGACTTCTGCAATTGGGGCCTCATCAAAACTGATCAAGAAAATGACTTTTTGCACAGAATAATTTGGACTGATGAAGCTCGGTTTTGCCGAAATGGAAGTGTTAATCTTCACAACGCCCATTATTGGGCACAAGAAAACCCACACTGGCTGAGGCAGCACAAGCATCAAGTTCGCTGGAGTGTGAATGTGTGGTGCGGCATACTCGGGGACAGGATCATCGGACCTCACTTTTTTGAGGACAACTTGAACGGAAAGATGTACACAGAAGAAATATTAGGTGTTGTCATTGATGATCTTGTCTGCAGTCTTTCCCTGAATGACCTGCGCCAAGTATGGTTTCAGCACGATGGAGCACCACCACATTTTTCTACCAGGGCGAAGAACTGGTTGGACAGACGTTTTCCACAACAGTGGATTGGGCGCGCAGGAGCGATGTTTTGGCCACCAAGATCACCTGACCTTTCTCCGCTCGACTTTTTCCTTTGGGGCTACGTTAAAGATCGAGTTTACGTAACAGAGCCCAGCGATGTTAATGACATGAAGGACAGGATAACATCTGCCTGTGCGAGTATTCCTGCAGAAGTACTGCGCCGAGTCATCGAGTCGACGCGACAGCGGTTCATGCTTTGCGTTGCTGCCGAAGGCAGGCATTTTGAACACTTTTTGGGGCATTGACGTCTTGAGAGGTGAAGAGTTTCGATGAGATTTGTGCATGACCGAAATATGCTTATGTAGCAGCAGGAAATATGCGTTAGCAAGGATAAAACTGTTTCAGTTATTATTGGTGGAGTTGTTGCTCTTGTTTCAATAAAAGTTACAGTACTCGGACATCAGCAGTCACGCTATTCGCGTAGCCCAGGCAACGACCACGCATGCTTCTCTAGTGATTATTACGCACGCGCACTGGCATCCAGATTCTCCGCTCGCACCATTATCTCGGCATGGTATCTGCCACTATCGTTAGAGGCTCTGCAGTTGCGTGTTACGACACTGGTTGCAAGCGTTCTTCGATTTTTGATTTCGACGGCCGAAGAGGGCAAGGGTAATTGCTATCACCTATGCCTACGCTTCCACCCTCTTCACACACTAAACACCACACGCAACAGATGCGTCACTTTAGGGAGGAGCTTTGCGCGGACCCTCACCCTCTTGCATGCGTAATCGTGCGAAAGACAATTAAACTTTGGAGCCGGATATCTCGGAACACAGGCGTGCTAGAAAAAATCTTCCAACTGAAACTGTGTACAAACACCACTGCCTACATTTTTTCAATATAAACATGCCAACTTACCGCAGCCAGTAAAAAGTTAATTATTAAATTTTAGTTAATTGGGCTGCTGACAGCGATAATTATCATCTAACTTTCTGTCCCCCTGGCCGCTTAACTTATTTGCACAAGTGGTTCTCACGTGCCTTCGAGCGCCTAATTTTAAAAAAATCATAAAGCTTAATTTTGAACACCCGGTATATTGTTGAGACGTTTATTGGCGGACGGTTGTCGACGATGCTTGACAGTGACAGTCAATGCGGGTACCGACTCTCTGCACAAGCTGCTCTTCTTCTTGCTAAAAAGGGCAACCCACTAGAAGGCGCTGGAGAGGACGACCCACTGTTCGAAGGCTTCACCACAACTACCCCGGGTACGAAGAGGGAGCCGCCTGGCGACCTAGCAGCTGGTTACTATGAGCGGGTCGTGGTAGGCTTTGAGGCGCTCCACGTTGACAATGTCGTGCCCTCGACGGCGCATGTCCGAAGATGGTTCGATGGGTTCGATCAAGTAATTTACAGGGGAAGTGCGTTCGACGACACGGTAGCGGCCTTCGTATTTGGGCAATAGTTTTGAAGATAGGCCAGTTGAAGTGGTAGGGATCGAGAGCCAGACGAGCGCTCCAGGGAGGAACATGGGCGCAGTAGTGCTGGTGTCAGCGCGAATGCCTTTTTGCCGCTCTTGATCATGCGCTGTAAAGGTCCTTGCGAGCTCTCGACACTCTTCAGCAAGCTTGGCTGTAGCAGAAATAGGCGCCCACTCTGACGGATCTGGCTTGTACGGAAGTATAGTGTCGATGGTGTGCGACGGGTGCCTTCCATATAATAAAAGAAAGGTGAAAAGCCAGTAGTGCTCTGAGGGGCGGTGTTATATGCGTAGGTGACGAAGGGTAGAATGGAATCCCAATTTGTGTGATCGGCGGCGACGTACTTGGAGAGCATGTCGCCGAGCGTACGGTTGAAGCGTTCAGTGAGGCCATTCGTCTGCGGGTGGTAAGCGGCAGTTTTGCGGTGAACAATGTTGCACTCTTTGAGAATGGCTTCGACGACTTCAGACAGGAAGACGCGGCCTCGATCACTGAGCAGTTCCTGAGGTGGACCGTGTCGCAGCATGAATCGTTGGAGCAGGAAGGAGGCCACATCGCTCGCTGTAGCCGCGGGGAGAGCGGCAGTTTCGGCGTATCGCGTGAGGTGGTCTACAGCAACAATGGCCCAGCGGTTACCGGCCGACGTTAGTGGAAGTGGCCCATACAAATCAATGCCAACGCGCCCAAACGGCCTGGCAGGGCAAGGTAGAGGTTGCAGACCTACCGGCGACAGGTGCGTTGAAGTTTTGCGGCGCTGACATTCTATGCAGGAGCGAACGAATTTCTGCACATAGCGGTACATGCCGCGCCAAAAGTACCGTTGGCGAATGCGCTGGTAAGTCTTCGATACGCCGGAGTGCGCACATTGCGGATCAGTATGAAAGAATTTGCATATGTCAGAGCGCAGACTGCGGGGTATGACTAGGAGCCACTGGCGGCCGTCACCGCTGTAATTGCGTCGGTGGAGAAGGTCGTCGCGAACGGCGAAATGGTGGGCTTGACGACGCAACGCGCGAGTGGATGTAGTGGATGGATCAGTCAGCAAGTCTATCAGTGAGGCAATCCATTGATCCTTGCGCTGTTCAGTAGCAACGGCATGAATGCTAATGGAAGAAACGGCAAGGTGAGACGCTGAGTCGTGGGCATTGTCGTCAGGCAAGGGAGAGCGCGACAGGGCGTCGGCGTCAGCATGTTGCCTTCCGTTGCGGTACAGCACGCGGATGTCGTAGTCTTGCAGGCGAAGTGCCCACCGGGCGAGATGGCCTGAGGGATCTTTCAATGAGGACAACCAGCATAGTGCGTGATGGTCGGTGACTACATATAATGGGCGACCATATAAATAAGGTCGGAACTTGGTAAGGGCCCACACGATTGCCAGACATTCTTTCTCAGAGACGGTGTAATTAGTCTCGGCTTTTGTAAGCGTACGGCTTGCATACGCCACGACATATTCCGGGAACCCTGGTTTGCGCTGCGCAAGGACAGCGCCGAGACCGACACCACTGGGGTCCGTGTGTACCTCTGTAGGGGCAGTAGGGTCGTAGTGGCGGAGTATGGGAGGCGACGTCAGTAAACGACGGAGCGTTGTGAATGCGTCGTCACACTGTGATGACCACGAATGGAGAGGCCCGTTACTACCGAGGAGTTTTGTCAGCGGCGATGCGATAGACGCGAAGTTTCGGATGAAGCGCCGAAAGTAGGAACAAAGTCCTAAGAAACTGCGCAGTTCCTTGATGGATGTCGGCTTGGGGAACTCGGTCACGGCCCGAAGCTTGGCTGGATCGGGGAGAATTCCGTCCTTGGACACGACGTAGCCGAGTATTGTCAACTGCCGAGCTGCAAATCGGCACTTCTTCAGGTTCAGTTGCAGACTGGCGTCACTCAGACGCGTTAAAACATGCCGCAGGCGTTGAAGGTGCGTTGAGAAGTCCGGAGCGAAAACGACGACGTCATCGAGGTAGCACAGGCACGTGTGCCATTTCAGGTCACGCAGGACGGTATCCATCATGCGCTCAAAGGTGGCAGGCGCATTGCACAGCCCAAACGGCATGACGTTAAATTTGTACAAGCCGTCGGGAGTGACGAAAGCGGTCTTCGGGCGAGCGTCCTCAGCCATAGGTACTTGCCAGTACCCTGAGCGCAAATCTAGAGATGAAAAAAATTCGGCTCCTTGCAGGCTGTCAATCGCGTCATCCACACGTGGTAGTGGGTACACGTCCTTACGAGTGATCTTGTTGAGACGTCGGTAGTCCACACAGAACCGCACAGAACCGTCCTTCTTCGCGACGAGAACGACAGGAGATGCCCAGGGGCTGTTAGAGGGTCGAATAACATCGCGGCGTAGCATGTCGTCCACTTGCTCGTTGATTACACGGCGTTCTGTGGGAGATACGCGATACGGACGTTGCCGTAGTGGTGGTTGTGCGCCTGTGTCAATGCGATGCGTAACAGTTGATGTGCGGCCGAGAGAAGGTTGAGAGACATCGAAAGAAGAGCGGAATTCTTCCAACAGGGCCAGAAGCTGGGAGCGCTGGACCGGCGTAAGGTTGTCAGCAATGGAAGGACCAAATACATCAGCGGATGATGAAACAGATGTAGAAACAGCACTAAGCGTATTGGAACTTCGGCAGTGCGTGTCATCAGGTTGATCCATGACTTGTGCGTCTTCGATGGGTTCCACGCTGCCGAGACATTCCCCTCGCACCAACGTAACACTGTACGGGGATGAGTTCAGAACAAAAATAGTGGTGCTGCCGCGAGTCACATGCACTGTCGCGAAAGGAACCAGCAAACCTTTTCTGGTGAAAACACGATGAAATGGTGAGAGGAGTGCAGCGGTGTCTGAAAGACTTGCACAGTACACCGACACCGCCGCGGACGAGTTTGCAGGCACTTGCGTTTCGTCCCTGACAAGTAATTTGCTTGCAGTAGATGGACTGTCGGCCGGCGTCAAAGAAGAGAATGATGTTAGCTCTATTTCTGCTGGTGCGCAATGAATGACGGCGTCGTGGCGGGAGAGAAAATCCCATCCTAGGATGACGTCGTGAGAGCATGAAGGAATTATGATGAATTCAACGGCATACATCACGTCCTGAATCATGAGGCGGGCTGTACACATCGCTGTAGGGTGAATGCTTTGGGCGCTGGCTGTACGGAGGGAGAGCCCTGAAAGTGGCGTGGTCACTTTGCGCAGTAATCGGCTAAGCTTTGCGTCCATCACGGATACGGCGGCTCCAGTATCTACAAGGGCAGATGCACGAACACCATCCACAAGCACGTCTATCACGTTCGATGGTCTTTCCTGAGGGCTTCCGCAGTTCGACAGCGTCGCAGCCCTTGCCTCGTGGACTGCGACCACTAGTTTTCCTGGTCACCCTCTAGTGGACGTGGCCGCATCGGCGACAGTGAGCGACGTCACGGAGAATGTGAGCGGCGGGTAGATGGAGCGGGGCGGTACGATGGTGACGTAGGTGGCGGTTGGTCATAAAAGCGGCTCGATTGGCTGGGAAAATTGGAGGCGACTTGCGGTCGCTGCACACGATTGCAGTAGCGTGCTACGTGCCCGACGCAACCACAAGCAAAGCAGATGGGGCGATTGTCCGCAGTGCGCCATCGGTTCGCGGGTCCCATCCATGTCGAAGAACGCGATGGGCGAGCCGGCTGCTGATATAACTGCATAGTGGGCGGCACACGGGGCACGTGGATGACGTCGGTATATGTAGGCGGCACAGTTTCTCCGAAGGCCTGGGGTCTGGCGATGGTTTCGGTGTAACCAAGAGGGCCAGTCACAGGAATCGGTGGGGGTGGCCTGGCGACAACTTGGGCGTAACTGAGTGGTGTAGATACTGGAGGCGGCTGGTGATATTCTGGAACGACCTCCGCGATTTCCTGCTGAATGGCTCGGCGGAGGGGAGGCAGAAGTGTGCTTGACGACTGTTCAGCACGTTGCGGGGAAGCCAAAGGCCAGTAAAGAGACCTGGCGGGCCACTTCTTCACGCACGAATGACTTGATTTCAGCAAGCAAGGGCGGTGTGGTCCGGAAGTGTTGACAAGGCCGAGAGATCAGCGTCACGTGAGGGTGGTCGACGGGTCATCGAGCGCTGCCGTCGCAGCTCCTCGTAACTTTGGCAAAGTGTAATGATCTCTGCCACAGTGCGAGGGTTCTTGGCCAGGAGCATGGTGAAGGCATCGTCGGCGATGTCTTTTAGAACATGGGTAATTCTGTCGGCCTCTGACATGCTCGCGTCCACTTTCTTGCACAAGTCAAGAATGTCCTCTATGTAGCTTGTGAAGGACTCACCGGTCTGCTGTGCTCGTTCACGTAACCGCTGTTCGGCTTGGAGCTTACGAACGGCAGGACGGCCGAACACGTCGACGACGGCGGTTTTAAAAGCGGACCAAGTGGGGAAATCGGATGCGTGGTTGTTGTACCACATGCCGGCCACACCCGCGAGGTAGAAAACCAGGTTGCCGAGTTTACCTGCCTCGTCCCAATGATTGGGGACGCTGACGCGTTCGTACATAGCAAGCCAGTCCTCGACGTCGGTGCCATCCGCGCCGGTGAAGACAGGAGGGTCCCGGATGCGGGGAACACCGGAACATGGCGTCGGCGCAGGAGGAAGCGTTTGCTGTGCGGCGTCTTGGTGCATGGTAGAAGGCACGGTGCGGGATCGTAGCTCCAGGGGCATCAAATGGTAACCGAAGGTGTTAGAAGGGCACAGCACCTCCACCAAATTGTTGAGACGTTTATTGGCGGACGGTTGTCGACGATGCTTGACAGTGACAGTCAATGCGGGTACCGACTCTCTGCACAAGCTGCTCTTCTTCTTGCTAAAAAGGGCAACCCACTAGAAGGCGCTGGAGAGGACGACCCACTGTTCGAAGGCTTCACCACGATATATATATATATATATATACGTGTGTGTGATTGCGTCAGGCACACCTTGGGCCTATTCTTCCGTGCGCACTGCCGTACCTACTACAATTGTTTCCTTAATAATAATAAACTATTTAGTACTAATTAGTACCTGCTTCAACAACATTTGCCTCGGTAATTAGGTATGCTAAACTAAATAAATACTTCACTAATCACTAAAGTGTCAAAGGAGTCTTCAAGTAACATCCAACTGAGGTATTTTAACACTGTACTAATTGCGTTTTCACTTTATTGGCTAGTAAATAAAATTTGCGAAACTTGAAAAATAACACATGATTAGACGTCAGGGCGAAACAGGAAGAAGTGCGCTTAGAGATGATCACTGCCAGGTAGCAAATTGATAACACGCTCCAACTGTTTGGGAGTGGAAACGTAGTTCGCTGTGATTATTTTTCGCGTGCTTTCTTTCTCAGCCGGAAAAAAATATACCATGTTATAGGCACCCTGCTGCAAGGCGCCGTTGACACTTGAATGTGCCTACATATCTCTATTTAACATACATATAGTTACGTCAATAATTTTTCAGTTATACAGATCATCATCAGCCTGACTACGTATACACCCACTGCACGGCAAAGGCTTCTCCCATAATCCGCCACTAAACCCGGTGCTGCGCATTCTGCTGCCACGTTATATCTGCGATTTTTTCAATATAAGTGGCGCACCTAATCTTCATGAATTTCTTGTACCTCAGTTCGTCATGAAAACCTCCGAGCTGCCATGGCGCTGGACGATGTTATTGACGAGATGTTTTGCTACCTTCGATGAGCTGCCTTTGGGCCGACTCTATGTTCCCCCGTAGTGGATGAGGCAGCCGCTAGCTACGATGATACATTTGTGTCTCGAGCTCGAGGTCAGGAACAGCCCCAGCGAGTCCATTTAAATTTTCTGAAACTGCCAGCGAGGTGGCTCGATGGGCTGCATAAGTCTGGTTGGTCTACTCGGCGGTGTTTCCCGTCGCTGAAAATCTCAGAAAGTCTTCACGTAACGACACACTTTGCCGGCAAGGCACTGCCAGTAGTACTTTCTTGTATTCTGGCGAGCGTGTGGGAAACACTCAATTAGCCCACCGTGGGGTTGTCGTGCAGCGACTGTGAAACTGTGGCCGCTGTGCCGAACGCACCAAGAGAAGGCGCTTGGTTTGAAGGGTCAAGAAGTCCTTTTATAGAAGGCCGTTTTGCAAGAGAAACAACGCCAGTGCTCAATTAAATACCACTGGCACGACGGCATCAGTGCCCTCGAGGTATTCAACAAGACCCCTGCCTTCTTGGAAATCCAATCAGTTACCCTTAACGATCAGCAATTATGACCAGCCTACGTGCTACGTGCCTGACTCATGTCCATTTCTTCTTGATTTCAACAATGATGTCTTTAACACAATTTTGTTCTTTGACCCACTCTGCTCTCTTCTTGTCTTTTAGGGTTACACCTATCATTTTCCTTTCAATCGATCTGTGAGTCGTCCTCAATGTAGGCTGAGCCGGCAGAAGTACCGGCAGAATGCAGCTGTCGTATGCCGTCATCTTGAGGCCTGGTGGCAAAATACTATTCATAATTTTGAAATGCTTGCCGAATGTGATACACCTCATCCTTATTCTTCTAGCTAATTAGGTCTCATAGTTTGGCTCCGTGGTTGCTACCTGACCTAAGTAGAGATACTTTTTATAACTTCCAGCGTTTTGCTAGCCTTCGTAAAACGTTCTCTTCTCCAAGATTTTTTTCACATTACTTTAGTTTTTGGCATAAAAATTTTCAGACCTATTCTGCTTTCCATGTCCAATTCAGTAATTGTCAGCTGTAATCGTCGCCTGAGTCACTTATCATGTCAATGCCATCAGCGAAAAGCAGGTTTCTAAGATGCTCTCCATAAACTTTTCTATTTGACTCTTTCCAATCTAGGACCCTGAAAACTTCCTGTAAACACGCGGTGAACAGCATTGGAGAGATCGTGTCTCCCTGCCTTACACTCTTATTTATTGAGATTTTGTCACTTTTTTTGTGGAGAACAGTGGTGACTGTGAATTCGCTGTAAATGTATTCCAGTATGTTTATGTAGGTTTCATCAATGCCCTGAATTCCTAGTGCACGCAGCACTGCTGATGCCTCGACTGAGTCAAACGCCTTCTCTTATTCTGTTAAGGCTATACAAGGTGTCCCAGATAAATTGAGCCAAGATTTTGAAAGTGAAAGGCACTTAGGAGGCGAATTGAAACAAACGCATACTACTTGCACTAGCCTGTAGGTACTCAGGTTATTTTTTTATTTCCCACATCGCTAATAAATTAATAATTCTAGATTGCCCATTTCAATTATGGGCATGAAACTCATACTATGAACCCTGAGATGTAGAGCGCTTTCAGAAACCACCACCTAAATTGTTTATTGTACGATACGTCTCGTGCTGCTATTTTTTCCACGTTGTAAAAAAGCCCGCGAAATGTGAAAAGAAGCCGTGTGCCTGACCGCGAACGCACTGCTATAGTGCTGCTATAGGCTTTCTTTACAACGCGGAAAAAATAACAGCGCGAGACGTATCGTACAGGAAACAATTTAGTGGGTGGTTTTTGAAAGTGCTCTACATCTCAGTGTTCATATTTTGGGTTTCCAGCTCATATTTAAAAATGGGTAATTAAGAATTGATACTTATTAGTAGAGAAAAAAATAAAGAAATAGCCTGAGTATATACAGGCTACTGCGAGTAGTACGCATTTGGTTCAATTTGCCACTGAAGTGTCTTTCATTTTGAAATTCTTGGCTCATGTTATGTGGGACACCCTGTATATAGCGGCCGGTTCTACTCTGACTATTTCTCTATCATCTATTTCATGGTATTATTTGCTGTATCGCGGCATAGCCTGTAAGAAACCCAGCATGGTTCTTTGGTTGATGAAGCTCTAATGTCAACCTTAATCTTTTAGCTACTCTTTTAGTAAATAGTTTGTCAAGAATGAATAGTAAATTGATCGGCATGTAATTTTTCAAGACCTTGACGTCTTTTTTGTGGAATAAATTATGTTGGTGTACTTCCAAGCTACTAGTACCCTCCCGTCAAGAGACACTTCGTATAAGAGGTGGCCAGTTTTTCCTATACTATTGCTCTACCATCTTTGAGCAGCTCTGTTGTTACCGTATCCTCAACAGCGGCTTTGCCTCTTTGTATTTTTTCTTTCCTTCCCCTGTCATTACAATTAGGATTCCGATTTATGTAGGTTATTAATGCTTCTTATGATATAGTCGTAGTTGTTTTGAATTTCATACAGCTCTCTGTAAAACTCCTTCACCACCTCAACTATCCTATCCATATTAGTTATGACATTGCCTTCCTTGTCCTTTAATTTATACATCCGATTTTTTCCTATGCACAGTTTGCCCTCGCAGCTTTTGGGCTTCAACTGCTTTTTACAGCCTGCTCCATTCCCTTCATGGTATAACTTCTGATGTCGACTACCTTACGTCTCTTAATTAACTTTGAAGGCTGCACAAGCTCAATTTTGTCAGTTACAATTGAAGCTTTCATAGTTTGTCATCTCATAAAGAGATGTTTCGTCTCCTGAGAGAGTTTGGCAATCTCCTGTCTAGTTTCTGTGGTTAGTACAATATACCGGGAAAAACATGCGCTATATATTCAATCTCACAACTACCCTGCAGCAGTACTGAAGCTACGAGGTGCACCCAGGCAGAATCGCTGCGCCACACATAGTGTAGTTCCAGGCGTATTGCTTCATTATCGACAAGCCACAAGGGCTTTAACTGTGATTATTATGACGTATTACTGAGATACTAGTTACGCTAGGCTCTTCACGAATGCACTTCGCATTTTCTGACCTGTAATAGCCCCTTCAATCTTGATGACATACGGCAATATGACCGCTGTCATATACCCCTGCTATCCGCTTCCCTCCAAATTTGTGCTGCTTACTGGCTTTTAGCCTGAAGAGCGAGCGAAAAATTCGTGGAACAATCTGTCATCGCTTATCCCATATGACGCTGAGGGCGAAGCATCAGGTACCTTCTTTTCCCTAATATTTATGTCTCTTGGTAGTTTTGATGCTGCTACACTGTAAACACGTTTTAACCTTTTAGGGAGTTTTCGGATTGTGTTCCAGCGTGTATCCCAAAGGTAATAAGTGAAACGCCTTTTAAAATGAGGTTTTCACTAACACCCTTGTTTGCGGTGATTTTGTAGGGTCTCTGGGGAGTTTCGTTTTCCTCATTTGAACCCCATGCTGAAACAAGAGCCGCTCACTTCGAATGTTTCTAGCGATCAGCCTGCTTCAATAAACTCATTCATTGACAAATATTACTTGTATTGGATTTAAAATTGAGTATTGAAGCTTCGCTGATTGTTTGTTGCTGATAAATTAGTTTCGTTTTGGATATACATGTCTGATTTGTGTTGGCAGAAGGCTTAACAAGGTTTGTTTAGAAGGTAAATGGGATCGAAAAAGAGAATTCATGAGGTAACGTTGGTGTTTTCATTTAACTTAATTTGGGGGCTTGAATGAAGTGCAGCGGAAGTTTTCTGCTTCTCTTGAGAGCCTTAAAGCGCCCTTTAATACACGGCCGAGAAAAAACTATTTCAGGCAAACAAATAATGTTTCGAAGACATTTATTGCTAGTGTTCATCGCAGGGACATATTTACAAATGTACATCCACGCATTCACGCAAGAACATGACACATGCATACAAGTGTGCACGACACAGTAATCGAACTCGGGACCACATGCACTGAAAACAAACACGATAACCAGTACACCCCAGTGCCACCACTAGCTTGCCAGGTGTGTCACGGGGATTTATATGTACATAGTGGCTATTAACGCGTCGGTGACACTTCAAACTTTGGTTCACGTAGCAGCGGCATGTGTCAGCGCTTGTACAAGGCCACTGCATAAACTTAAGTGTGTCATGCAGGCCACCGTAAACACTTTCAACTTCGAACAATTGAGCCTGTCGTGTCATGCCGCTAGACAAATGGTAAACGTGTGGCCACTTGAGGCACTTTTTCATTAATTGACAGTGCTTTACTCGACCGAAATATGTGGACACCAGCGTGACAAAAGATATCTTCAGATGGCCGGGCATATGTGCAATACATAGCCCTATGCTCTGTAGCTGTGTTCGGTATTTATGCCTCGACCTGCACCCGTCCCATGGCAACGGCGTGTTCTAAGCTGTTCGAGACCACCTGTGTTTACATTGTAGATAGATGTCCTAGACTACCGCCGCACAGAATCCTCAAAGACGAAGACGAAACACTGATCAACACATCTTTATCATTTCAAGAGTCTGCCGCGACTGACTATGCGTTGCCAGCGGGAGCGTGCCATCCTCCATAGTTCTCGTCTGCCACTGGTGCGTTCACCACCGCCACAGTTTCCCATAGCATATAAAAAATAAAAACAAAAGTTACACACGGGGATGGCCACAAGTGTGCACAGGATTCCTATTCAGCGGGAAAGGTGACTGGCGAAGGTTTGTCGCAGCGCCCACCCTACCATTTAACAATGTACGGAGTGGACTTCGCACCCCCTCCCTCTAAGCGATACAAGGACAACTGATGGGCCTACACTAAATGCGTTTACTGCACGCGTACTGTCGCGTACTAAACGCAGGGGCAGCAGCACCTGCCTTCTGAGCCGTTGAACTATATTCTGTATCCGTAATTAGCACTTATCTTATTCACAACTCAAATTTTAGCACGGCACGCAGTGGTTCTCTAACCTTAACACTATATTTAGTTGATTTAGCAGTCGTTGACTTCCCACAATCTTACTAATCAATATTTTTGTTAAATATTACAGAAATTTATTAAACAGGCCTAAGGCAAGCCCCAGTGTCAAGCACAACCACCACAAATTAGCAGTTGACAGGTCTGCCGCTAAATAATGAAATTAATTCACAAGCACTTCGCCCTTATGAACGACCATATGTACTTGGCACTCCTGTTGCACATATGATGTAGCACGAATTAAAAAGAAAGTGCTGAGTTAAAGTCTTCCTCTATGAACCAGCTGTTCTTCATCAAAAATTGTTTTAATTGCTAGTATACGATACGCACAGAAGAAGACAAGATGGCTTCTTTGCCATTCAGAATTTCGTAGCCTTAACACAAAAACCCTGAGGAATGTAGCAAATAGACACAAAACTGGAAAACCCCACTCATTGTAGCACTGTGTCGTCACCTACATAATATTTTCAACTTTATTAATGCAACATGCCACTTCCTACGATTGACGTGTTGCTACAATTGAAAATGCTACGATGCTATGATTGAAGAAGTGCCCACTAATCTATGCATAAACTTTGTGCCTGTTTGTCTGTCACCTCTTTATCTTCCACAATAATTCTTAAGAGTAAAACATCTGCTTTACTTGCTTGGTAATAAAAACACAAGCCATAACATTGAGCCAGTAGCATTTTAGCAATTCCTATTGCATAACGTAAATGAATAAAGATACAGTGTTTGAAATATTTTATTGGAACCATAACAGCGTCAGTGTTCATGTCAGTGTAAGCATATGTACATTTACATATTTGCATACAATACTTATACCTAATACAAAACACTAGGAACATACACAACACGGCCCAAGCACCATATATTATTCACCGCAGTACAGCAAGATGAAATTAGAGCAAAAAATATCATCATAACACACACCAACGTGTGCACTTCACAGTGAACAATTCAAAGAATATAAGCACAATCTAAGTAAATGGGATGTACAAAAATCTTGGTGCCACTCTACGCATTAATGTTAGAAAACTCTTACAATAAGGCTAGCACTACTTCTACGCAATATGCAACCATCCAGGTAGGCATGTTGTAGTTTTTTTATTGCATTAGCTTAACCTGTGGCATCAAAACTTGTGTGATATGATCATAAGTTAAGTTTCATGCAATAAAGTCCAAATGAGACCTGTTGAGTTTTCTGTACATTCACTTACCAAAATTTTAAATATTTGGAGTCATACCAACAAAATAACAACATTGCATTTATATGCGGCTTCACATGTTTACTCACACATATCTAAATATAATGTAATTTTCTGGAATTACCTATGCTTAGGAACTTGTCGGCATTATCACACAGCTTTAATACATCGATGCTTTATTTGTACATAATTAGTACTGAACTGTTTACAATATTCTATGCTAGCCAATGTCATCTGCAACCTGAGAAGTTCTTCATCTTTAATTCCTCACTTCACGGATTATGCATAATTACCACATTAAATTAACCCAGGTGCATCGGCTCATGGAATCTAAAATTAAGCAATCACAGGCCTAAAACCTAAAACTTCCTATATATAACAGATAGTGGTTAGCAAAATTTCTCCTAGAGCTTGGTATGCCATGAGGTTGAAACTAATTTGACCAAAAATGTATACAGAGTGCAAAGCAGTCAGGACTTCGATTGATTGATATGTGGAGTTTCATGTCTCAAAACCAAAGTTTGATTAAGAAAGACGCCGGAGCGGAGAGAACCGGAAATTTCGACCACTTGGGGTTGTTTACTGTGCACCAAAATTTGTGCACAAGGGCCAACAACATTTCCGCCTCCATCGGAAATGCAGCCGCTGCAGCCTGTATTCAATTCCACGACCTGCGGGTCAGTAGCCCAGTACTTTAGCCACTATACCACCGCTGTGCGGCCTGTGAGGACTTCAGTCTATAAAAAAAGTGTATGCTAACAAACCAACATAGAAAACAAAATTAAAAGAACAGGTCAATGCAGTACTATAAGCCGAAGCTTACCGCATGTATAGCTATTTTTGTCACGTTCGTACTCATTCCGTGACTGCATGATACTTTCATCTTGTAATTTTATCGTACTATGTGTGTGTAATTTTTTGCGGTTAGCATCACACTTCCCTTTCTAGTAGCGCATTGTCCTGTGCGTTTCATTCTCATTTCAGTTTGATATGGACCTCTGTTCCGCTTTTTCTTTAACACTTATTACTCATCAACGCGCCTAACTGTCCATTTTAGGAATAAGTTTGCTGTATAAAGCCAGTTCCAGCTAGTGTTGGTTTTAACAATGCGAAATTTTCAAATGGGCAGGCTATTGGACAGGTTCCATGCAGTACCTTGTATAACACTCTGCACGTATAACAAAACACAGTGAGAGTATTAACGCAAATGTTGTACGATGTACAAAATATTCGAGTTAGTGTACAGTGAGCCACAGGGGAGTGCTCCGACAATACACTATCTTGTACATAAACAGGTGGGTGAGCAACTTCTGCTGCTTTCCCGTATCCTGAAAGAATAGAAAAAGTTCATTAAGCTTTTTGTATGCACAAAAATGAGTGTTTTACCACTAACTCACGCTTGACAGTACCATTGCAGGCTTTCTAACAAAACATCAAACAAGTGCAAAATTGGGATGCTCTTTAGTAGTTCCTTGAAAATTTTCACTTAAAGTACTGAGGGTGAAGAATACAAGATGGCGAAGAAATTCAAAACAACATCAGTAGTGAACTCTTGTCCTGTGCACTACTACTCCGACAGTTTTTGATCTCAGTGTAGTTAGTATTGCAGTGTAAAGGGATGCAACTGTTAATAATATTCATGTTGGTATAAACCCATTTTTGATGAACAATTGATTGTTTAAGGCCCTTGTCTTTAGATTTATGTGCTTATTATTGAGCTTCATGTGGTCAAAATTTCAGTACCTCCCCACTACAGTGTCACTGATGATTATATGATAGTTTTTAGACGCTAAACACCAACAAATAAACCCCTTTGTAATGAAACACGTTGAACACTAGCCTATTGAACAACCCTAGCTGCTTTAGTTAGGTCTCTCATTGGGTGACTTGTTATTGATTGATGGCAAAAATAAACAGAACACTGGTAAAGATGACAAATGAAAAGGCAGACACAGTACCAGCAGTTTTTACCTTGCCAGCAATTGTCTCAATAGTCAGAATACTCTGTATTGATCACAAGCACTATGGTAACAAAATGTAAAACAAAATAAAGAAAGAAAGGATCGAGGTGACTCAATAACAAGGTTCAACAGGTTCAACTTACTGCTATCAATGCAATTAAATTAGCCATGTATAAGTGACACATCTCCTGAATGCTGTAAATAGTCACGTGTAATCATGGTACGTTCCAAAGCTGATATGTGAATAATGAAGTGATAATATCTTAAGATGCACGTGCTTCCTCAAAAACATAGTGTCACTAATAACGTGTCTGTGACATAATATGGTCATGATTACTTCTCTTTATCATAATTTATCTTTCAAGAAGATCAATACAATCTTATGGTGATACTGCGCCTTGATATGCAATGTATATTTTCTCTCTACGACGCAAACCAAGTGAACAATGCAAAGCTGTTATCCTGAAGTCTTACAATCTCATATTCTTCACATAAGAAGACAATAAATAGAAAACAAATTTGGCCTAAATGCACACTTCATCACATGGCAGCATGATAACAGCGGTTGTTAATTTGTTTGTTTTCGCTTATATGCATTCACCCTGAAAGCATGGTTTCATTCATGCTTTATCGCAACCAAAAAAATTATGTCGCACAAACTTACATTTTTTAAGGTGCACTCGCTTGAATTGACTGGCTGCGCAAAGCATGCGAGATATTCGCAGGAGTTTTGAAACAAGCAGCACGCATCGTTTTGTGAGCATACTCATTTCGTTTTTTTTCTCTTTTCATATTGCTTTTTTTCACGCAACGCAAATACAAAACGACTCCTACTGCTGCTCAAGTGACGATAAGAATGTGCGAACAGAAGAAACATAAGTATTACTTATTATTTCTGTTCCTGATTGTGCTAAGAACGCGGCGCGCCCATAAGCTGCTTGGTTGTACACAATGGCCTGCTGGCATGCTTGCTTGAGTCACAGGGTCATTGCCACATCATCGCACTCTCATTGCGGCGAGTTGGACAGTTGTCAAAACACACGTTTCACGTCCAGCGATGATACCACAGTAACGCTGCCACGCAAAACACGCGCACAACACCACGACACATAAGGGAGTTTTAGTGCTGGGTACGCATTCTCTTGGGGCGTTGCGGGCTTGGGAGCGCGCGGCGTTTCGTGCCCAACCCATACCCAACTGGAATGCCTTTTAGTTGGTGCCACGGTGGCACGCACGCAAACGCAAGCCGCACGAAGTTCACAAGCACTCGCAGAGCCATAGCGTCTTGTCGCTTAAGTATTATTTAAGTCTTTTTATGATTTAAAATGTTAAATTAAACATACATAGTTATTAGGACACTTTTTTATTGTGTACAGTAACCTCGTATACGCGAAAAAGTGAAAAATACAAGGTTACTGTAACGACAGTGTCGACATCTTGTGACACTTCGTGCAACCGCAGTCATGAACATGTTAGCTTACGCGTAATGTTTTTGAGGTGACACTGAATAAAAAGGTTACCCATTTGTAATATTGACGCTGCGCAGTTTTTGCACCAGATGTACAATGCACAATGTTTCTGCAATAACAAAGTTGTGGTTGTTTGTTTCACTATGGCCACGCTAGATGGCGCCACCTATTCAGCTGGTCGTGGGCTGGCATATGCCTTTTAGTTTCTATACAGTGAACTAGATTATAGTTTCTATGTTCCAGGCCATTCTAGCTTTGGAAATCTGGTTGAAACCGTGTAATCGCTATAAGTGCTCGCAATTTGGCTTATTTTAACTCGGCGGCTAGAGTATCCGCAGTGCGGATACCGTGAGTTCCTGCGAAGGTGGACCGCGCGGACGCATGGCCCCAACGACCTAGAGATCTTACGACGCATTTGTTAGGGGTTTCGCGCATGCGCAATACCGCTGCCTCAACGTCCTGCGTACACAAGCCGCTTGCGTACCCAGCACTAAAACTCCCTATATAGACGTGCCACTCAAATGCGTCGCTCAGAAGGCGAAGGTTATCCCGTGAGGGCTTCGCTTCGCTATCGCTCACGCACGTCGCTGCTGTAGTCTCCTAATCTTCACTGGCATTTCGGAACTGGAACGGCTCTCTTCTCACGTGTTCTTTTTAGGGGCGAAGCTCCTTAGGGCGTGGGCTGTGCGTCCCCTGTAGCCTGTATGTAGCCACCTCTAGTTTAGTTCTTGCCGTGTTCACTAAATGGCGGTACGGTCCCCTGTATGTAGCCACCTCTAGTTTAGTTCTTGCAGTGTTCACTAGATGGCGGTACCGTCTCCTGTATGTAGCCACCTCTCGTTTAGTTCTTGTAGTGTTTACTAGATGGTGGTACTTGTAGCTGATGATGAAAAGATGCAAGATGTTATAAACTAGAAAGCGGTACTTGTAGTTGATGAAAGACGCGAGATCTTATAAAATAGGAATAATGTCACATATGGCGCGTGTCATTGGTTGAAGGCAATCGTTCGATTTAGTGCGGCGACGTACGCTAGGGGGAGCGATGTAATAAAATCGAGTGGGCAAGATGTACAGAGGATTCATGGTTTACCAGGTTTACCTCCGGAGCTTCGCCCACTCATCATCATTCACTTCGTGGATATGGCGGAATTTTTTTTTTCTGTCCACGTGCGTCGGTTGCTTTAGCTCTCGCGAGGTGCCGTGGCTGTTCAAAGGTCCAAGCAGAGGTCGGTCGAAGGACATACTTTCTCGCTTCGTAGCGGTCGCTTCAGAAGAGTCGCGTTATTCCCTCCATTTGTTTCTGCTTTTTTTCCTCCTGTCTCTTCAACACTTAGTTGTATTCTGTGCTGAGATGCATGCCGCGCCTGCCTGCCTGATACGTTATCCAAGAAGGTAAGTGCGCATACGGTGCTGATCAGCCGCATCGAAGGTCTGCAGACTCTTCATTTAGCATTATATTGATTTGATGACAAAATAACATTAGCTAAGTTATTCTATGGTCGCAATGCTGGTTGAACCCGAGCCCAACTGTCTAAAGTGTGCCCTCTACAGCATTCTGTAGAACGTATATCATTCGATGATACGAAGAAATAAATAATTGATAAGCGCGTTGTGAATTTGTTAAACATTCTGATAAATTTTTGCTTTCAAGCGACAATGCCCTTCTTCCCCTTGCACACCAGAATTCATGCCGGCCAGCACTGAAGGCAAATTGCAGAGAGCTCCTGAAACAAATAAAAAGAAAACGTGCGATAGGAGGTGAAATGGGAGTTTTCTGCTGGTCTCATTCGTGATGAATTATGTGAGATCGTGAGTTTACTTCCTTTCTCCCCTCATTTATTCACCATATTTTCTAAGGAAGCAAAATTCAGGTCTTAAATCATATCACTCTTTTTTTGTAACACCCTATAGCTGGTGAAGTGTGAATAAAGGTAATATCACGCGCTTAAAACGCCCAATTCGGCTTGTTTGTGTTTAATGTGTAGGACTGCCCAGGTGGTGCTGAGCCGTAAAATTGGTTTGATGTCAACTTAACAGATGGCACCTCAACATTCGGGCCAGTAATGCATTTACGATGCGAAACAACCTGTATGTCCATAATGTTTCTGTGCCATTAGTTTCCTGTTTCACCGGAGATTAGAACTTCATGACCGCTGAGAATGTGCCGACTGAATTTTGAGCGTTGTAGGTTGATTATCCAGTATTTTCTGAAAGATGCATGATTATTAGTACTAAAGGAGTTTGGGGCCGTCAAGAAGGAACCCGGTGAAAGTACCAATATCAACGCTTATATATAAAAAACCTCGTTCCTCACAAGTGCAGTGAATGCACTCTGAACAAGTGGGCGTCTGAACATCAAATAAACAGCGAGGTTGAGTTCTTGGGGAGTTTTTTGAAGATATATATAATAACAGCAGGGAGCCAGTAATGACGGGGTAGGAGAGCCGTCGCCTAAGAAGAAACAAGCAGACAACGCGACGCGACTGAACAAATCTTCAAGCGTTTTCTTCTTTTCAGTGGCCAAAATGCCCTGTAGCTTCCAGGGTGCTGCAAAGTACTTCCGAGATGAAGTATAGGTGGGCTTTACTGGACTACAATCCTCTTTCTCAAAATCATGTGGCATGATATTTATCACAACCTGTATATATAAAACAATGCTGTCAGATGCATACATTTATATTTTGTTATCATAGTGTCCTTTCAGACTTCATAAATGTAACCCACCGTTCTCTACACTCTCTTCATCCGAAAATGAAAGTTTTTCCACTGAAAAATAATAAACCAAGGAAGCGTTTTAAATTCACCCTCATAGTGACGCGTTACGACGAAGCGTCTTTGGGACTCGGAGAGGTTCACGACAGATTACAAAGGGATTAAACGCTAAAACGCACATACCGTAAAAAGCACTGCCATTGCGTCTAAGTGAAAATAAGCGCACTGCTTGATCCATTTTGAAGGTATCACCGGAACAGCATCCCTACAAATGCATACTCTGTGTACAAAAGGGAAAGCACTCGAGTAGTAACAAAATCAGTAAAGTGCCTTCCAATGATCCCGTAACCAGTTTTCGAGTTCAACATTGATTGCCTTTATTTTTTATTCTTATTATTATATTACTACTAATAATATTTTGGTGAGACTCCAGCGTGGCTGCGAAAATGTTAGGCCTTTTTACGTCTGGCGAACGCTCCGCTATCGCCGGAATGCAGGCGCCGGTGTCGTTATTTGGGAGAAGTGCGAGCGCCCTGCGGCCTTTCGTACATTGCGTACGCCATTTACTTACAATCCGCAAAGCAGCGAACCGTCGTGCATGGATTTCCTTTCATCCAGTAAAATCGCCGCAGTCGCTCTGCTTATATCTGGCCATGCAGGCGCTGCAGTAAAAGCGATCAGGTATACGTCATTGGTTGGGCTATGAAGTTCTATCAGGCAAAGAGGTAACACTGAATATATATGTATATATATATATATATATATATATATATATATATATATATATATATATATATATTATATATATATATATATATTATATATATATATATATATATATATATATGTGTGTGTGTGTGTGTGTGACGAACCACTCGAGAATGGTGTGGTGGATGGTAGAGAAGGAGGAAGACGAAGACAAATAAATGGTTCATCGTACAGCCATCACGTCTCCTGCATCACACTAGTCGACAGGATCTACCGTGCCCTTCATCATGGCGACATCCAAGAAAGTCTTCAACATCCCGAAGTACTCGGGAGCATCTACGGACGTCCCCTTTGACAAGTGGCTCTGGCTCTTTGAGGTGAGGACTGCGGCCTTAGCATACACGGAGCGAGACAAGCAGTGCTACTTCTCCGATTACCTTGAAGGTGAGGCTTTCTTATGGTTTCTCACCGAGGTTTTCGACACAGACGCGTCTTGGGAGAGCTTATGTGAACGCATGAAGGAACACTTTACGAGCGGCGTCGTGGATCCTTTCCGCCAATTCATTCATTGCCGGTTGCGAACAGGCCAGAGCTTGAAGGAATACTATAATGAAAAAATGTCTCTCGGACGCCTCGCCGACCTAAAGGACACGCACCTTATATCAGGGCTCATCGACGGCCTTCCTGCGCATATGGAGATGGCGCTTGCTGGGCTTACCTCGTCTACACCAAAGGCATGGCTTACAGCTGCACTTCCTGTAGAGTCAACCATGCAGAGAGTGAAGTTACATCGCTTTCCACCAGCTCGGAATACACAGATTAACGTAACAAGTGACAGAACTAGTCAGCGTCCACGTAATACCCCGGTACGAACACCCGTGCGTGATTGCAAACACTGCGCGATGGATGGCTTACCCCGACAGACGCACTGGCATAATGAATGCCCATGACGCGCAAGCATTTCCACCCTCTCCAACAACCAGGGAAACGAGGAGGGCGACCCAAAGTTCATGTAATTCAGTTTGATGCCCTCATTAACGGATACCCTGTCAGCGCTACACTTGATACCGGAGCTACGATTACCTGTATCAGCGAAGCAGTGCTGAAGGCACTTAACCTGCAAATAATGAGGAATTCATGCATCTCAGTTCAACAAGTCACCTCAACTACCAAAACTTTGGGCCACGTTAATGTAAAGTTACAGATAGGAAAAGTGACAGGAGAAATTCAGGCTCATGTTCTACATGGCATGAAGAGCAACTTACTTTTAGGCTTGGATATTGCTTGCCTCTTTAACTTGTCGCTGGACCCTGACACCATGACTATACGCCAAGGAAAAGACATCCTCCATTCTCGTACACAAAACTACACCACGGCTAACATGGGCGCGTCTTTGCAAGGTGTTGAAGTTTGCGATGTACTACATCTAAATAAAACCCAACAGTTGGCATTGAAGCAGCTTATCCACAAGTACGATGAACCATTTATTTGTCTTCGTCTTCCTCCTTCTCTACCATTCCACCACACCGTTCTCGTGTGGTTCGTCACATATATATATACATATGTAATTTAGCGCCCCACTAGGGTGGTCTAGAGGCTAAGGTTCTCGGCTGCTCGGCTGCGCGGCTGCATTTTCGATAGAGGCGGAAATGTTGTAGGTCTGTGTGCTCAGATTTTGGTGCACGTTAAAGAACCCCAGGTGGTCAAATTTTCCGAAGTCCTCCACTAAGGCGTCTTTCAGAATCATATGGTGGTTTCGGGACATTAAACCCTACACACACACACACACACACACACACACACACACACATATATATATATATATATATATATATATATATATTAATGTACTCGAAATGCATTGAAATGGATCGCAGGCGCGTTACTACAGCTTGCTGCAGCACAGTTATATCATTTTGGAGGGCCCCCACCAATAAACAAAGCAAATTTCAGTTTCCCAACCGAAGTTGTTACGTGCCGGATAAAGGTAGTATGATAAATATACATCATTACCTTCTTTGAATTAGCCCCGTATGCACAAACACTCCTTTGCTCAAGGGTTCCTCTCGACTTGACGAAGTCAAAGGGGAGCGTGATCCTTCACTCAAGGAGCCGCTGCGTTTTATAAACGCTCCTCTATATTTCCTTCGCCAAGGGAGGCATTGGAAATGGTTCCTTCACTTGAGTGAACGGCATCCGCCGAAAAAAGTGTCTGATAACGAGAGTATTCGTAATTGTAGTTAAGAAATGCCTATCCCTTACAATAAATGAACACTTTGCTTAAATATACTATTTCATAAATTGACATTACAGCAAAATACATGCATTTAGGTTGGTAGCATGGTTTTAGTAGGCCTTGAGCCGATATAGTTAGCGAAACCCCTGCTTCAAGCCTGGCAACAGTCGCACGCAGGCAGCTGAACGAACAGCTGATGGAATTTCGTCTGCTGCTGAACGTTTTTACGTGCTTAGTTTATTTAGTCTCGTATGCGTCTATAAATTGCAGTTTTTTTCTTACGGTAGTGTCTGCATGTGTGTGCTTTGAGTCCATACTTCCGCCGCCTCACTAACGACCTACGTGTGTGATGACGGGAAGCACAACAGACGGTTTGTTGCTTTGTTTACTTTCGCTTTGGTGAGAGTCTTCTGATGACTAGTGTAGCCACTGAACGGATAACGTGGTGGAGGGAGTAATTTTTACTTTATATCACATTACATTGGCGTTTTTGGCTTTTATTTGTAGATTATGAATGCTGGGGAATATCTCTTGAAAATGATCGTGGTGTCTGGGCTGCATTCCAAAGCCTCGGCAATGCATAATTTATTGGAGAAGTTTTCTTCTTTGGGAAATCATAAAATTGAAGCCGCTTCTTAATTTCGGCACTGTTCGACCGGTTGGGTTTTCTGAACCTTGGAGAAAGTTCCGCCAAGAAGCAGAGTATTTTACTCTGCGGATTTAATGAAGACCAGTGCAACAAAGTGGTACAAAATGCTAAAAGTATTGCAGTCATCGCGGATACATCTGGGCAGAACCCTGTAAGTATAATTTACGCTATGTTGCAATATAGGCAGGTCTGCACATTGGAACCACGCCATCTCAGTTTCATGGAAGGGGAGGGGTGCTGCTGCTTATAAAACAAGTTTCATTTTTGTAGAACTGCTTCCCCGTAGAATTGCAGAAGTGTTTTTGTGATCCAGTCTCATCCTGAAAAGACAAACGCGATGACAAATATGTATTATTAAATGAACAAAGCAGAAATTGCGATTGGCAAAATGAACCTTTATTACATATGACTGATGAAGAGCACTGTATCAAACACAAGAGTGAAGTTGCAAAGTGTCCATCAATCAAGGATATGCAGCTGACACACTGTCAGAATGAAGTTCGAGCTCGTAGGACATCATAAACAAGATCAAGGTGGTAGACATCATAACGTGTCTAGTCCAGTGCAGCTGCAGGCATTCGCTGAAGATTTTGTCCTTTTGTACACAGTCGTGCAAACTCTGCAATGCATTGCTAGTATGGCACGTTTTAAGATACATTTCCTTCGTGTTCTTCTGTCGGCAGGCTGGCCTCTGCACACAGGAGGCAAGAAATAATATTAAAAAACGTAATAGTTATGACACCAAAGCCGCAATTTACTTCTCGTGTTGCACACATTCATTATTATTCCTTGCGTTAGAGAAGAGACATGGCTGAGTCATTGAGCTTTGATTATTTTGACACACGTTTGGCTCAGTCACTTGGACAGCTGACGAGGCATATGGCTATGTAATTCCATTATCTAATTGCAGGAATCAGGGGTGGTTACAGCAATATCTCTTAGGCGGAAGGGTGCAACCATAAAACAACAACTTTATAATGTATCTGCTGTATTTCTATTTCATATGCTTGCATTTCTATACCACACTCTATGCATTTTTGCGTACATGCAAGTATCACAGAGCACGAACCTCTAGTTGATCCCGTAAAGCTGAATTTGACTGTTCATCAGTATTTTGAGCTGCATAGACGCTACATATCCAAAGTGTGTTTCACGCGTAGTAGCAACAACAGCACACGCATTAGGCCCAATCGCATTCTGTTTTGTTTTTCTTATACTGTATCAAATAGTGATCTGACCTACACATGGGAAAATGAACAAAAAAAAACAGGGGAGCTTATCTTCTTGTTGAGACAGACGATCATATAACGGAGGTATGTTTCGCCATATATTTCGGCTAGAGTAGCAACGATTCACCGGAGAGGAAGCCGCTCAGGTGTACGGTGAATGCCGCGCATCGAAAGTTTGCTATTACGTTTCCTCTCCGGATGTTTGTGAAGCTTTCACGCCGCGCTTGACCTGATGTGGTGTGCAAGCTTCATCGAAACACTTGAAAGCACTGGCGTCGGCTGCAAGTCTTGGAGCACTCCCACGACGAGTATACGCACACCCGAAGGCAGGTAATCCACTGGCTCATGCGCGGAAAACAACACATCACGGCACTGTTGAGCGCTCTTTTTGACACTACGCCAACTTGTCCCGGCGCCACAGTTGCCGTTGCCGAACCATTCAGAGGCAGCTCCGTAATAAACGCGTACCGTCACTGTCGAAAGAATACAATGGTGGCAGCCTAATTGATTGAGCAACGCCGTCAAAGCGACACAGGCTCCGTCATGGACGCGACGTTGCCCCAGAAACTTCACTCGAGGAACGAATCAAGGTAGCTCGATCACTTCCTTGAGAATCTCGAAGAAACACTCGAGATGTTCTCAAGTGAAGGAAGCGTTTGAAATGAAGGGCGGTTTGTGAATGGGAAAAGGTCACTCAAGGAGCGTTCGAAGTGAAGGGTCGAGTCTAGGAGCGTTTGTGAATACGGGGGTTAGTTTATTACAAACCAGAGGTAAATTATGTTTTGAAGCAGCGCAAAACGGCAGGCTGAGGAGGGAAACTTCGCACCCTTGCCCTTTGATTAGCTTAGGTTTCGCAAGTCAAACCCCTTCCTGCCTTGCGCCGCATCAGAGCCGAACTATGACGTGCCATTAACTCATTAGCACATCACTCATGGATCACGATGCGTGCACGCAACACGCCTGCACCCGTTCTGATGAGTTAGTGCTGCGTGGTGGAGCACCAGCAAAAAATATTTGTGGACATTCAGTTTCGCTGATCTGCCATTGCTTGGTTGGACTACATTTTGGAAAATCAACCCAACGATGCATACGTGCACCAAACAACGCGGCATGCACCGCATGCTCCTCAACCTTCCAAGCGGCAAGTTCCTTCGTCGCGAATAGGTACTGGCATAAACGTGCACTGGATTTTCCTTCAGAAGGGGGAGGGGCTAATATTCATTACATCACCCCCCTATCAAGTCAGTGTGAGGGGGAGACTTTGCCCCCTCCCCTATCTTAGGTGACTTGTGGGGCAACCACCCTGCTCTTCTCCGCCCTCCCTGCTCACGTCTATGAGTGCTTGTAGTGGCCCGCGTGCATCTATGAACAAACGTCTACGAGTCTAAACCTCACTTATATAGATTTCCTGTAATGGTATTTTTATTGATTGTTTTTTTATTTACAATGTACAGTTTAGAGCAATTTTCATAAAATATTCGAACAAAGTGCATCCGTCGGTGGTTGAAGACAAACAAGATTAACAGTTCAGTCTTAACCCCGTGGAGCTTGAACACATAATGTACATTTTCAGAATTTTCACTTTTCTGCATCTTTCTAGGTAACGGAGAGTAGATTCAGTAACAAACAAACAACAGTTTTCCTGACCAGAAGGCTCATTTCAAGGCATTCTAAACACTATGAACAGTATACTTATATAGGCTTTGCCTACCAAATTTAGCCATCTGTGACATAATATTGCCCCCTGGCCGTTAGGTACGGCAAGCACAAGCCATGGCTGCCCGCTAGAATGGAAGACGATGTTCTGGAGCAGCGCGCTCTGGTTAGTTCTTGATTATTGAAGCAGCCATCTTGCCAGTTTTCGGTGCATCTCCCCGCCGGTTCAGTTTTTCCGAGTTGAAGACCTTTTGTAGCACGTGACAACTGGTGGAACTGCTGGGTAACGCCCAGCCGATGTTCCAAACGCCTCCAGGTAGCCCTGTACCAGCGGTGACAACGCCTCTTCACCACTCAAGCAGAAGGCTCCAAGGACTGCCTTCTGAGCGTGGACCTCTTCCCGAGATGACGTCTGTTACACCACCGAACGCTAGGGAAGGCGCTGCAACCTGCAACGCACTGAAAAGTGCTGCAGCCACGCCTTATACGCTGTGGAAGCCACATGTGCCAAAGGTGATCCACAGTTCCGTCTTGGAGGATGTCAAAGACTGGCTGACTCAGCTCGAACGGGTGTCCGACTACAATTGTTGGACCAACTTCTACAAGATAAGGAACGTGCATTTCAGCTTTGAGGACGGCACTCGGACTAAGTATGAAAACCGTGAGCCTTTTTCCTCATGGAGCGTCTTTCGTCGATATTTCATGGTAAGTTGGGCCCATCTCAATTGCCGTAAACGAGCCGAGCGAGCGATTCTGTCGCGCCTCCAAATGCCGAATGAAAGTGTCACGATGTACGTCGAGGACATGACAAGCCTCTTTCGTCGAGCCAACCCCGGCACGGCGGAAGAAAAGAAGGTCCGTCATTTAATGCGAGAAGTGAAAGAGCAGCTCTTCGCTGTCCTCGTTCGCTGTCCCCCAAAGGCCATGGCGGAATTTTTCACCGAAGCCACAACAATAGAAAGGTGCTGCAGCAGCGCTCTGCTGTGTTCAACCGGCAAGTGAGTGTGGCTTTGTAGGTAGGTCAGATCGGAGGTGCAGGAAGCAGCATCAACATCGAGTCTCTCTGCGACCTCATTCGATCGGTGGTGCGCAACAAACTACAAAATAATCAGTGCCAGCCCCAACCTACTGCAGGTTCTATTTGCAGCTTCGCCAGAAATGAAGTACGACAGGCTCTCCAACCGCCGCCTTCCAGTTATGTCCCGCCTGTCCCGACGGAGCCACATCGTGCATCATACGCAGAAACTGTGAGTCGATATATTTCTGCTTCCCCGCACTTCGTTAATCCTACGCCTCAGGATGCACTTCCTTCGCTGCAGCCAATTGAGCACTTGGAAAATTGACAGCTGCTTCCCAGAAAATCTCAGGTATGGCGCGCGCCGGACAGACGACCACTGTGTTATCACTGTGGTGAAGCTGGACATGTGTACCGCGAATATTGCTATCGTTGTCTCGGACTACAGGGTTTTGCCACCGACTCGCAACGGCTGAGATTCGGCGAAAGACCGAAAGCCATTGAAGATTATTCTTCAAAACAGCGCATTCCACTGCGGCAGCAGTCGCGGTCCCCATCCCCAAGGCGATCTTGTCCAAATTTTCGGAGCCTCCCAGGGGTAGCGCCGGCGTGCTCGCCATGCCCTAGGCGGGAAAACTAATGACAGCGACCTTCAGGACCGAGGCCGCTGAGACTCGACGCAAGCACGGCCTCCCACCAACGCAAGCACGGACTCGAGGCGATTTCCCGACGACAGCGACGAAAGCCAGAAGCAGATTTTCTTTAGATATACATGTGGTAGTCGACGGTCACCACGACGTTAGTGCATTAATGGACACAGGTGTGGACTATTCGATTTTGAGCAAAAACTTGCAGCGCACATAAAGTTCTTACGCCTTGTTACGAAGCACAAATTTGTACTGCCGGTGGGCACTTAGTCACCCCAATCGGCATGTGCACTATCAGAGTGTGCATTTGGGGACGTACGTTCCTCTCCAGCTGCCTCGTACTTCGTGACTGTTTCCAAGACCTAATGATGGAAGTCGACTTTTTGCGGGAGCACGGCGCTATTATCAATCTTCGAGAGCGCACCATGACGTTTTTGACACCCAGATTCTCCGACAAATCTGACGATACCCGTGACAGCACGTTTCGCGTTTCTGCCGACAGCATCACGTTGCCTCCGCGTATAAGCGTCCCAGTTGATGTGGTGTCCGACAAGTTACGGGATGGTGAGGTTGTCGCCGAAGGCAACTTTGCGTTTTGTTCGCGTTAGGTGTCTGCGCTGCACGCAGCCTCGTGATGCTTTATGACGGACACTGTGCCTTACTAGTGACTAATTTCAGTAACGAGTACCGGCACCTGTTTTGTTACACCACCATCGCTTTCGGCTACGCTATTGCAGACGTTTCTGAGTGCTTCGCATCTACATCAGCTGATGACGGGCTTCGACCGACACCAAGCGACGTGACTTCACTACTTGCAAAAGTTGATGTCATCTCGACCCTCTCGGAACAACAACAGGCTGAGCTACGTGAACTGCTATATCAATTTGAAGAGTGTTTTACGTCCACCTCGAAGATTCGTCCGACATCGATCACGAAACACCGAATAATTGCATATACCGACGCCTCGTCCATGAAACAACACACTTACCGCGTCTAGTCAAAGGAACTTGACGTGATAAATGCTCAAGTCAAATATATGTTGCAAGGTGGCATTATCCGAATTTCGAAGAGCGCCTGGTCATCTCTGGTCGCACTCGTGAAGAGAAAGATGAATCACTGCGCTTCTGGGTGGACTGCAGAAAACTTAACAGCGTGACTAAAACAGACGTCTATCCGCTGCCCCGCATCGACGATTCCCTCGACAGACTGCGGTGGGCCAAGTATTTTTTATCTATAGACTTGAAAAGTGGCTACTGGCAGATCGAAGTTGATGAACGAGATCATGAAAAAATAACGCCTTCGTTAAACCTGATGGCCTATATATGAATTCAAAGTGCTTCCCTTAGGCCTTTGTTCTGCATCTGCGACATCTAGAGAACGATGGATACTATTCTTACTGGTCTAAAGTGGCACACGTGCCTAGTTTATCTGGATGATGTTGCCGTGTTTTCTGCGACCTTTGAGGAGCACCTGAATCATCTGCAGAATGTGCTGGACGTGCTCTACTCTGATAACCTCACACTAAATCCAGAAAAATGCCACTTCAGTTACAAGGAACTTCAGTTTCTTGGTCATGGTGTCAGTGCGGATGGTATTAGACCAGATGCTGACAAAAGTACCACTGTGGCCTTGTTTCCTGTTCCACGTGATAGAAAGGCAGTACGCCGCTTTCCAGGGCTCTGCGCGTACTATCGTTGCTTTAGAGCCATTTTTTTAAGATTGCTGAACCGCTCACTCTACTCACTCGTGAAGATGTGCCATTTGTCTGGAAAAGAGAACAGGACGCAGCTTTCTCTGAACACCGGGAGCGTTTGCAGGCGCCACCAGTCCTAGCTCACTTTGACCAAGACGCTGATACTGAAATTCATAATGACGCCAGCAACTTGGGCCTTGATGCTTTCCTCGTCCAACAACAAGAGGGCACAAAGCGAGTGATAGCGTACGCTAGCCGCACTCTTTCCCGCGCCGAGGTCAACTACTCCACGTCAGAGAAAGAGTGCTTTACTGTTGTAAGGGCCACGATGAAATTTAGGCCTTACCTTTACGGACGCCACTTCAAGGTAGTGACCACCCATCATTCGTTGTACTGGTTAGCCAACCTACGGGGCCCGTGCGGGTGACTGGCCCGATGGAGTCTTTGTCTGCGGGAATACGATTTCACGATCGCTTACAAATCTGGTCGCAAACACGAAGATGCTGATTCGTTGTCCCGTGCACTTGTCGAAGTTTGTGGCCACGACACGGAGGATGACGATGGTTTCCTTGGGGTCCTTACTACAATTGATCTGATTACACGACAGCGCGTAGATGACGAAATTCGCAAAGTTATCGAAAACCTTGAAGGACGCAACTCTTCTATACATCGATGTATTCTCTCTGTCTGCGAGATGGAGTCCTGTATAAGAAAAACTCCGACGGCAATGAGAGAACCCATCTTCTAGTTGTTCCAGCTGGCATGCAAGACGACATTCTTGTCGCCTGCCACGATGAGCCCACATCTGGTCACTTAAGTTCCTCTCGAACTCTCGCTTGAGTTCGACAAGTGTACTACTGGCCTAAGCTTTCCGCATCAGTTAAGCGATACGTGAAAAGTTGTCGATGATGTCAACGTCGCAAATGGCCGCCACTGAAGCCCGCGGGGCTTTTTCAACCAATAGAGCGCCTAGAGCCACCTAGAGTGCCATTCGATCAAATAGGAATGGATTTTTTGGGCCCTTTACGCTATCATTTACTGGTAACAAGTGGATCGTAGTAGCCACCGACTATTGCAAGAAGCACGCCGAAACAAAAGCACTACAACGCGCTAAGGCTTCCGACGTCACCCACTTATTTGTGAACCAGATCGTTCTTCGATATGGCACCCCGTCGTGCGTAATCACAGACAGAGGAACAGCATTCACGGCTCAGATCATTCATGACTTATTCAAGCTCAGCTACACGAGCCATCGCAAGACAACGGCATATCATCCGCAGAGCAACGGCTTGACAGAGCGACTCAACAAGACCATCGCTGACATGTTAGCCATGTACATAGATATCCAGCATAAGACCTGGGACCTGGTGCTACCGTGCTTCACATTCACAAGCAATACTGCTGTCCCGGAAACTACGTGATTCCCGCCTTTCAGTCTTGTCTATGGACGTGAGGTCCAAACCATGCTGAATGCGACGCTTTGATCACTCGTGACGCTGTGCAGCTTACCCAGTACGCCGAAGAGGCACGCCAGTTAGCCCGCTTACACATTACGCACCAACAGAGTACAGACGCATGCCGCTACAACGCTCGCCATCGACAATTTGAATACCATCGAGGCGATGGTATTCGGGTGTGGACTCCTGTGTGTGGACTCCTGGGTGTGGACTCCTGTTCGACGCCAGGTGTGGACCTGGCGTGTGGACTCCTGTGGACTCCTGTGGACTCCTGTTCGACGCCAGGTATTGTCAGAAAAACTGCTCAGTCGCTACTTCGGACCGTACAAAGTGTTGCGACGCGTGAGCGGTGTGAACTACCAGGTAGTCCCTGACGGCGCCTTCTCGTCACGGTGGCGAAGGCACTCCTCGGAGATTGTGCACATAGCGCGACTGAAACCGTACTTCACGCGGTAGTGTGACTGCGCATTAACCATATTGCTGTTTTTTGTATGTGTGCATTTTCTGTTTGTTCGCCCCGACTTGGCCTTTGTACTTTCCGAGCATCAGAGTGATGCCAATTCTTTTTTTAAGAGGAGGAATAATTCCTCTTGGCCTCTATATACGACGAACGCAAGCCGTGGCTGCCCAATAGAATGGAAGATGATGTTCTGTGGCAGCGCGTGCTCTGGTTAGTTGTTGATTATTGAAGCAGCCATCTTGCCAGTTTTCGGTGCGTCTCCCCGCCGGCTCAGTTTTTCTGAGTTGAAGACTTTTTGTAGCACGTGACAGTATGGAAAACTCATCACAGAGACTTGTTGGGATTTATAGAATAATAACAAATACATATGAAGCTTTACTTTCTGTGCTCCTGCAAATTAGGTTTTCCCAGCCGTGAAAAGCTATTTACAGTGTTGAGGACAACATCAGCTGTGACGCCTGACAGCAGGAAGTAGCACGACGGTACTGAACGCCGTCGTTTCACCGTCCCCGTGGAGGACGGAACCAGCCAGGATGTGCAAGCGTGGCAAGGACCACCTTTACCACAGCGTGGCTTCGGAACCGACGAGCATGTGAGTCAACCTGGTTCTATCAGGATTTCTCACATCAGGGCACCAACACTCGTTTTGGAGGCGATGAGGAAACCGGAGGACATGTCGAACGAAGTAAGCTCTGCGAAATAGGTGAGAGTGGAAGAGCATTCGGACAACATGCAGGAGGGGACATCGACCTACTCCTTTATTGATGAAGATATTGAATCTGATGAGGAAGCAGATCGTTTCACTCAAGTGACATATAAAAAAAGTAGATTTGAGGGAATTCCTGTGGTATTCCGACCAATAGAGGAAACGAGAACCTTCTGGAAATAAACCCAAACGTT
Organism: Rhipicephalus microplus; assembly: GCF_013339725.1. Classification (NCBI taxonomy): domain Eukaryota; kingdom Metazoa; phylum Arthropoda; class Arachnida; order Ixodida; family Ixodidae; genus Rhipicephalus; species Rhipicephalus microplus. The sequence goes on along the minus strand of NC_051166.1, from coordinate 117,777,802 downwards.
GTAGCCTCGGAAATTGTTGCACTTGCTAAAGAGAAAGTGCGTTCTTTCCGAGTGAACAAACATGGAAATTTCTCAGTCACGGTGAGTTCTCTTGCTTCAGCCAAAAGCTTGTTGTCTTGTGCGCAGGTGGCTGGCTTGCTGGTGAAGCCATTCATTCCGGAGTCTTACATGCGAAATGTAGGCAAAATCATACATGTGCCTCTAGAGTACACAGAAGAACAACTTACAGAATATTTAAGAGAGGCAGGAGTGATATCGGCTAGACGCCAGACTCGTTACATACGACAAGAAGATGGCACTGTAGCATCGCACCCACTGAGAAGTGCGATTTTACAATTCAGATATGACAGACCTCTTCGAGAGAAAGTATTCCTTGGACTTACAAGCCATCCAGTTGAGGAATATCTGGGCCCAGCAAGACGCTGCTATAATTGTCAGAGGTTCGGACAATTGGCAAAAAACTGCCGAGGAACAAGGCGCTGCAAAATATGTGCTGAAGACCACCATCACAAGGACTGCAAATCGATAACACAACCTAAGTGTGCCAATTGCAAGGCCCCACGCTGCGTCGTTCTCTGGATGTCCGCAGAACAAGGCGGCTTCTCTTCAATATCAACACGACATCATCTACGGTCGCACGCAACAGCATGACGCGCCTGAGCCCAACATGAACATCATGAACCCTGCACGGTTTCTTCGACTGCAAGCATCTAAACGCCAGGACCCTGTAATGACGTACGCGCAAGCTGCAAGAGGACAACGAAAGCAAGGGAAAAGTGCGGGGGCATCAACAAGCCAGCAGCAAGCTCGACAAGAGTCTCAGGAGGGACCTCAAGAGAAAAGTAACCACGTGGTTAACATCCGAGAAAGCACTAGCACATCGCGTCCAGTTAGTGTAACGCAACCAGAAAACTCCTATGGTCGATAGCTCATCTTGTCATGCCAATGTTATTCTCGGCTTTAAAAGCCTTACTAGCCGCGATTCCACAGACTAACAACCTTCCTGAGGTCAAAGCCATCTTGTGGATGGAACAGGTAGTGTTACAATTAGCCACAACAGCCACTGCGCAGGCAAAACATGAATAATTGTTATCGAAATGTCGCGATCTTCCAATGGAATGCAAATAGTATTCGCCCTAAGTGCGCAGACTTCCGAAAATTTCTGCCTCAGAGCTCCTTTTCAGTGTTATGTATTACAGAGGCCGGAGTAGACACCACTTTTTGGTTATCGAACTACGTTGTGTATATCTCCTCTAGATCTACAGGACCGAGCATAGCGATGATATGTGTGAGAAAAGATCTGCCATCAGTACAGTTCAATGCTACATCATCGGATTATCCAGAATATGTAGCATGTGAGGTTAGATTTGGTCGAGTAATTATAACAGTATTCAGCGTTTATCTCCAGCCTTCCACAAATATCTCGCTTTCTGCATTGACAGCACTTTTCCAGACGTACACGAAAGCTGTGATATATTGCGGAGATTTCAATGCTCACAATGTCATGTGGGGAAGTGCGTACTGCGATAGTCGCGGAAAGGACCTACAAAAAGCAATTCAGGATAGTTCATTATGCTTGTTAAATGACGGTTCAGTGACGTTCCTACGGGGTTTCAATTACTCGAGTCGCCTAGACCTCACGCTCTACTCACAAGATATTGCATCTGGGGCGTCATGGCGAACAGACATTGAAACAAGGGGTAGTGATCATTTACCTATCCTAATACAGCATCCAAAACTACGTTTTACTAATTATAGGCCCTCAGCAAAGATAACTAACTGGCAAGCATTTCGTTATCATATATCACATCAAGCTGATACTGTTACTGACACCGACAGCTTAGTCTCGCTCATAAAACACAAATTAAATCATTGTTCCAAGTTCGTCAGAATTCCTGAAGGTTACGTTGGAGTAGACGCTGTATACGAAAGATTTAGGCCCATTTGCCGCAGAGCTGAAAGAAAATACAGACGCATGGGTCTACTTGAAGATTACCGCGACTGTGCAAGAACGCATGACCGCATACGACGACAACTGGATAGACTAGGCAAAAAGCACTGGCGGGAATTCTGCACTTCGCTAACGCCATTTACACCCGAGTCAAAATTATGGAATGCTCTACGCTCTTTAAGTGGGACAGTAACACATCAACAACCATTTAGAGCCTTAGCTTTAGTGAAGAATGTACCGGAAACAACCGTTGCGGACGAATTTTGTCCCCATTATACACGACATAGTGCAGCCGGGCACATGCCTGAATACATTAAGTCTGTTGGGGATATTAAAGCAGTAATTACTTTTTCTCTCAATAGACATCATGATGACCTAGATCATCCGTTTTCACTGCAAGAATTGAATAATGCTCTTGCAGTAGAGGACAGCAGCTGGTCCTGATGGGATAACATATGCAGCATTAAAAAAACCTGGGTCCTGTGGCCACATATGCTTTGTTGAAGATATTTAATGATGCATGGGCAACAGAGTGCCTTCCACCCTCCTGGAAAGTTGCAAGAGTGGTCCCAATTCTCAAACACGGAAAAACGCCTTTATCCATAGATTCTTTCCGTCCTGTCAGCCTGACTAGCTGTCTTTGTAAACATATGGAAAAGATGATAGACGCTAGACTTCATTGGTGGGTGGAACGTATGAACGTGCTTCCTGAAAATATGGCACGCTATCGTAAATGCCGCTGCACCATGGATGCCATTCTAGACATTGTAACTTATGTAGATCATGAGAGGAGCTGTCGAAGAATCGTCATTGCAGTATTTTTAGATATAAAGCGAGCATTTGACACAACCAGCCACGCTCATGTACTACACGGTTTATTTCAGTTGGGAATAGTAGGCAGGACACTAAGATGGATTGCAGAATGCTTAAGAGACAGGAAAATCTTCATTGACACGGTGGACGGTAAAAGTAAAGAGCATGAAGTTAGTCAAGGAGTCCCACAGGGTAGCGTATCAAGCCCATTTTTATTTAATTGCGTTATGGCAGAAATATCCCATATTTTAGCTAATAGTTTGAATTATTCCATATATGCAGACAATTTGTGCATTTGGGCGTCAGACACGAGCATTCAAGCAGTTCAGCAAAAACTTCAAGATGGGCTGACAATAATCAATGCCTTTTTTAAGAGCAGAGGCATGATTCTTTCCCATGAGAAAACATCATGTACTTCCGTTCACAAGAAAATGCCACAAGAAATTCAAACTTCAGATAGACTCTCAGCGCTTACAATTTGTGCGGCAGCACAAATTTTTAGGGGTTATTTTAGACAGACGTCTGTCTTGGGCACCACAGATAAAATCATTAGAGGACAAAGTTAACTCCCTAATCAATATATTACGTCGACCGACCGGAGCGAGATGGGGTAGTTCATGTTCTTCTTTATTGCGTGTACATTCAGCAATAATTCGACAAAGAATAGCTTACTCTGCCCTGGTTTTAGATAGGATATCACGTAACTTAGAGGAGAGGATTCAAAGAGTGTTGGCCAGAAGCCTTCGTATATGTCTTGGTGTACCGCGAGCGTCTGCCAGTGCTTTAGTAACTGGGGAGTCTCGTCAACCGACTTTCCATGCTATGAGATTTACAGAAACTTGCCGGCATTATCTTCGGTTGGCAACTAAACAGACTAATCATCCCCTATACCGAGCTATTCAGGAAAGATCAGCTGCAAGAATACATGAAAATATGGTAGAATTCAAGAGTTTACTGCCTACGCACGAATACTGGCCTCCATGTGCATCCCACCCACCATGGCGACTCTCTATCCCCGATATTACAACTTCGATTCCGGGAATAAATTGTAAGAATGATCTGCCCATAATCGTAATAAAGCAATTAACTTGAACACACCTTTATACTGACTATGAAGACTATATTAACGTGTACACCAACGGATCATGTCGGAATCAAAGTTCTAAGTCGGCATTCTTTGTACCTGCATACCAAGCGAGAAAAGCTTTTAAACTCAGTCATTTCACAACATCCACAACGGCAGAACTCTATGCAATACTTTGTGCTTTACGCTTCATATGTTTACAGCCAGGTCCACTTCGATGGGTAGTTATCAGTGACTGACAGTCCTCGTTAGTTTCTTTAAAAGGAATCAGCTTGGGAAACAAAGCTAGTGAGCTTGCATATGAAATACAGAGGACGTACGCTTTAGCAAAAGATTTAAACCACACCATAATGTTCCAGTGGGTGCCAAGCCACTGTGGAATCACAGGAAACGACATAGCTGAGCACATTGCACGTGCAGCACATCAGGAAAATTATATATCACTGCTACCTCTATCGATGAGCGATGCACGGTGTCTAATAAATAAGCTGAGCTGTCCACTGTCTAAGGAAACCTGGTTCGAAAATGGTGCGCAAAACTCTCTGTTGTATAACATTGATCCCGGTAGACTTGAATATTCCGTTAAAGGTTAGCCGATCGGTAGAAACAGTCATTCATAGGCTTCGACTTGGTACAGCCTACACGAAGGCTTTCCTGTTCCTGTATAGAATAAGGAAAGCTGGCCGTCCTACGTGCTCATGTGGAGATGCTCAATAAGACTTGGAGCATATTCTTTTGCAATGTAAAAATCAGTACGTACCTTGAAAGAACCTTTTTCAAAAACTCAATTCTTTGGATAAGCGACCTCCATCAATTGCAAAAATCTTGGGTCAATGGCCAAAAAGAAAGCTACAAACCACTGCAGCACGTGCAGTCGTTCACTTTCTGGAGGTATCAGAAATTGCTCAAAAGTACTAAACAAAAACAAATGTTACCCGCGGTATGTTTCAAAACACTATTTTTGTGTTTCACTACCATACTTTTAGGAAAACCTTTCTGAAAACATGTCAGTATTCAAGTGACAAAATCACCTTACACATTTCATTGAACTTTCATGTTTTTGTGTGAACACTTAAATTGGCGTGATTACTTGTGTGGTTTTTTTGTTTTTTTTTTTCACAAACTCAGTGTGGTGCGGACACAGTTCTATGCAGTGTGGACTTATTTCTGTGTGGTGTGGACACTCAGTGTGGAAAAACGTGAACTCATTGTGTAAGTGTTGTGCTATGTTCTTATGTATAGCCTTGTGTTTGCTACAAAATGTGCGATGTTGACTTTTGTGCAAGAGAAGAGGAGTAGCCGGCGCTACGCATTGGCACCAACCTCTCCTTACGTACATTTAATTAAAAAAAGCTTCGCAGAGCATAAAAGGAAAATCGTAACTTCAAATCCAACTCACGTGACATCATAAAATTTTGCAAGAAATTAGGAATGTGATACACAACATCAGTGCACAATACCCGAATTGCTCAAAAACGCATGTATGCTAAAATAAATAAATATCGTAGTGAATACGAATGTAACAAACACACCATTAGTGTACTAGCATAGATGCCGCGTTCGCACCACACTGCAGTAAATATCATGCATTATTAGAAACAAGACTGTAGCTTACAACGAGCAGTACACTTCACGTCCCCGCAGGGGCGTCTGTGCAAGCAGGCCTTTGATGTGTAGCGACACCACGGACCCGAGCTAACGGGGGGGGGAGGGGGTTTAATCTCCTCCCACGCATAGCCGTGCGTGACTGAGCCATGTCCGGGGAGAAGGGGATTCTGGGGGTTCAGCCGACCCTGGGTGGTTGGACTTTTAAGGCCCCCGGCTGAGTCAACACACCCCTTTGGCCCCGGCTTCACGTAGACGGCACCCCTGTGCTGATACACCCAGGGGAAATCGGCAGTCGCCTTTTCCTATCTCTCTCTCCCTACATCTTCGTCTTATTCTCTCACTTTTCATCTGTCCTGTCTTCTACTTTCATCCGTTTACTGCCAAACTTCCTGGCGGCTAGGGTTAACCCTGTGCAAATAGCCTATCTTGGTCTCAGCGCATTGGGTTATAGTTGCGTTGCACAGCTGGCGTATGCAGGTTTCAGCATCCGCAAACTGGTAGCGTCCCCTCGTTGGGCTTCGTGGTGGGCCGCCGCCGACGCTTCTGAAGAAACTTAAACAGGCATGCATAGAGATTTTCTCTTATAAGGTGATCGTACCGCCTTAAAGCACGTACGCACCGAAGACTTGGGTTTTTTCAATCGTTCAAAAAAAAAACTTCCCCCGTTTTCATGTCATACATAGTGAGGGAAGTGGCAAGCAAGCGAGCACTGTATTCCCCTTTGTAGTAGCCAGGTGTCTTACTGAAACTCTTGGGGCCGGGTACAAAGTTACCAAAATGGCCAGCGGAGAGCTCCTTCTCGAAATTCGAAAAAAAGAACACTTTGAGAAGCTACGAAACCTTTCAACTTTTGGTGACACTATTATCACACTAACACCACATGGATCAATGAAAAGAACCCGTGGAGTGCCATCTGACGCTGACTAAGAAAATAACCACAATTGCTAGGCAGTTATGAATTATCGAACTCTTAACAGGTCTGGGCCAAAATACTCCATATATCTGAGAGCAAAGCAAGTCACTCACCGTACACCATGCGGTCTTGTGTTGCGTTGATCTCACCGAATTCTGGGTCTAGGGATTTCGGCTGACCTCCGGCCCACGTCGCTTTTCGTCGCCGAGTTTCATCCCACCATCTGCCATCCAGTTGTTGCGACTGGCCCTTGCGGCACTGGAGATTCGGGATGAAGACGCCAAGGCAGGAGGAAGGAAGACTTGAAGAGAGTTTATTTACATAGTATACATTTCGAGAGCGCCTCCGAAGTCGCTGAGAGGAAGGGGGGGATTATTATATAGAGTACTTTCTCCCCATATCCCGAGATCGGGGAATGGGTTCAGACCACCCTGTTCAATAACAGGTCTTATACCCCTGTTACACGGGCACGCTAACCTCAGTTATGACCAATCTCAGTTAACTCGTTCCAACAGTGGTTTGCGCTAACCGAAGTCTGTCAGATTTACACGGGTCATCCTGATCGCGGTTCTCGGCTACTTAGCATGTCACGTGATTGCTTGCGTACAGGCAAAGTATTTATTTTAGTTTCGGTTTAAACTATCAGTACAACTGTGTATAAATATTATTTTTATCAGAATACTTGCCATTTGTAATCATATGATTGGCTTTCAGGAAGTTTAGGACAGGTTGGTTTGTATTTATCTTTTTTGTGAACAATCTGGAAACAATGGGCGCAGTCGGCTGTACAATCGCATTTGCGTCTGACAAAATCCGTAGCTCGCAAGCCGTTATCACTCGCACGCTGTAGACGTGGCAGTTGCGTGTGATTGCTTCGGTCTTTGCTTAACGTGCAGCGTGATCGTGCGTCTGGTTATCTAGTTTTTCTTTTTATTTCCAGCGTCGTTATTGCGTTCTGTCGTGCGTGAGTGCTGGTGGACAGTCGTCAGTTTCCCACAATGGCTCTTTGCCCGCCGGAGCAGCGTCTCAGCGACGATCGACTTTTCTGGAGGACGTTCACTGCATTGCAAACAGGCTGCACGACCAACGGACAAAGCAAGCGTGCATCGTACAAGCCATCGGAAACATTGAACCAGAAAGGGAGTGTGCTGACGAGCGACACTGTCGATTGATGCTCGGGGCTGCGCTGCTTGTCGCACGCGAAAGGCAAATATGGATGCATCCATGTGAAAGCATGTGGTACGAAAGAACATTGTCTAAGCTGCCAGAGAGCAAGTTCCACGAGAACTTTCGCGTCAATCGATCTACGTTTAAGTACCTTGTGAGCGTGTGCGAGGGCATGAAGAGAAAAGACACGGTAATGCGCAAAGCGATTCCTTTAGACAAGTGCGTCGCCATTGCCCTGTACCGTCTCGCCACCTCCGCGGAAGACAGAACCGTGGCTAACCTTTTTGCCGTAAGCCGCTCTTCTGTCAACAACAACGTTCGGGAATTCCGCGGTGCGGTTGTGCGGTGCCTAGAGAAGCGCCTAGTCAGGTTTCCACACACGCGGGAATTGAAGGAACACTTGAGGCAATTCCGAGCGATGAACGGATTGCCGCAATGCCTGGGTGCCTTGGATGGCTGCCGCATAGAGGTTTGCCCACCTAAAGTACATGGCACCGACCATTATAACTATAAAGGGTGGTAAAGCACCATACTTCTTGCTGTTGTGGACCCCCGGTACAAGTTTATGTACGTGAACATGGGGTCACCTGGGAAGAACCACGACGCTGCAGTGTTCGAAAGCTCGCGACTGCCAAAAGTGCTTGCCAGTGAACTCTTTCAATTGGAGGCAAAGGATGTTGAAGGAGTTTCAGTGTGCCCCGTCCTCCTCGGTGACCAGGCATTTCCTTTGCAGTGCCACCTTATGAAACCTTTCTCTCGTGCAGGGCCATCTGGTTCGGCCTCGCAGGTGTTCAATTACCGCTTGTCGAGAGCTAGACGGGTTGCTGAGAATGCTTTTGGCAGGCTAAAAGCACATTTTCGAATCATGCACAAAGGCATCGAAGTCGATATTGACAATATCAACCGCATTATTAGGGCTTGTTGCATACTGCACAACATATGTGAAGAACTCAAAGATCAATGCGACATCACTTGGATGGAAGATGTGGTGCGACAAGACAAAAGCCGGACACAACCAGTGTGCAGAAGTCAACGGTCAGAGCCACATGTAGTAGCGGTTCCAGATGCTCTTGCCAAGAGCTTCACTGTTGGCCAAGCTAGCTGAGCATGCAGTTCTCGGTGCATCAAAGAGGAAGTTTCCAATGAATTGTAGCAACTAAATTTCAGCTGTCTCATCATTTTTATCATTTCAAAGTCTTGTGCACTTCTCTTTTTTTTCTTTTGCTGTGATGTGTTCCAGGTTTACACTCACTGATGATTTTCGTACACATATTATCACACACTTCCCCACTTTTCTGTCACTCTTCCTTATGTTTAACATGTTTGAACATATATACATGATGCTAAATTGCATGTCTCAATACATGGCTGGAGAAGCATGTACTGTGCACAAGACTGTTGAGGTACTGATGCAAGTGCTCATCATTGCAGTTTTATGTAGCAGTTAATTATTTCTTGAAAATTTCAACAGATTGGTTGGCACTAACAGCCTGCTTTTACAGTTGTGTCACAGTCAAGTTGTTTTTAATTGTACGCAGTTCTACGAAAGAAATCTCGGCACTGACACCTTGGGCTGTTAAAAAAATGTTCTGGTATTAGTTTAGATTATAGTGTAACATAATAAAGTCAAGAAATGTCGAATGCAATAATGCAAAGATTTTCATGTTCATGAAGTCGCCCTATCAGTAGTCGTTTAATGAAGGATATCAAGTAGTAAACCTAGAGCTCAATATAGCATCACCGAAACCCGCCCATAAAACAGTCTATTGGGTATTCGGGATGACATCATTATGAACAAGCTTAAAAAATGAAAAAAATGCCAAGCTAAGCTTCATAGATTTACGGTTTATTTTGAGAACCAAAATGCAAATAAGACTTAAGAAAGCCGAACATTTCTTTCTGAGTCTCATTAGAATCTTTCTGGAGCTGCAGGAGTTGTCTCTAGTGGTCCATACTCTGTGAGGCAAAGCCTGCACTGCGTTCCTCGGCTTTCTTATGTAGGTCGATGAGTTCCTGTAAACCTGTTGCTGCCCTTTTTTGTTTCTTCTTATTGCTGGAGTTATTGGCATTAGGCTGGCCCTCAGATTCTGCAGAGGTATTGCAGTTGGAAGTAGCATCGCTGTCACCTTGAACGTTGACTGTGCTCGACTCCTCCATTACCACAGTGTTATCTTCAGTTTCAACTTCTTCCTATGTGGCTAGCACTTCAGCACCTGCAGGTGCTTTATTAACTTCTGGCACCTGTGTATAACAGGGGAAAAAATACTCAAAGCTTACTGTCAGTTCAAAGCCTACATTCCTAAATGACTTTCATCAGAGGCTTTTTTTCATAAAACTACATGATTTTACCTAGCAATCAGTGGCGAGATATCTTGCCTATGACTCTTAATAAAGTACCATCACCACACGCGCTAGATTCTCATTAGCTACATGCATCCTAAATTTGCAATTGTATTCCTGCTTCACCTGTCAGTCACCAATGTAAATCATGACCATCCATGAAAGTGTCATTGTTTCACAATAACACCTGGTAATATTTAATAGTGTTTTCTACTTTTCAGTGCAACTTATTTCCACAAATGCAAACACAAATCATGGAAGTATACTATATTAGAAAGAATGCTGTGTTAAAGACACATCTGCTGCTCTGCGTGGGGAGAATTTAGTTTCATCGATTCTTTTTTTTCGATTAGTTGTCCATCTCACTGCATGTTTTCCGACGAGCATCTGTGGCGATGTGAGCGCGCATTGTTGCTGTGATTATGTGTGACACTGATGTTCTGAGAATAAAGTTAGTTGCGAGTGACGTCCTTTCTGTATTTTTTTAAATTTTTTCCTTGACGGTGCAAGTCTTTGGGTTTTTCAGTATACACAAATAATTTTTGTTGCTTCTGTTACAATTACTTGCAACCGCACTTTTCTTTTATCGTATACCCACGTCAATGACTATTTGTAGTTATGCCCTCAAACAGACCTGCATTCTGATTGATGGATGTTCATTGGCACAACTCATCACTAGTGAACATCTCAAGCTCCAGGAGCGCTCATGAAGTGGTACACCAATGTGACATATGTGAAAGCCTTGAAATTGAAAATGGCAGTTACCTATACACTTTCCTTCTCAAGGCTGGTGTCATTGACAGGAAGAGTGCCCAAATAGGAATGCTAAAGCCAGTAATATGGCCAGTCCGCACCCTTAGACCCCGTTGTACCACAACGTTTGAGCTGCCTAAAGAAACAAAAACTTGTTTATAGCTCAACACAACGCTCGGCATCAAAATGCTCCTGTTTTTTTTTGTCCAAAGATGTTATGAGCTCAGATTCTTGCTTCATTAAAAGTGCCCGCAGAGAACGTGCATTAATAATGAGGAACTCTGCAATACATGCGCACATTAGGTGCATTCAGAATGTACACAATTACTACTACAACATAGCTCAGTGGGCATTTGCGCATACATTGGCGTCTACGCAAATAATCTTTTGTTCTGGTGGACGAGTGAGTTGGATATAGAATGTAGCTGCATATAACTACACAGGTTACAAACAAGATTGGAAATAGACGCTAATTCTGTGTGTTTACCTCCGCTGTATGCCTATTTAGGCATCAAAGAAGCAATGTTTACAAGTTCAATCACGTGCCAGCACGAGAGAAGCGCTAATTTTTGTAAGTATTTGATGGCTTGATGCTCACCAGCAATTACCAGCAGCTGAAAAGGTATTTAATACAGGCACTTTTCAATGTTGGCTGAGACATCGAGGTGAAATATCGGCATATACCACAATTGACGCACATGCTCGTGCGTCAAGGACGCACATGCTCGTTATTCATGCAAGGCGTTGTAAAATAACGCCTTTCGGGCGGTTTGCCCACTCAAAAAGCACGTCGGAGCTACGTTTGCGCGTAAATTTAAGCCTATACGTGCACCGTCTGACAGTGGCTGCAACAGCAGTGGTGCAGTAGGCACCTTATAACCACACAGACATCCGCTACACAACATTGCAACGAGCTTAGTAACAAAGCTTTTGTGCTTTTGTACTTTCCGGTAGCGCTTGTTTAACTTTTCTAACTTCTGCCGCACCTGCTTGGCGGTAAACGACACTTCACCTGCAGGCAAGTGCGCATTCAGGTCGCGGGTCATCTCTTTCTATATACGCGCATTACGCAAGTTGGATCGCAGGCCGCGAAGATTATCTTTTCAAAGGCGAATCAATGTCTCTCAATTCGACAAGAACCAATTGATGCGCCTTTGGGAAGATGGTTCGGCCTGTGTCGGAGCCATGCCACTGTCGACCGCTGTGGTGGGAGCCGCAATTTTGTGAGTTTACCTTCCTTAACTGAGGTGGCCAACGTTAGTTTGGAGCGACCATGCTTAGTGGGAGAACTGCAGTTAGGCTCTCCGTCTAACTGGGTGCAACCACGGTTAGACGGTGCAACCCAGTAGATGAAAACCAGCCGGGCGTCTTCACACTCCTCCTTATCTTCAAAAAGTGAAGCGGCTACTTTTCTTTGATCCTGGCACCCACGTAAAGGGGGAGGGCTCGTCAAACGCAACAGTGCTGACTGACACAATAAAGTGGCTGGAGGAATAGCCACTGTGGTAGCTCAATCGTAGATTCGGTTCGGTTCGATCACAGGTTATGCTCCGGGCAAGTTATCTTTTCACCCAGATTTCTTTCTTAACATTTACACTACAATCGGTCTAATAATTTCCCCTATACATCCCTTGGCATTATTGTACGTTAGATCTCATTATTATTGTGTCAAAATACGGAAAAACGAGCCCTTACGTATACAATTCCTTCCCATATATATATATATATATATATATATATATATATATATATATATATATATATATATATATATTATATATATATATATATAGAGAGAGAGAGAGAGAGAGAGAGAGAGAGAGAGAGAGTTGTTTGGAAGCCCTGTGCTCACTCGTACGCCGGCTTTGCTTATATCTGCAGGTATCGCTGAACGTCCGTATAAAAACTTTACGAATTTTGACGGCTTGTGGCGGTTGGCGTTGGCACGGCTCATAAATTTTGCAAAAAGGTAATTACGAGGGAAATGGCGTTGTTTCAGCAGCAATTTAGTGCGCGTCCACAGGACACCTGGCGGCAATATTCTGCTTTTTCCTGATGAGCTCAATAGAGCATACAATACCTTTTCCCCCCTATATACTCCGTAATACAGTTACAGCTCGAAATTTTCCTTATAACTGACACAGCGTGTCCATTGCCTGTTCATCAAATAAGAAAAGACAAGATTATAGGTAAAAATCAAGCCTCTTGGGTATCACAGCAACATTACTGATAATCATGTTTGTCTTAAGGTGAACATAAACTGAGGTGTACTTGGTGGGGAGCTGTTATTGATTTACTTTGATTTGTCCTGTTTTTCGTCACGGTGAACGCCTTAGCGGCCTCATCAAATGCAGGAATTGACCACCGGCATTCTACGTATTAAGCACGAGTGACGCAAAAACATCACGTGATTATGCCACAGATCAATGAACTTGGTGACAACATCATGACGTACCTGAGCGTGTGTCATATGATGCCGTCATCACCTGACATAGCCACTTTGCGTTGCCTCCATGGGCCGATCATGAAGGCCATGTACAACCAGGTGACGCGTATAAACCTTGCAATGCCTTATATCACGGGGGATGTGCGAAACCTTATTAAGTGCAAAAATATAATGAAAAAGGCAGAGTCAATGAGGACAGAAAAGAACGTTGCTTTCGCCATAGAGTAGCTTAGGCGAATGCATAAGTGACCTCGTGGGTTTTGAATTTTTCTTTCTGTATTTCACCAACGAAGTCAGTTGTCCAAAATGTGCAGGTGAGTCCTTAACCTTGAGATTGATGTTGCTGACCAACACGTTTTCAATCTCTGGCGGAGCCAAATCACCAGACCACGCATAGTGAGAATCATTTCTGGCCAAAGAAAGTCCATGGTTGGCGCCCTACTCATCACATTATCACAACTGGTCGATACGTAAATCACAAGCATGTCAAGTCACCGATGCCCTAGCCTTACCAAGTGAATGAGACGCAAGAGTTATGAGAGTCAGTTCTTACTTTTCGCACCGTCGCCACGCCGACGGACGCATTCAGCTTCGCATGAAAATTCTTAAACGAGCAGAGTACAGGACGGAGCCATGTAAAACAAATCGACTTTAAGAAATGAAAGAAATGATATCAGGCGTGTAAGCACCTTACCATTAGATAGCCATTTGCTTTGCGTGCATAATTATGTGTGTGCAGCGCCTTATAAGAAGCCTACAACAGAGCGGCCGATCGCTGGAAGTCTAAATAAAGAATGAGCTCGTGATTCAGAGAGACAAAAAAGAGTAATAAGGGGGTTCGCGTAAGCGAGACAGTTTGTTGTTACGAGCCGCGTCGGTGGCCGCAGCGGACCCAGTAGGTAGCGTGGAGCTGGGTGGTTGTCGTCATTCCGCAGGCCACGGGGACGTTCCGAACTGCAGAAAGCTTAGGCAGAGGGACCGGCGTAGAGGAAAACTTAACAAAACGTTTATTTACAACATGTCAGACAGTAACGTAGGAACGACGACGCTTCTTGCGTCTCTCCCTTTGTTCCTCCTGGCGTGCTGCTCCCGCTGCTTCACTGTGCATAGAAGTGTGGCAGCTTGGGCTAGTTGGTATGGCATGACGATAGTTATACCGCGAGAACAAAATGACGACACAGAGACAAGAAGGTCTCGTGTCTTTCGTGTCCTTCTTGTCTTTGTGTCGTCGTTTTGTTCTCGCGCTATAACTATCTTTGCTGTGCAGTTCCCAAGATGAGGGCGGAATGTCACTTCGGGGAACCAACCACTCATGGAGAGCATAACACAAGACAAGTATCCCTTCACGCACGTGGCAGACGCACGTGGCACACGCGCGGGAACTCGGAGGCGACCACGCAGGAGGAATTCACTGCAGTCGCCCCTGCAGCACAAAACCGGCCTTCCACACATTCCTGAGGGGTCAGCTCGTTGCCACTGCCCCGCAGGCAAAGCGCACAGCCGAGACAGACAGCCGGTGCAGGTGACAAACCCGTACCCCACAAAAGAATGTCCGAGATGACGGGCAGTCCCGCTTGGGCAGCTGGCCCAAGGACTTCATTACTGCTTTGTAACAATACTATAAGAAGCATGCAAGAAGCTTATAAGAAGCATGCAACACAGCGGCTGATTGCTGGAAGTCTAAATAAAGGATGAGCTTGTGATTCAGAGCGACAAAAAACAGAGTGGTAAGAGGGTTCGCGTAAGCGAGACAGTTCGGAACGTGATTAGACAGGGCCGCATGGCTACCGAACCCACATCGTACCCCATCATACGTTATCATGGTGATCTTTGCGATCTTATTGTCTTCTGCAGGACATTTATATTCATCATTCAAGATAAAACAAAATTAAGTGCCGTCACTCACGACGGGTGCGAAAACAATGCGTTCTTTCAACGGACGCGTAAGTGCTGTTGCTTGCAGTAGGTGAGAAAACAGCTGAAAAAAATATACAATATTTCCGCTTCAGCACTATACAACGTGTTATCCATGTCGTGAGTCGCTACAAGACACCCTTTGAGGCACACAATATTAAGTCTTGATCATATTACCGCAACGTTGGTCAATAGCGGCCGAAATATAGGGCGCTTAGCTGACACCTGCCGTCTTTACGATGCTTTCACCGCAGAGATGATGCTCGGGTCCGGCACGAATGCGCCGCGGCGCGGGATTTCACTGCTAAAGACCCTCATTTCTCCCATGTATTCGCGCGGCACTTTGGCCACTCCCCCTATTCCAGGTCTGGCCATAGCTGGCGCCGCATTTTCTGCGACACCGGCTTCTTCCCTCTATCGCGTTGGGATTACCCAGATCTGTGTATGTATTAACAAAAGACGACTAGTCGCGCATACCTGCCCGAAATAGGTCACGGTATTGTGGTCTGTACCATACGTTATTGCTGGAAAAAGTTTCATGATGTTCGAGGCCGAGAAGCGAAGCTCCGTTTTCATAGTCACTGCCAGTGAATACCATTATAATCAAGTCTTTTTTGGATATTTTGGTATTTATTGATTGATATGTGGAGTTTAACGTCTCAAAACCACCATATGATTATGAGAGACGTTGAAGTGGAGGGCTCTGGAAATTTCGACCACCTGGGGGCAATTTCGGTATGCACCAAGTAAAGGAGAAGACCACGAGAGTGCCATGACGTAAGTGTCTAAATAGATAGATAGATAGATAGATAGATAGATAGATAGATAGATAGATAGATAGATAGATAGATAGATAGATAGATAGATAGATAGATAGATAGATAGATAGATAGATAGATAGATAGATAGATAGATAGATAGATAGATAGATAGATAGATAGATAGATAGATAGATAGATAGATAGATAGATAGATAGATAGATAGATAGATAGATAGATAGATAGATAGATAGATAGATAGATAGATAGATAGATAGATAGATAGATAGATAGATAGATAGATAGATAGATAGAAACACTCAAGCGCGCGCACTTCGCTAAGTAATGTTAGGCAATAATAAAGGGCTGAAGAAGTGCTCTACTGCGAAAGGCCTATTCCGATCACTTTCTTCAAGAGTGATTGAAAAAAGAGGGATGGCTTTTGTTGACAGCCGAAGTGCTCTTGACTAGTGAGAAATGGGAGAATGTTGGCCCTTTAAGAAAGGGAAACAGGCAGAAAGAAAGTATGAAACGGAATGAAATCTCGAGGTAAAGAGAACGCACTCTTCTGACTAGGTAATAGGTGGCTCCACAAAGCCGCTTGAATTTTTCCTATTCACATAACGACAGAACTTCTTTGATGGTAAAGTGAAAGTTTCATTAAACTGAACATATGTAACGGCTTTTTTGTTCTCATCCTTATTTTGTTGCGCTGTCTTTTATATTGCCATTTTCCTAATTAAAGAGGTCAGGATTCAATTCTTATAGACTCTTTCAATGCTTTCAACGCGCCATTCAATTTACCCAAGCAGTGAAGTCTGTTCATTCCTGTATATTCGTACTTTTTTAGTTAGGGACGCTCACTCTTATCTAGCATTTTTTATGATTGCATTCTTGTAGCTGTACCAAAACGAGAAGCCACTCCAGATCTGCCTAGTGGTTCGAGAAGATCCCGTCGAGACGCAGCTATAGGCCGGCCTTTTCATTTTGAATGAGAGATCACAGTATACATGAATGATTAAAAAAAAAGATGTTTGCGCTGATGAGTTTGTATGGCTGAATATATAAAGCTTTTTATAGGTTTGGTACATGCTTGTGCAAAGACATTCGTGGGTGTACTCTTGCGTCATACAAAATTAGTTCGTGTCAATTAGCAGTCGAATAATTAAAAAGCATAAAAAATGAACATTGTACCCCGGCCTTTTTAAGACCAGAAAATAGCAAGAAAAATATGTAGAAACATGTCGTTGAACTCAGAAAGGTTATTTTTGCCATTTATATTGAGTCTTTCGAGAGACCTTATTCAAAATTCCTACCATCTGTCGGCCATCGTGTGCCTATCGCTATATTAGAGGCTCAGCGTGGCGCAGTACGCACAGTCCGCGTTTATTTAGGTTTGCGTATACGTGAGGCGTATCGACGTGAGGCCTATATTGGCTAATAGTTGCAATGCTGACTTAATGCTACGCCTCTTGCAGCACACCTAGAGGAACTTGGAATGCTGAAGGAAAAAAAGGTAAGCCGGAAATTTAGTCCCTAGTTAATTCTTCAAGCTGATGACGTTTCCAGCATGTCCTTCTTCAGCATCTCCAGCAGTCTTTCCAGCATCTCGAAACACGTATTTCCGTTCTCCTTTCTAAGCAAGTGAGACGTGCAATCGCTTTTGTATTCTTGTTGCCACAAATTGCTGCACGTCAAACCAAAGCAGCTTTTGCAACAGTTTCGCTAGCAGCCGTTTACCAAGTGAGGGTGATTCTTACGCCTCATGCTGAAGCTAGCTTCACGCAACGAGCTTTATTGCACCTATATCCACGTGCCTAAATTTCGTTGAATAGGCCGAACACATCGAATGTTTGAAAAACGTGCGTAGACATGCGAAGTATTCCCTCTAAATGGCAGCTTGTACCACTCTAGAAGAGAGAATGAAACAGCATGAAACAAGGGCGCTTTAGCATCATCGCTCCCTTCTCAGCATGAGCCTATGAAATTCACTGGCTTTCAATTAGGCATGTGTCATTACCCAAACGTTTGATACAAAACACATTCAACGAAATGCAGGCACGTGCAATTAGCTGTGATACAGTTTGTTGCGTGAAGGTGGCTTCAGCGTGAAGCGTATGAGTCACCTTCACTTGGCAAATGGCTGCTAGCGGTAACGTTGCAAAAACAACGTTGCTTTAGCGTGCAGCGATTGATGGGAACACAAGTACAAAAGCTACATGGTAAAAACACGCCGTCATTTTGACGTAGACCTCTTTATGTATTTTGACGAGCTGTTTGCGTCAAACGAAAAAGACACATTGCTGTCATTCAGCAATGTGTCATTCAGCAATGTGGATACATTGCTGTCATTCAGCGAGCCGAGGGAAACCGAGAAGAGAGAAAAAGAGTGAATCGCGCTTCGGTTCGTTGCCATACGTCATGTGTCACGTCATGGTCTCGCCATCATTTCGGTTACCTCTCCTTATGCCTCCTTGAAAGAGAAAGTGGAAAGGAGGCCAAGCTGTGCAGCACTATCGTTGCCATCGCCACCCTGGCCGCGCCAAAGGGAGAATGAGAGAGCCACACAGAGAGAGCTGGCGAAGCCGGTATACGTTTGTTTGGTGTTTATGCGTGCTTCTTTGCCTGCCACTGGTTGCTGCGCCATTTTGTGTTTTTTTTTCGTGGCGCACTGCAAAGACACGAGTGCACGTGTGTGCTAGGATCTGCCGCCTCTACTAAAGTGAAAGGTGAGTGTACCGTTCAGTTTATATGCTTTTTTCGTCTATTTACATGCGTTAGGCGCTGCGCCGTGCTCCCTACCGGGCCGCAGAAATCACGCGCCTTTTTCTTACCACCATCACCACGTGCGTCGGCTGCGCCCGGCTTAACAAGGCACTTAGTTAGGTAGCAAGGAGCAAACACGGGTTTTAGCACGTTGCGGCGCGCTGACTCTTTTATCGTGTCTGGGTGAATTCTAGTTTTTTTGCAGTAGTTTGCATCTGAGCAAGATGCGCTCACGCAGGCCTGATACCACCTGGCGCTGAGCTGTGCTTACAACTATAGAGCTGTAGAGTTGCGCGTTTTTCTTTTCCTCAATATCTTTCTCCCTCTCTCTAGATACCACCGTATTGAGACGTGCGCTCACGCCGAGGCTGAACCAAGTACAGCCAATTTCAAGGGTCAGCTTGCATCTAGCGTTGTGGAAATCAAAGAAAAAATAAATAAATATAAAGGCGAAAAAAATTCTCTTGCAGTGAAAAAAAGGAAGAGCGCCACAGGTACTTGGCGCGCATTTTTGAGGGGAGTGCACTTTTCGCGCTCGTATCGAGTCTTGGAATCTGTTGCGCGCCATGTACTGAGTACGTACGTTTAGAGCACGCAATGAAAGTGCTCAATAGGAACTGCTTGCCTAATGTGGACGATACAGTCACTAATTTGTTAACTCATGTCAACTAAAAGGTAATATTTTTGGTACTATTCTTTAACCTGCATCTCTTTCTCAATTTCTATCTTTCTCGATCACTTCCCGGTAAAGGATGCAGACGTTGGCATTAGAGAGCGATTGGGCAGCACTATCCTGATACGCGATTCGCAATCGACAGTGACATGCAAATGGGATCACTGAAGCGTTGCGGTAAAAAAAGACAAAGACGAGACAGGTGGAGTTTACTTTTAAAAGCATTCGCGCACGTGCTCCGACTGAATTATTTCAACAAAATTTTGAATGTACGACCGATCAAACGAAAACATATAGCTACGTAAAAATCGTCAAACTGGATTTATTTGTTGCGTTATCAAACTGTGCAGAGGTTTAAAATAGAGCTGGGTGAGAGGAGGCTACGCGATTTGTCAAGTGCCAGCAAGTTATTGCATGTAACCGTCAAATGAGTATGATTGCCTGACTTCTAATAACTCCAATCATCTATGGTTTATATGCCAGGCTTGAATGGTCAACAGAAACTTCCTGGCGTATAATTTTATGTATAATTGGCTGTGAATGTCAATGCAACATTGATGTTACGCCAAGCGAGGTATCTATTCGATATGTCTGGAAATTTGTTTGCCTTGTTTATATCTAAGGATACATCTGCATGAATAGTAAAAAGAGACCAGACCCTAAATGAGGTCTTTCTAAGGTACTCGGCTACTGACCCGCAGGTCGCGGGTTCGAATCCCGGCTGCGGTGGCTGCATTTCCGGTGGAGGCGGAAAGGTTGTAGGCCCGTGTGCTCAGCTTTGGGTGCGCGTTAAAGAACCCCAGGTGGTCGAAATTTCCGTAGCCCTCCACTACGGCGTCTCTCATAATCATATGGTGGTTTTGAGACGTTAAACCCCACATATCAATCAAATCAAATGAGGTCTTCTCAACTAGAACCTCAAATTTATTTTGCAGGCCAACTGTCCACATGTGGCCAACTCACAGCTGCAATATATTACCACTCTGTCAGCGCATTGTCCTTCTGGCATAGCTGTATTGACCTCAAGCATATTTGTTCGTAGATGTGCCAGTGACTTCGTCGTTTTACCAAGTTAGGTATGTATTGAATATCTCTGGAAATGTTTCGCATACATGTTTTAACAATTCTTAGGACACGTGCGTCATTCGTAAAAACAGGTAAATCATAATTGGTGTTCTCGTAACTAATACCTCAAATTTAATGTGCAGGCCGACTCTCCCCACGCACCAAATCCACAGCTGCAACATATTGCCACGTTGTCAGAGAAGTCGGCTAATAGGCACATACTTTCAAACTATGTTTCCTGAAAACACATTTTAATGTCATGACTTCTTGTCATATTTGCGGTACTCCAGTGCCATCTTGTACGAATATGATAATCATTTGATTGATTTATATATGGGGATTAACGTCCAAAAACCGCCATATGATTATGAGAGACGTCGTAGTGGAGGCCTCCAGAAATTTTACCACCTGGGGTGCTTATTCATGCATCCAAATGTGAGCACATGGGCCTACAACAATTCCGCCTCTATTGGAAAGGTAGCCGCCGCCGCCGGGATTCAATCCTGCGACCTGCAGGTCAGCAGCCGAGTACATTAGCCACTAGATCACCACCGCGGGGCTACAAATATGAGGAAAATTATGGAGTTCATAAAAATGTTCACAATGTTTCAAAACATTTATTGCACTACGTGTGCATGTTTCACGCGGTCATGTCGGAGAAGTTGTGTCTGCGTCATCTGGAGAAGAATTTAGATGTCTTCATTTATATGTCTTAAATTTAGATGTCCTCTGTCCTTGTCTATATTTTTTGCGCTGTTTTTTTTTCTCAAGTGTCTTCATACATTTTGTGATGTCAAGTTTTCTTAAAGATGTTGGTCATGGTAAACCACATATTTCTTCTAGTGTTGCCACTGCATGTTATTTTGTCGACTGTAAGAAAGTGTTTGCAATTGCCAATTCATTCACATCTCACGTAAGCCGTTTCATGGCAGCAGTGTGTGTCGAAGACGCAGTGAGGCAGAATGTGAGGACGATATTGCAGTATCTAGCAATGAAGATCGAGATCGCGCCAATCCTAAAGCAGTAGCTCGCCACTCTCCTAATGGGGTTGCGCAGTCCTTGCAGACAAAGAATGCAGCTTCATTTTTGATGAAATTAGAGTCTTTTCACTTTGTAATATCGTCTGCAGTACGTACCATTTCTAGGAAAATTGACTCCATGAATGTATTGTCACGAGATCACAGACTCCCCGTTATTGGTCAACTGCTTAGTGACCATAAAGTTCGTAATTTGGCATGTAATAAAATTTTTGTCTGCCTTGAGCAATGAACCTACACCCTTCAACCCAATAAGTGGTGTGCTGCGTACTAAAATTTCATGTCATGACTTTTATGAGAGGAAGTTCTGAATGCTAGAGCCAGTTGAGTTGACCTTCAAGAATGCATGAAGCATTTATTATTTGTCAATTAAGAAGTCTCTAGGTGCGATGCTTGCTGACGTCACAGTGCAACAAGCACTAAAGAAGGATTCTCCTCATGGCATACAATATCTTGCAAGTTTTAGTGATGGAACTCTTTGTCGAGATTCTCCCTACTTATTGCTGAACAGTGATGCGATTCAGCTGCTTTTATACCAGGATGCATTTGAAGCGGCCAATCTACTCGGATCAGCTAAGAAAAAACACAAAGTCGTGGGCATGTACAAGGCCGTTTCCAATCTTCTTTCACACTTCACCACGAAGATGCACAACTTTCAGTTAGTGTTGTTACGCTGTGAGTCAACCCTTGTGAAACTAGGTCAAAATGTTGTGATGCAGACAGTTGTAGCAGAGTTGAAAGACCTAAAACAAATTGGGAATTTCATTGGAAGTGAGCTCTTCAAATGTTCTTTGGTCTTAATCTTGGATGACAATCTAGGGTTCCACATATTTGGTGGTTTTACCGGAAACTTTTATTTGTCGAGGTACTTATGTAGGTACTGTGAAGTTAAACCCTATTGCAAAAACAGCGTGATGCCAGTACATTTTCTGGCACTGGTACACGCTGGAGACACTGGTACACGCTTGTAATCGCTGGCACTTCGCTGGGCCCACTGGGAAAAAGCTGTGTCGCACTGGTAGGGATGCTGGCTCAACCGCTGTGATGCTGGTGCGCACTGCGAAGCACCGGAAGCGCTGGAATTCTTACTGGCAAGCGCTGGTGAATACTGGAGGACGCACTGTTTCTACCAGCGCAGCTGCAGCGTGCATGTTATTGTAGCGTGTGCCGTGGTTCGTTTTGGTGTCGTTGAATATAAAACGCTTGATTCGACGGCAGGGAGAGATGCTACCCTAAAAGAAACCGAGCATATGTAATTTTTGCGGTGCACGTACGTATCGCAACAGCTGTAATGGACCTTTTTTGCATACGCCCCCGCGTAAACCGGCCATATTCGCATCATCCTTGTATTGCTGTAATGATTCCAAATTGCAGTGTTTGTAAGCCTGGAGCTGCACGCTACTCCTAACAGAAACAGGAAATTATTTTTGCCGGAAAGTTGAGAAAACGTAAATGAGCTTTGTTGATTGCTTCGTAAGGTTTCCGAGCGGAGGCGAGAAAAAAAGCTGTCGTTAGATTCCGCCACACCACATAAATGTATGTCTGGTCATGCTTATCCTTCTACTTACTTCAGGTAAGAGTTAGAAATGTTCCGAAGCTAAAATGCAGAATCTTCAATTATACCCACTCAACGCTTCGAGAGCGGTCTTACCCAGTGCCCGGCCCAGCGAGCATTAAACCTGACGTGCCAGCCGCGTTGGTATATATGGTACTAGCGCTTCTTGCTTCGTGTACACGCAACTTTAAAGCGTGAAAATAACTGTATAGTTTAGACATCCATGAGCCTAAATAACTTTTTTGTCTTGTGTCGATGTTCGCACAAGGAGCACTGATGATTGAACGTCGCGCTTTCAGCTACGCAGGCTGTCACCGAAAGCTGCCGGCCGCACTTAGCCGGTACTTCTCCGACTGATATGTAACAACACGCAATTTTCAGTTGGTAATTTGGTACGCCTTCGTGAACTGACTCCCTGGCATACGTTTTCAGCGGATTGCATTGGTATTTCTATGGTTGTTTTTTTTTGTCGTTGCTATTGATATAACTGCATATATCTGTACACTGGCATGCCCGCTGTATACTGCTGCAGAGGCCAGAAAAACTGCTGTCGCTTGGCATCGCCACTCCGTAAATACGTTTCTGGCATTGATTGACCTTCCACTTACTTAAGGTACAGTTTAGGTAACAGTTAGAAATGTTGCAAAGCTCAAATGCAGAAACTTCAAGCATCACAACTCAGCTGCTTCGAGAGCAGCCTTACACAGTGCCCCGTCACAGCGAGGCCTATCGTGCCAGCCGCGTAAGTGTACATGCTACCGGCGCTTTTTACTTTAAGTAGGCACAATACAAAAGTGTAAGAATGACTGTAAAGTACAGTTTAGACATCCCTGAGCCTAAATCGACCATTTATCCGCGTGTGGGGTACCCGCACAAGGAGCGGCGATGATCGATGTGTCGTGCTTTCAGCAACGCAGGCTGTCACCGAAAGCTCAGTTCTGAGCGCTTGAGCCGGTACTGCTCTGACTCATATGCAATACCACGCAACTTTGAGTTGGTAATTTGGTAAGCAGTAGTGAACTAACATACTGGCATACATTTTTTGGCGGTTTCTTAGTTGCAGGTATCGATATAACAGCGAATATGTAATCTGGCGCGCCGTATGTGTACTGCTACATCGGCGATTGCGCAAAACAAAATCCTCCATATTCACTCGCGTGCGATACGTACCAAACAAGACACTTAAATCATGTGCACATGTTGATCAGTAGCAGGTGCGAGAACCGTCTATCGAACGAAAAAAAACTATCGGCAGCAACAGCTGACGATCTGTGGCTGCTCCGTCAGTCAATTTGAGATTTTTCAGAGTTAAGATGTGGATGCTTCAAAAAACTTTGCGCTCTTGCTCATATCCGCACGTCATTAGGTGCCCGAAGCCATTCATCACTGTCGAATCAAGACGCAATTGTTATTTTGAAAAAAATATTGTGTCTCTCTTGACTGTGCGACGTGTAAACATGAAGTTGAACGGCGTGTTCTTCGGATAAATAGTCATTTTACAATGCCTCATGTATGGTCTGGCGTGGCGTAGTGGGTAGCGCACTCGGTTCAAAATCAGGAAGTGGCGAGTTAAGATTTCGTCTGCAGGCGTTTAATTTTTTTATTTTTTAAAAATTTTCAATGTGAATGCGCGTTATTTTACATATATTTATTTATTCATTGCGAATGGGCTCCCCTGTTTTAACCCTGTGAAGCCATTTCGCGCAAAGTACTGAGACGCTGCCGCTCCAGCGTCCCAGTACCTGCGCTGGGAGGTGCTGGTACCAGCGCCATACTGGGCCCTTAATCAGGCAAGGCGCTGGACACTGGTACCCAGTGGCACTGGTTTTTGCAATAGGGACGGCAGCATCAATGCTCAAAGTACACGTGTCGTTCCAACCTAAACGAGCGATGGTATAAAACTGTTCCCAGTCGGCTCTGTTTATAAGCCATTTGGGAACCCTTGGTGGACACTCAGCTGCTGTAGTGCTCCAAACTACGGGGAAGTGGTCACTTCTGTAGAGATTTTTGATGACTTTCATCTGGAGTAGAGGCACAAGAGACGGAGCTACTGTGCTAATGTGTTTAGAGGAGTAGGTTACATTAGCAATATTATTATAGGTTGGTTCTTTTAGATTCAGAAGACACAAGCTGGACGAGTTAAGGAACTGTTCAATGAGATGATTAGTGGCGTTAAACTTCTCAAAACAACCATATGATTATGAGAGACGCCCTAGTGGAGGGCTCAGGAAATTTCGACCACCAAATTTCGGACCTACAACATTTCTGCCTCCATCGTAAATGCAGCCGCCGCAGCCAGGATTCAATCACGCGACCGGCGGGTTAGCAGCTGAGTACCTTAGCCACTAGACCACCGCGGTGGGGCGCTGTTCAATTAGCTGACCTCGCGGGTCGCAACGAGTCCTCCCATGGCCTGCAATGCGCGTTCAAGTCTCCAAGGAGAACATAAGGCTTCGGAAGTTCGTCCATTAAGGACTGAAAGTCATGTTTTTGTAGGTGATATCTCGGAGGTACGTAAACAGTACAAATGGTGACCAGTGTGTTGAAAATCACAGCTCAAATATCCACTGCCTCAAGAGATTATCGGTGTTCAAAGAGTGTGTGTGCATTCCCTTGAGTCACTATAATGGCAACACCTTTCGGATGAAATCATCACATCATCATGGTTCTTTCAGAAAGTAACGTATTTAGGAAGAAAGTTGGTGTGTTTTAATTTAGGTGTGTTTTTTGTACGCACAGCACCTCTATCATATGTTTGTGTAAATGTTAATGGACATCCTCGAGGTTTCCAAGAAGGCCCCTGACCTTCCAATGCATAATTTGAGTGTTCATGTTGAATGTAAAGTAGTGGTGTGTGTACAAACAGCGAGTGGCTGTTTAGGTCGGGAGTTTGAATTGAAGTAACAGGGCTGTCACCAGGCCCTGTTATCTGCTTTTTTGTTTTCTTGGCGCGCTTCAGCACTTAAAAAAATGGAGTGACGATCTCTCAATTTAGGGGCAAACGGCGATGTCCCCAATGTTCGTCTTCAAATAGAGAAACGTCTTCAAATAGAGAAACATGTTCCTCCCTCTGAAAATCAAGATGGCTGATCCCTGGTGAGCGACGCGAGCAGGCTTAGCAAATGCATCGTTTTTCGATTTATAAGGAGTACACGGCACTGACAGTTACAAAAACTGGTCCCGCTTATCTTGATATCGAAATAAATGATTATAAAAACAAGCAGACGAACATGTGGTGATGAAAACATCGCGAAAAAGAACAACAGAGCAAATAGGTTTCGTTCGGCCTACGAGGCGACGTTCACATTGAAAAACACGGATACTGCAAAGTCCTCACTCGAAGAGAGAGGACTTTGCAGTATCCGTCCTGTTATCTGCTTTTTTGTGTTCTTGGCGCGCTTGAAGGAGCCACGCCGCTCTTTTGGCACCAAGGGTACCGATGTATCCATTGCCTCCGTGGAGGCACTACACGCGCGCACATGCGAGCTGGTAGTTCAAATTCTGGGCCTCACCTGGTGAGGCAAGGTCTTGAGACGTGAGGACCCTGGAGTATCCGGTCTCTGTTAGGGAGTAGGTGGTGTAGTCTGGACTGAAGCCGCCTTGGGGGCAAGTGCCGCAACCACCGTCCCGGTATGCGCAGGCCGAAGGAGTGCCAAGGGCTGGTGTGGCGGTGCCCCTGACGCACTTTATCAGCATATGTTGGGTCATAGAATGGCGAAACCCTTTTCCTTGCTTCTTTCAAAGAAATATTTACTTTCACCTTCAGCGTTATTATCTCATTTTCTTCCTTCCAATATGGACAGGAACGTGAATATGCAGCATGTTTTGCGACGCAGTTTACACAGCGCGGCTGCTCTTTGTAGTTCTCAGACACGTGCCCAGGGCTCCACATTGTTTGCAGGTCTGGCGACCACGATAGCCTTTAAAGCCATGGCCATAACTCTGGCATTGGAAGCAAAGACGAGGGTTTGGTATGTATGGCCTGAGAGGAAGCAAACGCGAGTATTAAGTGTTTCGTTGATGTTTAGTGCTTATCTCTTCTGATGATCATTCTCTGTACATTAGTCACACTGTTGCTCTTCCACCCCTCCAAAAGTTCAGTTTCGGTCAGGTAAAGTAAGTCTGCGTCAGATACCACTCCGTGAGTTATGAGTTATGTCCATTGATCTGTGTCCATTGATCTGTGGTGATTGGTGCATCACCGAAACTTCAGAGGCCGTCTAGCTTTTCAAATACTTCTTTGTCGCAAATTTTGAAGAGGATGTCTCTGCTAGTCATTTGGTTACCTCGTATCGAGCCCCGAGAGTTTTGGTAACACAGCTTGCAAATACAAAAGGAGATACAGTGCTGGCTTGGTTTCCAGTTTTATCACAGTAAATAAAGTGGAAGTGAGGAGATAATTTTATTGGCTTGTTGAAAAACTTATTGTCATCGGTGCGTACCCGCTTCAAGCCGGTAGGATTGGTAAGCAAGGGGAATGCTCTATGCATGCCGGTATTAGTTTTATTCAGCAGCGTTGACGGACACCCACCATAAAGCCAACCATTGGGACGCGGCAAGATGGCAGTTGCTGAAAGCTTGCAGACGTCAGTCGTACAAAACTGCCATAACCTAATGCACCAAAAACAAGGCAGGTTTTTTGCACAGGGTTAACCCTTGCCGCCAGAAAAGTTGGAAATAATAAGAAGAGAGAAGTAGAGACAGGACAGACTAAAAGTGAGAGATAAAGACGAAGTTGTAGGGAGAGATAGGAAAAGGCGAGTGCTGACTTCCCCTAGGTGGGTCAGCCGAGGAGTGCCGTCTACGTGAAGCTGCGGCCAAAGAAGTGTGTTGCTTCTGCCGAGTACCTTAAAGGTACGATCACCCGGCGTCGACTCAACACCCAGGATCCCCTTCTTTCCGGAGACGGCTCAGCAACGCACGGCTAGGCGCGGGAGAGATCTAAGCCTCCCGTTGGCTTGGGTCCGTGGTGTCGCTACACACCAAACGTCTGCTTGCGCAGACACCCCAGAGGGGGGGGGGGGGGGGGGAGGGGTATATGCCACTGGTATCCGGATATGTGCCACAGGTTACTGACGCTCTGTATCTACTCAGGAATGGCGAGAGCACACATGGGCGATTTCTACGCACAAGCGTTACGAAATACCGGACATTGGTAGCTTCGACTCAAGGAATGCAAAGAATAAATTTCAGGGTCACAGCTGGAATCGAACACAAGCATCCTGTCTGGAAAAAAAGAATTTTACCACAAAGCTATGCCAGGACTCGGTACTACTTTTCAAATAGACGCTAATCTTCGTGAAACTTCAATAGTAGTTGCAGTGCTGCCTACAAACTTTTATTAACATTACATATGTACTTCTTTGATACAGCCGTCACGTGGGTTTAACGTCAATACTAGTTAGTTTCCATGCGCTGAAGGTTATTTGTGTAGCAGTGTCCAGGGTCAGCATTTGGCGAACACCCGCGTTTCATATCGACTTCTGGTGTTGTTGATACGCACGTTCCAGTTGGCATCGTGGTGGAAGTGCAAACAACTGGTTATATAAACATCTGCAACTACTCCACATGCGTTCAACATTCGTACATATATTTAGCGTCATTTCTAGGCGTGTCTTCAAATAAAAAAATGCAACATGGTCCCCTTCCCTCCGTATGCTTCACATATTGTTGATTCCTAGGTACGTGGGATCTGCCAAATTCTTCAAGTTTCAAATTTCGGTAGCGGCGTCATAGACAAAAAAACCGTAGAAGGCGAGCGCGACAAAATGCGGCTCT
This sequence comes from Rhipicephalus microplus, assembly GCF_013339725.1. Lineage (NCBI taxonomy): Eukaryota > Metazoa > Arthropoda > Arachnida > Ixodida > Ixodidae > Rhipicephalus > Rhipicephalus microplus. The sequence goes on along the minus strand of NC_051166.1, from coordinate 117,749,180 downwards.
CAAAGGTGGGCTCTCTCCATGCGTATTTGCATGCGTCGTTTTCGATTTATTGATCTTGACCGTAGGCTTGCTGGTTATCAGCCGTTTCTTATGTGGCAATATGACCATTTTATATAGGTGTGGCTACTCATATCATGATGTCACAATTTTTGGTTGTCTGGATTGTTGCCTGTAGCAAATGAAGTATTGTGCTCCTGAGCACGTGGATGAAGTTTCACTGATCGACATGGAAGACAGAAACTGAACGAAAAATTGCGCAATCAGAAAGAAAAGAAGGAAGAAATAAAAGAAAAAAAATAGAGAGAGAGAAAGTAGAAAAGAAAGACAGAGAAAGAAAAAAAGTGAAGAAAGAGAAAGAAAGCAAGAAAGAAAGAAAGAAAGAAGGAAAGAAAGAAAGAAAGAAAGAAAGAAAGAAAAAGAAAGAAAGAAAGAAAGAAAGAAAGAAAGAAAGAAAGAAAGAAAGTCTGCCAAGCACGCCTAGCTTTTCTTGCCGCAATTTTTCTGTTATGTCAAGGGCTCCTGATTTTTTAAAAGTTGAATTGAAGTGACCGAACCTTCATAACCACAGCTTCACGTCGCCCATTGACACGCCGTGAAACTCGTGTATACATTCGTTCGCTCTGTTAATTTGTTTTGTTTTTTGTTTTCTTACCTTGTTCGCGATTTCAGATTTATGAATGACTATATGTGTTGCACAACAGTTTCTTTCTGTAATCTATGAGTTCTATGAATTTCCTATCGACACCGTCAATCGCATAGTAACATTTTGATGTGCCCTTTGTTTTACTCAAATGTAGAATATTTGTTTCTTACCTCAAATTTTTGCTAACGCCCTTAAAACATAACACTTAGTTCTTGTCGCTTTTCCGATAAGCTTCAGGGCATTTCTAAGTCGTAGACATTGGAGCAAATAAATAAGCAAACTTTTCTCCAACTCGTCCAATCGTTGTCATTTCATTTTAAATTTCTCTTTTTACCATTTCTTTTTATTTCTGAAAGAAACCCACTTTTTTCCTGGGAGACTATCAGCGTGAACATTTTTCTCTGTTTATTTTAAGGTGGATTGATCTGTAGCGGTCTTTCTCTTTTTTTTTTTTTGTTCTGGAGTTGAACACAGCTCTTATTTAATTATTAGTGAAGACGCGCTGTCTTATGCGAAACTGACGTAGCACATTTCTGTCTTACGTGCTGCGTCCATACTTGGTTTATTCGATCACTATGCAGTGGGCCCCATAAGGAACCTGTTGCACCGTATGGAACCTCCGCGTAGGCAAGGAAACCCAGCAAAGAAAAAAATCGCTACTTCATTTTTGTGTTCCCGCATTGTATATGGTTCTGATAATAGTTCTAAGAGAAAACCATTACTCTGTGGCCCCACACACAAAAAAAGGAGGGGGGGGGGGGGCGTCCACATGTGATCTTTCGAGAAGTTCCTGTTTCCTGAATGCTTCACAGTAGTAATTGATAGGGGTTGTTTGCTCTGTTCTTCAGAGACTCTTTTGATAGGCGTTTAAAAAACAGAGCCATACTCGCATAAATAAAAGATTTAAAGGCGAAACGATTGGTGGCCGTGCAGGACAAGCTAACCCACCTGCTTGAACTAGACCACCATATACGTGCAGGAAAAATCATAGGAATGAAAAGATAGGCAATGTCGAAACAAATACCCCTATCAGGAAGCGAATGGGAACTCTGGTATAAAAAATATGTAAATCCAGCGTCCTACAGTAGGGTGCTTCATTTTGAAATCCTGGTTTGCTTTGGTACACAAAACCACAGAAATCCAAGATTATTTGTTCTCTTTAAGTTCATACAACAGAGACGCTGTGTTGTCTTCGTGGTACAATATGATAATCTGTGAACTATGTTTAGGATAACTGCGTAGGTTTTATTGTATGCTCTGACATCTGCGTTGCATAATTCATTCGCGTAAGTTCGGACAATTTGGTGCTTGTAGTCTGTCTATTTGAGCGTCTGGCACAATTAAGATTTTTTTCTTGTTTCCTTTTTTGCTTCGCGTGGACGACAAGAGTCTTTACCCCAATTGAGGCTTCTGCCTCGATAATGAAGTCAAGGCTGTTACAATCTGTAAAATTATGATCACAAATAAATCTCAGTTTTGAGCTGTTTATTGAACCAAGAAAATGCGAGGGAACGGTTTGTTTCTCTCTCAGCGTTCAGTCTCCGTTACGTCAGAGAAACGTGATGATATGCACGCCCGCACTCTTGGCAAAAAAAAAAGTGGATCAATATAAGTGTATTTCGCAGAAGCGCGTAATCTGAGAACACTAGTTCTGATTGAACTATCCTACACTGCTCCGCGTGTTTTCTGGGCGCAGTTTGGCCATGAGGCACGAGCAATGTCTCCAAAACTCTCGGTGACTGTCAACAGCCGTCGGTTTTCCTCACCAGGAACTAAAGCTAGCACTTCTGACTGTTTGTTATGAAAACAACGCTTGCATGAACACGTATTTACGCGCCTATAGGCGTGTATCTTGCGTACTTGTGTGTGCGTTGTTATGCATGTGCGGGCGCATATGATCTCATTTTTTTATTTTGTCTGTTTTGCAATACGATACGAGACTGATTACCCTATACCTCCTTTTACTACCAGGAAATCGGCATATTTGTTTCCTTCTGTGTAAGACTCAGTGTAGTTCTAAGTGAACGAGAACACAATAAAGGAGCGGCTTCACCTCTACATTATGGAGAACCAGCGTTCTGGTAAGTGGTAGTTTTCAAAATCTTGATGGCTTGCACACCAGCGAATGCGATAACTGGTCACTTTGTGCTCTTCAATGCATATTGTTTTGTTCGGCTCTTACCTTGGGTGTCTCAATCATTACCGACATCTCAGACTATGTTATGCTACTTTCAACGTTTCAATAGGTCAGTCATCATTTAGTGCTGATATTGAAGTGACAGCAGCCGTCACAATGATATTGTATCAGCTATAGAAAGTTCACGAACATCTTTCAGCAAACACTGTGCCGCTCCCAGCCTGGCCCAACCATCACGAGTGTTTAGTGATTTTCTTTTCTTGCGGATTCATTTTCTGTGAAATGAAACTGTGCATAGTACCGAGCATTCACTGACGAATAGCGAGTGTGGAAAAAGAGGCCAGCGAAAAGCCACAATGAAATCAGTACCTTGATTACGAAAAAAAAAGCCTAGAGCCACAAGGTACAGCTACATGTATATCACCTTACATCTGTTTCATTACGGCGTTCAGCATCTGAGCAAGTGAAAATTCGAGCGTCCATTTTCCAGTGGCAGTGACCGCATTTCGACGGAAACAAATAGGAAGACTATCATCTACCGAGCACTATCAATAAGGGTAAAAGGGCGGGGGGGGGGGGCAAAATAAATTTAGATTTGCGCTACGCACTTTCAAATATGCAAAGCTTCGGTAACTGCAAGACGTTAATGGCCCTGCCTAAACCACGTTTTTGTTGCTAAAAGCATTGACAGTGCCCGAATAAGCAAAGGGAGACCATTGTGATCCTACTCGAAGTTGGCGTTATTTCATTCTATGACACCCTTTCTTCACGAGGGGGGGGGGGGGGAGGGGTTTGGAGACGATGTTGGCCAAAAATTCTTGTATTGTCATTGCAGATGTTTCATCGAGCACCAAGGTGGGCTAGATAGAGGAAGCTCACCTTGAAATAATTTGAAATCCGAGCATGGCTGTCTTCTCTGCTTCAGTTGTCTATGTTTTTAGCGCAGTTAAAACCGTCTCAAATTGTAAATATTTGCTTATGCTAAAATGATGTATCTTCACGCAAGTTCTCGGGCTTAAGGTATTAGGCATTATGTTTTGCAATGCGTTTGAGTATGTGAGGACGCGACCATGATTAGTAGGCAACGTACACATGTACAACAATATGCTTGTGAGTACGGGTCGAGACCACATGCAATCGTACTCCGGACCAGATGTAATGCAGTCTGACGGTAGATATATTCGCTCTTTATAGTGAGCACATGTTTTACTGGCTCATTGCTAAACAACGTTGGCGTTCTGTATGCTTTAGAACCAGTTGGTTTGTGGTTGCCACGCACACACGCCTTGCACTCGAGGAACAGTGCGCTTACATGCAACTACATTTCACATTGTAATGCTTTGATGCGTATCGTGGTAAGCTTTTTTATAGCACTAGAACCTCGCGACATTGTGTTTTTTCACGGTGCATACCAGATTTTTCCTCCAGTAAATCGCACATCGGGCGTTGGCTGTAATTAAACCTAATTAAACTGAACCCCATAAAAAATAAGGTGTTAATGAATTTCACTTGGAGCTACGCCGAACACATTTGAGATTGGCGCATTAGTTTAGTTGAGGGCCATTGAACTGTTGCGATAGTTATTGAAAATAACTGAACGAGTTAACTAAAAGAACATATTATTTTGTTGAAACAGCAGATATCGTTGGGGCACCGGAAGAAGCAGCTGTCATCCACGCGCTCCTTTTTACTTAGCCTTTCAGACGCACTCCGGCTGCACGACGACATGATACCGAAATTCACAGCAAGTTCAGCGCAGCTCAACTCGTTGAGGGGGCTTGCGATGGCATTATGTGTAACTTAAAAGTGCTGGCTGTTTCTTTGTGGGTATGTGGTATCAACGTGGTGCATACAAACGGCAAAACTGTTTTGGTATAAAGGTTAAAGTTGATTCAAGTCCCCGAAAAATCAAGGTAACTGCGGAAAATCAAGACCACTTGAAGTTGTTTATTCTGCACTTAAATATAATCACATGGGCGAGCGCAACATAGGAACAACCACATTTTCTACTCTTTGTTTGAGCCGCCCAAGTTTTACACAAATGCGGCTGCTGTAGCGAGTGGAGTGACCTTCGTGCTCTCTAAAACTGCAATACCAGCTCAGCACGTACATACAAACCTTCTTTATTGCGAGGTAAGCATCCGCAGATCGCTACGCGTGAAGCGATGACCTTGAAAAAGCACCCTCGCTTCTGTCGCGTGATATTGCTAGTCATATCGAGAACACGCTGAGCTCACCGAGCTCTAAGTACCATGAAACGTAAGGGGCGTATACAAATAGCTCACCGTTTTCACTTCGAAGAACGTAAGTTTAAGGGCCGAGTGATTCAGTGTCGTACCCTGAAGAGCGATGGGTGGTAGGTTCACCTCCCGATAGGAGGCCTTATCTTTTACTTTTTTTCCGTGTCATACCCTACCGTATATCTAGCAATGATGTACCCGAGAGGTAAATATGTCAGTGCAGCCGTGGTGTATCCCGGCGTTGAACACTTTCCTGGTAAAAATGAAAGGCGAATTGAAATTGCGCAAAATATCTCACCAAGTTTAAATCTCTCCTCTCTTTCGTCTCTCGCATTTCTTGAACGACGAAAGTCTCAGTGGCTGCTCGCGAGCGTAACGTGCTACAGTAAAAAAGTCTTGAAATTGCTGTTTTTACACACTGAGTGAAAGTTACGTATAACAGCAAACATTGCTCGTAAAGCTAAAGCTTGTGGTAAACTACATACAGTTTTGCTGGTGATGGGCTAGGAATAATGACATTACCGGTAATGTGCTCCTTTTAATAACTAAATGACGTAGTCGATAGAACTTTGCAACGGCAATGGGCAATGTACTTTCATTACCATTTTATTGTAACGTGAGAAGTCACACTACTCGTTATTTGTAAATCTCTCCATTGTCATAGTTTTATACAAAATTCATTTGTCTTGTAAGAGCCTCACCTGGGATCTGACCACGACGTTGGTTTGTAGCTGCGGCATGCTGCAGTTGACGCGCGAAGCGTAGGCAAAGCGCAACTCGCTTGAGGTCCTATGTCGCGCGGGAAAGTTGCGATGGGGAATCAGTTGCCAAATTTCCCTAAATATATCTGCCATGATTTCTGCCACCTTCTTTTTAAGGCTCAAGTTGTCGGCGATTTTCAATGAAGCGAAGTGTATTGTGGTAGTCGTAAACAGTCAAAGCAACCTGTGGAGATCTGGTCGGCTTTCAGATATGGACTTGGTGTGAGAACTATCACAAAGGCGGATGACTTCCTCGCAAATGCCTTCTGAACATCATCACCAACAGAACAGGATTGGCTCTAATGGTACGTCTGGTACCGCATGGCATCGCTGGGAGTATACACCCAATAAGCGCTTTGCGCTCCATTCGCATCTGTTCGATCATGAAACAGAATAGAGGAGTATCATATTGCCAAATTCTTTCATAAGATTTTTTACCACCCCGTTGAACTGTCAGTAATTCTCAGCGCAAACGAAGCTTGCAGTTTTCGAGAAGCGTTTCGACTGTAGTAGATTGTTTTGTTAAGATGATTCTCGCACCTGAAACATTATAGAGGTTATTCTGAAACCTACACGGCCGCTAGCGATAATGCCACAATACTGAACGGCACGTGTATAAATGCCGACACGCTTCACCGCTGGGAAGTTGATCGACAGCCGATGCTCTGTTCGCCGCTATCAGTGCCGTTGTGTCACTGTAATGTGACTTTCAATTTACCGGCCACAAGTTGAGCTCAATAAACAGTTTTCAACTGAACATCCAGCCAGCTACCTTCGTTCACGTAAGGACCTCGTGACATCTGGTGAAGGGGCTACTCGTTCATATACCGGAAACCCTCGTCAAACCGTGAACCGAGGCCAAGCCACAAAGAAGGCAATGCGAAGGGCAACATTCAGCGTCAAACCAGCCTCAGCCAGCAGGAAATAAAGCCAGAACATGGGCTTCTGACAGAAAACACCAGGCAAACCAAGACCACAGCTTCAACCACAGGCACAATGACCATCGCCACGCCAGCTGCACCAATCGTCCATCATCATCCCAAGGAGCAACCAACGTTCCATAGATAATCAGTGAAAGACCCAAAAAGCTGGCTGGTGGCGTACGACCAAGTGATCATCTTGAACAGCTGAAAGTTTGAAGAAAATTTGCACCACCTCTACTTTCACCTAGAAAATGCCGCGAAGATGAAGTGTAGAATTTTCCGCTTTCAGCCTAAGGGAAGAGATTAACGAGATTGGTGCCAGCGTGGCACCGAACGCGTGAGCTTGTTCGAACACATAAGAACACATAAGGGTCCAGACGTTCGTCTATTAAAGACTGAAAGTAATGTTTTTGTAGGCGATAGCTTGGAGGTACATAAAGAGAAAAATTGTGACCAGTTTGTTGAAAAGCACAGCTCGAACCGCCACTGCCTCAAGAGATGATCGGAGTTGAAAGTGTGTGCATGCAATTCCTTAGGTCACTATAATGGCGACACTTCCGGATGATGTGATGGCATCATCATGGTCCTCTAAAAAAATACCGTATTTACGAAGAAAGTTGGTGTGTTTTACTTTAGGTGTGTTTCTCGTACACACAGCACTTTTGGTGAGTGCTCGTTTAAAAGATCTTGAACGTTGTCAATGTTTCTGAGAGGGCCCCTGACGTTTTAATGTATAATTTGAAGGTTCATGGTGAATGTAAAGTAGTGCTCTATGTACGAAAAATAGTGGTGGTTTAAGTGGAGAGTTAGAATTGAAGTAACAGGTCCGTCACTAGGCCCTGTTATCTGCATTTTTGTTTTCTGTGCGCGCTTCAAGGAGCTACGCCGCTCTTACGGCACCAAGAGTACCAACGTATCCATTGCCTCCTCGTCGGCCTGGAGGCCCGCACGTGCGAGCTGGTAGTTCGTATTTCGGGCCTCGCTTCGTAAGGCAAAGCCTTGAGACCTGAGGATTCTGGAGCCTCCAGTCTCTGTTCGCGAGTATGCGAGTAGACTGGACTACAGCCGCCTTGGGGCAGGTGCCGCAACCACCGGCTCGCTATGCGCGGGCCGAAGGAGTGACGAGGGCTGGTGCAGCGGTGCCCCCTGACGTGCCGCATCAGCATATATAGGTCCATAGAATGGTGAGACTCTTCACCATGCTTTTTTTTAAATGAAATGTTTTCCTTCACCTTCAATGTAATTCTCTCTTTTTTTTCTTCCAGTATGCGCAGGAGCATGAATATGCGGCATGGATTCCTTCGCAGTGTACAAAGTATGGCGGTTGTTTGCAGTTTTCAGACACGTGTCCTAAGACTCCACATTGTGCAGACGTCTGGCGACCACGACATCTTCTAGAGCCTTGGCTATACCTCTGACATTAAAAACAACGACGAGGAGTTGGTATGTATGGCCTCATTGAAATCTTCGTGTACCGAGTTTGAATATTTTCTGGCAGATTACTGGTAGCGAATATGAGTAGTAGGTGTTTTGTTGGTGTTTCCTTGTTGTCTCTTCTGAAGATTATTCTTTGTACATTGGTCACATTCTGTTTCTTCCACCCCTCCAGAAGTTCCGCTTCTGTCAGGCCAAGCAAATGAGCGTCAGATACCACTTCACGAGTTCTGTTCATTGATCTGTGTGGTGCTACAGTAATCAGAGTGTCACTAAATGTTGAAAGATTGTGTAGCTTTTCAAACAGTTTTTTTTTCTCGAACTTCAAGGATGAGGTCTCCGTTGCCCATTTTGGCAACTTCGTACCCAGCCCCAAGTGTTTCTGTAAGACACCTGGCTACTACAAAGGGGGATACAGTTCTTGCTTCCTTGCCACTTTTTTCACTATTTTCACATAAAAATGGGGGAAGGTATTATTTGAATGGTTGAAAAAACCAAAGCCTTCAGTGCGTACGTTCTCTAAGACGGTACAATCACTTAACACAGGAAAAGTTCTATGCATGCCTGTTTAATTTTCTTCAGAAGCGTTGGCAGCTACCCACCATAGAGCCCAACGAAAGAACGCCCCAAGTTTTCGGATGCTGAAACCTGCAGACGCCAGCCGTACAACGACGCTATAACCTAATGTGCCTGGACCAATCTAGGCTATTTGCACGGGCCTAACCCTAGCCGCCAGGAAGTTTGGAAGTAAACGGAAGAGAGATGACAGGACAGATAAAAGGTGAGAGATAAAGACGAAGATGCAGAGAGAAAGATAGGAAACGACGACTTCCGATTTCCCCTGGGTGGGTCAGCTTAGGGGTGCCGTCTACGTGAATCCGGGGCTAAAAGGGTGCGTTGCCTCTGCCGGCAACACACCCTTTTGTCATCATAATCTTCTAGCTGCTCCTACGATACTGTCTCTCTTCCCCACTACAATTGCTCCGGTGGTGGAAAAGAGCCGGCCTGGCCACTCACGGTGAAGCAAACACAAGAGAAAGAAATTTTGTTTGAAGTGGTTGATTTGTACTGTTTCACGGTTTACGATGTATTGTCGGTTAACGACGTTGTGTCACCGGTTCGATGACGTAGTTTACCGGTGATGGCCATTGAACAATTTGGTATGGACATTTGTACTTCGGTGCAAACTTTTAGGAGAGGCCGGAGGACTGGAATGGGACAGAAAGCCATGCAAATGAGCATACAAGAAAGATGTAAGCAGACTTGTCTTGATCAAACCGTCGTTTTTGGAAACCTTGTGTGGTGGACGTAAGTGAACGTGTTAGTTTGCGGCACTCTTCGGCACACTGAACAAGTTCGGAAGCTGTACGGTATTAGGAAGCTGCTGTGCGGTATGTAATCATCGTGTCAAACATCGAAGAGGGCTCACGTTCATACAGTAGAAAAAAAGGCGACAACACGGTTGTTGCTTGCGTGTCCGTATTCTACGCATACGTCACGAACGGAAGCACGAGGTCGCAGTTACATTGATCGGAGGGTATATACATAGAGACCATATCACCAAGCGTGCTGTTAAAGCGCCATGTCGGACTGTTTGTCGGGGGGGGGGTGATAGCTAATAGTGAAGCGATGACTAATGTGGCACTTGCTGAGACGCTCCTGGACGACTTGTGAAAGAAACACGCACCCTCGGCCGCTGAGCAGCTCGCGTGGCGTGCCTTGGAGAAGGACAAAGCTACGCAATATGAAGAAGACGACATCAAAGGCTGCAGTGGATGTAAAAGTGGCGGTTTCTGCATAACTGGTCAGATGGTGAATGGCCCCAACATTTCATTGATTTCTGGCAGGAGTACAAGATAGGGGGCCGTCGAGGCCGATGCCGATTTTATCAAACGGCCGAGCTCCACAGGGCAAAGTTTGCAACTCGCCAGACGCACAACAAGTTGTTTTCCGTCGCTGACAATCAGTGTAAGAATAATTGTACTTGCGAAAATACGAGCGCATTCAACGCCAGAAAAATCCTCGGCGAAGACGGTCGTCTGTTTTCAAAACGCCAGAGTGGGCTCTTTCGGGGTCAGCGGGGCAGTAGGCTCACAACTTGGAACGCAAATGATGATGAATACTAAGAAGCCATTTTCCTTTACCCGGATTATAAGTGTGACTGTACGACTTGACATCCCGTGTTGCCTTGTCGGCGTAGTGTTCAACGTGGACGCTAGAATTATATCGCCAAAGATGAGGAAAGAAGGTCAATGAGCGAGGCTATCCATGCGTCCTTGCGCTGTTCCGAAGGCATGTCAGCGATATCGATGCTGAGGATGGTATCTTCGGAAAAGGAAATCAGGGCAACGGGGAACGAATGATTCATTGAGAAAGACCGTCTGCGTCGGTACATGCTTGCGCACTGAGACATAACGCCCAACGTCCAAGCCGGCTCGAAGGATCCCTCAATAAAGCGAGCCAGCAGAGTGAACGATGTCCGGTAACGACATCAATATGCGTCCGTATATGCGTAAGGGCAAAAGCTTTTGGAATGGACTAACAATGACCAAACATTATTTTTCGGAAACGGAGTATTTGCATTCGGCCTTGGTAAAGGCGCGACTGGCATATGCAACTACATATTCCGAGAAGTCAAGGTTGCGTTGAGCAAAAACAGCACCGAGTCCTATGCCACTTGCATCAGTGTGCGCTTCGGTCGGAGCAGTAAGGCCACAGTGACGTAAAATAGTTTGGGAAATAAGGAGATGGCGTAATTATGCAAAAGCATCCGTGCAGGCTGGTGACCAATCAGATAGGTGTTAGTCACCGGTGAGCAGATTTGTCAATGATGCGATTATAGAAGCGATATTCTTCACACAGCTGCGGAAGTACGAGCGCACCCCGACGTATCTGCGAAACGTTTTCAGTGTCGCATGCTTCAGAAACTCAGCCACAGCTCAGATCTGCTCAGCGTCTGGAAGAACGCCATGTTTTGAGGCAACGTTGCTAAGTTTTTTGAGCTTCCGAGCTCCGAAGTGGCACTTCTTCATGTTTATATTAAAGCCTGCGCGCGTGATGCAGCTCAAAACTTCGTCGAGACAATAAAGAAGGCTGTAGAAATCAGGGGAGACAACAACGACATCATCCAAGTAACACAGGCATGTCTTCCATTTTCACTCACGCAAGACGTTATTCATCATCCTTTCGAAAGGTGCTGGCGCCTTACAAAGCCCTAAGAGCATAACATTAAATTAGTACAGTGCATCAGGTGTCACAAAATCAGTTTTTGGACAATCTGATGGTGTCGTGGGAACCTGCCGATAACCGGACCGTATGTATAATGATGAGAAAAGTTCAGCATTTAGCAAGCAGTCCACTGCATCATCGATGCGAGGTGTCGGCAACACATTTTCAAGCGTAATCTTGTTTAAACAGCGGTAATTGATGCACAACCGAAGCGAGCCGTATTTTGTTATATACAGGCAGTAGAGGTGAAGAGCACGAACTGCTGGACAGCCGAATGACGCCACGTTGCAGCATGTCGTCCACTTGTTCTGAGAGCACACGAAGCTGAACAGGAGATACACGGTAGGGGCGCTGTCGCAGAGGCCTTTGGGAGCCGGTATTAACATAATGGACAACGGTTTGTGTTCGGCGTATCAACGTCTGCTGACAATCGAACAAGCCGCGAAACAGGTGAAGATCTAAGAGCCTAATGCGCTGTGCTGCTTCAAGTTCACCGTCATTTCAAGAGCCAAACACGTTCATGTTTGCGGAACAAGTGCACAGGCAGATGGCGTCAGTGAATTAAGCTACAAATCACCTTCGCCGTGAAGGCTGAAGATGGAAGGAACGTCTAAGTCATAGAACATTCCAATGCATTCTCCGCGAGTCACGGTTGTGGGAAACAGCAAGGGATTCATGACAAACAAAATGGTGGTGCTGGTCGTAGTATATAGAATAGCAAACAGCAATGCTAGGCTCCTGCAACGTTGTAATGTTTGGCAAGGCAAAAGCACACTCCAGACTTGAACAAATCGACACAGGACACGTGAACAAAAGCTACGCTATTCGGTGGTATGTCAATGTCGTCGGCGACATACAGCTCGTTCTATACAGGTTTCAGTAACCAGGCACACAACGCAGAGAAGGCTACTCAAGCACGAGCACAGTCGATAACCGCGTGATTATTAGACAAAAAATAGCAGTCGAGTATCACATTATAAAAACACGCTGGTGTACCCATGATGCGATTACGAGAAAGTCAACTGTATACAAAACATCTTGGATTACAACGCGGGCCAGATGGGTAGTGGATAATCAATTAGGGTGAGCTCTTGCAATACAGAGGGACAATCCCTTTGACGTCATGGTAACATTCAGAAGCAGGCAGCAAAGTTTTGCATCGACTCCTAAAACAGTAGCACCAGTGTCACAAGCGCTAGGGTACGGTAGTCATCCACAAGAACGTCAATGAGATTTCCCGAAGTAATGCGAGGGCTTGGTTCTTCCGACGACCACACAGTTCGTGCCTCGGGAACTGCAGCATCTAGTTTTCCACGCCTCAAAGGTAAGGTGGATGGCACATAGGTGACGGGAGCGACGTCGAGGAGCTGTAGATCAGAGACTATTTGAGGAGGGTGGCGGGTCGGGTGACGATTCTTGTTGCCTTGCTGTGATGCCAAAGCGCCGAGAGTTGTGCGATGATGTTTGCGTGGTATATGTGTGACCGCGAGAGTGGCAGCGGCAGAAGCGTGCCACATGACCTGCACAACCGCAAGCATTGCTGATAGGGTTGTTGTGTGTAGTGCGCCATGAATTCAGCAACGCTGTAACTGACAACTATCGGAGCACGAGGCAAGCGTTCTTTCTAAAGGATACAGTTTCAATACAACCCCACCACCTCTTCGACAGATCGTCGCCGCTGCTGAAGAATGCATGCAACATGTGGACGGTGAGGCATGGGACCATATAAGACTCAAAGCCGTTGAATCCTCTCATAAACACCAGCACGCCCATAATTCAACCAGAGCTAAAAAAGCTGTTGTCCGAAAATTTCAAAAACCATCCAGAATCGAGAATGCTTTACTTGCGCTTCATATGCAGGAACGCTTCCGTGCTGGGAATATACGGCCTTTCTAAGATCCACAAACTGGGAATGCCACTACGCCCGATAGTTGACATCTGAGCATCACTGCTTCGCATGCTAATTGAACATCTACGCAGCACCGTATCACTACTAGTAGGTAATATAGCCACAGTTGTAAGCAACTCCAGTCATTTCGTTCAACGTATATCGGAGGTGACAATAAGCAGCGTAGAGAACCTCGTGTCTTTCGAGATGGTTTCTCTGTTCATGAGTGTGCTCGTACCCCTCACGGTCTCAGTTGCCCAGAACGCCCTGGAGAGGGATGAGAACCTCAGTGACAGGACGAACTACAGCACGAACGAACTGTGCCGTTTGATAAAATTATGCCTCAACGCGACATATTTCTCTGTCGGAGGTGATTTTCACGAACAAATAAGTTGAACCACCATGAGAGCAGCGATTTAAGCCAGAGTTGCAAATTTGACGATGGAGCACATCGAGACACGAGCTTTGGACACGCTTACCAAGCCACCAAAAACATTTTTGAGATATGTGGATGACGTCTTTTGCGTGAACAAGAATTCTTACAACGACAGTTTCCTGGCACACTTAAATTTGATTGAGCCAGCACTTCAATTCACCGTGGAACGTGATAAAAAACAACATTCTTCCTTTCCTGGATGTGCTGATGAAAAGGCAAAAACGGGGGGCAGAGATGGACGTGTGAGCTTCTCCAAGTATCGAAAATCTACGCACACCCCAATCGAAAAACCGTCCACCATAGGAATGGTAGATTCTACCATCCACCACTTTGGTGGATTATGGTGCTGGAAATCTTGGTGGCACATGGTGTATGGTGGCGTATGGTGGAGCGAATGGTGAATGGCGCACTCCAGCCGGCAATTCTGGATCGTGATGCAGCGTCAAAACCACCATGACCAGGTGCCACTAAAGAAATATTATAAATAATTGTATAAAAACAATGTAGAAAGCACCCGTAAAAAAACGTGCGGCAGCGCATAATTGAAACTGCCACCTTCGGATTTCCAGCTGAGCACACTGACCACTGCTCCACGCCGCCAGATGGCAGTTATGGTATAAAGAAGTAGTCAACTCACAAAATTACTGTTTGGCTTTGTTTGTAGCTTACTCGAGATGAACTGGATCTGCACCTGCTACTGAAATTCGCACATTTGATAAACGCGAACAACTGCTGCCAGGAACAATTGCCACTGCGTTAATGGCGACAGCACTATGTTTTTGTTTGTTACAATTTACAACCTGAACTGAAGAGCAGGCAGAGTATATCGGCGGTTACTCCCAAGTTTAATATCCGTTTTTCGCTGCTTCCCTATATCTGTTCAGGCTTTATGAAGCTTTTATGCTCATTCGAAAGATACGCCCACACAATTGATTGTGATGTTTTTCGCGCGACGCACAGTGCAGTCATGCGAGCGCACCGCTGTTGTTCTGTCGTTGGGAACAACTACATAACGGCTTGGTCAAAACGAATGCTGTGCGCCAGAAACATTATGCTATCTTATTGGTTCAGTAAGCATACGAATTGACGAGTCTGTGTTCTCGCATAATAGCCAGTGAAGTGCCGGTGTGTGCGACTGGCGGCTGTCGGTGAGGGAAGGCGTACATTAGGTGGAAGTGCTGCAAGTGGGTCGCATCGATGATTGTCGCTTCGCGCGTGGACACCGTACACAATAAAAAAGGCTTCATTTAGGTTAAATGATGTGACATCTGTGCGGTATTGTCATTTTTACTCGTCAGAATTTTGTATTCTGTAACCCAGAAGCGCCAGTAACACTTGTACGTGCTCGGTCGGTAGGAATAACCTTTGGTAGAAATCATGGTGGTAGAACAGAAGGGTGAGAGTAACATTTACTGGGGCTCGTCGCGACGCATGTCGAAAATGAATGATTATGCATATTCGCGCGCACTTTGTTAGCTTGAAAGGATGGCTCAAGCAATGAATTGATTGATTGATATGTGGGGTTTAACGTCCCAAAACAACCATATGATTATGAGAGACACCGTAGTGGAGGGCTCCGGAAATTTCGACCACCTGGGGTTCTTTAACGTGCACCCATATCTGAGCACACGTGCATACAACATTTCCACCTCTATCGGAATTGCAGCCAGCATTCAATCCCGTGACCTGCGGGTCAGCATTCAAGCAATGGAGTGTGCAAGAATTGCCAGAATTGCGTTTTTAGCGAGGTGACATCAAGTGACTACTGCGTTCTGCTCCAAAACTGAAAGGAGCAATTGCGAACTATAGCTCATTTATTTATTGAGAACTGAGCGCCGAAGTAAAATATTTATTGTCACTGTCCACAGTGACCTCTGTAGTCTTCTAAACATCACAACAAAGAAACACATCGCGGATGTCAAACTGATGTAGGTACGTGCGCGAATTGTAAACATATTCACGGCCGCATATTCTACGCACCAAAAAATTCAAGCGTTGTTGACACCACAGGAGTAAAAAATAAACGCGCTAGAAAGTGTAATGAGCAGCGTTATTTTCTTTTGACCGTAAATATATATCTCTGTGTATTCAAGAATTAAACACTACATAGAGGTAATTTCACATGATATCATGTGCTTTTTCAGCATGCCATCATCATCCACCAAACTTCCATCACACCACCTTCATACACTTAGCTCACCAAGCCTTCCACCAAACACGTTTTGCCTCGCCACCATAAGCCGGGATTTTCTACCGTCACCACCAGTGGTTCGCCATCATCTTTACCATCTGGAACTATTTTTTTCTACTCTAGCTGTCCTTAGCCGGCATTTTCCACCATCACCATCATTGGCTCGCCAGCACCACTATGTGCCATCATTTTTTTCACTCTCGCCGTCATCAGCCATTATGTCCACAGCAGTTTCCACCATATCCGCTAATATTTCCACCATATCCACCAACGATTCCAGCATACACCAACCCAGGATTTTCAATAGGGACCGGACGGTATCTGCAGTTCACTTCTGAACACCTGACCGCACAGAAAACATCAGTGTTCTAGACACTCCTGAATAGCACAGGGGTCATCTGCAGCTCCAATAAATGCGAAAAAAGAAGCGTTCACCATCAACCTGGACAATGAATACCCGAGATACGTTATTCGTCGAGTACTCCAACGACTTCGCTACCGCGAAACTGCCCCCCACCTGCCTTCTGCGAAGGACCACAATGAAAATGAGGCCTATCCGAAACAACCCTACCGCATCCCTGTTCCATACGTGCCGGCAATGAGAGAGCAGTTGTCCAAGGTATTGGGGAAAGAGGGCATTCAGGTGGCGCACAAACCCGTCTTAACGATTGGGTAATTCATGCCGCGAACAAAAGACCAGCTGCCGAAAGAGAGGTCTCCGGCCTAGTATACGAAATTCGATGTCTACGAAACGCTCTCGCAGAACACAGTGAAAAGATAGACCATTGCATCGATTTCGACGACGCCCGGGTCATTGACACGGAGGGTAGCCTCACAAAAAGACAGTTTTTAGAGTGCTGGCTCATACAACAAGTCCTGGAATTGTTAACGCCTCATATGAAACCTTACCCAATGTATATAATTGCATGGTCTACAGAACCACTGGAGAAACACCACAGCAACAATAACCGTTGAAAAAAGGACGATGGCCTGACAGATATCTGTCGAAGATGTCCACCAGTGAGGGAGCAAAAGTGGACTGTCCAGGCGCTCGGGCTGAAATGACTTGCGCATACGTCAAGGGTGTGGTCTCCAGACGGGGTGAACGAGTGAAAGGCAAAGCGTCAGCTACTTCATCTTGAATGACATGCGTTATGGCTGGGGTCAGATCATCTGGGGCCACATGATGCGTCTGTGCTGGTTCGGGCGTGCTTGATAAAATGGAGAGCTTCCGAGTGACCGCGTCACGCACGAAGTGCTTTTTGCAAGCCAATATGTCATTATGGTCTCCAAGTGTCAACGCCGTAATCGAGTCACGCTGCTCGAGAGAGCGCCATGTTTGGGCACGTTGCTTGCGCAACTCGTCGAAATTACGGTACAAGCTGACAAGTTCAGCTACTATTTATGTGTCCTTGGCTGACAACATATGAAATGTATCATCTGCCATTTTCTTGAGTATCTGCTTGATCTTGTCTGCTCCGGGCATCATTGGGTTCACACTCTTGCACAAGTCAATAACGTCTTCAATGTAGCTGGCAAAGGTCTCTCCTGGCTATTGAGCGCGTTCACGAAGTCATTGTTCTGCGCGAAGTTTTCATACAGAAGGTTGGTCGAAGACTTGCTAAAAGACCGTTTTGAATGAATACCCGCTGGTAATGCCGCCTTCGTGATTCTACAGTCAGAGACTAGCAATTCCAGACAAGTAAACGCTCCCACAGGTCAGCTTAGCCATTTCGTCCAGCTTGTTCGCTGCGCTCACCTTGGCGCAAGTAGGCAGTCAGTCACTCGTCGACGACTTGGCTGTCCGTGCCGCTGATGATTGGTGGGTAGCGCAATGGCCACACGCCGTGACATGCAGTGGTGGGAACCTGGGAGGTAATTTCGGTGGAGCGTTCTTCCGGTATTGCTGGCCCTGAAGGTAATATGTGACTTAGTTGATCGAGCTTCAAAGAGTACCTAGAAGGGGGTTTATTGATCAAAAAACAAGAAAAACTGCCTGGTTTGCCAGGCAGTTTTTGCCAAGCAAAAGGTTTGCCAGGCAAAAACTGCCAGTGACTGTCACGTGCTCTCTCAGCTCTTCGTCGTAGTCTTCTAGCTTCTCGTACGTTGCTGTCTTTCTTCCCCGCTACAGTATATATAATAGACGTCAATAAAGAAGATATATGATATTCTATTTTTGGATGTACCGGATGCACTAAATGGATTTTGTGTTTGACTCAACCTCAGTTTATTATGGGTGGGGATGGTTAGAAACCTAAATTTTATTTACCCAATAAATAGCTTTGTTCGATGCAAACTATAGTTCTAACGTACAAAGGGGCTCCGGAAATGAAAAAGGTCAGGCGCTGGAACCGTCACCTCCACACGTTTTATACCAGTTGGAGCATTGCTCCCACACTCGAGGTTGTTCCGATACCTCCCCCGTTGTCTGGACTTTTTCGTCTCTGGCACCACTTGTGATACAGGAGACTCCATCTATTTGAAGAGGACTACCTTCATTCAACAAAAAAAACAGAATTTTATGGAAGCCTATGGCTTCTGACTTTATATTGGTCGATGCTTTGCCAGCGTAAACAGCACTGTGTTTTCGTTTCAGTTGACGTATCTTCTGTCCTGTAGTGGTTCTAATAGGCAAAGATGGCGCTCTATTCCGCAGTCCTTCCAGAAGCCCATCTCAGCGCCGCCAGTTTAGAATGCCTCTTGTTCTCTCCTTCCGCGACTGCTTCCGTCCAAGCCCATGAAAAGCATTCGAATGAAAAACATATTCTTCATCCCTCTGCCACATGAATAATAAAACAAGAATATGAAACATGTCTTGAGAATGGTTGTCGAGTGTTTATTTTGCATTGTTTCGCTGAAGAGACAAACGATTGATTGATTGATTTGTGGGGTTTAACGTCCCAAAACCAGAAGAGACAAACGAATGAAGCTATAATGACAAATTATAATGTCACCCGAAAAAGGACAACCAGCTAAAAACTTGCAGGTCACTTCGCAAGCAGAAAGGTCTCCTGAAAAAGAACATAAACAGGTCGAGCGTGAAGAACTGTCACAGCCTGGACACTTAAGGCGTGCTGCGGAAACACAAAGAAAGATCCACGAAATGAAATCAGAATGCACAGGACCAGCCTGAACTCAAAATAATGTCTGGAGTTCACCGTCACAAAACCACGATATGATTATGACTTACGCCGCAGTGAAGGGCTCCGGAAATTCAAACCACTTGAGGTTCTTTAGCCTGCACCTAAATGTAAGTACATGGGCGAGCACAAAATAAGAACAACCACAGTTTCTTCTTTTTATCTAAGCAGCCCGCTTCTTACGCAAACGCGGACGCTGTAGCGACAGAATTGACCTTCGTACTCTCTGGAACTGCAAAGCCAGCCCAGCACGTCCATACAAATCACCCTTATCACGAGATAAGCATGCGCGCATCGCAACGCGCGGAGCGATGACATTTAATGAGCACCATCGCTTCTATCGCACAGTATTCAAGGCATATCGAGAGCATGCGAGGTCGCCGAGCTCCGAGTACCAACGAAAGTAAGTGGCGTATATGAATAGCTCGCCGTATTATATTGAAAGCACTTCTCAGCAAACTTCGGCGACTTTGAGCGTATCTATCCATCTATCCAATAATCTAGCAAGCCGCCCACGCTTGAGTGCTCTCGTGGTTACCCCCTTACCTTGGCGTGAACCAAAATTGGCATAGGAGGGTAGAATGGTTTGACGAATATGACGTGCTGGATAAGACATGAATATTGTGATGATGTGTGGAGCTTTATGGCGCAAGGGCCATATTATGGTCAAAGAACGCCATTTCATTAGACAAAAGATGTGGGCAATGTTTATGTTAGGTGGCTGTATAAGGGCCTCAATATACAACGCACTGTGGCGGGTAAAACATAGCAGTATTAAAATTACAACAGTGACGTGAAAAGTGTGTTGTGAGAATGAGTGACGAAGGATCGTGATAATAAAACTATGGTGATAATTGGCATTAGCACAAACGCCTCTTGAACGCCCTTGTATACAAGGTTCGAGAGGCATGTGCTGCGTTTTTGTAATAACCACAGGAGCGACCTCCCTTCAGAGGTCGTGCTACGATTTCCCTGGGTAAATCACTTGAAAATCTTGCACCTTTTTTAAAAATGACAGCAATGACTCGAGTATGAAAAGTGGTTCCCTACCGATGAACATTGCAGGGTGGCGTGGTATCTGTTGTTGGTAGCGTAACGGGAAGAATTGTTTTCTAAGACTGCCTAATTCACACCCCTCACGCAATGGTGGATCGTCACCAGACAAAAGGTACGAGTGTGTCGTGTGTGTGTGTCCTATCCTTAGCCGTGTTAGTGCAACTTGTGTGTGGCGTGACTAAGATACTGCTGGCCCATAACCGAGGTGCGGCTTGGTAACATGCAATTTATTTCCTGTGTGCGTATCTCATGTAAGCTGCCAAGAAGCTCGGAGGTTTCTTTTGAGAAGAGGTTTCAGATCGAGTTTAAGGATCGCCATTGTAATATTGGTATTGGTTGGCCTGGCATATGCAGCGAAGTGGTCCATCATTTCGTTACCTTCTATCTTGTGGTGCCCTGGCACCCAGCACACTACGACATGCTGTTTGAGTGAGAATACTGTGCATAAAAGCGAGTAAAAAGATACAATAACAGAATTTTTTTCTAAGATTTCGAAGGCTTTTACCACGCTTAGAGAAACTGTGTATATTGCTTCGCTTTGTACTTTCATCTCTTTATTGTGTTTTACGGCCGCAAGTATCGCATGACCTTCTGCAGTAAAGGTGCTTGTGTCAGGATGAAGAGTACTGTCATCTGAAAAGGATGGCCCGACCGCAGCGTATGAGACAGAAGTGTTCGTCTTCGTGGCATCAGTTGTATCGTTAGCGCGATTGAGCAAGGCATGACGAAGGGGTGCGATGGGAAGAAAAGCCCTTATCTTTATTGTAGCAGTGCTTGTATACCGAGCGAGACAAGAAAGGGTGCGTACCCTCATCGCACTATCGTATCAAAGGGGGCGAGTTTGACACGAGGCACATGCTGCGCAAGATATGATACATCCTCCTTGGTGTATAAAACAATTGACAGGTGAACACAACTGGAACGCTCACAAAATGTTAAGCACTCATTCACGGCACTTGAACAAAGTTCTCGTTGTAAGCCAGCCGTCTGGGCGCTTTGCGTTGTCGCTGTGATCTTCTTGGAACTTGTGTAGCTGTTGTGCCCGGGATCGGGCCGCGGGCATGTACCCCGGCAACGCGACTGGAACCTCATGCGCCGTAGCAGATGGTGCTACGTCCTCACCGCTGTCGGGAAGGTATGGGCTGAAGTCCTCGCTGGTTAACAGCACATGTCGACGATTCCGTCGCAGCTGCCGCCCTTCTGTCGTGACGTCGTGGGACCTTGGATGCCCGGAAGGCCTTAGGACTTTAGCTCTCTTCGCCCATGCTCCTTTGGAACGCAGACGAACCGTGGCCCCTGTTTCGAGTGGCACCAGCAGTCTTCCAGGGCGGTTGGTGTGGGAGCTCTTCACGATGGAGTGTTCAGGTCCGGTCTCCATGTCCGGCAGGGTGTTGCGCAGTCTTCTGCCTTGCAATATCTCCGCTGGGGCCATGCCGCACTCCAGTGGCGTTGTCCTGTAAGCAAGAAGACCCAGCCAGAAATCTTGCTTTGCTTCATGCGTTTTTTTTCAGGACTCTCTTGATGACCTGGACGCCTTTCTCAGCCAAACCATTCGATTGTGGATATCCTGGACTGGATGTGATGTGTCTGAAGTCGTATGCCCTCGAAAAGGACCTGCACGCGTGACACGAAAATTGCGGGCCATTATCTGTCAGAACTTCCAGTGGAATGCCGTACCTAGAAAATATGGCGCTAGTTGCCTGAATGACTGAGCCCGCCGATGTGTCACGCAACTGCTCCACTTCCGGAAAATTTGACAGCGCGTCGTATACGCTGAGGTACGACCGTCCACCGTACTCAAAGATATCAATGCCAACTTTCTGCCACGGCATCTCGGGCACCGGGTGCATCATTAAAGGTTCTTGCGGCTGAGTATACGCGTACTTATTGCACACTGCACATTTCTGCATGAATGCACCAATGTCGGCGTTAATGCCGGGCTAAAATACAAGTCGCCTTGCCCTTTCCTTGCATTTGTTGATGCCCATGTGTCCTTGGTGAATTCTTTCCAAAGTGCCTTTCCACAAACTGTTCGGAATCGCCACTTTACATCCTTTCAAGAGGACACCTTTCACCTGCGTCAGCTCTGTAGAGAATGGCTTCAGCTGTCCCTCTATGCGTAACCCGTGTTCTAACTGTGCAGCACAGTTTTAAGATACGAGTCCTGACTCGTTTCTGCTGGTAGTTGTTTCCACGTGTCATCACTGACAAGAGATGAAACGACACTTACGGCGTGCACTTCCACATCATCGCTCCCGACATCACTGGCATAACTTGAGGTGGGCGCCCGAGACAGCATGTCGGCCAGTAGAAGCTGCTTTCCTGGAACGAATCGCATTTCTGTGTCATAGCGCATCAATCGCCGGAAGAATCGTTGCAGGCGGGGCGGCATATCACCAATGGGTTTTTGGGCGATAGCGAGCAAAAGGTGATGGTTGGTCTCTAAGATAACGTTTCGGCCATACACGAAGTGGTGAAAGCGTTCGCAGCCGTAAACACAAGCCATCGCTTCCTTCTCAATTTGCGAATAACGCTGCTCTGCTTGAGTTAGCACGCGGGAGGCATAGGCGACCGGCTTCCATACGTCATTGTTGCACTGAAGTAGCGCCGCTCCGATACCGTTCTGCGATGCCTCGCATGATACTTTCGTGGCTTTCGTGGCGTCGAACACTGAAAGCACGGGCTGCCTGCTGAGGTCAGCGCAAAGTTGCTCCCACTCGAGCGCGTGGTTGGCACTCCATTCAAACATTGTATCTCGCTTCAGCAGGCTTCGCAAGAGGCTAGTCCTTTCGGCTAGTGATGGGAGGTATTTGCCGAAATAATTGGCGACTCCTAGCATTCTTTGGACGACCGATTTGTCCTCCGGCGCAGGCGTCTGGAGAATACATTTTATCAAGGAGGGGCTCGGCCTCATGCCATCCTTGCTGATGACGTCACCGAGATACTCCTGTACGCCGATTGTGCATTTGGCCGGGTTAAACATTAAGCCAGCTTGTTGGGCTGCTTGTAGTGCCGACCTCAGGCGCGCGTCATCCTCTTGCCGAGTTGTGCCCCAGATAAGGACATCATCAACGTACACCCTGACACCGGGAAGGCCATCCAAAATTTCTGTTAAGGTTTTCTGAAAAACCTCAGATTCCGATGATATACCAAACGGTAATCGAAAAAACGGTACCGGCCGATTGGCGTGGAGAACGTGCAAATTTTAGAAGTTTCTTCATCGAGCGGTTTTTGATGGAACCCTGAATTTGTATCGAGTCGAGAGAACAGCGTCGTGCCAGACAACTCGGCTTCTATATCCTCTCGTCTAGGCATCTCGTAGTGTTCTCGTTTCAGGCATTGATTTATTTTTCGAGAATCTATGCAAATGCGCAGCTTCCCGTCTTTTTTTTCGGGCAATTACAAGTGGACTCACCCAGTCCGTTGGTTCGTCGACTTTTGTGATGATGTGGCCCCGTTCCATGCGCTCGAGTTCTTTGAGGGGCTTCTGGAGAGTCAGGGGTACGCGCCGAGTTGGTTGGACCACCGGCACCGTTCCCTTGTTGAGGACCATCTTGTAGACGCGTTTGACACAGCCCGTACCGGTGAACAAGTGGCGAAATTCATCGACGATTTCTTCAGAGCTTGTACGAGACACGGCGTGTACGTGCGGGATCAATCCAAGTTGCTCGCTCGCCCTCAAGCCTAGGATGGCCTGACCCTTGTGTACCACGAAGAAGTCGAGTGCAGCGGTGTGGTCATCCAGCGTCACTTCCAGTCGCGTCATCCCTGCATGTTTGATTACACCGCCGCCGTATGAGCGAAGCACGCCACAGCTGGGCTTCAGTGCTGGCCTCGGATGCATCCTGCGGAACACTCCGAAGGGCAGTAAATTCGCCTGTGATCCTGTGTCAATCTTCAGCGTAACTTTGATGCTTTGAACTTGCGCCTGAACGACCCAATCACATTGACTTGCCACTCTTCTTACAGACACATCGAGCACTTCAAAGTCGTCTTCATGCCTTCCCACCTCGTCAACTTGCGATGCGTTTCTGCAACATACGGCAAAGTGGTTTTTTCGTTGGCATCTTCGGCATGTCCGTCCGTATGCAGGGCAGTTTCCTACAGCGTGCGTGCGTGCGCACTTCGGGCATTTGCGGTTGCCTTGTCGATTTTCACCTTGGCTCTGCTTCGAATTGCGCACAGCATTTACTTGCTTTTGCTGGCTGTCCCACACGCCTCGGTGAGCCGCTGTTGCCTCGGCTGCCTTGCAAACTTGCTCTGCCTTATCTAAGGTCAAATTGTTGTCACTGAGCAGCTTTTCCCGGGTTTTATCATCGCCTATTCCAAAAACTAGCTGATCCCGGATCATGGAATCTGTTAGTGCACCAAAGTTGCACTCACGAGCCTGTTTTTTCAAGTCTCGCAGGAAGTGTTCCAGGTGCTCACCTGGGGCTTGACTCATGTTCCGAAAGACGTAGCGCTCGTGTAATTCGCTGTACTGGGTGGCGAAGTATTGCTCGAACTTCGCCACAACCGTTGCGTAGTCTTCTCTGCTCTCGCTGTCAGCGAACGTGAAGGTGTTGAAAACTTCGAGCGCTTCTTCACCGGCGATACTCAGGAGTAAAGCTGCCTTCGTCTTCGCCGATCGAGGTTTTTCCGGTGGGTCTGATGCGGTGACGAAAAGTTCAAAACTTTGGATGAACAGCTTCCAGTTCTTGCCTGCGTCTCCTGACATGCGCAGCGGGTCCGGTGGCTTGAGGAAGTCCATGGCTGTTCCCGTCGTCGCTGTCCTCCAGTGAAGTCGTGAGTTTGACTAGCCACTTCTGACACCATGTATCGTTAGCGCGATTGAGCAAGGCATGACGAAGGGGTGCGATGGGAAGAAAAGCCCTTATCTTTATTGTAGCAGTGCTTATATACCGAGCGAGACAAGAAAGGGTGCGTACCCTCACCACACTATCGTATCAAAGGGGGCGGGTTTGACACGAGGCACATGCTGCGCAAGATATGATACATCAGTGTAGACTTCGGGAAAACTGTATTTTTGTTGTAGTTCATGAAAGTATGTGCGGTTGTCTGCAACAGGCGCATGCTTAGTGACTTCCGCCAAAGATATGTCACAGTCTATAAGCTGCGACTGCCACGGCGGCAGATATGCAGCAGGAGCCATCAAATAGTGTTCTAGAAGTTGAATGTCGGTTTCCTCAGCGAGGCCTCTCACACGAATTTAGTAGGGCTGCCTCAACGAAGGACGGCTGTGGAACAGGGCAGGATAAGACCGGTCCTTGATTGCGAAACGAGAGGGGTGTTCATTGTCTGCGTTCACCTTGAGGTAGGACAGAAAAAATATCTAACATAACTGTAAGTGGAGTGACCACTCATTTGGTTCCATATACATGCTTTCCACGGCACCCATTGAAGCACCCATTGAAAGGCGAATGCTCAAATGGTGCACGGGGTCCAGCATCTTCAAAGCATTATGAGTCACAGACTGATAAACAACGGCCTCATGGTCTAAGCGGGTGCAAATGAGGATTCTATACAATTTCATCAGACATTGTTTGTCGCTACTTCATGTAGAACGTGACAACACATTTAGAACATTCATGGCTTTTACACAATTTGTTTTTAAATACTTGATGTGCGGTATAAAGGTCAGCTTGTTGTTCAATATTAGGCCTAATAATTTATGCTTGGCATTAACAGACAGACGTTGACCGTTCAGTTCAATGTCAAGTTCTGAGTACATGCCTTTCTTTCGGGAGAACAAGACACACGTGCTTTTTTGTGGGTTTAGTCGGAATCCGTTTTCCTCTGCCCATTTGGAAACTTTGTTTAAACCTAGCTTAACCTGCCGCTCACACATTACCAGATTGCATGACACAAAGCCAAGCTGGACATTATCGACATATGTAAAATAGAACATATTGTGGTGGATGGACAGTTGCAAATAATTCAGTTTGATAATAAAAAATTGGCCCCGCATCTGCATGTAATCTGCAAATGTCGTCGAAAGACGATAGTCTTGCGTGTGGAGAGAGCGAACATAACATTTATTTGATGTTCTGCGCAAGAAAATTGGTGAATGGTATTCCGGAGGCGCTGCTTTAGAGTGCCTCGATCGTGCAGCGGAGGCGAACGAGTACATCATGTCACTTCACACGTGAGACATGAGCGCCATCTGGTAGTTTTTTTTTAGAAAACAAGGCGCGTGGTCTCAGAGCGATAAGGTGTAGAACTCAAGGGGACGGGTAGGTGCCACACCGTGTCGTCTTGGCAAAACGTTGAAAACACTAGCTTCTTCGTGCAAGCGTTGCATGAAAGTTTTTTTGTTGACAGTTGTCAACAAAAAAACTGTGAAGTAGTTGACAGCAGTATCAATGCTCAAAGTACATACGCCACTCCAACCTAAGCGAGCGATGGTATAAAACTGTTCCCAGTCGGCTCTGTTTATCAGCCATTTCGGAACCAGTGGTGCACATTCAGTTCCTGTAGTTGTGCTCAAAAGTACGGAGAAGTGGTCACTTCCGTAGATATTACTGATAAATTTTCCCAGGAGTAGAGGCACAAGAGACGGAGATACTACACTTTAGTCTATGGAGGACAGGTATTATTAGCGAGATCATAATAGGTTGGTTTTTTTCTTCATTCAGAAGACACGTGCTGGACGAGAGAAGAAACTGTTCAAACTGTCGACCTCGCGCGTCGCACCGAGAGTCACCCCATTGCCTGCTATGCACATTCAATTCTTGAAGGAGGACATAAGGCTCTGGGAATTCGTCTATTAAGGACTGGAAGTCATGTTTTTGTAGTTGATAGCTTGGAGGTACGTAAAGAGTACAAATTATTATCAATGTGTTGAAAAGCACAGCTCACACAGACACTGCATCAAGAGATGACCGGAGTTGAAAGTGTGTGAATATAATCCCTTGGATCACCATAATGGCAACACCCCCGAAGAATCTCATGGTATCATCACGGTCCTTTCGTAAAATAACGTATTTACGAAGAAAGTTGGTGTGTTTTGAATTTAAGTGTGTTTCTTCTATAGACAGCACTTTTGGTGAGTGTTCGAGTAGAAGTTCTTGGACGTCGTCAAGGTTTCTGTGAAGGCCCCTGACGTTCCATTGTACAGTTTGGGTGTTCATGGTGAATGTAAAGTAGTGCTGTGTGTACGAATTGCGAGTGGCTGTTTAGGCGGTGAGCTTGAATTCAAGTAACAGGGTCTTCACTAAGCCTTGTTATCTGCTTTTTTGTTTTCTTGGCGCGCTCGAAGGAGCCACATCGCTCTTTCGGCACCAATGGTACTAATGTATCTATTGCCTCCTCGGAGGCTCCGGATGCCCGCACATGTGAACTGGTAGGTAAAATACCGGGCCTCGCCTGGTGAGGCGAGGCCTTGGGACCTGAGGACCCTGGAGTATCCAGTCTGTGTTCGGGAGTAGGTGGTGTAGTTTGGAGTACAGGCGCCTTGGGGGCAGGTTCCAAAACCGCCGGCTCGGTATGCGCTGGCTGAAGGAGTGACGAGGGCTGGTGCGGTGGTGCACCCCCTGATACACTGCATCAGCGTATCAGAATGGCGAGACCCTTTTCCTTGCTTCCTAAAAGAAATGTTTTCTTCGACCTTCAGCGTTGTTATCCCCTTTTGTTTCTTCCAGTATGGATAGGAACGTGAATATGCAACATGTTTTTCGTCACAGTTTACACAGAGCGGCTGCTCTTTGCTGTTATCAGACACGTGACTCAGGGCTTCACATTGTACACAGGTCTGGCGACCACGACAGCTTTTAGAGTCATGGCAATACCTCTGGCATTAGAAGCAAAGACAATGGTTTGGTATGTATCGCCTGAGAGGAAGTAAACGTGAGTATGAAGTATTTCGTTGGTGTTCTCTTGTTATCTCTACTGATGATAATTGTCTGTACATTAGTCACATTATGGGTTCTCTGCCCCTCCAAAAGTTCAGTTTCGGTCAGGTAAAGTTATTCTGCGTCAGATACCACTCCACGAGTTATGTTCATTGATCCGTGTGGTGTTGTGGTGATCGCTACATCACTGATAGTTGAGAGGCCGTCTAGTTTTTGAGAATGTTGATTGTCCCGAATTTCGAGGAGGAGATCTCCGCGTGTCAATTTGATTACCTTGTATCCAGCCCCTAGAGTTTTGTTAGGACACCTAGCAACAACGAAAGGAGATACGGTCCTGGCTTCGTTTCTAGTTTTCTCACTGTGAATGGCATGTAAGTGAGGAAATGATTCTATTGGCTTGTTTAAAAAATTAATGCCATCAGTACGTACCCGCTTCAAGCCGTAGAATCGGTAAGTAGGGGGAATGCTCTTTGCATGCCGGTTTTATTTTTATTCAGCAGCGTTGACGGCCACCCACCATGGAGCCCAATGAGGGCACGCTGCAAGATGGTGGGTGCTAAAAGCTTGCAGACGTCAGCCGTACAACACTGCCATAACCCGAATTCCCTAGACCAAGGCAGGATATTTGCACAGGGTTAATCCTTGCCTTCAGAAAAATTGGAAGTAAACAGAAGAGAGAAGTATACAGGACGAACAAAAAGTGAGAGATGGAGACGAAATTACAGAGGAGAGAGATGGGAAAAGGCGACTGCTGACTTCCCATTCGTGGGTCAGCCCAGGGGTGTTGTGTACGTGAAGCTGGGGCCAAAGAAGTATGTTGCCTCAGCCAGAGGCCTCAAAGGTAAGATGACCCGGCGTCGACCCCACCTCCAGAATCCCATTTAACCCAAACAGGGCTCAGCCACGCACGACTAGGCGCGGGAGAGGTTGAAGCCTCACGTTAGCTTGGTTTTGTGGTGTCGCTACACACCAAACGCCTGCTTGCGCAGACGCCCCTGCGGAGGGTATGTGCCGCTGGTATGCGGGTATTTGCCGCCGGTTATTGACACTTATTATCTACCCAGGAACGAGAGAACACGCATGGGCAATTTCAACGCACGAGTGTTACAAAATACCGTATATTGGTAGCGTCGAACCAAGGAATGCAAAGAATCTCTTTCAGGGTCCCAGCTGGAATCGAGCCCAAGTATTTTGAATGGTAATGAAGAATTTTACCACAGAACTACGCCAGGAATCGGCACTACTTTTTAAATAGACGCTAATCTTCGTCAAACTTCAATAATGGTTGCAGTGCTGCCTACGCACTTTCATAAACATTACATATGTAATCCTTTGATACAGCCTTCACGTGGACTTAACGTCCATACTTGTTAGTTGCGATGCGCTGAAGGTTATTTATGAGCAGTGTCTAGGGCCAGCATCCTCGCGAGCATCAGCGTTTCATATCGGCTTCTGGTGTTGCTGATACGCACGTTTTAGTTGGCATCGTGGTGCAAGTGCAAAGAACTGGCTATGTAAAACTTCTGCAATTTTCAACATCCGTTCAACATTTGTAAATATGATATGTAGGGTTTAACGTCCCAAAACCACCATATAATTATGAGAGATGCCATAGTGAAGAGCTCCGCAATTTCGACCACCTTGAGTTTTTTAACGCGCACCCAAATCTGAGCAGACGAGCCTACAACTTTTCCGCCTCCATCATAAATGCAGCCGCCGCAGCCCGCATTCGATCCCGCGACCTGCGGGTCACCAGCCAAGTACCTTAGCCACTAGATCACAGTGGCGGGGCGACATTTGTACATATATTTAGCGTCATTTTATGAGGTGTCTTCAATAAAAAAATGCAACACGGTCGCCTTCTCTCGGCATGCATCGCTAAACTTATTCTTGGGTTCGTGGGATCTGCCGATCTTTTTTTAGGTTTCGGATTTTGGTGGCTGCGTCGTAGACAAAAACTCGTAGAAGGCGAGTGCGACGAAATACGGTTCTCGAAGGTGGGCTGGCTCTATGTGTATATGCATGCGTCATTTTTGATTTATTGATCTTGACCGTAGGCTTCGCTATTATTAGCCGTTTTTTATGTGGCATTATGATCTTTTTATATAGGTGTGGCTAGTCATATCATGACGTCACAACTTATTGTTTCCTGGATTGTTGCCTGGCTCCTCCGCAGTGGTCTAGTGGCTAAGGTACTTGGCCGATGACCCGCAGGTCGCGGGATCGAATCACGGCTGCGGCGGCTGCATTTCAGATGGAGGCGGAAATGTTGTGGGCCCGTGTGCTCATATTTGGGCGCACGTTGAAGGACCCCAGGTGGTCGAAATTTCCGGATCCCTCCACTACGGCATCTCTCATAATCATATGGTGGTTTTGGGATGGTAAACCCCACATGTCAATTAATAAATTGTTGCCTGTAGCAAACAAAGTTTTGTGCTCCTGAGCACGTGGTCGAAAGTTTCATTGATCGACATAGAAAACGGAAACATAACGGAGCATTGCACAATCTGAACGAAAGGAAGAAAGAGAAATAAGAAAGTAAAAGAGAGAGAAAGAAAGTAAAAAAGAAGAAAGTGAAAGAAAAAAATAAAAGAAAGAGAGAGAGAAGAAATAAACGGTGGACAACGTCAGCCCCGCACTCCTAGCTTTTCTTGCCGCGGTTTTTCCGATATGGCAAGAGCTTCTGGTTTTTTCGAAATCGATTTAAATTGACCCAATTTACGTAACCCAGTTTCCCGTCGCCCATTGACACGCCGTGAAGCTTGTGTATGCATTCGTTCGCTTTGTTTATTTGTTTATTTGTTATTTTACCTTGTTTGCTTATTCGGCTTTTCGAATGACAATATGTGTTGAACAACTGTTTCGTTCTGTAATCAATGACTTCTATGATTTTCCTAGCAACCCCGTTAATCACAATGTAGCATTTTGATGTGCCCTTTGCTTTACTCAATTGTAGAATAGTTGTTTCTTATCTCGAGTTTTATCAATGCCCTGAAAACAAAACACTGAGTTTATTCTCGTATATTAGATAAACTTCAGGGCAGTTACAAGTCGTAGACATCCTAGAAAATAATGAAACAAACGTTTCTCCACTTCGTCAATTCATTCTCACATAATTTGAAATATAATTTCTTTCCATTTTTTTTTCAATTCTGAAAGAAAGCCACTTTCTTGTGGAAAAACATCAACGTTAACATTTTACTCTGTTTATTTTTATTGTGGAAAGATCTGTAGCGGTCATTTTTTCTTGTTCTGGACTTCAACACAGCTTTATTTAGTTACTAGTGAAGACGCGCTGCTGTACGCGAAACCGACGTAGCATATTTCTGTTTGACGTGCTCTGTCCCTACTTTGTATAGTCAATCATTATTCAGTGGGCGCAATAAGCAACCTGTTTCACCATATAGAACCTCCGCGTAGGCAAAGAAACCCAGGAAAGAAAAATATCGCTTCTTTATTTTTGTGTTAATTCCCACATTTTATATGGCTCTTATTAGTTCTAAGAGAGAACCATTATTTTGTGGCCCACACAAAAAAGGGAAGGGCGGGGGCCATCACATGTGACGTTTCGAGAAGTTCCTGTTCCCTGAATGCTTCAGAGTAGTCATTGATAGGGGTTGTTTGTTCTGTTATTTGGAGGTTCGTTTGATACGCGTTTTGAAAAACACAGCCATACTCGCATACATAAAATATTCAAAGGCGAAACAATTGCTGGGCGTGCAGGACAAGATAACCCGCCTGCTTCAACATGACCATAGTATATGTGCCAAAAAAATCATAGGAATGAAAAGGTAGGTAACGTCGAAACAAATACCCCTATCAGGAACTGAAGTGATACTCTGGTCTATAAAATGAGTGAATGCTCCGTCCTACAGTAGCGCGTGCTTAATTTTGAACTCCTGGTTTGATTTGCTACGCAAAACCACAGAGCTCCAGGATGACTTGTTTTCTTGAATTCGTACAACAGTGATGCTGTGTTGTCATTGCGGTAGAATATGACGATCTCTGAACTCTACTTTTGAAAAACTGCGTAGGTTTTATTGTATGCTCTGACATCTGCGTTGGCAAATTTATTCGCGTAATTTCGGACAGCTTTGTGCTCGTAGTCTGTCTATTTTAGCATCTGGCGCAATTAGGATTTGTTTGCTCTTTTTTTTGCTTTGTGTGGACGACAAGAGCTTTTACCCTCCTTGAGGCTTCTGCCTCGCTACTAAAATCATGGCTGTTACAATGTGTAAAAACATGATCACAAATAAATCTCAGTGCTCAGTCATTTGTCAAGCCAAAAAAATGTGAGAGAACGGTCCGTTTCACCATGAGCATGCAGTCTTCGTTACGCCAGAGAAACGTGATAATATGTACGCCCACACTCTTCACAAAAAATTGGATCAATATAAGTTTAATTCGCAGAAGCGCGTAATCTGAGAACAGTAGTACTGTTTGAACTATCCTACACTGATCTGCGTATTCTTTGCGGGCAGTTTGGCAATAAGGCACGAGCAATGTCTCCGAAACTCTAGGCGACTGTCAACAGCCATCGGTTTTCCTCTCCAGGAAATAAAGCTAGCACTTCTGACAGTTTGCTATGGAAACAAAGCTCGCATAAACACGTATACACACGCCTAGCCCTGTAATGGCGTGTATCTTGGTTACTTGTGTGTGCGGGCTCGCATGTGCGGGCTCATACGATCTTATTTTTCTTTTTCACTCGTTTACTATTCAATATGAGACTGTGTACCCTGTACCTCCTTTCACTAACAGGGAATCTGCATATTTGTTTCTTTCTTTGTAGAGCTCGGTGTAGTTATAAGTGAACGAGAACACCCTAAAGGGGCGACTTCACCTCTACTTTATGAAGAATCAGCGTTCCAGTAAGTGGCAGTTTTCGAAATCCTTATCACTTGCACATGACAACTGGTGCACTTCGTGCTCTTCAATGCACATTGTTTTGTTTCGCTCTCAATTTGGGCGTCTCAGTCATTACGGACATCTCAGACTAAGATATGCTACTGTCAACGTTTCAGTAGGTCAGTGATTCTTTAGTGCTGATATCAAAGTCAGAGCAGTTGTCATAATAATATTGTATCAGCTATAAATTTTTACGCACATGTGTCAGCAAACACTGTGCCGCGCCCAGTCTTGCCAAACCATCACGAGTGTTTTGTCATATTCTTTTGTGCGCATTCAGTTCCTGTGAAATTGAACTTTACACAGTACCGCGTAATCACTTACGGATAGCGAGTATGGAAAAATATGCCAGTGGAATGCCTCAATGCAAGCAAAACCTTGATTATGGAAAAAGAGCCTAGAGCCGCAACGTACAGCTACAAGTATGATACCACCTTACATGTGTTCCATTACAGCGTTCAGCATCTGAGCAAGCGAAAATTCGAGCGTTCATTTTCCAGTCGCGGTGACCACATTTCGACGGCAACATAATAGGAAGACTATCATCTACCGAGCACTGCATTGACAAGGAAAAAAGGGGGGTGGGGTGCAAAATAAATTTTTATTTGCGCTACACAATTTCGAATGTGCAGAGCTTCGGTAACTGCAAGGCGCTAATGGCCCTTCTTAAACCAAGTTTTTGTTTGCTAAATACACATTATATGGATTGCAGCATTGACAGTGTCCGAATAAGCAAAAGGGGACCAGTGTGATCCTACCCGAAGTTAGCGTTATTAATACTTTATGACATCCTTCTTGCACGAGGGGGGCTTGGAGAGGATGTTGACACAAAAACCTTGTAATGACATTGCAGATGTTTCATCGAGCACCAAGGTGGGCTAGTTAGAGGAAGCTCACCATGAAATAATTTGAAATCCGAGCATGGCTGTCTTCTCTGTTTCAGTTGTCCATGTTTTTAGCGCAGTTAAAACCATCTGAAGTTGTAAATATTTGTTTATGCTAAAATGATGTAGCTTCACGCAAGTTCTCGTGATTAAGGTATTAGGCATTACGTTTTGCAATGCGTTTGAGTAGGTGAGGACGCGACAATGATTAGTAGGCCACGTACACATGTATAACAAAATGCTTTTGAGTACGGGTCAAGACCACGTGCAATCGTACTCCGGACCAGAAGTAATGCAGTCTGACGGTAGATATATTCGCTCTTTATAGTGAGCACATGTTTTACTGACTCTTTGCCAAACAACGTTGGCGTTTTGTGTGTTTTCGGAACGGTTGGTTTATTGTTGCCACGCACACACGCCTTGCGATCGAGGAACAGTGCGCTTACATGCAACTACATTTCACACTGTAATGCTTTGCTGCCTATCGTGGTAAGCGTTTTTATAGCACTCGCACCTCGCGACATTGTGTTTTTTCGTGGTGCATACCAGATTTTGCCCCCAGTGAAGCACACGTTCCGCGTTGGCCCTAGTTAAACGGAACCCCATGAAAAATAAGGAGATAATTGTTTTCAGTTAGAGCTGTGCAGAATACATGTGATATTGTCGCACTAGTTAGGTTGAGGTCCATTGAACTGTTGCAATAGTTATTGAAAATAATTGAACGAGTTTACTAAGAGAACATAATATTTTTGTGGGAACAGCAGATATCGTTGCGGCGCCTGAAGAAGCAGCTGTCATCCACGCGCTCCTTTTTACTTAGCGTTTTAGATGCACTCCAGCTGCACGACGACACGATACCGCAATTCACTGCAAGTTCCGCGCAGCTCAACTCGTTGAGGGGCCTTGCAATAATTTTATGTGTAAGTTGAAAGTGCTGGCTGTTTTCTTGTAGGTATCTGGTGTCAAGTCGGCACATACAAAGTGCAAAGTTGTTTTTTTTTGGTATACCTTTAAAGCGTATCTCCGGAAAATGAAACCACTTGAGGTGTTTAATCTGCATCTGAATACAATTACATGCATGAGCGCAACATAGGAACAACCACAGTTTCCTTTTTTTTTGTTTGAGTAGCCTGCGTTTTACGCAAATGCGGCTGCAGTAGCCAGAGAAGTGACCTTCGTGCTCTCTGGAACTGCAACGCCAGCGCAGCATGTACATACAAACCTCCTTTATCACGAGACAAGCATGCGCGCATCGCTACGCGTGAAGCCATGACTTTGAAAGAGCACCCTCGCTTCCATCGAATGATATTGCTAGTCATACTGAGAACACGCTGAGGTCGCTGAGCTCCGAGTGCGATCGAAAGCAAGTGGCGTATATAAATAGCTCACCGTTTTTACTTCGAAGTACGTAAGCTTTAGGGACGGGTGATTTAGTGCCGTACTCTGCAGAGCGATTGGTGGTAGGTTCACCTCCCGATAGGAGAACTTATCCTTTACTTCTTTTTTCCTGTATCATTTCCTAGCGTATATTTTGCAATGTTATATCTGAGATGTAAATATGTCTCTGCAGCCGTGGTGGACCCCGGCATTGAACACTTTCGTGGTAAAAATGAGAGATGAATTGAAAGTTCACAAAATATCTCACCCAGTTTAAATCTCCGCTCTCTTTCCTCTCTCACAATGTCTTGAACGACGAGGGCCTCAGTGGTTGCTCGTGAGCGTAACCTGCTACAGTGAAAAAAAGTCTGAATGGTTTTTTTACGCGCTGTGTCAAAGACACAGATAGCACCAAACATTGCTCGTAAAGCTAACGCTTGTGGTAAACTATGTACAGTGTTGCTCGCGACGGGCTAGGAATACTCACATTTCCGGTAACTTCATCCTTTTTTTAGTAACTAAGTGACGCAGTCCATGCAGTATTGGAACTGCAACGGGCAACGCACTTTCGTTACCATTTTATTGTAACGCGAGGTGTCACGTTACTCGTTATTTTTTATTCCCCCTATCTTCATAGTTTTATACAAAACTCATTTCTCTTGCAAGAACCTCATCCTGGGATCTCAACATGACGTTGGTTTGTAGCAGAGGTGTGCTGCTGTTGACCCGCGTAGCGTTGGTGAAGCGCACCTCGCTCGAGGTCCTATGTCATGGGGGGAAGTTGCGATGGAGAATCGGTTGCCGAAATTTTCTAAATAGATCTGCCATTGTTTGGGCTACTTAGCTACTCAGGCTCAAGTTGTCGGCGATTTTCAATGAAGCAAGGTGTAATGCGGTACGCGTAAACATCCAAAGCAACCTGCAGAGATCTGGTTGGCTTCCAGACATGGAGTCGATGTGAGAACTATCACAACGGCGGATGACTTCCTCGCAAATGCCTTCTGAACATCATCACCAACAGAACAGGATTGGCTCTGATGGTACGTCTGGTACCGCATTGCATCACGGGGAGTATACACTCAACGAACACTTTACGCTCCATTCGGCATCTTTTCATAGAGCAGTATCATAGAGCAGTATCATATTTCATAGAGCAGTATCAAGAATAGAGCAGTATCATATTGCCGAATTCTTTCATTTACCGCCCCATTGAATAGTCAGTAATTCTCAGTGCAAACCACGCCTGCAGTGTTCGAGAAGCTTCTCGACTGTAGTAGATTTTTTTGTTAAGATTACTCCCGCTTCCCCAACATTAAAGATATTATTCTGAAACCTACACGGCCGCTAGCAATAACGTCAAAATATTGTACGGCGCGTGTATAAAAGCCCACGCGCTTCACCGCTGGGAAGTTGATCGACAGCCGACGCTCTGTTCGCCGCTATCAGTACCATGGTGTCACTGTAATGTGACTTTCAATTTACCGGCTGCAAGTTAAGCTCAATAAACAGTTTTCAATTGAACATCCAGCCAGCTACCTTCGTTCACGTAAGGACCTCGTGACATCTGGTGAAGGGGCTACTCGTTCATATACCGGACACCCTTGTTAAGCCTAGAACCCACGCCAAGCCTCGAAGAAAACAATGCAAAGGACAAATCTCAGCGTCAAACCAGCCTCAGCCAGCAGGGCATGAAACCGAGACACGGACTTCTGCCAGAAAACACCAGGCAAACCAAGTGTGGCTTTAACCGCAGGCACGATGACTATTGCCATGCCACCTGCACCAATCGTCCTCCAACAGCCCAAGGATTCACCAACGTTCTGTGAATCATCAGTGGAAGACCCAAAATGCTGGCTGGTGGCGTACGACTGAGTCGCCGCCTTGAACAGCTGAGAGTTCGAAGAAAAACTGCACCGCCCCTACTTTCACCTAGAAGATGCCGCGAAGATGTAGTGTTGAATTTCTCGCTTTCAGTCTAAAAAAGAGATTGACGAGATTAGTACCAGCATGGCAGTGAACGCGTGAGCTTGTTCGAAGAAGACGAGGACCCATTTTTGATGTTCTTGGCTCATGAAAATGCCGCTAAATGTCTGTCTGAGTTCTAGAGCCCAAGTACGCTGTTCAGTTGGCCACTATTCAAATTTGGTGCCAGAATCTGGGAGGCGGCTGCTGAGAGCTACCGTCAAGAGGCATTAATGATGGCTGCCGACCGGAACAGCTACGAACAATGAAGAACGATGGAACAAGCTGGAGACCAAGAGGACCACGCGAAGGGCTCAGAACGCCAAGCTCATTCAAGAGGCAGGTGTCATACTTGATGATTATGCGACAGTGCGACAGGGAGAATCAGTTTATGACGCCTAGGCATACCTATGATGAGTTGGGAAGGATAAACGAAGAGATTTAGAGCCACATAAGTGACGACGCCTTCGAAGCGGAGTGCGCTACCGTTGTCGAATATGAGGATAACGTTACCCGCATGTTAGCTGAGTTTCAGAGCAAGCGCCGATTGCAGAGCGATGCATGTGTTGTTTCACCATTCGCTGAAGTTCGCGAGGTGCGGTTGGGCCGTAGACCTGCTGAAAGGCCAGGAGCCAAGTTGCCAAAGTTAACAAATAATGCATCCGCAGGCGACTTGTGCACGTAGAACGCAATCTGACAGCAATTCGATCAGATCAACAACCGAAATGAAAATCTCACTTTTACTTAAGTGTTTATTATTTGAGACTATTTTAAAAGCAGAAGCTGCGGCAGGTATAGCGAGGCTACTTATCACCGAGGCGTTCTACGAAGACCCTGTAACCATGCTCAAAAGACGCTTCGGTGACCAAAAGCGCTCGGAGAAGGAGTAGTTTAGGGCTTCGAAGGCTTACTCCTGTGCATTTTTTGACAATGTGGCCAATCTCCAAGAGCTGTATGATTAAGTGCTGATTAACCTACGCAGACTGGAGACTCTTAGAGTCGGCAGGTTGTCTTTCTTATCGATGTTATGTGACTTTTTGGAAAGAACTTGATCACATGACGTCATCGTTACCTACCACAAATCTTGCGCAACAAAATATGCAAGGTCCGCCATCGACAACCTTCAAGTTGAGAACGCCACGGAACTAGATGGTCTTTTTCAGTTTGTTTGTGTTGAAGTGGAGAACCTCGACAGGAGCGACTTTATCGAGCAGAAAACACCAGGCAAACCAAGACCGTAGACGATGAGAAGGCTCATCCTACCAACGTTGAATAGCCTCACTTTCACAACGTGACCACAACCAAATCGGTGCTTCACTGCCAAGTTGGTGCTGCTCCTACAAATTTGAGCTGCTATTTTTGTAAATCGAAGCAGCATTTGCGGGAATATTGTAGCAAGGACGTGCCGGTACATGATGAGAAGAAGCTTATCTTCGCCGACTTGAGGTGCTTTAGATGCATCAATAAAGTCAACAGACAAGAGACTGCAGATGAACGATTGCTTACGTTGGCTGAAGAGGTCGCCATGACACACGTTTGTGCGACCAGTCTAGTCAAGACGGAAGCCTCGTGAAAGTGTCATAGTGACCAGTGAACTCAGCAGACCAGAACAGGGCAAAACAAAGAATAACTTGTAAACCAAGGTGGCCGAGTCAGGATTGGAGTTCCACAAGGACAAGACTGCCTTCGCATCAGAACACAGTGTCCATGCCAGCACAGTGAGGAAACAGAAATGCATGGTTGTTGATGAGCGACTTTATAGTTAGAACTTTCAATGCGAACTTGCGGAAACAACAAGGGAACCATCACAGACAGATCTGGAGGATGAGTACGAGCCCAAAGTAGAGAGACTAAGCTGAGAGTTAGACAAGGTTAGACATGAGAGTTAGACATGACCTGCACGAGACAATCAGAGCCATCGGGCGGGAGGAGCTGCTCAAGCTATTGCCCCAAGTGGATTAGATTACCGTCATTATCTGCGAGAAAGTTTGGCAATCGCTTAGAATTCTTAAGCAGCACTGTCTCAGCCGGAAGCTGAGTTACTCGGCTGCAGTGCCCCGCAAAGATCTTCCTACGCCGGCGTCAAAACGTGGCCGCACCGCAATTCCGACGACAAACACTGCCGCCGTCATACCGCCCACCTGCCGGCCAGCATGACCTTCTGAGAAAAACCAACTTGCGGCGTGTCCCGAGCAACGACCTCTATGCTACCATAGCAGAGAAGCTGGCCACATCTACCGCTGCGGCCAGTACCGGAAAATTAGATTACGTTGTTTTGTCATCAACGTGGAGCATCCAAACTGGGGGACATACCACGTGAATCACCGACAGCCTTAAAGCCACTCAATCAACACCCCTAGGATATTCCTATATACAGCAGCCAGGCCACTACATGTCAACGCAATGTCACCAGTATACGCAAACGATACTCGGGGCCGTTCCCCGAGCCCATACTCAGAAAACTGAGGAACACACGTGTCGTGATTGACTGATTGACATGCGTGTCCCTTACTTTCAAGGGCAGTCATGTCAAGTAAGTTTTTCATGCTCGAAATCTTTACTTGGCACAGATGTCATAATTATAATTTTTGCACCAGTCATATATCTCTCCGTCACTCATTAATGTCAGCTTAATATGAGATTTGGTATATATGAAGCTAGCAAAACGACCGTGAGCGCACCATGAGGCGTGGCGTGTAGTCATGATCTACATGACAAGCATGTAATGATTTTGACGTTAGGGCTTGTCACGTATGTTTGCCATACAACCATATACCATGCAAGTTTTTCAATGTGTCTTATGAACGAAACCACCACAAAAGCAGGAAGTCAATGACAGGTAATTTATGACATTCATGACATACGAGTCATGATTTTCATGTAATGACTAGTGACTTATTCTCGACATGCACTCATGTTATGTCATACCATATTTGCTAAAGATCCCATTACCGAAACGACGAGGGAAGCTAAAAGTCGTTGGCGGACACACACACAGATACCACCCAGGTCACCGGAGTTCGCTGAGAAACGCTTCACATTTGAAACTTCTGCGGCGGTACTTCGGGTCGTACAGGGTAGTTCGACGTCATGGCTTAGTCGACTACGAGGTTCTCTACGACGACATCATGAACTCTCAACGGCGCGGTGCGCGACTTGAAGTCGTTCATGTCGTGTGCTTCAAGAATTTTCATGCTCACTAATGAACATAAGGACTGTATTGTGCTAAATGCGAATCATTTTTTGGCGCGTGTCTATCTATCTATTTATCTATCTATCTATCTATCTATCTATCTTATCTATCTATGTTATCTATCTATCTATCTATGTTATCTATCTATCTAGCCACCTACGATTTCAGCTATCATGGCCATTTCGATAATGATATCATTACTAAATAGGTATAGCATAACATCACTGTATGACAAGTACAAGTGACTAGTCATATTATAATAATAATAACATGTAGGCCATGTATGTCATGATTTATATCATGGTCTTGCTGCTGTTGCGGTGGTTTTGTTCACATGACACATTGTAAAACTGGTATGGTATGACATGAGTGCATGGCGAACATACTGACAAGCCCTAATGTAAAAATTATGACATGATGTCACGTAAATCTTGAATATACGCCACGCTCATGGCGCACTTGCGGTCGTTTTGCTAGCTTCAGATATACCAAAATTGGTAGAGCGGGACGTGAATGGATGACAAAGGTATAAGAATGGTGCGAAAATGAGAATCATGAAATGCGTGTCATGTAAAACATGAATACATACCACGATCTAACAGACAATATAGCCAAGCAATGTATAGGGAAGTTATTAGAACCAACGTAATGTCAAAAACGCATTATTCGAAGGTCGTAGGGTCGATTTCTGCTCACGGCACATCATTTTTTCCACTAACTTTTCTTTCTTCTTATTTACGTTACATTGGTTCTAATAACTTAACTTAACTTCCCCTATACATTCCTTGGCATTATTGTCTGTTAGATCTCATATATATATATATATATATATATATATATATATATATATATATATATATATATATATATTAATGAGATATAACAGACAGTAATGCCAAGGAATGTACAGGGGAAGTTATTAGAACCAATGGAATGTAAATAAGAAGAAAGAAGAAAAAAAAGTGAATGAAAAAATTACCAGCTGTGAGCAGGAATCGAACCCACGACCTTCGAATAATATATATATATATATATATATATATATATATATATATATATATATATATATATATATATATATATATATATATATATATATACGAACTAAGGAAAGACGATGCCAAGGCAAGTCCAGGG
Source organism: Rhipicephalus microplus (assembly GCF_013339725.1). NCBI lineage: Eukaryota > Metazoa > Arthropoda > Arachnida > Ixodida > Ixodidae > Rhipicephalus > Rhipicephalus microplus. The sequence continues at coordinate 117,707,792 of NC_051166.1, read as the reverse complement.
GAGGGTATTCAAAGTAATTGGAGTGTAGGTGTGAAGAAGAAACGGGGACGAGAAGTTAACTTGCCGCCGGGCCGACCCAAACCTTCGACTTTGGACTAACACACCCAGTGCTCTACCACTTTGCTCAAATATGCACATATTTATCTCTCTCTTCGATTTCCAGGATATATATGTGAATTTGTATATGAGGACATCGCTCAGAGCCACCAGTAGCCATCACGACGGCTGCTGAATCGCAGGTCATGCGATCGACTCCCGGCTGCAGCGGCTGCGTTTTCGATGGAGGCAAAAATGCTGTTGACTCGTGTGCTAAGAATTGTGTGCACGTTCAAGAACACCTCATGGTAGAAATTTCTGGAGCCCTCCACTACCGCGTCTCTTATAATGCTACGTTGATTTCGGGGCGTCAAACCACACATATCAGCTTGAAAAGTTTTTTCGTGCCTGTTGTCGTCACGTAGCATGTGATACTACTACAAGCTAGCCGCTGACGAATAATCGCTCGTATACGACCAAGTCGGTGAGAATGGCACCCTCGCTATCGACATTCAATGCCCGATAGTCCCACCTTTGCATGCACATATAGCACTCGACACCCGATGCTGCCATGTTTAACTGTACATTAATACTTTGTAAAGTAGACGGAGGGATGACCGCCAAAGTAGCCCGTTCGTAGAGCCTCGCACACGTCATTCGAAGATCAGAGGCTCGGTGTCTGCCAGCGGCATCTTTTCGTCCACTTTTCTTTTTCACATTTATATTAAAATTACTTTTATTACATCTGCTGTGCTTTCTTTGCAAGATTTTCTCTTAGTTTTGCTAAGACAGAAAAACGAGCCCCATAAATTACTCCTCTTACTTTTGTATATATGTGGATGTGTGTGTGTTTGTGGCTAACGCAATAACCCTTTTTTACTTTTTGTTGATCTTATGAACTATTTTCTCGTTATGTCAACAAAACAACCAATTCACTGAATTCAGTCTTCCAAAGATTTCATCTATCTATTAATGCTTCAAAAAAGTGGCAGTATGTCAGCTTGCTGCCTGGCTCTTCTGCTAGAGTGGCCGCCCCGTAATGCGATTGCTCGCATCTTCGAATGCCGGAACACGGGAAATATTTTCGCAAATGAAAACCTTTTATTCCCGATGTTTCGATTGGTGAGCCTGCCTTTGCCGCGGGCGCCGAGACGGAAGAAAGCCAGCCGCCGATAAGGAGGAACGCGAACACTTCCTGCGGCTTTTCATGATTTGGGAAGTGCGTGGTTGTAATTACTCCACGCAGCACTGCTGTCGCTTGTGCCGGCATGAAAATACGACACGTGGCGCCTTCGTACACAGTGGCAGCGGCACCGAGATTCCACCGAAGACGGATCTCGGACCACCACACTGTGTGTCTCTGGCTGAGAGGTCAATGATGTCTAAATCAATGCCAGATGACCAAGAACGTGTCATTGAAGTTGCCTAGCCTGCGACTACCGTTCGATAGGGTGGGTGATTGGTCCGACCAGCGACACGACGGACTCGTTACATTGTTTTTTCTGGCAGCAAGATTCCCCGGAAGCCACAACGTGGCCGGAACACCACCTGTTTTTGGCTGTGTGTGTGTGTGTGTGTGTGTGTGTGTGTGTGTGTGTTGGGGCGGGACCGGCCAAATGACCCTCAAGAGTGACTTGATTGGGGGAAAACGTATGTTCCTGTTTCCCTAGGCCTGGCGTCTAAGGACTGCGAAGGGACAAAGCGGCAGTGTGGTCCTGAGAGAACCTTTGGCGAGATCATCATGATGTAGGTCGACATCTTGTATAGATGTTTGCCGTGAGGCGAGAAATGCTTGCTTGTAAATAATGTAGAATAAACTTCTGTACAGTTTTTCCCTCGTGCTCTTCGTCGGCTCTTCAGTCCGGTTTCCTTCAACAGCAACTCTTTGAGAAGGTGAGGTTTGCAACCGCCTGCCTGGCCGCGAGAAGACCTGGGCAGTCGGCAAGACCTCAACTTCAATAACTAGATGGCAGCGGTGGCATCTTGCTGACATCGGCACTCAAACAACTGGTGATCAGCGGATGGATGGACCTGGTAACTTGGCACTGCAATTGTGGGTGAGCGTTTGGTTTCTGCACTGAGATTTGCCAGGCTTTTCAAATTCTGGGTTAACAACCTGAATTGCTGGACAGTAAGAAATATTTTTATGCAAAGTACGGTTTTTGAGCATCATTGGGAGGACAAAGCCAACGTTTAAAGCAGTGACTATGAACCTTCTGAAGTTGCGGAAAGCAGAATTGTTTGTTGTGTGAGGAATGGGAGCTTGAGTGTGATGAAGTGATGAAAAAGCTTGATTTATTGAAAGTATTAGACAAAAGTGGTAGTAATGCGGAAAGCACAGAAATCGCTTAGGAACTTGTTCAGAAAACTCTGAAGGAGGAGTAAAAGAAGAGACTGTTTGAAAAAGATAGGAAATTGAAATAAAGAGTTTAGAGCTTGAAGTTGGGAGACCGCGTTTCGCTGTTAGAGGAGAAGTAAGCGACACTCCTGAAAGAGCAAGCGAGCGAGAACAGAAAAAGTGTGAGCACGAGAGCAAAGGTGAACACTGTGTTCAGACGGAAGGTCATGGAAGAGAAATTCAACGTGTGCGGGTTCAGCAAGTGCGGTCCAAGCTACGCGCATTCAAAGTCAGCGAAAACATCGTAAGTTTTCCAGCATGTTTCGAGTGTTTGCGTAAAGGTAGGGCTAGACAGTGACTTTTGGAATGTTTGTTTGTTTGTTAGGCGTTATTCAAAGTGACGTTGCCTATGTATTAACTGGCCTGTCTGACAACGAGTTTGAGAAGTACGAAGTCACTAAGGTAGCGTTATTCACGCGCTCGTGCATTTCAGTAAAGAAAGAGAACGGTGACAGTGCATCACAGGTAAAGCTGCCGTTCTCGACAAAAGAGAGACATGTCGTTATTACTGAGAACCTGTTAGAGCATAATGTGCGCCTATACAAATGGATCAATTTAGAGCACGCACAGGACGAGGCCATCACTGGTCCAGAGCCAGAGGCATTTGAGAAGAGTGTTCCTTGCGGGACCGTGGTTTCTTTGCACTACTCGAAAAGAGTATTTGTGGGGTTCGAGACATTCCTCTTGCCTGAACACGTGAATGATTGTCCGGAAGGGCGTGCCAAAGACCACTGAAACCTTGAGTATCAAAAGAAAGTCAGTGATAAGTCAGGAGAGTGTACTAAAGTAGTACAAAGTAGACTCATTGTAGAGAACTTCCTGATATGTGAGTTAAGTTTAAGTCTCCGTGTCGAAATAGTGGATCTTTCTTGCGGTCTAATGGCGAATTGCACTGGGGGAGCATGAGCACTCGAAAGTACGCCTAAAGTGCTCTCTTCAGAGCCGGCATGTTTCAGTGGTCGAACAGGTGCAGGAGCACTGTCATCCATTGGTAGAGCGAAAGTGATTTTGCTGCGCCGAGAGCAGCCAGGAGCACTTCTACGTGCTCTCGCCTGAAAAGTGGAGTAGGCGCAGTACGTTGAGTCACGTTGTCCTTGAACATCACAGCTTCCAATTTTTTCTTCAGATAGCGAGCGCTGCGGCAATGGTAGCACCCACGTCTGGTTTGACACCGCTGTTTTATACGAATGGCTACAATGAGAGCTGGACGTTTACCGGATGAGTCATTGCACAAACATACTAGGTATTAGGATAATGAAAATATATGGCTGACTGATTTCACGCTTATTTTGCTGCTCCCCCACAAAGAATATGCTGGGGCTTGGAATGTTTCAGTCACATGGTCTCACTACTCTTCACCTTATTTCCTGCCTTCCTGGAGCGCGGCGCATTCCAGTGGCAGGTTGAGTGGCCCTGCTCTCAGTGCTCTGCCCCCCCCCCCTCCTCAGTGCCCGGCCACTCTACTCCTGTTCACTCAATAAAATTCACCATTAGGAGGTTTATACCCGCTATGCAAGAACATCGTAGTGAGTCCAGGAGATGACAACAAAAAACCGAGTAGAGAGCACAGCGCAGTTGTGAGCAGCAGCCAGGTATGCGAGCTAGCTCTTTGCGCTAAGCTGTCCCCCCATCTGGCAGGCAATGGAGACGATGCCTTGCCAGTAAATAATTCAGACTGTGAGGATGAGACATGTAACAAGTGCAGTTAGATCGCTGGTGAGTGTGAGATGCAAGGAAGGGGTGCGAAAATGTAAAACAAGAAAGGCGCACACGGAAGCGGCGTCGTAGAGTCGGGAGCACGACCAAAAGCACAACCCGTTTGAAGGAAGGCTCGAAACTTTCTAAGGCAGTAGGCAAACCGAGGCGTTCTTATCGATAGTTATAGCACGCTATAACTATCGTCATGCGATACCAACTAGCCCAAGCTGCCACACTTCTAAGTTTGTTATTAGCCACAAAAAAGTTTTGCATGCTCTCGAGCCACCTCACGAAAAGAAAAAGAACTGTAGGTTTGGCAAAAATGAAGACAGAGGGAAGGGGTCACTTCTCCTATCGTGGCATTCATGACAGGTTTGATGGGGCGTGGGTGTACAAGGTAAGTGGTCCTCACTAATTAGCCGAACGAGGGGAGGAACTTCGTTTGCCCTCGAGGAGCTTAGTGGAGCTCAGAGGCGAAGCGAATTGCTTTCGCGTTTCTTGTACTCCCCGCTGGATAAGAAAGGCCCGCAGAGCACGACCAGCACACGGACGGCTGATAAATGAGTTAACAGCTGTAAGCTTTTGAGAGCTGGTTGCAACAGGATTTGTTTGTTATCTTTTAAAAGTTTTGTTTGGTTGTTTATTTTGGGTTTGGAATGTTTTCTTTCAGTATTTCGGCTACGACTTAGTGTTTAGGTGACCAGTTAATGTTCTAACCAATTTTTAAGCGTCGTAGGTTGTTCTTTGAAAGATAAGCCTTTGCCGTCGCATAACATGACGTACCCAAGCGTCCGTGAGCGTAGTTCCTTTAAGGGTGACGTTTAGGAGTGGACTTTTTTAAGCGATCGTAACAATCAGAAATTTTGCTTGTGAGTTTTTTACAGGATTTATGCGAAAGTTTTCTTGATTGTTTATGGTTTTAATCGCATGTATCCTGAGTAGACGTTAGTAGTAAAAGAAATGATCAGGTCAGAAAAGTTTTAGGAAGTTTCTCGATAGAAGTGGTAGATTATAAGACTAACAGGACGTTCAAGTACGCAGACGGAATGATTTAGTTTGTTTTTGTATCAATGCTTGACGATTATGTGATCACATAAGCTGGGAACGGCAACATGTGTCAGTTCAGAGAGGTGGAGTTATGTACGGAGAACGTTACTGAGAGATGGCAACGGTTACTTTATGGGTCGGTTACTGTCAGCGTACTCAAAGGTAGACTTAGTGTAATGGCTTTCCGAGAAGAAGGAACGCTTGCTCCTGCGGAATCTTGTCCCTCAATGGTACAACACTTTCGTCCAGCACACCAAAAAATGAAAAAAAGTAATGGAACTGCCGACTAACGTTGTAGTTTAGTTTTGATTGTACGATTGGAGCCTTCCCTTTTTAGCCTTTCCTTGATTTCTGGACTGAAGGATTCCCAAGTACAGTCACATATTAGGTGTCATTCTGGTTTCTGTCTTGCGTAAAAGTTAAAAGGGAGGATGGTCACTTGATTTGTTTAGAGTGCCTCTCAGGTGTCAAATTTCATTGGGGTTCTAAATTTTGAGCTGGGTTATGAACATCCTGTTTTTGACATGCCCGGCGAGTTCAAGGAAAATTCCGGGCGCGTGTGTGCGGTGCGGTATGATGGCGCCTGGATCGTTCTTTCTGCTGTTTGCCTTTATTTGTGTGAGGTTCTTTGAGCTGCAAGCCTGCAGTGTTCATCGACTCCGAGACCCCCTCTTCATGGCCAGCAATTGGGTTCCTGGCCAATCGAGAGTTTCCTGGCCCCGGAGGAGCTGTTGCGATCAGCGAGCCTGCCATTGCCGCGGGCGCCGAGACAGAAGAAAGGCATCCACCGATAAGGAGGAACGCGAAGTTACCCGGCTGTTTTTCACAATTTAGGAGGTGCGTGGTTGTAATTACTCTACGCAGCACTGCTGTCGCTTGTGCCGGCGCGGAAATGCGAAACATGGTGCCTTCGTACACCAAGGCCGTGACGCCGAGTTTCTGCCAAAGATGGACCTCAGACCACCGCGCTGTGCGTCTCTGGCTGAGAGGTCACCGACGCTCAAATCAACGCCAGATGACCAAGCACGTGCCATTGAAGTGGGCTCACCTACGACCACCGTTCGACAGTGTGGGTGGTCGGCCCGAGCAGCGACACGACGGACTTGTTACATTCCATTTGATGGCAGCCCGATTCCCCGGAAGCGACAGTGTGGGCAGAACACTACCTGTTTTAGGTTGTGTGTGTGCCTGTGTGTGTATGTTGGGGGTGGTGCCGGGAAAATGATCGTCAGTAATGGTGACCTGATTGGGTTAAAACGTATTTCCCTTTTTTCCTAGGCCTGGTGTCAAGGGACTGCGAAGGGACAAAAAGTGGCAGTGTGCTCCTGAGAGAGCCTTCGACGAGATTGTCATGATGTAGGACGACATCTTTGTATAGATGATCGCCGCGTGGCGAGAAATGGTCGCTTGTAAATAATGCAGAATAAACCTCTGTACAGTTTTCCTCATCAGTCTATTCATGGTCAGCGTCTTCCTCCCGAGTTCCCGGTGCCGGTAACGGCACCAACACTTCCGTAACGGATAGCAGGGGTGGCATTCTGGTCATCCCACAGTTCCGCTAATTTTTCGCAGTGGTGGGATTCTGGCGAACCCCCGGATTCATTACTGAGAAATGCCTAAGTATTTCCTTTGTAGCTTCGGGCTATCAGAAGATAAATGGCATGTATTGCCTTTCAAATAAGCTCATTATACGTTTATAAATGCAATATAATGGAGGTTGAACAAGGTAATCCACAACTGGTTCTTCATCCGTAGTGTGTTACCTAACACCAGGCCGCGGGCTGCATTCTAGGCTGTGGTGGTTTCATTCTGAGAAGCGTGGACTGCAAATGAGGGTAGCTTATCACGCTCTTAGTAGCATTAAGGAAGGTTAGTGATTTTACCTTTCACTGTAGTGTCTGTACTATCTAGCACGTACTTTGCTTCATAAAACGCGCAACTCCTAAATGTACCTCCCCACCGCCGTTCCTACGTTCTATAGCGTTTAGTGCAGGGCTTTTCAAAGCAAGTTTGCAGCAATGGTGTACCAGAAGTAGATCAAGCAGATTCAAAATAATAAAATGTATGAAATATACAATACAGATTTTGAGATGAAATATACTTTGTAATAATTTAACAGCGACTCTTTTACAAAGCCTATCAATTTTGAGTAAAAGGAAATTCGATATATGCAGGATATACGACACCTTTCATTGCTGTTAGCGACACGTTATTTTACTAAGCCTTTTAGGAAATAGTGCATAAACTGGCTGCTAGACATAGTTACATAGTTCTAACGAGAACATTAAGACAAAATTTAAGGTGGGAAGACACCACCAAGAAAACAGTTATGACCTGTTCTACATAGAAACGTGTGGACAGCAAGGCCGTGGCCACTTTCTTCAAGTGTTCTTGCAATTTTATTCCTAGTTTCATTGGATATTTCAATAAAGTCTTCGTTTTTTCAATCCTTAAGGTAAGCCATATGAGCATCTCCCGCGGGACGGTTCGCTCATTCACGGCCACTCCCAAATGCTACATCCACGTTATATTGCAGCCGTGGCCTATTACACAAGTTCTTTCACTCAGAACACGTCAAACGAACTGCGTGACGCATCCTTTTCCTCCTTCTTCTTTACCACTACTAATAGGGCTACACTGCTACCCTTCATGCAGACATTATGACTGCATCCTTTTATTGCTTCATTCTTCCTCCTTGTCTTCGTCTATGCCCTACTGTTGCTGGCGCTAGCGATGCGGAAAACTACACCCCCCGGCCGGCTGTCTTTCCCTTCACGCTGGTAATAAGGTATAACATTTCTGATTGATGCCTCTTCCGTCTTTCCACTTGGCCCAGTATAATACAAAGTCTTTAGCAGTCCTTGTTGCTTAGTAGTTTTATCCACGAAGTATGTTCCAGTGAAGGGAGTTTTGGAGTCCAGTACTTTCGTGACCGGTATCACACATCTTAGGTCAATCTCAGGCATCTTTCTGCAACGGTAACGGTCAAAGTTCTTTTTAATTGTGCTTCGCTATTTTTGTTCTTACAGTTTGGCCTTCAGGTGTTCTTTTAAAGTGCTTTTCCTAACCAAACCAAGCTCTTTGTCAGCTAGTAACCAAGAGACAGTAGTACTAAATAAAGAAAAATGCGGGTTGCACCCAATTCCAGCAGTGTAAAACCTGATATGGTGATGCCCTACTGCCTACAAAGGGCTCTTCAAGCCCCCCCTTGAAATCCGGATATAATGCCTTCACTTTTCTTCTTAATTTCAGCGAACAGCTTTGAATGAGATGGTTGAGTACTCTGGCATACCCACTCTATTTCCAGTAGGTTTATATTTTGATTTGATCATTTAGCACTGATGACACGTCTTGATATATTTCGCCACATTTGAATTCATGTTTTTTATGTAAACTTTTAAAGCAGTTTATGATATGTCTTTCAGAGTCCACCGTGTCACCCTGAGTGTGAACTGCTGTGGTATAATCTGAGTACTTCGGGTACTTTTGTTTCTGGGACACACTTTCTTAGTATGCAACTTCATTTCCTGCGTTCCCTCTCAGAGCTTCGTCAAGTTGATGGTTCTCTCCACAATTTCTTCTTGCACATGAAGAAGTGATAGAGCACCGGCAACCTGTTGTTTTGGACTTGTCTATGTGCTAAGTCAAAACTGAATTGCTCAGTCTCACCTACCCATCGAGCTATTCTACCCTTTGGCTGTACAAGTTGCAACACATATGTCACTGCCTGGTTGTCAGTTAATAAACTGAAATGTTTACCTTCCAGGTCACTTCTGAAGTACCCGAGTGCCATTAACAGAGCGAGCCCTTTCTTTTCTGTAGTGTAACTTTCCTGTGTTTCTGTTAAAGTACAGGAATAATAGCAGATTACTTTCAGCTCTCTAACGGACTTCTCGTTGTCATCGCGCTGATATAGAAAGCCGCCGGCAGCCTAGTGATATGCATCCGTGTATAGCTCAAATGGCAAAGTAAAGTCAGGCACGGTTAATACAGGAGAAGATGAAATGGCTCTAACAAGGTTTTGATAACTCTTGTCGAACTCTTCGGACCATACGAAGGGAACTGCTTTCTGAGTCAGAGCAGTCAAACGTTTTGTTTTCTTGGCATAGTCCTTTAAAACGCGCGGAAGTGCCCTGCGAGCCCCAGGAACACTCTGAAAGAGTGGATGTCATTTTAATTTGTGAGCTTCTTGATGCGTTCGATGCTCTTTTTTTTAGTACTCTTGGTTCGTCCGTTAAAACCTCTTCCCAAAAACATCATTTTTCTGCAGAAGAACTCACTCTTTTTTACGCTTATCTTTTGTCTGGTGGAGCGAAGTGCCTCGAGGACCTTCTCTAGGTGCTCTCCGTGATCTTTCCGAGTTTTTTTTTTTTCAATAGACAATGATGTCATATACATAGACATTACAAAATTTCTCGATGAAGTCTTTGAGAACATCATTCACTATCTTCTCAAACCATGATCCGGAACTTTTTTCATCCGAAGGACAGTCTATGGTATTCGTAGATGTCGAAAGGGGTGACGCATGCAGTAAATGTTAGTGTTGTCTTAGCGGCGCTTGCCAGTATCCTTTACACAGGTGTATGCGGGAAAGCCAATAGTATCCTCTTTTTTCATCAATGATATCATCAATTCTTCACATTGGGTACGGAAAAAGGTCGGTTTGTTTGTTTATTAGGCGTTATTCTGTGCATAGGCAAAATGACCCGTCTTCTTTCGAGACAATGATAATAGTTGAAGGAAATGATCAAGTGGAAGGTCTGATAATTCTGCCTCTATCATTTCTTGGAATTCCTGCTTTAACCAAACTTTCTTCTCACGACTGAGGATATACGGTATTTTCTTTATAATAGTGTAGTCTTGTAATAGAAAAGGTACCTGAATCGCCGTTGTGGCGCTTTGGTACGCTCTAATACACAAAAGCTCAGGAAACATCAGTGGCACATCCTCTTTGGTAGACGGCTTACTGTCAGCTTTATTGGCGATATGAGCTTTATGACACTCTTTTGCAGTAGTGACCACGTCGTTTCAGAGTATGTTCATTTTCATAGTAGTCAAGGCAGGTCTGAATAGGATGAAGTCTAAATTGACTTTGGACACAACTAGGGCTTCAGCGTTGAATTTACCGCCTTCATACTCTAGACAAACTTGTACCCATCTACAATATTTGAGACAAAAACCATCGTAGCTGTACACACGAATGTGTTTTCCATGCACAATATTGCCATCATTTACAAGGTTCTCGTTGACAAAACTCACTGAAGCGCCAGTTTCAATCAAAACTAATGTGTTGTAGCCATTCACTAGCATCTCGACACCTAGAATGACTATCTTTATAAGAAACACAGTTTCCTCGACAAGTTGACTTTTTTGTTTAGGTCCCGACATCGTGCACTCAATCGCATGCTGGTGTGTAGGCTGAATTCAGTGTTAGCATCTGGAGAGCATAGAGGCGGGTGTCTGTTCTTGCCACAGTTATCACCTCTGCAGTGTTTAGCCTCTTCATCGGGCGCACTCTATTCGGGGGTTGCGGCGTACTTCAATGCTGAGCGTAGCTCGTTCACAGAAGCAAATGACCTCCCTGACATCTACCTTTGATAATACTTTGACATGTCACGTTCGACATGGGCGATGACAGAGGAGTACGCCAATGTTGGGCGAGCTGTACGAAGTAAGTGCCACTTTTTAAAAATGTACTCCCTGATAGTTGCACACCTGCGCCTGTAAACAATGGCATCATTCCAAAGTTCTACAGGGTTTGACTCGAAGGCTCTTGCGAAGCTTTTCCTCCACGCTGCCTAAGAAGTGTTTGTATATGAAGTTATTTGTAAGATAAAGTACTTCCGGGCGTCGCCACAGAGAAAAAAAACCCATGTTATAGAAGCGGTCTTCATCGCTTGTCCATTGCTTTCTGCTACATGCAAATTCGAAAAAATGTAATCAGACGTTAGCGCTCAAACTGCCGTCAAACATATCAGCTTTAACAAAAACTACTTTCTTTCTTACACTTGCAGCTGACAAAAGAAGTTCTGAAAGCTGCTGTTGCTGTGCCATATATATTTTGTGCATCTCTTGCAACGCGGTAAAGGCACCTTCCCTGTTATAATTAATGGGATTAGTCGGTGTTCGTATCACGTGCCATTGGGGATTTTTTCAAATGAGACGTCAAATCGTCAAGTGATATTCACCTACACGCTACCTTGAGTGACTAGGCCATCAACAGTGGCTCCTGTGATGTGGGCAATTGTCGCCAGAAGGCTCGGCGTTGTAGAGCCTCCCTGCAATTCCACGCAACTATAGCCCTCTGCTTTAAAGCCCACAATGAGCGGTCGCTCCTGACGTCGTGTGAAGTCGAACTTGACCTTCATTTGCAGGTCCTTGACTGCAACAATGTAAAATTTTGGTTGTTTGTTTGTTTATTAGTCCCTTTTATCCTGGCGCAACCCACCATGGTGGATAGGCCATGAAACGAAAGGTGTCTTGCTATTTAAAAAGAAATGTTCATAATTTTTAAATGTTACATTTTTAATGAATGCTTGAATTTGATAATTTTTAAACAATGAACTTAGCATTCTATTCTTCTCGACTCCTGAAGGAAATTCAGGAGACGAGACAGGAAACTCTACAACTTTACAGTTAGGAAACTAGTCGGGAAACTTTACAACTTTACAGTTCTAAAGTTTCCAATTGTGTCTGTGCAAAAATGACTTGGGGATACCGTAATCTTGGCCGCAGATGGCCGAAAAATTGCGTCGGATGATTAATAAAATTATATTGCGATCTCCTCAATGGTGATGCATAGATCTTTAGAAATGTGCGCACGGTTAGGATGTTAAATCGAGTGCTTCTTTGTATAAAATGGTAATTGATACAAATTTCGGAAGCCCAAGACATGATCGTAATGATTCGCGTTCTAAAGGAACCAGTGGTCGTACTTTGTATGCAGGTGCACGAGAAAACAAGACGCAGCCTAACTCTAATATCGGGCAAACATACATGCAGTAAATCATAATGAGAACATCACGGCGTAAACCTGAACGTTTGTTGCTCAGTCTACGAAGCATATCCAGTGCACGTGTTCCTCTGGCAGCCATGTTTTCTATATGTGGACTCTAATCAAGTTCTTCAGTATAAGTGATCCCTAAATACTTAACAGATTCTACCTGTAGGATAACGTCTTGCCGGTAATGCAAGCGATATGGACTAGAACACTCGGAGAAAAAACTACCATCGCACTTTTTTGCCATTCAGTGATAATTTATTTTTTAACGCGGACATTATGACTGATTCTGATGACATCAGATAAATGGCACTCACTCGCAGGGAGGAATGGTCCAAGAACCCGGCGGCAGGATATTTAAATGAATACCAAATGAAATAAAATCAATTTGAAAAATTGGTTGAGAGCTAAAACTGCAAATAAAAAAATAGTTGCTGAGCAAGTTGTCAAACCACCTCATGTCCCTGAGAGACATAACTACGAATTATAAACTCAAGATCTGAAAATATTGGGGTTCACTAGCACGGCAATCTTTCAGTTCCATTGATGTAATGAAACACAGTGGAGCACATATCCCTGTGGCAGTAACCAAATGATGTGCTACCAAGTGATAAAAGTACTGGTACGTTTACATTTACTTGTATTCCTAACTTAAGTAATGGAGCTTCTAAATTTTTCTCTGATAAGAGTAACGACGACATAATAAAACGAAGTGCTAAGTTTATTCGATTTCAATACAAAAAATGCACAGCCGTGACACCTTGAGTCAAGCTTTTTTAAGGTAATAATTTAGTTGAAGAACTGTACAGCGCAATCTGGTATAAGTGACTTCTTACTGGCGAGATACACACCACTGTTTATTCCAGCAATACACTAAATGCTCGAAATCTTTAAGTTTATCCAAATTACCTATTCCCTATTGCAAACAAGCATTTCGGAACCTTAGCGCTGTCACGTAAGCCGCATCTGGCCAAACTAGGATGATGGGCCCACTCAGGCATACTGCTGCTAAAGAGTTCGTCATTTCGTTGAAATATAATCCGCGGTATCCTGGTACCCATAAAAAATGCAGTTTCTTGTCCGTTTTTCGGTATTAAAGGAAGAAACGTATTCGCAAGCTCTTCCTTCTTGTCTGCGTCTCTGGCCCCCTGTGGCTGGCGCTAGCAATGCGGATCGCTACAGTACTACCTTTTCTACTACTACTACTACTACTACTACTACTACTACTACTACTACTACTACTACTACTACTACTACTACAATGACAACACCTGACAGGTTGGGCTTCCCTGTGAAACTGTTTACTTGAGTTAACTACTGCATTGCGACTGCAGGTGCGCTTGTACCACGAACTTCACGTGTGCACCATCATCGTCATCTGCTGCGGCCCCATGAATTTACGCCCAAGTAACACCGTTTAGAGCTTATGCCGATTTAATCAACCTGAACATAAATGCAAGCTCGGAGCCTCAGCGATCACTCTATACATAGCACAAATGTATGCTTTGATAGTCTAGAGTCACATGAGTTCACTGCGCACCCTTTTACAAGGTTTCGGTTTGTTCCAGCGTGTACTCAGAAAGCCAAAACCCATCACTGACATTGAGTTCAGCATGACAATTTACTCAGCGGAAAGGACATGTGCAGAAAACTGTTTCTGTAACACAACTGCCGGAATATAGCTTAGCGCTATGCATAGTGCGGCTAAGATATCTTATTTTCCGAAACTTCTTCATCTGCTGTTCTCCCCTCCTTCCCCTCTTTCGGCTTCATAAAAAAGTAAAGTTAGCACTTTGCGCATTTGTTCTTCGCTCACCACGCGCTGACTGCTAGTTTTAGTACAGAGAAGCGAATGGGGCATCAAAGCAATCATATAGAAGAAAACCTGACAGCGTGACGGGAGAACAACAACCAGAGGACATTAACGCAGTCAAAACGCAATATAGCAGGAAAAATGAAGACGCTGCAATAAAAGCACCAAAGTATAGAAACCAGGGGGTAGCATATGTAAAATTGGAAACATTCCCAGATTGGCATTGCATACGAAGCGTGTCTCCACCAAACACGAGTAGGACCAACGAAGCACGTGAGGTACACGCGAGGGATTCTGCCTCTGTCATTGCAGATCTGAGCTATAGGCTAGTCCACTCTGGCGCAATCTCGCTGCATACAGCGTCCAGTGTATTGCCTTCGATTCATGCTGTATATTCTTTGGCATGCATCACCCCACCATGCATTTGCGCATGTTGTTGCCGTCCCCGCCCTCGGGTTTGTCCGACATCGGTTCGGCTCGGTTTCTTTTCGCAGAGCGCTATTGTTTGTTATGCAAGGGCTCTTGTTATATCTTGTGTCAACGTACCATTCATTGTTCACAGCTCGGTGACACGTCGCGGTGACACGTCGCGGTGTCTCTAAGGTGCTTCCGGTCGCCCAAGTCTCGGAAAGGCATGCATTAAGCTATTGGCATTAGGCTGTCTCCGGTCGATGCCCGCTGCCCCGGATGCTGGAGTAGAACCGCAAAGATGCAGTGATAAAAAAAAAGACCAGGATGTTATTCTAGGCTATATGAACAACTTCGGCGCTATACAGCACAAAAGCGCAGCCTGGCGTCCCGAATACAAGACGGCGTCATTATTAGGTTTCCCTGTCTGAACAGAGAGATATAGCGCGAAATCGATCGTCTGTACGACGTATTTTGTGTGTTATTACGCGATATCTATGAAGAGCTCAATGTGACGAAATTCCAGTGTTTGTTTAAGCGTCGTTGGTGCGTGTGAGGTGGTTTCATACGTGCACGAATTGTCACATAACTGGAAAGAGGTCGCGGCTAGGCACGGGGGCTAAACAGTAGATAAAAACTTTTTGTCGCATTTAGCGTTTCTGTACAAAACGATGCTCATAGAACAAGAAATAGCATATCAAAATGTAAGCAATGAGACATGAAAAGATGCACATGTCAAACAAAGTTTCACTTTCGGCTCCCAATTCAGCCAAGTGGTTTCAGGTTTACAGTGTTGCGAATTATCTTTAACTGGCGTTCTCATAGGTTAACTCGAAATTCACGGTGAGTGAGTGTCATAGGTGATATAAATAGACCAAAACTTTCGCTCATAGGCAGGCACGTCGAGGCTTCCCAACTTTTACTTCCAGCAAACTGTGTCCCACATTGTTATTTATAACACGATCTACTCGGGCTGATTAGCCCCCATGCCCTTTCTCACCGGGCTCCAGAAACTCAATGTCCGACAAGGTTTCCGAGGCTGATGTTTCAATGCAGCAGCTGATATGAGATCACAACGGGGGCCGCGTGCGTCGTACTTGTCCTCAACCGCCACCGTAACCTCTCGTTTAAGAGTAAATTTGTGCATTTTTAGGAAAGGTTAATATTGCTAAGGCTACTAAAATACTTTCATTTTATTGGCACACAAATTTGTGGAAGTGTGCGCCTATATTAAACGTTACCTTGCTTAGAGTGATAGGAATTTGTTTAATGCATATTGTATTGCTTAGCCACTGAGGTTAATTAGTACTGTTGTAGGTAGTTCACCTACTGAAAGCAACTACATACTGAATTTGAGTTATAGAGGACTATTCAGCGCTGCGCTAAAGTGCGAGTTGAGTTACGAATAAGTGCTCATTGCGGAAATAGATTATCGTTCAGTGTATGAGAAGGACCTGCTGCCCCTGCGTTTGACTAGCGACAGTAAGCGCGAAATAAATGCACTTAGAGTTGCCGTGTTAGATTGTCCTTATAACTATGACATCTGCATAGGCGTGCTTGAAAAGGCGGGTGCACAACTAGTCACCTCAGAGGAGGGGGTTGAATGCTGCCTGATGCATTCCATACATTGTCCATGGAGTAAGATAAGAGAGGAGCGCCGACTCCACTCGTCTGGAAGGGACACATCTTGCAACACCACTTCATGCTACGCGGTTCATCTGCTAGGTGACGCTACGAATGGGAGAAGGCGGCGGAGGAGAGGCGCTGCCCTTGAGCAGAGCCATGGGCGTGGGCTCCGTCCGTCGTTGCCAACGGCATGGATGTGAGCTTGGCCGCGTTGATGGGTCTCATCGCCAATTCGCTTTGTCGTCTGCTCCGCGCATGCCGTACATCTGCTACTATTTTTTTCTCTAAAGAGCAAGATTATTACAGTTTGCGGATTGACGTTATCTGAAGAAATAACGCAAATGTATCGTTTTACTTCTTTTATTCGAAACAGGACAAATGCCTAAAATCTTTAACGCGGACCACAACAGAATTATACAATACCACAACAACGTACATAAATATACTATATACATAAATTTGATGCGTGAGGTAACATTGCAAAAAAGTGAGTTTCGATCTGGGCACACAGAGTCTCTGTTGTCGCCTATAGCAGTAGAGCTGCTTGCACCACTTTCTGCAGCACAATGTTTGTTAAAAGGCGCGCTCAAGCTGTTGTCTTTTCTTACGTCCTTGCCAGGCGACCAACGGAAGGAGTCCTCTCGTAGGCAATGTCCAGAATTTTCATTATTAACGCAAAGAAAGATGGCCACTCAGTATGCGGTTGTTGACTAATTGATGTCCTCTCGTTCTTGGACACCACTGTACGTTGGTTCCTCTTATATTCAGCGTCATTGAGTTGATACACGCTTCCCTTGAAGATTAAACAAATCACTCCCTTTCGAAGTCAAGGCACTTTTTTACGTCTAAGAGAACGTTTCTTCTGTGTTCGCTGAAGTGGCAATCAAACGTGAGGTGCTCCTCAAAGTGTTGAGCACATATTTTGTCCTTCCAAGTCAGGGGTCGCATACTCACGGGTACTTTTTGACGCCAGTTAACCAGTAGCAGCGGATCAGATGGGGCCACGAAGATCGGCAATTGATACCCAAAGATTGCCAGTGCATGATTAAGAGTGTGAAGAATGGTTTCGTTGAAGAGCAGTATAGAGGCCTACAATTCCTTGCCCCACAGAAGGGTATAACTTACGTGTATTAAAGTCATGAGAACGACATCTAGTGTGTCTTTCGAAAAAGAGCGGCAAGAGGTTGTAATGATAAAATAATGAAGGTATAAACAATAGCAAGGGTACCTGCTCAAAGCCTCTGTGGCTGAAGGCAGGTAGGCCAGTGCTTTCTGTTTTTAGCCACCGCAGCAGCTACCCCTGTTCAGAGGTCATGCTGCGGATACCCAAAGTAGATGACGTGAAACCAATGAACAGCATTTAAAAACAAGAATAATGATTTCAGTTTAAAAAGGGGATCTTGACAAATGAACATCACTGGATGAAACGGCATTTGGCCTCGATGCAGAAATAAGAAGGGCTTTTTTCTGATGGTATGTTGTTCACTGCATTGTATTGAAATAGGAAGCATGGTCAGTAGTTCACATTTTTTGCACATGGGTTGATCACCATCAAACAGCAGGTATGAATGTGTACTGCAAGTGCGTCCAATTCTAATCCTTGTGAGTGTACCTTCTGTGTGGCGTGACTTTGATATTGGCACCCAGTTACCAAGTTGCGGCTCGGTAACATATAATTTATTTTGTGTGTGTATATTCCATGCACTCTGCCAATCGGTTCAAAGCTTTCGTCTTAGAAAATATTTTAGGTCAAGCGCAAAGATACTGATGTATTGGTGGTTTGTGCGTTGGTGGATGCAGCTAGCAGGTCCGCCAACATATTTCCTTGTATCTCGCGGTGCCCCGGAACCCAGCACACAACGAGATGTTTTAAGTGTGTAAGCTGTGCAGAGAAGTGAGTAGAGCAAGGCTAGGACGGGGTTTTTGTGTCTTTTCGGAGTTTTGAGGGCTTGTACCGCGTTCAAGGAGTCTGTGTATATTACTGCTCTTTGCAAATTTATTTGGGTTATGTGTTTTACTGCCGCAAGTATCGCGTAGACTTCCGCTGTGAAGACGCTGGTGTTAGGATGCTCAGTGCCATCATCTGTAAATTATGAACCAACCGCTGCATAGTACACTGAAGTGTGGGTCTTTGAGGCACCTGTAAAGAGTTCGGCGCATGAGTATTTATGCTAGAGTTCAAGGAAATGCTTAGGGATATGTGCAATAGGCACGGGCTTTGTC
The DNA here is from genome assembly GCF_013339725.1 of Rhipicephalus microplus. Taxonomy (NCBI): domain Eukaryota; kingdom Metazoa; phylum Arthropoda; class Arachnida; order Ixodida; family Ixodidae; genus Rhipicephalus; species Rhipicephalus microplus. The sequence goes on along the minus strand of NC_051166.1, from coordinate 117,689,543 downwards.
ACTTCAACAAATGATATGTCGCAATCTATTAGCTGCCATTGTCATGGCGGAACATAATCAGCAGGAGCAACTAAACGGTGTTCAAGCAGCACGCTGACTTATTCAACTAGACGCCTCACATGAAGTGTGCGGTGCTGTCTAATGGCAGGGCGGTTGGCAAACAGGACAGAACTGGACATATCACTCATAGTGTGGCGTAAGTGGTGTTCGTTGTTTGCGTTCACTTTGACGAAGTACACAAAAATTAAGTAGAACCTCTTTAGGTGTACTGACCACTCATTCGAGTCAACATACAGGCTTCCCGCGGGGCTAGTACGAAATGCGCCCGTAGAAAGAAGAAGGTTCAAATAGTGCACAGGTTCCAGCATCTTCAAGCCGCTTGGCGTCGTAGATTTATATACAAAGGCGCCGTAGTTTAAGGGTTGTTCGAATGAGGCTTTTATAAATATTAAGAAGGCACTCCTTGGCACTACCCCATGTAGTACGTGACAACATGTTCAGGATATTCATGGTTTATAAACATTTCCTTTTACGAATATATATGCTATCAGTGTGAAAAGAAAACTGAACAGCGGCAAGCCTCTGCGATGGTATAGTGCGCACCTCCAGTTATCGCGATTGAGCGCGCTGTTTGTTCGGCAGCTCTGCGCCTACATGCCTGCCTCTACATGGTGGTGAGTGGACGGTGTGCACTATCGACCACCTTTGAAATTCGCACTTCACAACAATAGCTTCTGAAGTGGTGAACCCAAAACTTCTTGCGGAACTCTCCCACTCCTTTTCTCGCAAACTAGAGACGCTATATCATCGTCTTCGATTGAACGTGGCATAGAATAAAAGTTACATGTACCACATAGGCCATACCACAAGTCGTTGTGAAACTCTGACAGCATACAGGGCAGCACACACTATTAGATTGCACCGCGTAACGCGATGAGAGGCAACTTTTCGAAAAAAAAATGAACATAATCTGCCTCGAACGATTAACGTTGCGCAACGTACTAGGCCATGTGCGCGGACCTTCGAAACATTGTCGACTCTTACTTTTATTATTCAATTATCTATCCGAAATCGGGCTTGTCGAAACGCACTAATGATACAATATCTCACATAGGAAGGCACTGATTTTTCTGATACTCTCAAGGTAAGTAGTTTTTTCATGTGCAGTTGTTCACTACTTTTTTTGCGTATCTTATGAAATATTTTAGCTCCCTTCCCCATCCCTATAAACAGTACCATGCCAGTGATATACAGGGTGTTTCAGCGAAAAAGCACAAAGCAATATTAATTAAACATGAGTGCTACGCGTCTCCAGCTAGCGCAGTATTCTTCATAGCTGTATGTAGCACTTCAGAATATTTTTTGATCCGCCAAGCACGGTAATTAATGAAGATTCCTTGATGAAATTTTTATATACTGACTCTAGAAAAAAATTTCAATACAAGACTTCGAGCTCTTAGTAAGAAATACCAAAATTGGCATGTTACTGTAACATAACAACCCTCGTTAATTTTTTCGAAGGTTTGTTTACAGTGAGTGAAATTCAAACAGTACCACGTGGTTGCCTCCTAACGCCCGGCCTTTTTAGCGACCTCAAATGTAAGTTGAACTAATTAGCGAAGGCTTCTCAATCACGAATTTCGCTTGAACAGGCTATCAGTGACTACGATGGATATAAAGCGATGGTTGGATGGTACTATTTTAAAAAAGAGGGAGGGGGCGAAAAAAAAAAGATGGTGACAATAAACTTCGACGAAAGAGCGGCTGCTACGTCTTTTGCAATACGAGACTTGAGGCAGCATTCGGCGCAGCGCAGATGTTTTTTTTTCTTTTCGCGTCAATGATAAACATGATGGTGGAGAAGAGGGTGAAATTTCGATACAGGAAGAATATAAAATCTTTAACGATAATTATTCCACAAGGCTTTGTTTTGGTCAAATCTACATCGATGACGTGCGATTACTCTACTCGATACTTGCGAGGAATATGGCACGATTGACTGAGGGTTCAAAAGTTTATTGCTCGTACTTCGTCTCGATCTACTTGAAAATTCGTGTTTAGTTCTCGTCTGTTAGAGCGCCGTGCTTATAAATAAACAGAACGAATAAAAAAGTGTTCTGCGCTTTTATAGCAAACTCCTAAATAGTAGAAAAGCTATGTGTTGGAAAGAGCGTAATTGCAAAGTCCAACGCACTTTTATTGAGACGTCAAGGGCAGTTACATAACGTGCTGAAACAGCCCTCCATCAGCGCCTATACACAATCTACATCGAGTCAGTCCATTTTCTGTCGCGTTTCGTTGCTTCGTGGAGTAATATTGCAGCACACATCTGCTATTTTAGACTTCAGTCTGGCGGGCGTTGTCGTCGCTTTGGTATAAACGTGGTATTTATTTTATCTACATAAAAATAAATCTAGTGATATCAAATCTGGCAATCTTGCAGGGCTCGAGACCAGTACAAGACTGCCGATCCATTTCTCGGAAAATTCTCGATCAAGCCACGTTTGACTGTGCACGCAGCTGTGCGGAGGAGCTCCATCTTGCTGGAACCAGCTATCGCCAAGCTGTGCTAAAGAAAGTTTGCAGGTGAAGTCACTTAGTTGGCCTTTAGTATTTCGCTGATGTAGCGTTCTGCGGTGAGTGTTCCGTCGAAAAAGACCGGGCCAATATTTTCGCTTTCGTAAATGCCACACCAAACACTGAAAGACCACTGCCCTTGGTGTTGGGATTGCAACAGACAGTGACAATTTGTTGATTGATGATTGTTTTGTCGGTTTTAACGTCCCGAAACCACAATAAGATTTTGAGAGACGCCGTAGTGGAGGGCTCCGGAAATTTTGACCACCTGGGGTTCTTTAACGTGCACCCAAAAATGAGCACACGGGCCTATAACATTTCCGCCTCCATCAGAAATGCAGCCGCAGCAGCCGGGATTCGATCCCGCGACCTGCGGGTCAGCAGCCGAGTACCTTAGCCACTACTACCACGGCGGGGCAGTGATGATTTGTAGCGCTCCAGTAATGACCATTGTGAACATAGACCTGGGCATTGCGCGAGAAGCGAGCTTCATCGGACCAAAATATCTTCATCAGGAAGCTGGGATAACCTTCTTTCTGCATGAGTATCTAGATGCAGAAGTCAAGATGGCTTTGCAAATCTCTGTCTTCCAGCTGTTGATGCAGGTGAACATGGTATGGGTGAAGTCATCCGCTCTTAAATGCGCGCGAAACTCTACTGCTGGAAACGCCGGTCTCAGCACTCACGTCGCGCTTGCTTGCGTGGGGATGGGCACCATGTGAGCAAGAGTGGCTGTTTTAAGAGACTCAGTCACACCTTTTATGCGCTTACACTGCTTTTTGAACGTGCCTGTTTTCTTGAGCGCTTTGTGATTTCGCACCAATGTCGAACTTTTTACCCAAATTCTTGGGTGCTATCTGCGAAGTAATCTTGCCAGCTTTCTCCTGTTTCCATTCGCTCGGTCGAGGCCAAGAACTATATCAGCACGTTCTTTGTTAGTGAAACGCATCATCCCAGACTAAGACTATCCCATGTCGAAGCGTGTAAAAAACACTGCGCACCTCATAATCCCATCTTACTTTTTATACCTTTCCTTTTTAAAAATGTCAACCTGTCCCCCACCCTAATGATTACCGTTGGCCCGAAAAGAAAAAAAAACATCTGTGCTGCACCGAATGCTGCCTCCGATCTCGTATCAGAATGCAAGTGGCAGCCGCTGTTTCATCGAAGTTTATTGTCTCCGTTTTATCCTTTCACCCCCCCCCCTTTTTCTCTAACGGTACCATCCTACCTTCGCTTAATGTCCATCGTAGTCACTGATAGCCTGTTCAAGCGACCTTTGTGCGTGAGAAGCCTCCGCTAATTCGTTCAACTTACAATTCATGGCACTCAAAGCGCCGCGCGTTAGGTGGCAATCACGTGGTAATTTTTTAAAATTCCACGCACTTTGAAGAAAATGTGGAAAAAATGAAGCAGCGTTGTTATCTTACCGTAACGTGAAACTTTTGTTATTTCTAGCTTAGAACTACAAATCTTGTATAGAAGTTTTTTTTCTAGAGTAAGTATTTTAAAAGTTCAAAAAACAATTTTTGGTAATTAGCATGCTCAGAGAATAAAAAAAATATTCTGACGTGCTACATAGAGCTAAGACCAACAAAGCACTAGCTGCAGACGCACAGCACTCACATTTATTTTTTTATTTTTATTGCTTGGTGTTTTTAGCTTAATTACCCTGGATAGACATAGGAAAAAATATCTGATTTCTTGATAATGACTATATATATATCACCATCACGTAGCCTTCCGCTGTTCTGGTGTTGTTTGACGCTTTATGTACACTTTAAAGAACGCTCGTATGGGTAAAACAAATTCGCAATATCGCAAATGTGAAAAATATGCTGCTACTTGTTTTATTCCTTGAGCTAAATAAGCCATGAATGCCGAGTAAAAGTTCCTAGAATAAGTCCCCGACTACAGCCCCGTCAAAAAATATGGCATTGTACTTAAACACCACTCTCTTGTAATAAGACGAAATTTTACTGTCGGTGACTTGAAGCACGCTCGCCAAGGACTCACCGACGGGCGGCTTGCCTACACTGTAAACAAAATTATACCCAGTTGGGAAGAATTGGAGAAGGATTCACCCACTCTGCTCCGGTGGTATCACTCAAACCGGATTGTACCGGAGCAAACACATTTGTTTTCCTCGGTTTTCCTCCGTTGATCACCGGACGAAGGAAACTGGAGAAAAACGGAGCCAATCCCCTGATTATGCTCTCGTGGTTCCTCCGGAAATGCTCCCACGCATCGCTTTTGCCTCGGTGGATGCTCCCCGATTGCTCCCGGTCATCGCTAACAGTCATCGCTAATAGGCTGTTCTGGGAGTGACGCAGGTGGCCTCGACGCCGGGAGGCCGTTCCCCACAAACCAACATGACGCAGACAAGCCGGTGCATTGAGGATTGTGTGAAGCTGTTCAGCAGCGTTGAAGAAAAGGAAATTGTTCTGAGCACCTTTTGGATATCACAAGGGACAAACAGCAACAAAGATTATCAACGACAGAAGGGAGTTGTGTGAACGGTAATTGTGTGATGGTTCCTGGCAGCGAACGAGACATTTTGATATCGTGAGTGTTGAGAGACCCGGCGGTTGCTGGTGCAGCGAAAAAATGATGAGTGAGCTCTCCTGGAGTTACCTGTGTTATTCTTGTCAGGTAGTGCTAAAACTGGATAATGTTGGGTTGATAAACCAAACATGTGATGAATATTTGGATAATTTCACAACACACGAAAAATCAGTGGAATTCCCATAATGCGTTGTATGGATTGATTGATTTGACTGATATGTAGGGTTTAACGTCCCAAAACCACGATATGATTATGAGAGACGCCGTAGTGGAGGACTCCGAAAGTTTCGACCACCTAGGGTTTTTTAACGTGCACCCAAATCTGAGCACACGGACCTACAACATTTCCGCCTCCATCAGAAATGCAGCCACCGCAGCCGGGATTCGAGCCCGCGACCTGTGGATCAGCAGCCGAGTACCTTAGCCACTAGACCACCGCGGCGGGGCGATGCGTTGTATGGACAACGTGTTTTTTTTCTTAACATACCTTCGGTAAAGCAAAATGGAGAGGTGAGCGAGTTGGTACTGATTCACTATGGCGTAAATGGAGTGCAAAAAAAAGTGAATAGCACAAGCGCTTGTGGTTGTTCACTTTCTTGCACTCGTCCTTTTTTGCGCAGCAATAACGCCACAGTAACTTGGGTAAATTGAATCAAGTCGCTGTAAATTTGGAGCGCTCATTAGATATGCAACAACAGACAATATCTTAGTTTTAGGTTTATTCTATCAAGCCTTATTAATTGTTATGGGTGAACCTTACAGGCTAAAAATATACGTTTGCTCTTCTCAGTACACATAAACGGTAACACTTGTCCGCTTTCTATATCAGTAAACGCAAGGTCGAGGTCTACCACTCCGTGAAAATTATTTTGATAGAATATGTGAGCTTAACTAATAAAACTTTAATCACTAAATTGACTGTTTGTTCTTTATAAATGTAGTGAATTGAGGTAAGGCATTGGATATGGTACAGACTTTTAGAACGCATACACGCACTCATACTTGTGAAAAATGTATTTAAGTTGGATAAAGGGCATCTGAGATATTAATCTAGGAGTATATTAGACTCTTCACGGGACATGGTGTTTTTAGGAAAAGAGAGAGGGGGCGAAAGAAACTGACGGTACTAGAGACGAGGACTACAAAAAAAATAAGAAAGAGGAGTTGCTTGGCAGAACGAGTCGTGCATGCAGCGCTCGACGTTTCTGTAGAAGGGGGGAGGGGTGTTGAAAAGTTAATTTATATGACAGCCCGGCTCAGCATTTTAAGATGGAGGGGACACTTTAGTGAAAGAAGGAGAGAACGGATAAGGCACCCTTTCGAAAAACTATCCGTATTTTCTGTGGTGATGATAGGAGAGATTACTGTGCTTGCTGCTGCATTTTTCCCCCTCTTTTCAGTCGTGCTGCCGGGACTGTGGCTCCATTTTTTTTGCGGAAGACTCGAATTCGAACAACGCTGAAATGTATTTTTGACCTGGGCAATACAATGACAATGGCTTGTGAACAGAAAAGGGGAAAAGAAAATTTCTTCGAGCCTGGGACGCTCGTCGTGACGCCTGCACCTCCATCACCTTCTGCGGCATCCCAACGTGTGCACACTTTTCTGTCGAGTAAACTGGTCGGCCTTCCCTTATTTCTTTGAAGACGCAGTTGGCTTAGGTGGCATAGTGTTTGTGCCTTTTATTGCTTATTTTTTGTTACGTTGTCGTGAACTTTTCTTTATTTTTTTGCTTGAAGCTGTTTGTATTGATAAATACATGCTTATACAGTAACTACTTTGACAAGTGTTCACAACAACAAGTATCAAGACAGAGAGGTCAGTGCAAATTAAAAAATAAAACAATGCGAACTTATCTCGAAAATTATTCTACAAAGGAGATGAAGCTAGGATTTCCATAAAGGCAGGCCGCAATCATGCAAACTGTAAGAGCCCACTTTTCTGAAGTATGACGATGAGCACGCACTAAAATGCGACTTTATTAATCAGAATAATTATTGTATAAAATTAAGAAATTATCGGGAGGGGCATTCTTGATGCCCTCTACAAGAGTACCGAAATAAGACTATTTTAGTGAAAAGTTGCTTTTGAATGTTTCAGCAATGGTTGAGCTATCGATTAAGATATATATAGAAAACTTTGGCCACTTCTGAAATTTGTTCGCGTCAGGGAGGTGTGTTTTATCATGTTGCGGCTGTCTGACGCCGGATTACATCGAATGTGCTTCTTTATACTGAATGCTTATCCTCTCTCTGTATCTCTCTCTCTCTCTATGTGTGTGTGTGTGTGTGTGTGTGTGTGTGTGTGTGTGTGTGTGTGTGTGTGTGTGTGTGTGTCTGTGCGTGTGTTTGCGTGTGTGTGCGTGTGTGTGTGCGTGTGTGTGTGTGTGCGTGTGTGTGCGTGTGTGTGTGTGGTGAGTTTTTGAAGTTGCTTTGTTCTCATAGACTCACAGACTGCATAGTCCGTGGCTTGAGTGTTCTCACTTTCTGTGCCTCTCGCACGAGTTGCAGTTCTCATGTATAATTATTTTTTTCTAAGTTATGCAGGAAGCAATCTGCTCAATCCTTGCGTCATCAATGAATCTGATGGATCGTCGTTCGGGGATGGTAAACAGTTGTTCTCGTGGAACCCGCTTTCTTCGTTTGTTGTGCATTGTTTCGCAACATTATGGGGTTCTTTTTAAAGCGCTGCGCTTCAAACTTGAGTATAGTTTATTTCATCTGATCTGTCTTACTGTGTTTTGTTTTGGTGGCTTTTTGCATGTTTGTTCATTCTTGTCTCATTTTCCTAAATGCTGGGTAATCATCTACAATCGGCAGCCTATTTTGAATAAATCAAAGATTGAGAACTAAACTGTTTTCTCAAATATCATCTGCTGGAGCTCTGTGGAAACGAATACGCAGTACTTCTGCAGTGCTTGCATGAGAATAGGGACTTACCTCATTTAACCAATGCGTGAAACGATCATTTACAATAAATAAACAGCAGAACCAACCTTTTGAAAAGTACAAGCCCACCTTGCTGAAATTCTGTCTGGACGAAGTAAGTACATTTGTAAAACTCTCCAATGGTACTGCACAAAAGCACCGGATAGTTGAAGTGAGAAAGCCGGGAAAAATGCTCCTAAGGTTCCACGTAATAAGTCTGGCCAGCCGGGGGAAAATTTCAGTAAAAAGTACTCTGGTGGCGCCACGCATTTTCTCCAGCGAGCCAGAGCGAAATTGCTCCGAATTGGGGAGACGCTAGAGGTTAAGCGTTTTACTCCGACCTCGGAGTAATTTTTTTACAGTATAGCAAGAATTCTCAGCAATCAGGGGCCCAAAAATTATTTATAGATCAAATTATTTTTAACACGTGCCAACAAGATGGTTTCAGCGAATTAATAGATGTGGCATCACTTTTGCTTTCTTTTGTTCCACCGGAAGTGTTGCCTTCTCCAACCGATTGCGTTACCCCTCTTGAGCACCTAATGTGCGGCCAGTTTATGAACCTATGGGCTTCTCTGGAAGTGCCGCTACCAGTTGGAGGACGACGACGAAGTGTCTATTTCGTAGAATGCTTGTACCCTTGTCTCAAACTTTCTATTTGTTTTACCGCAAATTCTGGGAGCTCCCGCTCCTACCTTGCGAGAATGGATGAAGAAGCCTCTCAGGATTTTCGAGGTGGATAACCGCTACGTCTGGAAGCGGCTAGGAAACGTGGGACCACCTCAAGTGGCACAGACAGCGAGGCAACGGAGCTGTATTCCCACGGTTTCGAGTCATCGGATGACGACTACACAGTCGTCATGAGCCGCAATGCAAAAAGAAGACTGCTACGAACATCGTCGACGGCGAGTATATCCACCGTGCAGGCTACCGCGCAGCGTTGGCCACACACTATACTCTTCATGGCTGTGGACCCTTCAGCCAACCTATGGCGGCTTAACAGGCAAGTCCTCTCTGCATCTCGAAGGACTCGCTCCAAATGAGATTAAAGACGTCAGCATCAACTCATGGAAGAATGTTCTGGCAGTTGATGTTTTACACCGTAGTGCGCTGCAAAGCCCACAGAACATCTCGGAAATCGACAGAGTCACAGTTAAATCAGTGATCCCCACTGACTGTAAGGGCAGTGTTGGCGTCATTTATGACGTGGACACTTCCATTCCCGCGGACGATTTTTCAATCTTGATAAAGCCAACTACAGACGACACCTTCATCAAGCACATCGCAAGGCTTGGTCAGTCACGATGCCTGAAGATTGTTTTTGAGAGAGACAGTCTTCCCCCACACGTCCAAGTTGGCCACGTTCGCCATCAGGTCCGTCCATACATACTGAAGCCCCTACAATGTTTCAGATGTTTCAAGATGGGACATCTCAAAGGAGTATGTAACAGCAATGTCGTGTGCTCGCGGTGTGCCGAACCTCATTCAGAAAACACCTGCCACGCAACTGCGTTCAAATTCTCTAATTACCACGGCACTCATACAGCGTCATCGAAAGATTGCCCACGAGTGCGAAATGAACACGCGGTGCTGAAACGCATGGTGCGCGACAATTCATCGCACAGAGAAGCCGCTGCTACTGTCTGGTGACGTCGGCGTCACCACAAAAGATCATCACGCAACGTGACATCTGGCGATAGAGACATGTCATCTCAAGCAAGAAGAACTGACCCCCCATCGTCAAGCTCTGTGAATACGGATACACCGAAAACAGAATCAGGGTCAAGACTCCCACCTCGTGAAGAGTGGCCATCACTTCCACGAACACAGCCTGTTTCAGAGGTGCATCGAATCCCGCCAACCTCGATGCAATAACGAAGCACTGATGAAAAGACAACTGAGGATCGCCAGGTCATCAACATGTTGCAGACCCTTATGAGAAAAATGTGCATGCTTCTAAGCAACATGAACACCCCATCAGCACAGAGCGCACTCCAAGTGCTGGACACTCCGAGTCCGGTGCTCGCAGCTCTAAGGTAAAACGATGGCCCACAACATGTTGTCCTTTCGAGAGGAGGTCAAGAACGCATCTGTCCTTCAGTGGAATGCCAAAGGACTTAGGGCGCGTATGTCCGAGTTCCGGCAATATGTATTCACGAACCAGTTCTCCATAATTGTGATTTGTGAACCGAACCTGTCAGCTCAGATGAGACTGTCTGGAAATGAGTGCTTCATGTCTTCTACCCACGGAGAGCGGAGCAAGGTCGTTGTGATCATACGGCGCGACTTAACTTATGTTCACCACCCTGTACCGCCTGACGAAGAAAACCAGTACGTTTGCCTAACAGTAAACACCAAGAAGACCACATTCACCAACATCGGAGCCTACTTACCTCCATCAAGTCGTCTAGACCGTGAGCGCTTGCGCGGAAATTTGAACTCAACTCTCCAGCCATGGGTGATAACTGGCGACTTCAATGCCCACCACTACTTATAGGGAAGCTTTAGGGTCAACACTAGAGGTAGACAGTTAGTGTCTTTCGCTGCTGAATGATAACTTATCCGCGTAAATTATGGCAGCCCTACTTATTTGCGCGGATCGGCTTATAGCAGTTGCCTGGACCTCACTTTCGTCTCACGCTCGTTCGCCACCAGAGTGCACTGGTTTTCGGATTGGGAAACAAGGAGTAGTGACCACATCCCAACATACCTGAAGATTGACGGCTTTCGAAGTCTCAAGTCCTCCAGAGCTGTCCAGTGCACCGATTGGCAAAAATACAACTTAATCATGGAAGACTATGTTGGCGCCTCACCTTTCAACCTAGAGGACGCAATAAAAAGTGCCCTACAGACAACGACGCGTGCGTTCGCTTCCGGTGAGCTCATCTCGCACTGATATGGACATTGATCTCGAGAAACTCCGAGCGATTCGTCGTCGTGCAGAACGACGTTATAGACGCACGAGGTCACTTGATGATCTGAGAGTGGCCAGAAGCACACAAAAGAAAATACAACGTCACATGGACAAGTTGGACAAGCAACGATGGGTATCTTTTTGTGAGTCTTTGGATCCCAGAAAGCCTCTGTCACTGATCTGGAGAACTGTACGGGGTCTTCGTACAACCATTACTCAGCGCTACGCATTAAAATCTCTGGCACTTCACTTACGCTGCGAAGAGATTGGTGTCACAGATTCTTTCTGTCGAAGGATTGCCTGTGGTCAAATTCAACTGCAACGAAGACGCCCGACTTTATTGTATCCTCACCTGATCCCCTAATGAAGATTTTGTTTTCAATGGACGAACTAAAGGCTGCGCTTGCTTTGTGTAGACGTTCTTCAGCGCCAGGACCTGACGGCATCACTTACCGCGCTGTATGTCACCTAAAAGATCAATCTCGGAAGGCACTCTTGCAGCTGTACAACGACTCCTGGCAAACTGGCACGGTTCTGCAGGAATGGAAGTCAAGTCGACTGATTCCACTTCTCAAAGCTGGCAAGTCACCTTTGCACATTTCCTCTTACCGCCCGATTGCCCTCGCGAGCTGTGTGGGAAAAGTTATAGAAAGGATGATTTTAACGCGTCCGGAATGGTACTAAGAGTTCTACGAAATATATTGAGATGCCATGTCCGGGTTCAGACGAGGCCGCTCGTCAATTGACAATGTAGTTTACTTGGTGACATATGTAGAACACCAGAAGGCCTGCAAACGGTTATCTGCTGCTCTGTTTCTTGACGTTAAAGGGGCATACGACAATGGCACTCACGAAGCCATTCTCAGCGCACTAGAAGGAGTGGGACTCGGTGGCAGGATATATACGTGGATGCAGAGCTACCTACAGAATAGATCATTTCACGTGCAGACAGAGAATGGCCTGACACCAGAGTATTACTGCAGCTGAATAGTCCCGCAAGGCGGAGTGCTAAGCCCGACGCTGTTCAACCTAACACTCATCGGACTAGTTGGCAAGCAACCAAGCAGTGTACGACTTTCCTTTTATGCTGATGACATCTGCCTGTTAACATCAGGTGTGACTCGACTTCAACTTCGCGCTTGACTTCAGAAGGCAGCATCAGTGACATCGTACCAGCTACGCAAACAAGGGCTCGAAATTGCAAGTGGGAAATGTGCAGTCGTTGCTTTCACCAGAAAACCAATGTCCGCCTACGGCATATCAATTAACGGGCAGTTGGTGTCATGCAACCGGAGTCACAGGTTTTTGGGAGTCGTAATCGACCGAAACCTGTCTTGGACACCCCACGTAAACTACGTGAAAAAGCGGCTGACTGCCATTTGTCACTTATTCAGGTTTCTTGCTGGGAAAAGTTGGGGAATGTCTGTCGAGTCTATGTTACAGCTGTACAAGGTATTATTTACTGGATTCCTGTGGTATAGCCTACCTGTTATATCTAACACGTGCAAAACGAATCTGCGCACAATCCATAATATTCAAGTCCAAGCGCTTAGGATATGTCTTGATTTATCACGCTGTGCATCGACAGCTGAAACAATTGCCATTGCACAGGACTACTCGATCATGACGCACATCACCATTGAAACGATGCGTACGTACCTCAGGCAACATGCTAAGAATTCTTCCCACCATTTGGCAACCCTCGCTACAGAGAGGCCCCGCACGAAATTTAGTGCAATTGTCTGTGCTCATCGCGCGTCGTTTACGTCTGGTTTTATGCCTGCTGAAAACCTGGTGTATCCTCCGTGGTGCCTGACACTTCCACAAGTACGTGTTTCAATTCCAGGAATACATAAAAAATCAAATTTCCCTTAATCAGCCCTAAAACAATTGAGCTTGAGCCTTCTGCACGAAATGTAGAACAACCACGTGCACATATACACCGATGGTTCAACCACACCGTCTGGTTTTGGCGGTGCGATGGCGATTCCAGCTAGAGGAATCACTCTGCGAATCAAAGTGTCACACGTCACTACATCTACGGCGGCCGAACTTGCAGCTTTTTGTGGCGCCCTAGAGTACATCAAATCCCAAAGACCGAGTAAATGGGCTGTGTTTTTCGACCCGAAACCAGCCCTACAGAGCATGCAGTCAGTCCGACGAGGTTGCCATGAACAATTAACTTACGAAGTTGCCAAGCTTGTTCACCACGTCACAGAAACAGGCCACGAGGTCAACTTTCAATGGCTTCCTGGCTATTGTGGGATCAGTGGCAATGATTCCGCAGGCAACGCGGCTCGCACATCACACCAAGAAGAGCACACCCTTCCAATTCCTTTGTCAAGGACTGACGCTGCAAAGCAACTTCGTCACCTAGCACGTAGTCTGAGTCTGCAGGAGTGGAACACCCCAAGCATAAGACATACGAGACTATACCAAATAAACCACTATACCAAATACCAAAAAAACTGGAACTATACCAAATAAACTATACCAAATAGACTGTACCAAATAAACTGGAACTTCGACCTCCATCCGGACTTCGTCGACGTGAAGCTTCGCTTCTTTGTCGCCTTTGGTTGGGGGTTGCCTTCACTAAAGCATATAGAAGGCTCATAGGATTGACCGACAATGCGGAATGCGACGTGTGCTGCACCAAAGAAGACATCGACCATCTGATAAGCCATTGCCCTTGATTTGCCTATAAAAGACAGAAGCTTTCGGACGCATTGTGACAATGGGACGATTGGCCACTCTCTGTGCAGATGCTACTGGAACACCGTCATCGCCTTTCTTTGGCTCAAAAAGCAGTCAAAGCTGTCCTGTGCTTTTTGAGGACTACAGGCCTACGTGACCACCTTTAACTTTTGTGTAGTGCCACCGCTACATACGCGCCAGCCGATTGACTGACAATCCTCTTTTTTTCACTCTTTCTCTTCTCTTTCCTCTCTCTCTCATCTTTATGTCCCCCTTCTCATTCCCCCAGCGTAGGGTAGCAAACCGGGCGTGTGCCTGGTTAACTTCCCTGCCTTCCCTCTTGTTGTGTATCCCTCCCCCCTCCGTCGCTACCAGTTATATTTATCTTGTCCCAGCGATAGGGACAGTGCTACCATCCACGCCCTGACTACACTGCTCAAGGTGGGCATGAGGATCTTCATGTGACGACAAAAATAATTCAAAGACATGGGAACCTGTGTTCATAAAAGTCATGTAATTCAAGCGTGTTCCTGCGTAGGAGTAATAGCAGCAGGGCATTTTGAAGGTAAGGCTGATGGTGTTGCTTCAACTCCAGAAGGCCTACAGCCTAACGTTTTGAAGAAATTTAATGGTAGAGATGCAGCTATTTTTTACTTATTATTAAATGTTTTCATTGAAGAAATGAGTTGCTTCACAAACCATCCATCCCAAAAAATTTTTAGATTGCGATAGTTATGATGCCCATACATATATATTTGATGTGTATTAACCACTTTGGGATCTGACCCCGCCGAATAATATCAAACAAGCGTATTCCTTTTGGTACACACTCACATTGCGTGAAATATCAGCATCACATTTATTTTCATGAGCTCATTTCACAGCTGAAATAAAAACTCACCCCAGAGCACTTTGTTTCGTTTATTTTAGGTCTTACGTTGTCTACTTTCAGTTCCCCGTGCGATAATACTGGAGAAGCGACGCTCTGACGTTTCTTTAAATATATAAATCAAAAATGTTTGACGTACTTTAGTGTTGCAAAGTATACTGCCTAATGGTTCGATGGACCAGTCTGTCAATTATATACAGAGGGTGTTTGCTAGCTCTAGCTAGAGTATAAAACGCAGCAATGCATTCAGTGATGATGTGACGAAATACATGCTGCTGACAATTCTAGGAATAAGTCTCATTGTTTTGTGTTCTGCTTAACTACTTAAGTTCGCAAGATCCAACCAGCCCCGCCGCATTGCTCTAGTGGGTAAGGTACTCGGCTGCTAACCCGCAGGTTGCGGGATCCAATCCCGGCTTCTGTGGCTGCATTTCCGATGGAGGCGGAAATGCTGTAGGCTCGTGTGCTCAGATTTCGGCGCACGTCAAAGAACGGCAGGTGGTCGAAATTTCCTGAGTACTCCACTATGGCGTATCTCATAATCATTGGGACGTTAAACTTCACATACCAAGCAAGATTCAACCAACATTTGAGGAACAAAGCAAGATGAAATATTTCAGTGAGAAAGTTGGAGATCAGCTTGCACAACGTCGATGGGATTTGATAGTCCAATACCTTTTGTTAAGCACTAATGTATTTTTGCTTAATACAAGCGCCCCCAAAATGAAAGACCAAAATGTTGTTATCCCTGTCATTGGGTTTATGTACAACACACGAAAGTGAAACGTGTCTTGAAAGAAGTAGTTCAATCTTTATTGCACATCGATATATAACGTATATTTGTGTTTGGCGCCTACAGTACCCTAACATAACAATTCACCCATGTTGACGCCTAGTGTCACACCCTATCTATGCCGACAACTAACAATTCGCCACCGGAATACATTTTGTGGAGGCATTGCATGCACGAACTGGAGCACCGGGTAAATCATACATAAAGAACAAGCGTTCGCAAACCACGCAAGCGAAACAAAACAGGTTTTCACGGAATTGTTTTGTCAACGCATGGTCTGCTGCAGCGAAGGGTGCCTGATTCGCGGCTCGGTGACCGTCTTATAAATAGGCTTAGCGTGCGGCGTCATATTGGTGAGCAACGTCCTCGTAGTGGGTAGCTTCAGTGAAGGTACGAATATTCT
Organism: Rhipicephalus microplus; assembly: GCF_013339725.1. Taxonomy (NCBI): domain Eukaryota; kingdom Metazoa; phylum Arthropoda; class Arachnida; order Ixodida; family Ixodidae; genus Rhipicephalus; species Rhipicephalus microplus. The sequence continues at coordinate 117,673,778 of NC_051166.1, read as the reverse complement.
GGTGCTGCTTCGGTGTTTGTGGGGCGGCCAGCTGAACTGATATGTGCTTAACTTTACAAACGCGAGGGACAGATCTTTTAGCTTCAGCCCTGAACGTACGAAGGCCTCCCTCCTCCCCCCAAGGCGTGTCCATCGCTGCAACAAAGTCACCTGCGCAATATTCGCTCTTCCAAGCTGTTTTCCTTCAGCGGTATTCCATGCAGTGGTTCACGTAGTCAGTGACTTAACACTCGTATATATTAACCGCTAAGACACACCATTGGTGGATATAGAAGCTGCCCAACGCTGCAGTCGCATGCACATTGCAATAGACCGGACACGTAACTCCTGCCAGTACAACGTGAAAAACAAATTACGTAAGCGCATTGTCGCCCACTTAAAACAGCGTGTAGAGCACGTCGCAATTACAGCCTCCGTTTGTGCTCTCAAAAATTATCCCCAGAAACTTTGTCAGAGCTAATTGCGGAGGCCACGCTGTACACAGTCTTTCAAGTAGAGCCAACACTACCTAGGCGGCGTTGGTAGCGCATTGTTATGAAAGCCAGCGTCCATTAAAATGATGGTATTGAGGTGCTGTTGTGCTGAGTGAAGCCCTTTAGTGCAGGTACTACTACAATTTTTCTACTTCTCTTGTCTACTATTAGGTGGCAGTGCTGCCCCAACAAATGAAGAACGCAGCAACAGAGCGAAGGAGTGCGAGATATATAAGGCACGCTTGAAGGTCTGCGCAAATGCACCGTTACTCAGGCGGGTAAGCAAACTCGCTTTCTATCGCCAACGCAATTTATGCGTTGTGCCATCCTCTGGAATTTTAGTCCTCGGCTCGGGTCACCTGCCAGGAGTCTTTTTCCGAGCAATGTTTTGCGTCTACGTGGCTGGTGCACATGCACTTGGGTTATTCCTCTCTTTTCGCGCACTGTCGCCGCACTTCCGCGTTCACCACGCCTCTCGTGTCTCTACTTTATTTATGACATTTGACCCCCATTAAAGAGTTTTTTTAAACTGCTCATTCTGTTTTCCAAATGATGTCTGCATGTCTGTACCTTTTTCTTCTTTCTTGCTTTCAGCCTTATGTTCTTCTGTCGGTGTCGTGAATTGTGGCTAAACGTGCGCGGGCCGGCGCGTCATCTTCCCTTAATTGCCGTACTTCTTCACTGATATTCACTCGGCACGACGCCATGCTAGCAGGCACCAAACACTGCACTCGACCATTCACATGTCTGCGAGTTCCTCATCTAGCACTACATGGATACACTAAATAAAAAACTGTACACCGTACTTCACAATAATTATTTCAAAAATTTGGGCATTTTTCAATACCTGGACAAAACGCCCCTCTATATAAAGAGCTCGATCAACTCAGCCTAAAGTGACCTATTAAATTCCTCGTAACGTAGGCCGCTGTCCAGAGTCTATTTTTCGGAAAAGCATTTACCAATTCGACACCACCACCTTAACTCAGTGCTTCTTCACATTCTGCATCTTTATTAGCATTTTCATACGCATATATGCACGCTATCCATCCTCTCGAACACTCGTTATAGCTGATCCCGCTCTTCCTGTTTACTCGAACCTTCTACAAACTGGCTTTTTCTAGGCTGCGTCCTATCTTTTCCACCTTCACTTCATTTAACTTTCTGAAATCTACTTTATGCGTTTTCGCAACATTCTTTCTTTTTGTTACTGTGCGTCTATCACTCACAACTTTACTGACCTCTCTCGCGTCCTGATAATTACCTCGCCTTGCCAATGCCTCGGGATGTGTCAGCGTTCTCTCAACTTCGCAACGCTTACCACCATGCGTATTAGGTACTCCTTTCATCGCACTCCTCTCTGGCTTTCTCTTTCGCAATGTCCAGGCACTTTTTTCTTCAATATCAGGGCTCGTCAGTGATGCATTATGCCCTACCTCTTTGCTGTCTTTGTAGTCTGTAGGCGTCGCTTTTTCTTTGGCTGTTGCGCTCTTCACCAACAGTTTCATATACTTTCTTAACCGGTGGCTTGCTACCGCTATCTGCAGCGTTTGAACTCTTTTCCTTCCGCTCTCCGCTTAGGAGGGCTCGTCTCGTTAGCACAACCGATGTGCTCTGTACCATTTTGCTCTCTGGCAAAGAAACTCGCATGATGGGACACACTAAACTCTTCCGATAAAACCTCCATGAGACTTTTCTGATCCTTTCCAACGCCCCTTTTCGCTAGTGCCAGTCGCAGTTGGTACTCAAGCTGCTGTTTATCTCGAGCAGAAGCTTTGAGCGTTACTGAATGCTTTGGTTCTTGTTCAGCGTGTCTTGCTTATTCTTCGGAGCGTTATCTTGCCTTTTGTTCAGCGCGTCTTGCCTCCCGATCATCACATTCAAAGTCACGTCTGACTTTACGTTCTACTTCTCGTTCTCCCTGCTCTTTCTGAACGCGGTCTTTTTCGCCTTCAATTAACTTTAGGCCTTCTTTCTTATTGAACTTTCGCTTGCGAATGACTCGCAGTACCTTCTCCCAATCCATCCGTCTAACCCATGATGATAACATGACAGTGCCACACAAGGGAAATATCCTGCAAAAGGCTCGCTAAAAAATGTCACGTCAATTTATCTCGGGAGCACTTGCGAAGGATGGATTTGAGAGAGATACGACGGGAGAGACACGAGTGTGTGCAAGACAAACACCCTTCAGCAGACAAAACAAAACGGCGAACAGTAACTTCGCACTCAGAATTTACACCCAAAAATAAATATGTACGTACACAATAATCGGCTATACAGCGATACCGTAACTAACACTCATCCAAGTCAAGTTCAGTCTTAAGCCTTAAACTGTCCCTAGTCGAGATGACATCTCGGTGGCTTTTCTCATGCGCTCTCGCAATAATGGAACACTCTTACTGTTCTTATGCCACCCTCGGAGCAATGATTAAGTGGTACCGTCTTGCCGTCATCGTCGTCGGCACGCGTCTGCTTGACGATCCACTCATCTGCATTACCGGCATCTGGGTTCTTTAGTCAATTTTCAGCCTCGCTAAGCCCCGCTCGTCAAGGACTCCCCCACTGACGCGTCCACTCGGCTGCGTAGTGTGTGCTGCTCTCTTCCTAATGCGATGTGGGGAAGCTGAAAGTCCACCAGAAACGGCTTGGCGGTATGCGGTAAGTCCGGGCAGCCTTACTCATGACCATCTGCGAGGCCGACAGCCACTTCCCGGGCTCCTTAACGCCGACATCGTCAGAAGAGGAAGGCCATGCTGTTTCCTTCGCCGTAGCGACGCTCGTTCGCCACGTCTTCTCAGCTCGACGTCCCAATAAACTGTTCCTACTTATCCTATAAAATTGTTTTTCGACTCGGGTCGCGTGCCACGAGATTTTCTCCGACCGTTATCTTGCGTCTACGTGGCTGGTGCGCGTGCACTCGGGTGCATGACTCTCCTCTCCTCTCATACCGTCGCCGTGCTTCCGTGTTCGGCCACGTCTCGTGGCTCTCCTTTACTGATCACAGGCAATATAACCTTTTTTCATTATGGTCTGTATTGTCTCGGAGCCAAACTATGATATGAGAAATATAGAGGTATTCTAGCAATCCTCCTTTCCGTATACATGTATGAGGGAAAACTGCGCCAATTATCGTCGTTGAATCATATTGCCCTCCTATCGTGACGCATTGTTTTACTATTTTATTCAGTACAACTAATAATGAGCAGCACATTTACGTTATGGGTACACTACTAATGTCACTGAAGTAAGGCGTAAGTAATTTTGCCGCAACATTATAGGGGCATTGATTATCCGACCTACATTTACTACCCACGTTTTTCACAGTGAAAGTGCCTGAGTTTTTTTTTTCCTTTTTTTGTCCTGCCCCACCAAGGTGTAGTTAAAGTACTCGGCTGCTGACCCGCAGGTCACGGGACCAAATGCTGGCATTTCCGATGGAGGTGAAAATGCCGTAGGCTCGTGTGCTCTGATTTAGGAGCACGTTAAAGAACGCGCGCTGGTCGAAATTTTAGAAGCCCTTCACTACGGCACATCTCAAATGCATATGGTGGTCTCAGGATGTTAAACTTAAGATATCAAACTTTTTCATCCTCTCTATTTCGATTATGTTTTGGAAGCACAATGTCTCAGTATCATGTTCATTTACTATACTCATGGCGGCCTCCAAATCAAAGGGCCGCCCAAGCTGCAGAATGGCGTCTTTCTGAAGAACCCTTAGTATTCGTCGAGGTAGACTAGTGAAGAAAGTAAAAAGTGATAATTGTCACTTCTATGTCACGTGCAGTGTTCGATACCAGGCACAGCAAACTGAACGTGTTTTGCGTTCTTTTTGAACAGGCAGAATATTTCGATGCTTATTCTTACATTTCCCAACGTATTCGCCAAACTAGGTAAAAATCACAGTGCAAATTGTTCATCATGAGGACCAAAATGCGGCTCTAAGCAGCACGTGGTCATCGCAGAGCCGGCGGCGTTCTGTCTAGACGTGGTCTGGAAGTATGTCGATCGCCTGCTTCCTCCTCCCTGTATGCGGCTTTCGCAGCTCGACGCGAGGATTATCGAAATGGCATTAAAATGAAAAGCAGCACTAGTTTCATGACAGAAAAAAAAAGACACAGTTTCGCCACAAGGGTGAAGACTTGAATGCCATAGCAACAACTTGAAATGTGACATTCAGAATTGCAGGCAGATCGAAATGTGCAGCATGCTGCTTACGCACAAATGACGCATGAAAACAACCCACACGGGACGATAGCCAACTAACAACGCTTACATCTTGACACTTACCGTACTGTTTAAAGAAGAACGACGCATAAACCGTAATCACAGCTACAAATATCAGTGGGAACTAACTAGTGTCCCAGTTGGTACTTTGTGTTTGAAAAGCGCGCTCTTTCCGCCAACAGGGCCTGCCCAGACAGCGATGTGATCTTTGTGCGCCCGTTCACTGAACGCGATCGTTCCGGTCAAAGTTGAAGGCACGCGATTTTTCCCCACCACAGGATAAGTGCGCGGATAAGGCCCCTTCCGTCCACGGAGCAAGCAAGCGTGGGAGGTGAGTGCGCAGCGGCGCATCGCGACGAGTTGAGCGCCAATATTTACTCCGAGCCCGCTAACTGCTGGTAATGCTGGTAATGATGAAAACACGACAGTTCCCCCGAGCTTGCTGTCAGTAGCGATAATGGTAGATATAGATAGCCTGCCGTTTGAACCTGAAAGGTCTGCCCCGCCACGGTGGTCTAGTGGCTAAGGTACTCGGCTGCTGACCCGCAGGTCGCGGGATCGAATCTCGGCTGTGGCGGCTGCATTTCCGATGGAGGCGGAAATCTTGTAGGCCCATGTGGTCAGATTCAGGCGCAGGTTAAAGAACTCCGGGTGGTCAAAATTTCCGGAGCCCTCCACTACGGCGTCACTCATCATCATATGGTGGTTTTGGAACATTAAACTCCACTTATGAATAAATCAATCAAATCAACCTCAAAGGACGTGCTTCTCAATTGCCCAGTGGCTTTCGCCTCGCACTCACGACTAAGAGGTTCCAAATTCGATTGCACGCGATGGAGCCTTTTTCTGGATTACTTATCTTTTTTTGAATTCATATATATATACATATAGGTACAAATATACGGTTAGTGACGGTGACGCCAGCGAGAGAATACAGCTGAGAATGTTCATATAATTGCTATCGCACTAAAAAGGATCCATTTAATCGAGTGAAACCTGTGAGCGTAAGACGTGGCATAGTTCTGACTTCACATTGGGATCGGGCTGTAATTTTTCTTCTTCATCAGTGCCCCCCATACTATACGTTTCGCAAACTTCGAAGTATGATATGTTTCCAGGACATACTTTTGCCAGGGCATCTCAATTATACCTGCTCTCATGTGGACGGCACAAATACAGAGAAAAAAAAAACCTAGTTGAGAATATATATACTATCCAGCATTGACGTTGCCTCTCGTACACCTTGACGCGACATTTGCAAATGAACGTGAGGTTGTATAAAAGCACAAATTTCTGCTTTTTTCCCCACATGCAACTGAGGCCACCAGCGCGGGAGTCTCTTCGATTCTCTGTGGGAGCGTCGCGGTGCGGAAAAAACACTGGGCTACGCATGCCTGTGGTAACACGCTCTCTCCGTGCGATTGGGACGGCCGGGGAGGAACACGCCGTGCACCCGCCATCTCGCAGGCCATGGGTCACACTTCATCCGCACGTGCTTCACTGGTGGCTTGACAGAGCTTTTCGGAGCACACTAATAAATGACGTGTTCTTTGTTCTCCAGATTGGTGATAAATGGTCCTTAATTTATCGCACTGAATTTAACATGTAGGTCTACTTGTGGTGTCGAGCTCACAGTAGAAGGTCTGCTACTTAGAGTGTGTGTGTGCGTGATATTCGTGTTATTGAACTTAGGGGACGCTGAGGGAAACAACAAACACAGGTCCTGACAAAACAGACCACTGAATTTAACACATCGCATTGAACTCTTTAACAAGGTCGTGAAAATGTTCAGCTAAAGCAGATTGAATGCACCCTTATGCATTAAACTATTCTCAAGAGAAGGCCGGAAAATGTGAGGCAATCGCACTGCCCGTGCACAGGAAGTTCACTAAAATGCACAAACTCATTGAAAACCTTGAGAATAGAAACCATCTATACAAATATTTATCAATGGTTTTAAATAAACTTAAGCAAAAGTAGAAGTAGGGGAACAGCTTACGACGCGAAGGATATTTATCGATATGTTGGGCATCAAAGTGAATTCCGTTGAGCGTGTGCATAGACTCGGTTTTATGAAGCCTACCTGCGACCCATCGATAATACTACGCTTCTAGACTTCACAGAAAAAAATGTTTGTATTACAGAACTTTATGAACTAAAACCATATTTTCTTATCACTATCTGAAGATTACTTGGTCTGTTCCCTAAACTTGGAGGGAGCTGTGACAGGCCTCTTCATTGAATCGAAGCAACGAAACTACACTCCAAGGAAAGTTACCCGAAAAGGAGTAACGGAGCCCATTAGGCGCGCGATGAACGGATAGACAATTGAGGATCAACTACAGAGCGAAGCGTTCCGCGCGAAACCACTTAGTCTACAAACACGCTCCAAAGGGATGAGCCACCCGGGGTTGCAGGCAGCACGAGAAGCGTTGCCAAGGTGACCAGCCCTCCATCTACTTCCTTCTCCTCATCTGCTGACTCAGTCTTTCTCCGTATTTTGCCGGTGACTGTTGGCGTTGCGTCACGCTCAGAGCGCTCGACCACGGCCGCCTGGATTTAATGATCAAAGAATTACGACGTGGTGCATGTGTGTACGCTTGGATGAGTGTGGGCTGCTGATTTTGCGTTTCGCTGCACCCATGAAGTCTGGAGGAAGTTTCGACACGTCACCACGCCACGCTGTATATCTCCGGCTTCAAGATATTCACGACCAACACGTGATAGCAACAGTTGGATAGGCCAATATGGCGGCCGAGAAGAAGACAGGCCTATCGGATATATACTTCAGTCCAACTCAGGGAAGAAAACAGCGCTAGATTCTAAAGTAAGTAGTTATCATTCTTTATTCTACTCTACTTGTCGCGTGTGCGATACGGATTGCGCTTGCCGGCAACCGGCTCGGTCGTGTTGTATATCGAACGCACGAAATGCATCGCGAAGGTCAGTTTTGGCGTCTGCAGTTCGCCTGTGCTTTGCGACCGCCTGGAAATTGGCCGCCATTGCCGTCGGCCTCCTGTAAGCTCACTCATCGAGTGCTCGCCTGTCTTCACCGCCTGGAGATCGAAAACACGTTGCGGGTTCTCGTAAAGAGCTTAGTTGTAGTATGTCGCGCGCTGTAAGTGCACCAGCACAGGCTGGCGGGGCTTTCGCTAGCGTCGGAACTCACTGGAAGTTGGTTGCCATTACAAATGGCTTTTCCGTCATTCGGTCGCAACCAGCTCAGCGCAGTCCGTTGGCCGCAGCGGTGGACTCGCCTTTTCGCGCTGCACTCGCTCGAGTTTGTAGAAAAGGGCCGCATTACCGTCAATTTATTCTGCGCTAGCTCAAAACCAGCTCGGCACTGTTCGTGGCGGTGGCCAAGCGTACGTTCGCTATCCTGCTCGAACTTCGCTGGCGGCAGACACTCCGCGTGCAGCGCCGTGTTTGGTCTCGCGTTCGCTTGCTCGAGCTGAACGACGTCGCTCGCTTGGGACACGCCGACTTGTTAAGGGCACGGTGGTTCGCGGAGTAGTGGCTGCGGCTGCACTCCTAAGCTGTTGCGCTACGGAGATCCAAATGAGTCTTTGACGATGTGTGACATCACAATGAAATCATTAGCATGTGATATCTCATGTCTGTTTTCATTTCACCTTGAACGTATTTCTCTTATGTATTTGCATTCATTTTCTGTCACGTGTGACTCACTATTTTACATACTTTTTGTGCAGCCGTGGGCACACACCGTGCTGAAGACTGTGTGCGCTGGCGTCTGCGATGCCTGTCATCCATCTCTTTCCTCAGAGCAGCTTTGGAAGGACTGTGCGACATGTGATGGTAAAGTTATTTGTGTGTCATATTTTACAACTTGTTTTTATATTAACGTGCACGCACTTGTCATATGCGTGCATCTTCATCTTCTGTCACGTTTGTCTAACTAGTTTTACTATATTTCTGTGCATGCAGCCGTGGGAACACAACAGGCAGAAGGCGGCGTGCGCTGGAGTCTGCAATGCCTGTCATCTATCGCTTCCATTGGAAGAGCTCCCCAAAAAGAACAAGATTTGACAACGAGACTAGACTTGTACACTTCACCAAGAATTCACTTAAAATAATGGAGAAACTTCATGCGTATGCAGAAAAATAAGAGATTTCGTTGTCTCACTTTTGTCTTTCCTTGTTGCCGGGGCTGCGAAAGCAGTTACACATAGGTGGCTAACTACTTTTTCGCGTGTTCTTTTCTGCGCAATTTGTTGCTCACTGCACAGAAAAACAGGCGAAAAAAATATTACGCCTGGCGGAAAATAAACAGAAAACAATGTTTGAACTGGGGACAAAAAAAAATCATCCAATTGGAGTATTTGAGTTGATCAACCGTTCGTCTGGCAAGGTGAAACTGTGAGGACTAACGGTTACCCGGTAAGGTGTAAAAGTGGGGATTAACAGTTGCCCTTTAAGGTGCAAATGTGAGGACTATATGTTAGTCTTTCGAGGTTAATTGTGGGACTAACGGTTACTCACTAAGGTGTAATTGTGAGGACTAAATGTTAGTCCCTTGAGCTCGTCTTTGGGGAGTAAATTTTAAACCCAGTGCCGTTAGTTCCTAAAGGAATTAATGATTGTGGCAGCCCTATTAGTCCCCAAAAGGACGAACCACACACACTTTTAACACCCTTTTGCCTTAGAGCGTAACGGCACACTATTTTACGAATAACTTGAAGGGATACTGGGCGAAAATTGGACAACTGTCAAAATTTCGAAATTCTACTAAGACGTTGTGACGGTATCGATGAACAGAGTTAATTTCCCGTATTTTTGAACAGTTGGCTCTATTTTTGATGGATTGTCAGCGTGCAGCGTTTGCTCTCTAGCGCGGGCCATGACTGAACCATCTCCGAGGCGCAAACAGTGTGCACGTGTTCCTGTAGTCTCCTTGCCTTTGTCGACCTCTCGTTTCATACCACTGTCGCCCTTTCACAAAAGCGCTGATGCTTCATCTCAGCCGGAAAATTTGTACCAAACTGATGGTGGAGCTGTGCAGATCGAGAGACGTGGGCGACGGCTAGTACTATTGGCTTACCTGTTTTCGAAATCTGTGACGTTGCCTCCTTTATTTGATGGAGCTCCCGCTAGACGTGGTAGTTCGCGAAAAACTCATTATGTTCATTATTTTCCTGTAGCTACTGCCTGGAATGAAAGATGTCTCTATCGATTCGATGATCCAATCTTTCAGTTTGGTGGAAAATCTTGGAGGCAAGACTTTTGTTCAGTATCAGTTTAATATTCTTTAATATCCATAATTTACATGGAATGAGATGAAAATAATGTAGTAGTTGTGAAACATGCCAACGCCAATGGTAGCAAGGAGGCAATAACTCCTTAAACGTAACAGCAAACAAAAGAGCCATTGATGCTGTTGTGTGTTAAAGCAAGGCGTACTTTAAACAAAATACAGCAGTTTGAAGAGCTGCTGCTGCTTATGAATGGGCCCTATGTAGTAGCCATTACAGACACTTGGCTAAATCTTCGTATTCACAATTCAGAGATAGCGCCCCTAGCATACGCGCTGCTTCGTACATATTTGGGTGGCCGTGGTGGGGTCGGAGATATCTCAATAACTGAAACTTATCGGGATGATGCTGCTGCTCTGGTCCGGTGACCTCACATAAGTCGGAAAGTACCGGAGGATATACTTTCGTTTTCTACCGTTTTCCTCCGGTGGGCGACAGATGAAGGAACGCGGTAGAAAATGAGGTCAATTCCCTGATTATGCTCCGGTGGTTGCTCCGCAACTGCTCCGCAACTGTGAGGGTCAACATTGCCAGAAGTATGACGATGAGTTCATTCTAAAATGTGACTATTATTCAGTAATAATATTCGATATAATTAGGAAATTATCGGGAGGGGCACTACTTATGGTATTTAAGGGAGGGCCGAAATTCAATTATTTAGTTTAAAAATGCTTTTGATTATTTCAACAAAGTTAAAGCTATCGATTTAGTAATATGTAGGAAACGTTGGCCTGTTTTGAACTTTGTTCGCGTCGCGGAGGTGTCTTTTTATCATGTATGCCTGTCTTACCCCTGTTACAAAGCTGTAACGAAGTCCTTGGGCCGGATGTCCCCAAGCGTGCCTTCCCGTCATCTCGGACATTCTGTGTGGGGTGCGGGTTGTCACCTGCACCGGCTGTCTTTGTCTCGGCTGTGCGCTTCGCCTGCGGGGCAGTGGCTACGGGCGGGCCCCTCTGGAATGTGCGGAAGGCCGGTTGTGTGCTACAGGAGCGACTGCCGTGCATTTCTCCTGCGTGGTCGCTTCCGAGTCCCCGCGCGTGTGCCACGTGCATCTGCCACGTGTGTGAAGGGATACTTGTGTTGTGCTCTCCATGAGTGGTTGCTTCCCCGAAGAGACATTCCGCCCCTATCTTCAGAACTGCACGGCGAGGCAGCGGGAGCAGCCCGCCAGAAGAAAACAGGAGAGAGTCGCAAGAAAAGTCGTCGTTCGGACGTTACTGTCCAACATGTTGGAAATAAACGTCTTGTGAAGTTTTCCTCTACGCCTGTCCCTCTGCCTCAGCTCTCTGGAGTTCTGAACGTCCCCGTGGCCTGCGGAATGACGACAACCACCCAGCTCCATGCTACCTACTTGGTCCGCTGCGGCCACCGACGCGGCTCGTAACACCCCGGAATACATAGTATTTGCTTCTTCATATTGCACGCTCATTGTGTCGTTTTTTTTTCGAAATAAAGGTATTTCTCTCTCTCTCTATCTCTCTCTGTCAGTTTTTTTGTGTGTGGTCGGTTTTAGTAAATTGTTGTTCTCTTAGACTCGCAGACTGTACCATATTTATTGAGTGTCCGTATTTTCAGTGTTCTGAGTTTTCGTTCCTCCCGCACGAATAGCAGTTCTCATGCATATTTTTTTCCAAAATTATGCAGGAAGCAATCAACTGATACCTTGCGTCGTCAATGAATCTGATAAATGGTCCTTCGGTAATGGTGAAAAAGAGTTCCCCGTGGCCGCGCATTTTGGGCTTCAATTGAAAGCACCGCGCTTAAAACTTGTGTGTTGTCGATTTCATGCAGGGTTGTCATTGATTTTCTAATAAAATTAGGCAAAGGATAAGCAAACTGTCGCCAAAATTAACTTTTTTTCAGTTTTTTATAAAAAGTCGCCACTCTACATATATGTGGTGTGCCTAGTAACAAAAATTTCTAATTATATATAGCACTGTGAAGAAGTGTACCATCTATAAACCTTAAATCATACTGATGGTTTTCGCTGCCAGTCAGATCAGCCGCTTCACCATGGGAGCACTGTGAAAGATCATGGAGGCACTAGCAGCGCTCCTGAATGGTAGCGCCCCAGAACTGAAGTTTGTGATGGTTGCTGTTGTAGCGAATACAAGATGAAGCAGTCACGACAACAAGAGAGAGACACCACGCATAGCTGTTTTGCAGATTTACATAATCTGTCAAAATTGTTCATTGGGTGAGATTGTTCCTGTCTATTCTGTACGCGTCTACGTATTGCACTCTTAATTTAAACAATGAGAGAATTTTGCTACGGTGGAATCACGGGTCTCATAATCGAAAACCTAGATTACAAAGCAAGGAAAATAAGTTCGAAAGTACTTCGTATTTGTCGAATTCGTCACTCTGCAGTTTCAGAAGGCTGCCCAAGAAGTCCGACTGTATAGCTCTCAAGAAGAGTATGGTGATAAATATATGTTTAAACTCTGCACTCTAAGTTAAGGGGTGCTAAGCAGTAACGAGCTATTCAGCCCAGTTGGAGCGGTAGTAGGAACACCCGCCACTGCCGAGTCACTTCAGAAGCAAAGCTTTCATTGATTGATTGATATACGGAGTTTAACGATCCGAAACCATCATATCATTATGAGAGACGCGTACATTAGGGCTGCGGAAATTTCGACCCCCTGGGGTTTATTAACGTGCACCCAAATCTGAAGCACATGGGCCTACGAAATTTTCGCCTTCATATAAAATGCTGACACCGCAACCGGGATTCGATCCTGCGACCCGCAGGTCAGCAGCCGAGTACCTTAGCCACTAGATCAACACGGCGGGGTAGAAGGGAAACTTTGAAGAAACTGAAAGCTCTTAAAGCCCTGAAAAAACACAGTATAACATCACCACGTCGCGAAGCAGTGTACTGAAATAAATTTTGCTGAGAGTTTGCTGACGAACGCACCAGTGCCTTCAGGATCTAGGTGAATTAGGAGATACACACGAAAAACAAGACAAAGCTACTAAATTGCACCTTCTGTGGTAGGATTTTATACTACTAAAAATAGGAAAAAAATGTTGTCGCCCATCCCGTTAAAGACACTGAGTATACAATGCATAACTTGGTCGAGACCTAAGCCGAAACTGATCAAAAATGTACCATATCGCACTTATAACTTGACATCATCACGGGCGTCTTAAATTTGCCAATTTGGCAAAAAGTAACCGCCAGTAGCAACCATGATTTCATGGGATCTTTCTTGTTTTATATCTGTGGCTTTTTGCAAGTTTATTTCTTGTATTCTTTTCTCAAAAGTTGTGTCATCAACCAGAACATGCGCGATTAATTCAAAGAAAAGAACTCAAGTGTTTTCTTGAATTTAATCTGCTAGAGCTCTCTTAGGAAGAATAAACAGTAACTCTGCAGTGCTTTCAAATTAATTGAGACATCCTTCATCTAACCAATGCGTCAAATGTTCAGCATACAATAAATAAACAGCACAGCATACACTTGAAAGAAGAATACTTATCCACCTGACTGAAATTCTGTTGTAAATTATCTTTGAAATGTCTGCACTTATATGTTCGTTCTCTTAAAAAATAACTAGACGACCTTTGACTTTTCACCCATGCTTTTTCATTCATGTTCGACGTTATACTGCTTATTGAAATATGGTGCAAAGATAAGGATGAAGCGCTCCCTTTCATTTTATATCAATGTTCCTGATTAAATCGTCCGACTCATTGTGAGGGTGGTATTCTGTTACTGTTAAAGAAAAGCACGCAATGTAAATTGCTTTCTGAATTTTGTGTTGTGTGATGATTTTGAAGTGCTTACAGTTCGATCCGGTAAACAAATTTTTTCGGTGTGTTATAGGCCACCGGACAGAAACCTTGATGGCTTATTTTATTTTTGTGAGACGCTTTTGCGTTTTTCGTTAGACAATACGTACTTTCGGGTATCGGGAGGAGACTCTAACAATGATATGTTATGCAACTCTACACCACAACAAACTCTGAATGAAATTATTCCACAAAATGGCTTTCAAAATACTGCCAGTTCACCGACCATGATTACAGAAAACAAGTTGATTGATTGATTGATTGATTGATTGATTGATTGATTGATTGATTGATTGATTGATTTGTGTGGTTTAACGTCCCAAAACCACAATATGATTATGAGAGACGCCGTAGTCAAGGTCTCCAGAATTTCGACCACCTGGGGTTCTTGAACCTGCACCCAAATCTGAGTACATGGGTCTACAACATTCCCGCCTCCATCGGAAATGCAGCCACCACAGCCGGGATTTTACCCCCCGACCTGCGGGTCAGCAGCCGAGTACTTTAGCCTCTAGATCACCGTGGCGGGGCTTACAGAAAACAGTGCATCTTTACTAGATATGTTCATTACAAATGTCAATGATAACATCTTTGAAGAAGTCTTGTCTGAGAGTATTAGCGAGATAATAGTGAACTTGAAGTTGTAAAAGACTATGTCTACTTAGGGCAGGTAATTACCGCAGAGCCGAACCACGAGATTGAAGTAACTAGAAGAATAAGAATGGGGTGGAGCCCATTTGGCAAGCACTCTCAAATTATGACAGGTAGATTGCCACTATCCCTCAAGAGGAAGGTATATAACAGCTGTATCTTGCCGGTACTTAGCTACGGAGCAGAAACCTGGAGACTTACAAAGAGGGTTCAGCTTAAATTGAGGACGATGCAGCGAGCAATGGAAAGAAAAATGGTAGGTGTAACCTTAAGAGACAAGAAGAGAACAGAGTGGATTAGGGAACAAACGGGGGTTAAGGATATCATAGCTGAAATCAAGAAGAAGAAATGGACATGGGCAGGGCATGGAGCGCGTAGACAGGATAACCGCTGGTCATTAAGGGTAACTGACTGGATTCCCAGAGAAGGGAAGCGGGTTAGGGGGGGACAGAAGGTTAGGTGGGCAGATGAGATTAAGAAGTTTGCGGGTATAAATTGGCAGCAGCAAGCACAGGACCGGGTTAACTGGCGGAACATGGGAGAGGCGCCTTTGTCCTGCAGTGGACGTAGTCAAGCTGATGATGATGATGATGATGATGATGATGATGATTAGCGACCATCTTCCTATTATCCTCTTTATTAAAAAAGGCACCTTACGAGAACGTAAGAAGCGGACGGTAACCATTCAAGATATATCTGGGCCTAGCCTAAAATATTTCAGAAGCGAACTGCTTGGTAGTAGCCTTACTGTGATCCTTTCGATGAAAAACTTAGATCAAGGCTACAAAACATTCTTAGACGAAATATTCGATATTTATAAACGTTAATTCCCCGAAAAACAAGTTCGTTTGAAGGAGATAACCCGTAAGCCATGTGTGACCCGGAACTTGCTCAACAGAATTAAACATAAATATTAACTTTATCACAAATTTCTTGCAGATAGAAATTCTGACATATTAAAAGAATATAAAGTATACAGAAATTGATGAAATAAGAAAATTAGCAAGCGCAGATTGCACTACACACATACCGAAATAAAAACTAGCACAGATAAGATTCACGCCTTATGGACGAAGCTGAACTTATTTTTGAACCGTGTTACAACATGGGCAAGCGTGGATAATCTGACTATAATGGGCACAGCGTATTAGGAGCTGAACTTGCAAATATATTGAATGGCCACTTAGTAAATGATACACATAATGAAATGTCTAAGGATTTTATTCTATTTCTACCAGATGGAAATTTATCCTCTATATTTTGTGAGCCTGCGGTGGTTGAGGATATTTATTCCGTTTTCTCGGAACTTAGGAATTCTTCTCGTGATGTTGATGGTATGCAGAATAGACCCATTAAACATGTGCTGGATATCCTTTTTTCTTATATCACTCACATTTTCAATCTCTGGTTTTGACGTGCAACCTTTCCCGAAAAAATGCAGATAACAAAAGTCAGTGTTTTGTTTTAAAAATGTGACAAATATGATATTCAAGACTACAGACCCATATCTATTCTGCCGGTGTTTTTGAAAGGGTTAGAAAAGCACATTCGTTGTCAAATGCACCAGTTTTTAGAAAAACACGTGATTTTTCCAACTCAGTTTGTATTTAGGAAACATCGATCTACGAAAATAGCGTTATTAGAACAAAAGGAGTTCACATCTCAATGTGAAAACAAACATGCTGTTCTCGGTATGTTTGTTGATTTTATTAAGGCCTTCTACAACATTTAGCATTTCACGTTCTTTGAAAAGTTACAATGCTATAGAATTTGTTGTCATGCACTAGAGGTCGGATTCACAAAACTCACTTACGAGCAAATTTTCGCGCAAAAGAAATTTTGTCGCGTAAGTCGATTCACGCAGCGAGAGAAAAGTTGTAAGAGGCCATCGTTTTCACATCGGCCGCTGCAATAAAGCGCAGTGCTACTTCCGAGGAACATGTCAGTTATGGTGATGCAGTTGCTATATTTGCTTACGTCACAGAAAAATGCTCCAAAGTGGATTCACGAAGCAAAATCGTGCGTAAATACAGCGTGGCTACGAGAAAATACAAAGAGTGGTCCGAACCACTCTTAAGAACATTGTGGCTATTTAGAACTTGCAGGCGCGGTGGAATATCTGGGTGTTGTGGCTGATTTTGAGTTATTACACGGCTATGTAGGGCAGCCTGATGACTGCTGGCGCGTTTTTATTCATTTAGGCTCTTTGAGTCTCGTGTGCTGCTTCCCTTTTACGAAATGGACAGTATTTACAATCACAGTCATTCAAAAAGCTTTGAGTCACAGTAAAAATAATCCTATTGGGCGTCAATAGCTTAAACTTATGCACTTAAAGACTTGTGGTTAGATGAAAACCAGTGTGCTACGTGGGTAGTCGATGAATTCGAACACGGCACAATGTAGTGTCAACCTTAATTGTCATCTTGTTGTGTTGCGTCTCACATCATCCAATTAAAAGTAGAACTCGTGGTGCTTGCTACATTCGTGGGAAATTACCCCCAACGAGGTTAATGGGAGCCCATTACCAGCACGCTATTGGAAATAAAAAAAGCGGAATGTACTGTCGTATATTTCGATTGGCTCCAACTGTAATAGGCACGATCTCTGAACTGCTACTGCCGATGCACTTTGGGGCGATCTGGAACGGGTGCGTGCTTAACAAACCAAAAGGTATTAAGGGTGTGCATGATTAAGCATGAAACAACAAACAAATCGAGCTTTTTCACATTCAATGTACGGAAACCGATGTGGGACGCGTTAATAGGGCAAACAGGATGAAATGGATCCAGTAATTGTAGATGACACCGTAAATGCGCAAACCCTCACAATTCTCGAGCAAACGTTGGCTGAATTTGTCTCTTTGACCATTAACTGCCATTTAAATTGGCGTAAGAATATCATTTAAAGGTGAAGCCAGCCACTGATATCTATTCTACGTGAGGCTGGAACCACTTGAAATGAGAATAATTGCGTCGCGAAAGCGAAATCACCGCCGAATGCTCTCATCGAAGCAGATGACAAACGCGAGCATACGATGGCTTGACCTACAATTGCAGCTTGTGATTCTTTCGGAAGCAGTATTCTCAAAATCAGGTCATCTTATGACGTTGCCAAATCACTTCCTTCATGAAGAACCACTGTCGTGTTCGTCATATCTTACCCTTCGCACATAAGAGCAAATGTTGCGTCGTCGTGAAAAACGCGCAAGTGTTTTTTTTTTAAGTGCTCACTTACGTCCTTACGTGATCCGCAGTACTCGAAAACAACACGGCGTCGTAAACAGTGTACGTGTGTTGCTGCCGATTCTAACAAACGCTTCTCAATGAGTTACTTCAGCGTTCGACCGGATGCGTTGTGATTACGGCTGCTCTTTCAGTGCGTGTAAGCAGTGTGAAAAGCTGTGGCAGTGTCATGGTGTACGATGAAACGCAGCGAAGCCTTTGCGTTGGTGCGTCAAGCGGAGATCGGCACCTGTTTATCGACGGCAACTAGCAGTCGAGAAGCCTGCAATGTGTGTTTGTGTGCCGATAACAGTTCGGTCGCTTCGCTTTCCAGTCCCTCAGTTCGCTCCTGTGTGACTTTTCGGATGGACAGCGTTTTGACACGTTACTTGAGTGACCTCAATTACGTACGGCTACGCATGCACTACGCGCTGTGTTGGGTTCTTGCTTTGCCACTGGTTAGCCCGTGCGCTTCTATTTACTAGTGAGCAGTCCAGTCTTCGGGAGCAAAACGATGTTTGTTGCGAACAGTGGTTCTGTGTTGACGTTTTGAACACTTGTGAAGAGGCTGTGCATGTGTGACAGAAAATCGAAAGACAGCGTTGATGACTGTTTTGCCATGTGATGTTGCGGTGGAGGGGCTTGGCGTTTTTTTTTTATTAACTCGTTGCTTCTGCTTCTTGCTAGAACCATAGTCCGAGCGCCGTGATGTGTCGAGCCGAAGTCGCAAGATGCTACTTTAGGTTGTGAATCATGTTGCTTTGGCAGCGTGCCTAGACTGTTCTTTGGCGAACTCTCAAGAACGAGAGCCCATGAACGTAAAGCATTTCTCTGACCTTCAGAAACAGCAAAACATTTCACCAGTGCTTTGCTTTGAATGAAGTTGTAGACCAGTACCGGATAACTAAAGGTTTTTGAGTCCATCTGGCTGTCGTTTTGCGGGGCACTAGAGCCTTGGCTACAGTGACCCATGGACAGTTATTGAACATTACCAGTAGACGAGCATGCTGGCTAGCATTTCATTTCTACGTCATCTGCAGCTTCCAGCCTACAGGCGTTCTTTGCCTCTTGGACCCTGAGAACACTTGATCCCTGATGCTACTGACGGCTACTAATAGCTCAATCATCGGTGAGTTGAACTTGAGGAACTAAATTTGTTGCTATTTGCGTAGTATTATAACGTTTGCAAGTGTTTCAGCCCAGCAGATGTAATGTTTTCCCATGTTAAGTTCAAGTATGCAAAATTTACTACTCTCGTTATATACATACATTTAATATACAGAGGGGTGGGGGCAAGTACGTCAGCAGATTTTCGTGACTTGATTTAAGCGAGTTTGACTATTAAGATGAGCCTGTATACTTACCACGTTTGATAGCCGGAAAGGTAATGTGAATTTACTTTCCAGGAGCCAGGTTGAACTTGAGGAATTCATGTTATTTCGAAACATTAGTTTTATAGAGACTTACTGCTTTGTAACACTATACCTCACTAGGACATACATATCGCGGTATGAAAAGCCTACATGGGGCTACACTTTGTTTCAAAGTGAATATATCAGATTTCAGCACTTTGACAAAGTGATAGCTCTGCGTTATAGCCGAAAAGGTATTAAAAAAGAGTGCTTTTAATGATGGTTGTTTCAAATATACTGTTTTTTGCCTTTTCACACATCGCAGAGTTAGTTAAGGTCCTGGTTGAACGCTCTGGAAAACCAAGCATTCTCACTACTTCAAGCGCTTCTGTGGAAATAGGAATGACTAGTGCTCCCTAAATGTGCAAGTCACTGTCCCTGGTGGGACTGTTATCATCCAGTGGACCTAGAAGTGGTCTGGAAGAATGAATGATAGCCTCATTTGGAAGCACAGCAATCTTCCTGGGAACTTCAAAGTCACAAAACTGCCTAACGGCTGGTTGCAATGTTAGTTTTTGAAAACACACACAATTAGGTAAACACGACCTAATGTGCACACATTAAAAACTCATACACGGTTGATAGCAGTGGATGCTTCTATTATGCTCACACAAAATGCTAATTGAACAATTGTAGAAATTGCGAGATAATTGAGAATGTTGAAAGTGGAAACCCTGCAGCTTATAAATTAAACTCCTTTTATTTGGGGCTGAAAATTTGTGCCTTTTAAAGAGCACAAACACTTTGACTCCTTATTAAGCTCTCGAGCTTGTGACTTACTCTGTCGATCAAGTGCTCTGGAAGGAAATAATAAGGGGGGGGGGGTGAAAATTGCCTGGCTGTTTACAACTTGCACGCAGAAAGACCCATCGTACATGCCTCAGACAGCACAGGGGCAGTATATGCACCTTCTACCTGACGTAGCTTTTTTCTTTCTCAGTGTTGTGGCATGTTGTATTTCATACCAACATGTTCCCCACATTGGCATGATGATAAATTGTTTTCTGCAAATCGTACCTAACCTAGGTATGCATTGTTGATCCTCAAACGTTACTCTCGATGAGCCTCAAAGCCATGGCTCCCCATCTCCCTGTCCATGGCTAGTCTACTTGAGCAGCAGTGCGATGCACCCAGCACCCATGCAAACCAAGTTTGGAGTGTTCCTTTCGTGTTCTGTGCAGGACACAGCATATTCGTCAGGCGTGACACTGACATCAATAATAATGACGAGTGTTGGTAGTAGCTGTAGGATCCCATTGAAGTGAATTGGAAGATTGTAAGGGTATTTGTTGTATATGAATACTTTCGCCTTATGAAGTGCATTTTCGAAAGGTTTTCTTCGTTTGGATTAGAAGATATGAGCAAAAGGACACACATAATCTTCAAGTGCTTTGTGTCTTCTAGACTGCCCATTTGCTGGTCTACACTGCATGGTGAGCTGCCTATTTACCACGTTTGATAGCTCAAGATAGCTCAAGATATGAACAGATAGCTCAAGAGTTATGAACAGTGCCTGTTGTAACACAGTCTAACTTTTGTTGCCTAGTGAATTCATCTGTGATCGGCTTCTCGTACCTAGTGTAAAGTCGAATCAGAAAATACTTTATTAGATTATTATGCCTGGCAGAAATTTCATGCTTTCAAAATTAACATGGTAGTTATCAACTTTTATCATAAGATATATTGTCAATGTTCACTGTTTGTGTGTTTGTTGAGACTTCTTTTCTTTTTATTATTTCTTAATACAAGTGATTGACTTTTGAAAACACGACAGCTGTAATTATCAGCATATATATACCAACTGTACACTTTTGCATGTAGCTTGCTTGTAACGATTATCTGTATATATCCAAGCTACAGCAGCAACAAAAGTTCGGGTGGTCCACGGTCATATACAGCGTATCACGAACAGAGATAGAAGACCAACAAGTAGAGAGAGACTGCCAGTGACTGACCTCTTGCTCAAAGTGCGCGTCAGCAGAAAGAGCACGTTGTGATGACTGGAGCAGTTTGAATTGTATAGTAACATTCTGTGCAGCTGCAGTTTAGCTTCTTAGCAGGGCATTACTCAGCAGTTCCATTGAGCTGTAGTATTCTACATTGATTAAATTTTCCATGTAAGATATCAAACCATAACACTAATTTAGAGCACGTTTTAGTATAGTGGGCCAATAACTTTGAACTGAAGTTGATAACATGCATGTTAATCGAAGGGCCTGTGTATCTCTGCATTTCACTGCCATAGAACACAGCATTCATGGTCGGTGATGGTAACTGTGTTTGTAGTAAAACAAGTAATGCCATGAATACGGTAATCTTGTACTTAGTCGATATAATCCTTCAGTATACACTCATTTGTAGAGCACCAGTGATTTCATGTGCGTATAAGCTCTGGGAAGTGCTTCTATGGGGATTATTTTAATTGTGTGAAAGAGGATCATCACTACTAGTATATCCAACGTTAGATTTTAGTACCCGTGTATTGTTATGCCACTGCCTGTCCGTCTATATACAGTCTAGTTCTCCACTTTTACTGTGAGTTAAGGTTTTAGAGTAGCGTTTGCTCGGATTGGTTTCTTCATAATGTAATTGTGTGTTATGCAATTGACATAATTTATGCAGCTTTCCTCACATTAGTACTGAAACACTTTATTTTAATTTATATGTAGCTATATCATGTATTCCTAGCTTTTGAACGTGTATGTACTATTGTTTAGCTATACAAGGGCTACTAGTATACTCGAATATTGAAGCTGGCGACCAATTGAATTTGAAAGAAGAAGTAACGGTGTGCTTATTACTATTATTACTATACTCAGATAAGCTGTGAAAACTCTATGTTTAGACATTTTTTAAAATGTGCCAAGGTAAGTGTTCTTATGTTCTTTTATTGTGGTTCCTGTTTCATGTACATGAAACATAATTACTTTGTAGTGGCATAATATTGGTTGCGATTTTACACATATGTGGTGAGCAACATTGCAGTTGAGGCCAGGAGCAAGACATACATACAGGGCATTGGAGCATCATCTCGCATGCTTAGTGTACAGTCTTTGCCCATCAGCGAAATGAATTTTTTTTAAAGCAGACAGCAGACAGCTGTATGGAAACAGTGCTGATCTGCAAACTTTGACGCAATTTTGAGGAGCACTTTTAACAATGAAATAAGGTGTACAACTGTCAATTGAAACAGTGTTTGCGACGAGGAGGTTAGTTGCTCAGAATTGTAGTATTGTTGTATTGTCTAGAGTTTCTGTGCGCTGTGCCAATTTTTCAGCCCAGGTGTCCTAACATGGCTTGTTACTGTTTTGTGAATGAGCCGAGCGGTGTAAATAGAGTAATATGGCAGAGATGTACCAAGTTGTGAGGCACAGCTTTTTTTTTAGCATGACATTGTCAAGGGCTTTCTTCTTGCGTTTCGTATAAACACTGCTTGTTACTGGGCAGCAGCAGAAACGAGGAATCAAGCAGCTTCAAGAAGGTTCGAGAAATTCTGAGTTCAGACATAACAATGCTGAGGGATTCCTCTTGTAAGTTACTTTCTTAAAGACTCTTATATTCAAAAGAAGTGTAATATAATTGTTGTTTATAGCCGTTCTTCCTACTTTTTACACGGAGTGTATTTATGTATGTATGTATGTATGTATGTATGTATGTATGTATGTATGTATGTATGTATGTATGTATGTATGTATGTATGTATGTATGTATGTATGTATGTATGTATCTTTTAACTAAAAAGTCGTTTTTATGCTTTAGCGTAACTATAATATTGATTTCGTAGAACTCATTTCTAGTTCTTTCTTTTGAGCCATCATATTTATCAATTTGTTTTTACACCACATAAAAATAAATGTAACCATACACAAAATCTGTGCATTCGAAGAAGTTCTTTTAATTCAAAATGCACAGTCATTAGCAAGAAATTGAGAAAAATGGAGCCAACCAGCGAAGATTACTTTAGAGCATAGCTAATCTACATGGCATATCTTGTACACAATGCGTTGGTCGAATATATCGCTTTCAACATCAATTTCAATCAGAATAAACAAGCTATCAGCAGTGGTTGTATATGTGTGTGATATATATGCATATTGTGATACCAGCTGGCATTTACTATTTAGGGCACAAACCTAGCCAAGCTGAATGCACAGATTTTGTCCATGCACTTTTCATCTGTGCTGGCACTGTCTAAATATAAAATAAACTTTGCTTTAAAAATTTACTGTAGTAACAACAAAGCAGGGTATATATCTCTATGACGCAAAATAATTCGCCATTGTTCTGGTTCACTCTGAACAATCAGAGACCCTCTCATCTGAGCTCGATTAGCTGCTATAGTTCTTTTTAACTATTGACATCGGTTCTACACTAAAGCGCCAACATGACACGTAGCGAGAGAGAAGACACAAACTAATCACTCTGTTTGTGTCTTCTTTACCTGTCCGTGCCCTTTTGTCTGGCTGCATGTACCAATTCCTACCAAATCAGCATGAAAACTTGTCCCGACAAAGGCAGTCAACCTTGCCGCATCCAATTAGCTCGCTGCATGTCTAGATTTTCTTCACAACATCGTAATCACTGACCGCTGGTCGAATATCGAAACACGTGAAAAGTAATATAGCAGGTATGATATTGGTATTTCGGCAATAGGGCACTGTTGCGATAAGAGAATATGGAGGGGAAAATATGAACCTTGAATTATGTAACTAATTAAGGGGCACGGCACAGCGTTTTGGGTCAAAATGGGAGCGAAATAAAAGAACGCGAAAGCCACCTTTTTAAGAAATGAGTACCCATCGCAACGCATAATCTCAGTCCGGGCAACCTCTACAAAATAACGCTTGGTGACACTGCAAATCGAAACCGGTACCTTTTCGATGGCAGTTGGATTCTGTAACCGCTCGTCCACTGCTGCAGTGCTTGGGATGAGACCTTGCCACTGCAGTATTTACCCCATTTGTAATATATCGTTATACCCTCGAATGACGACAAATGCAAAACTTCCGGTGAAACTTTGTCAAAAATAGAAAAAAATTGAATGCGTTCGCCCAAGGTCACTAGAAGGTAGAAACAACGAAGTGTGGCTCTATTACCGTGCCCTTTATATCGGTGTTCGAAAACGCTAATTAACCATCCTGAATTCACTGGCACTAGTGTCGCTGTCACTAAAAGAATACCCAGTTTGTTTTTGTTATGGTCATTTAAGAAAAGTTTCGCAAATCAACTCTCAACAATCATAGTTAGCTTTGACTCGCATATATAAAGACAGTCTCACTTTATCTCGCTTTCTCCGTTGCGGTCGTTCCCACAGAACGCGTACTCAGTTTTTTTACGCTGTCCGAGCATCCGACGCTGCTCTGGGGAAGCTTTTCATGACGTCTGCTGGGAGAGAAAATTGTCTTTATCATTTCGATAATTATGATTTGATGCCCTCACGGAGACGAAATTAGAGTCTCGCTAAAGGCGTCTCTCTCTCTCTCTCTCTCTGTCTCTTAAGTTTTTCGTCCTTATCGCGCGTGTGATATTTTCTCTTGATTTAAAGATTCGTGAACGTCCCTTCGTCTGCTCGCGCAAACACCGCAGGAGGAACTAACTGCACCGTGTTTCCTGAAAAGCATCAGCACTGATACACCTCCTGACGAGTCTCCCTCGTTTTAAGTAGACACTGACATCTAACCGTAAACGTGTGCATGTTCTCGCATTCCGGCTTTATCAAAATGCTGTGGTTCATGGAACCTGTGAAATTGAGCTCACAATTTTATTTGATTTATTAATTTTATTTGATTAGTGTTGTTATATATTTCTGCAGAATTCATCCGCAGGCACAAAAGCCGCAATTAAGGCTTGTGATAAGATTATTGTAAGGAAGGCAACCTTTTACGTTTAGCTACAAAACACCCTTACGGTCACGCTATGCCCTGCTCGATTATACCGAATCAGTTGTGTAGAAGCACAGCTTCATTAAAATGTAAGTCAACTGGTCGCGTTAAACAGGAGAAGACATTTGGGGCTTATCTTCTAACATTGCATGCATCAGTTTTCGCTTAGTTTTAATCTTGTGGTGTACCTGTAGTGTTGTTCACTTGTACGTGGCGAAATAGTGCATGAATTATTGCTTAAGGCCATCGAGCAATTGCTTTTTTAGATACGGTCAGTGATCAAACGCGAGCGCTGGGCTTTGCGCAGAACACCAAGACTTCTATTACAACGCGGCATCTCGTAAGCGCTGTAGCAGACGCCCGCAGAACAGGGAGCTGAGATGCAGCAAATCATTGGCTATCATCGTATTCTTTCGATGCTAGACGCTTTGCGTGCTACCTTGCTATCATCGGCACACACTTTTTTCTTTCATTGTCGTTTCATGGGCTTTTCTGTGTCCTCCTCACCCTCCTCAGTGCAGAGTAAGTTAAATACGTTCCGTTGGTTATGTAACCCCTCCAGGTAAGAGAATTCTCGGCTAAGAAAACGTGCAGCCAAGAGAAAGCTTTGTGAATACGGCCATAGACCTCAAAAAAATTACCTTAAATATCGCAAACAGGTGGTTAAAATAGATAGAAAGTTCGCTGAGCTGAAGCCTATTAATGAAGGTATACCTCAGGGAAGCATCCTTGGAACCCTTCTTATAGCCTGCATAAATGATTTATTTCGTATTATTCAGATGCTAAATACGCCTTATATGCCGATGATGTCAGCACGTTTGTTTGAGCTGAAGGTATAATCGTGCTTGAGGAAAAAATGAACTGATTTCTTGCGAAACTAAAGCTCTGGTCATGTAATAAATTAAAAATAAACAGTAGTAAAACAAAGCCGGTACTATACTGATCTAAAAATAACCCTGTTAATGAAAACATACATTAAAATTATGGCAATACTTTTATTTAGCTAGTAAATTGTATAAAAAGTCTTGTTGTTACATTTCCGAGCAATATGCTTTGGAACGGACACATTGACGGTGTGCTGGGTCAGTTATCTCACGTAGTCAGTATGGCATACAGTGGCAAAACTGTTCAACCATACAACGTAAAACTCTTACTCTATAAATCACTTTTCTATTCACATTTTGCCTATTATTTCTTTGTATGGTACAGCTAACACGAACTTGCAAAAACTGTACCTGATGCAAAAGAAATATGTTAGAATAATTTTTAACTTGTATGATGCTCACCCAAGCGAATTGTTTCAACAGGCTGGAATACTACCCGTACATCGTCTCTACGATTTTAAGTTAGCATTGGCAATCAGGCGTGAATTGAAAGAAAGTAGACATTTTTTCTACGATTCATCAAACCTGAAGCCAAATAACGCATTGTTTTAAACACGAAAAAGAAACATGAAAAATAAAAACTTTGAGAACAAACTACTTCGAAGATAAGTTATCTTACAGAGTTCTTATGTTACTTAATAAATATCTGAAACCTGACATAGATTTCTTACACTGTGCACAGACTGAATAGCGCGATATACACTTGTTTAGTTTTTAAGATTTCTTTGGAGTGGCTGTAATGCTATCGTGGTGCAATTTTTATTTGGGAAATTTGGATTTGAGTTGTTATTCTATTTTATTTTTGTTGTTCTTGAGTTCACTTTGCTGGCTGTTTGCCACTGCCCTCATGCTAAAAGGAGGCTGTGGGCCTTTGTCAAGCTGCCTCTTTTGGAGAGCAGCTTTTACCTGCAGCTGACAATCATCAAACTAATAATGAAAATTAAAACAATATGTTATGAATATATGTGGGGTATACCGTCCCAAAACCACCACATGATTATGAAGAACGTCTTAGGGAACGGCCCCAGAAATTTTGACCACCTGGAGTTCTTTAACGTGCACGCAAATTAGAGCACAGACCAACAACACTTTCGTCTCCATCGAAAATGCAGCCGCCGCAGCCGGGATTAGATCCCGTGACCTGCGAGTCAGCAGCCAAGTATCTCAGCCACTAGACCATGGCGGCGGGGCCTCGAAGTTAGCTTTCAACAATACACATTCAATGCTGGTAGTATCTGGTAGTCGTGTGACGCGCAACAAGTCTGTGTACAAAATAGCAATGCCATCACTGCAGAAATCAAGGTCCTTGCGGTAGATACGGTATCTATGTGGTACGACTTCCGAGTCATTTATGTTGCCATGCAGACACGTTTCAGTAATGACTATTACCCAGGTAACGCAAAATGGTGAGTCAACGTCGTTTGACTGTAACGAATGTGAGGCAACGTCAGTCGGTAAAGTATAACATTGCACCGACGTTTATAGTATTACGTTGCCATAGCACAGTGTTTTTAATGTTGCAGCAACATTAAAATATTGATGTTGTCCTAACGTGTTGTTTTTAACGAGGCAACAACATTAAAATTATCACGTTGCCCTAACGTGATGATAATAATGTGGCAACAAAAATCAAACTATCACATTGCATCAACGTTGTATATAGACATTAACCCCATATTTAACAGTGAACGTAGAGACCGCATGGAGAACATAATCACTGAAACATCCACTAACACACACGGCAACTTTTTCACCTTCGTGTACTCATTTGATTATTGGCTGACAGTGGCTAGTCAGTGTGGTTGAGTAAGAAATAGAAGCAGCATGAACAATACAGACAACAGTTCAGTCTATGTTCTTCATACATTAATTCTTCTATGAATCTGATTTCTTTATACAGCTGCACTCTGTTTTTATTTATTTATTTGTTTGACAATACACAATTGCCATAATGCAGGAAACAAAAAACACCACCATGAGTAACCTGACTAGGCCGCTGTAGCTCCGCACCGTACGTTCTTCACACAGAGAGACTGCATTTGCAAAAAAAAACACTAGAAAACAATCACATGGCGGAGACCATTGCGTCGCCTTCTTACGTCTGTAGCTAGATACACTAAACACAGTGAATTCATATGTGAGAAAGATATGTGCAAGAGCAAGCCTTTTAGGACACCAAATTTCCAGGGTACAAAAAGCCTGCTGTAGGCAGGCTCCATCTTATCATGCATGCATGCATACTTGAAGAAAAAATTACCTGTATATTTTAATTATTACTGTGTGGTTGTGAAAATAGCACGCGAACCAATACATTATGAATTGAGCAAGCAGTTGTTAAATCAAACAGCGCCTCCATTATGATGCATCACCACAATCATGTTTAAAAGAGTGCTTTCAGATTAAACACACAAGGAACAGATCTACTAAAACGGGACCAACATGCTTGCATGATACAAGGTAACAGCCACAACAAAC
Organism: Rhipicephalus microplus; assembly: GCF_013339725.1. Lineage (NCBI taxonomy): Eukaryota > Metazoa > Arthropoda > Arachnida > Ixodida > Ixodidae > Rhipicephalus > Rhipicephalus microplus. Next base: position 117,645,488 of record NC_051166.1, on the reverse strand, counting down.
CCTATGATTGGCAAGAATTATGGAAGTGGAACCAATAGGAACCATAGAGCTAGAAAAACAGCTTTTTCACATAGCTCTTACTCTTAGAGAACATAAAAAACAATGCAATGATTCGAGAAAAAGTTGCAAACAGGAAAATCAGTAACTGGATATAGTAATAAAGTAAAATCACGGTCGAAAGAGGGAGAGGTATGGTAGGAAGAAAAGCAGAGAGGTTCACGGGAAAGCAAGAATCTGGTTTGCTACCATGTATTTGGGAAGGGAGACAGAAATGTAAGGAAAATGAAATGAGAGAGAAAAAGAGAGTGGGAGGAAGCGAAAACACACACACACTAGAATGTCACAAACGTTCGATGAGGCGGGTCGATCGCAGAAATTTTAGGAGGACGGTGGAACTCGCAATAAATGTAATAACATGCTGAGCTTTCTGGAAAAAAGAGTGTCCATTCTGGTTCAAAACTGCCGTGACAACAGTTTGCAGTACTCAAGTATCTGGTAGTTTCTGTGACAAATGAAAATGCAACAAAGCAGCTATTTCATGTGTTCTGCTCTTACAGCTTTTTTGGGAACTCGCATCGTCACTAAAGCAGTTCATGTCTTCTTATTACCTGCGTGTAAGTAAGCATCGGCCAAAAATTTGGCAATCGTAAAAAGTATGTTATTCTGTCACTGCCAAATTTATTATTCACAGCACACACAGCAAATACCAGGCCTGCAGAACGCGCTGTCTTCAAGCAAATATAAACATCAAATTGCACCGCGATGAAATGCCACACTAATACAAAAGGACCATAACTCACAACAAACACGGTAGACACTAACATAGAGAAAGCGCGACTGCTGAAAACACTGTGTTGTCGGTAAGAAAACCTATGCCACAAATTGCAGTATCGTGAAAGGGCACAGTAACCTGCAAACTATATCACCCACAGCAAATCTGGGAGACGCCAACAAGGAGTAGCCAAGCCTGCACAACACACTATGCAGCACACAAAGAACACCAGACCACTGCAGTCCTCTTGCCATTTGTCCAAGTCCTGGCTTCAGCTTCGCTTTGACTGTAAGGCTTATGTCGGTTTGAACAAATGCACGTACTGATTGCGATTTCTTGCTCGAGTAGGTCGAGCGAGAAGACACACAACTGAAGCGAAGCTGCTAATGAGATGCCATTCTTTCTTCACATGACTTCACGCAGCTTTGTATGTAGTAGAAGTAGAAGTAGCGCCAGCTTTATGCAGCTGTCTGGGCGACTGATACATTTGGTCAACACACTGTTTTTATAGTTGGTCACAACACAAACGGCGAAGGCATATGTCACAGGTGTGCTTCTTTCTGCTTAACATGCTACCGTGCACTTCAATGCTGTAAGTTCTGGCCGTTACTCGTCCCACAAACCCACCCTTTTCCTATGGGACTCGAGGCGTGAACGGTTTGCAGTCCTAATGGAGTCTTCTTTCTTCAGCAAAGGAAGCTTCATTGTCTGTCCTCGGTAGTGTCTTACTAATTCTATTTTTTCTACTAAATCTGCTGGTGCAGGGTAGGTTTTTTAAGCAGCATGTTTGTTGTCGACAGAGTAGGTATGGTAACCTGTCAGCAGTTAGCCGAGCTTCCCTTTCTGTTCCAGCGTGGTGTACATGCATAAGTAGCACCACGTTTATGCAGCTCTCCGAACGACTAATAGATTTGGTCAACTGCAGTGTTTTTCTAGTTGGTCACAACACAACGAAGGCTTAGCTGCATTTATCAAACTGTCAACTATTAAATTAGACTGAGGCTGATTTGTGCTGGAAATCGTGTGCGAGCTACCACTGCTTGGTGAACTTGGCTAGCTCGGTACATAAAAACTGTGGTGTTTTGTCGCTAGTTCGCACATATGGTAAATCATACCTGGGGAGGTCTGTTGTCTGATCATCTTGTCGCGCTGCTGCTCATTGTTACATTCATGCACTTCTAGGATTGAAGCAGTGGGGGAAGAGCCGAGACATTATTTAGCTTGCCGCTTGAAGCAGCGAAGGGTGCAGTGGGTATGCCCTTTGTTTGTCAGTTTCTCGGGGATCTGCCCAAATTAGACCAAGCAGCGATGTCACTTGATGACGTCATGATTTCAAAAATTTTAGTGATCTATGATGTCACCAATGATTTCATTTAGCGCTTGTGTAGACAGTGACAGGCACTTTTCTCGCTTGATAAGGCCGCTAAACTTTCTCGACCATGTGTACTGTGCTGTTTATTTTGTAGGAGCGCGCGAATATTATCAAATTTTCACACTGAAATGAATACTGCCTAAGGCATATCATATTAAATACCCACTTTTTGGGTTAGAAATCTGCGTGAATATGATATCTTCAGATTTCTTTTTGAAAGTTCAGCGAGTGCGAATTTGCATCTATCTTACAACTAACTGTGTTGCGAGCAGAACTCGTTTTATAGCTGAAAACATTGACTGTCATATATTTCACTAAATCTGAGCACTGCATTCGTGTATGTAAGTGTGAGACCACCCTCTAAGTATGACTGTTGCGCTGCTTGACCTCAGCTTTCCCTCTGAAGGCTCAGCACGCTTGCACTCCATCATGACCGATGTCACCTCGATCCCCATTCATATTCTTGAAGGTTTCAAGTAGCTATGTTAGAAAGAAAAGAAAGCGGCAACCGATACATCTGTTTAGCGATACATGAAGCTCCTTCCGCCGTTCATGCCCATGAAATCACCATTTTTTCGCTCACTGCAAGGCATAAAAAAGGGGCTTTGTGTAATGATAGCCAGGAAGTAGTAAAAGAAAGTTTTACGGGTAGCTTCTTTATGTAGCGACATAAGTATCAAGCGGACCATGCGCAACACCCGCAGTATATGTGCAGAGGGTCCACTGTTAAAGGGAACGCCGGAGCACGTGCCATCTGCTCTAGTGTTTTTTTTTTTAAACTCCCACATCTAGTGACCACGTGATCAAGTAGAGAAGTGACGTTTAACACCCCCTGAAACGGTTTCGCAAACCTTGCCAGCTATCGCTCGTGTCTCTTAACTCACTACATTTCCGCTGTGGGGTTCCTAGAACGAATATGAATATCACCTGCAGTGAATATTTCTATTGGCTGGAGAGTGAATCCCGGAAAAGGGAGCCATCTTAGCACTTCTGTTGAAGGAAGAGCGCAAGATGTAAAGCGGAGGTGGAGAAAGGGAAGTAGCTGGACAGGAAGCTTACATATGCCGCAGGGACGTCTGACATCATTCCCATCAAGGTGCTGCCTCACAAAGACGGTTGTGCCGCTGCAGCCTGCCAGCAATATTTCAAAAATGCAGGCAGATCTTCAGAAACCCTGAAAGTAAATGGTTTATCTGTTTTTGTTCATTGTGCTTTAAACTCCGACAGAGGCATTATAGAGTGAGGCATATTAGAGTAATTTTAGTGTCAGAGAGATGGTGTGTTGTAAACGAGATGTTGTAAAATGAGGGTATTCTGTTGCTTTGCACGAGGCAAAATGTTGCTAACATAAGTTAAACTAGTATATGGAAGTCTAGGCATTGTACGTGAGTTAGCCATGTTTTGTTGTGAATTTGCAGCTTAACATGATATTCAAGGGAATGCCTCTGCGAAGCCACTGATAAAGTTTCTTCATAGCAAGGAATTACATAAATTTTTAATCTCACACGACAAAGTGTAGAGCAAAAAACTAAGCCTGTCCTATTCTAAAAAATTTGAAAATTTCACTCAAAGCAAATGCATGAATTTGGGTAAAGTTTATTTTAAAGCTTTAAATTTAGAATGAGCAATCTGATAGAGTGAGCAGCACTCGTTGAGCTAACTACTAACCAAAAATTTGGTGGTCAACTGTTGCACTTCTTGAAATAACACAGGTGGCGTAGCCAAATAGAAGAGACGCATAGATAATAATTTCCAAGAAAACAGTTCACTGACAACAGCATAGTTATTGGATGATAGATTATCGGTAGTCAACGCATGGCATGAGTGTTGAGACCAATGTTTAATTTGCCGCAGGAGGAAATTATGTACGCAAAGATAGAAAGCAAGTCTATGAATTTTTTTTTTGTTTGAATAAACATTTTTTCTCTGGAAATATTTGAACATTTACCGAAACAACCTGTAAATAAAACTGTGCTCCTTAGTGATTATAATATGTACTCTGACTTTACAAAACAAAATATAACAAATATACAGAGATTTTTCGCCTCCTATGTGAGTGGCATCCTCAGTGTGCACTGGCTCCAAATGTGTGGAGGTGACCGAATTAACTGATTGTCTCGTATGTATCTACTCATCCGGATGATGGTCTCGATTGCTGTTGCACGCTAGCTGGTCACGACGGTCTAACCATGACTCGAAAAGCCTTCTCTTTCCTTTCTTTTGTTCCCGAGCCAGCGTCATCGAATTACGGAAGTCGAAGGCATGCCCAATTTTCAAGAAGGGTTTGATGAGTTTTGTCTAGGAATGCGTGATTTTTGTGATGTCCCCTTTGTGTTCATTAAAACTCGTTGACCACTTCCTGCCAGTTTTGCCAATATAAGTGGTGTCGCAGCCACCACACAGGACTTTGTAAAAAACCCTGTTTTGATCATTCGTAGGGTTGCTGTCTTTGAGCTTAGAGAGCACGTTGACCAAGGTACAATAAGGCTTGAAAATTGCTTTAGTTCCCAGTGGACGAAGTGATATTCAAACAGAGTCTTCTACAAAACAGAGTCTTCAACAAACAGAACCTTCAACGTAAGGTACAGAAATAATGGGTTTTGTGTTTTCTCACGGCGTACTCCTTGTTCCCTTTTGCATGTGTTTCTGGGTGTCGTTGATAAACCTGCTCAGATAATGGCTTCGTTACAATTCACCAACCACATTTTCCATCTATATGACTGCAAGTGCTGATCAGTGATGTATGCGACACCACATGCATGAGTGAAATAGGCAGGAAGCGACCGACAGGACTCAAAGAGCACAAAGGAGACATTGCAAAAGCCACCCGTGCCACGCATTATAAGACAAAACTCGTCGAACAATGCTCAACGACGGGACATGCCTTCAACGTGAGTAATGAGACAACGCTAGCTCAGGAACAAAAGTGGGGCAAGATAAATCTTCTCGAGTCGTGATTCATTAGTGTGACAATTCGGCGCGCGACCACAACCACGGCCGCATACTAACCGGCATACGAGACAAGCAGCAAACTGCGTAACCTTCGCTAATTTGGTGCCAGGTCATACTGAGGATGCCAGCTGCATATTTGGCGAAACGTCTATGTAGTTTTTGCTATATTGTGTTGTGTTAAGTACGAGTCTATATTTTTAATCATAAACTGGTCTGTCTTTTGGAACATTTTCACATGTGCTCCTTAGTTTTAACCCTGCTGCATACTGTGGTTACCAAAAAACATGCTGATAATTTTTTTTGATGTTTTGAATGAATTTTTTTTTGTTTTAAATACATATTCACGTGCCACAAGAAGAAAATGAGCGGCATAATGTCATCTTACTTTGCCACGAAAGCAGCTGATGAGGAGTGACAGAAAGAAATACTACGCTATGAGTGCCTTCTGTTTGGTAAGCACCATAATATATGGCAATTTTAAACTAACAATTTTCTTTGCGCATCATTTATATTTCTTAACTCACCGAACATTGCCACCCTAAAAATAACTAGGTAGACTGAATAAGTTTCAGCTGAAGAACTAAAATATGACCGTAAGTAAGCTCGAAATGTTGATTCTTTGCCATTATTATTAAGGAGCCAATCATTCAGCTCAATAAAGCTTTACAAATTTCATCTCTGCACTATTTGGGTTCCTCACCGCTGTGATTTTTCAAAGCTGGATTGTTACATAGCTTTCTGTCAGTCCAGGCACAGCTTTTATAGCATGTTGCAGACAGATTTTGTGAGCCTATTCTCTGCATTTTTAGAGAAGTGTTCCCACTTACTTATTTTGTTTGCTTGATAAGCTACTAGTATGGGTCTAATCATTTCCTCTTCATAAGGCAGGCCCTCAAAGCCAACTGATTGCCTCGCATCATGGCTTGTTCCACGGTCGTCACAGCCATCACCCTGCAATTGCTGTTTGCCAACATCGTCGACAGTGTACCCCTCTTGGACGTACCCTGACCTGGCGAGCTTGTTCACTCAAGTCGAGCCACATTGGCGAAATCTCGAGCAAAGACTGGGAACTTCAACATGCTGCCCGTTGTTCACCTCTTTTCGCGGCGTTGATTACTTGGTACTCGTGCCTTTATTGTTTCGTCCCAGTCGTACAATTCACTGCCGATTTTTATTTTATTATAGACTAGTTTTACCTTTGCTTCATCTCGCCTGTCATCAGCTGCGCTATTCCATAGACACTTTGGAACTTCTCTAGTGGCAGCCGATAAATCTTGTGAAACTGATTAGTTCTTTCTCTTTGAATTGTAGCAGTTGCTGAGAATTGAAACTTTCTGGCGATGTTCAAACAACTTTAAAATCACAGGGAGTGGCTGGTTACTACGCTGATGGGCAATTCTATGAATTCTTTCTACAGAGGGTACCTCCAATCCTAATGTATCCCGATATATATAATCAATCACTTTCTGTGCCAGTGATTCTGTAATTATCAGAGACGGATCTGAAATGCCGAAGACAAGAAGATTGCTGCGCCTGCTACTGTCCTCGCTCACAATTAACTTTTTATCTAACTGTGTCACTGTCAGTTCCAAATGCAAAAGTTTAGCTCCGAGTTATTTAACAATCGCCATTGAGTCTTCGACATTCTGAAGCCTGATTTTTACTTCTCTAGTTTTTTATGCATTATATTGTGACCTTCAAAAAGTTCGCGCAGCATATTATTCATTTCACGTCCTGGATTGAGCTTGATATTCCCACAAAGCATCAGAGAATAGTACACGATGTCTTTCGCATAGTGAAACAAAGTACGAAAACAACGTGGGCACGCCAGCTCAACTAGACACCGGTCACTAAACTTGACTGCTGAGTACTTCTTGCTCACCTGCGTGAAACAGACGAACGGGTTTGAAATCCTGTACACGGGTGGCCAGCCAACGTGCCCACTAAAGAGATGCTCGGGTGATGCTCTTCCATAGATGCAGTGTCCGAAGAAGTCGAGGCGCGTGGCACTGCAGTTCATTCGACGATGCATGCTGATAGCTCACATCCGTTGTGATCCAAGGCATGTTGACGGCCATTTGCGCATACTCTGACGGTGATAGATGCCGTCCAATTCAGCCAAGTTGTATCAAATGCACTAGGTGGTCATGCTGCTCCTAGTTGCATAATCTGCGTGAAATAAAAGAACGGGTTTGACATCCTACTCACGGGAGGACAGCTGACGTGCCCACATCAAGCTGTGGATTCTTCTCAAGGCTTTTTGGCTAGGTCATTAGAGCGCGCAAAAGTATGAAGCAATTTCAGTACCCACTGAGATCAAGATGAGGGTTGCTTGTTCTGTGCGGGCTTTTTGAATATGGAAACCACAGCCTCCCAGTCACTTAGCTAACAAGTACCATCAGTGTTCAAGTACCATCAGGTCTGGCGCCACGCAATTCCAATGATGACTCTTGTGTGCAAAGCGTATTTTTATCAAGTACACATGCTTAGCTAGATTAGTAGGATTGACGTGAGAAAACAATGCAGCCACACGTAGTAACATTCGACCAGTTTGGTTATGTTTATCTTAATATTTTACTTTAGTACAGATTTGCATATGTGGAGCCTGGAAGCAGCTGTGTGATTTTGCCCTTAATAATTCTTCCTGTAGTACTGGCTGCGTCATTGAAAAGTTTTCGGCGTTTTTGATTGACATGAGCATGACGCGCTTCAGCAGAAACGAGCAGCGTTCCTTGCAACTGATCAGTAGAATTTCTCCTTTTCAGCGCGAATCTTCAGCAATCAAAGAGCCATGACCTGTTGTCTCAGAAATATATTTAGTAAATGTAGCCTCGACATAGTATAAGGACTATCTCGGCAATGATATGAAATACTCATTTATTCTGTTGAGATAATGATGTTACTTGCTCGTGCTTAGTTACAATGCCTGAATGAACTATGAGGAGTTGTGGTTAGCGCTACAAACACTGACGTCAGGCCATGACCTAATCGTCTGCGCTCCAGTCAGTAATTTGCGTCTCCTAAAGGGACATTAAAAATTAGGTTACCCGCAGCAGGTAAAAAACTCGAGTTTTTCTCTTGTGCAAATTTGTTACACTTTTGTAGCCTATATCCCGAGTTTGACGTGCTTTGAGGCAATTTATAGCAGAAAAAAATTAAAGTCACTGGTGTGCGAGCTGATAACGAGACTTCGTGGCTAAGGAATGTGTTCGCCTGAATAACCCACCCGATCGATGGGTGCTGGCCTCAACATAATTCTTGACACATAAAAAATGATTATTCACACACTTTTTGAGAACATATGTCATCTTAAGAAGTATCCCTTATGTTATCACTTATCAATTATGCTGTAACAAACGGAACAGAAGCATTGCATGGGGTCCCTCAAACCACCTGCATGGTTGGCTAAAACTGGGATTGTGCAGAAAGAGAGTAATAGGAAGAGCACGGGTGGGTAAACGCCATTAGCGTGCGGCTTGCTGCCCTGCACTGGAATGGTGAATCAAAGGTTGGAAAGAGAGTATTAGTAGAGAGAGGAAACAGAACTAGAAAAAAAATGAAAAACACTAGGCTTGCGCGGAAGGCACAGCACAGTCACAGCGAAAGCAAGAAGAGCGGCCTTTCAGACACTTTTCTAAACACGAGTTGGGTAACTGCTGCAAGCACACCGGCTGGGTACCTACTACGGCATTGAAAATAATTTCTTGGTAGTATACCAGCATTCTCTATGCTATTCTTTGTCATTCTTTTGAGGAACGTTGTATCTGCTAAACACTCGCAAGGAATTTTGTTCATGCAGTGACTGACGACGATGAGGAAATACGCTGAACTGGGTATGCTCCAGAGTTATTAGGTGATCAAAAACAAGATTTTGTAATGCGTTAAAGCATCGGACGACCCCCTAGTTACGTCATGCGAATTGTGTGACGCCCCGTTGTTCTTTTGCTGTTGTAAAACGGTTTATTATTACTCATACAACGCGATTCCTTTCCCGACATCAAGCAGGCCCAAGGCAAGTTTGCGAACGAGTCACAAGCACTGTTGTGGCTCAGTATTTATTCAAAAAAAGAGATAAAACCGGCGCGGCTCAGTGGTAGAATACTGGGCTGCCACGCAAGCGGTTCCGGGTTCGACCCCAACTTGTCCTTGGTAAGAGGTTTCTTTTTTCTCATTTCTTGATAGGGGTTACGGACACCAGCGGCAGCGGTGGACAACTAAGGCGCCGCGCGTGACCTGAGTTTTGATCTCATAACAGCTTTCGGTGTAAAAGAGAAACTCTTTAGTGATTGTACAGATGATCTAACTTCAGTGTTGCTGGCTTTCAGTTCATCAACAACATGAAAACGTTTTTATTTATGTCCAGCTACTTAAAAACGCCACTTCGCCGCCACCACCATTTGCGCGTTTCGCAGCTATTTATTTTTGCTTCCATTCACAGCTGACAAGCCTCCTTCTTCATAGTGAGTCCAGGGCGGATCTTTCCGAGAAAACGGGACTACTTATGTTGTTGTTGAGGGTTTAGTTATGGATAAAAATACGCAAATTCGGTCACTTTCTTCACTTGAAATGATATACCGGAAATTGGTTGCCGCGTGAACTCGACACAAGAGTGTAATAATAAAGCCCACAAACGCAGCGCTACCAGAAATAAACAATGTTAAATTGAAAGCATTTTTAGCGAACTTCGGCAACATTAAGCGTATCTATCTATCTATCTATCTATCTATCTATCTATCTATCTATCTATCTATCTATCTATCTATCTATCCACCTACGAACTTTAGCTTTCCTGGCCGTTTCAATCATGGGATATATACCAGAATTCATGTCATAACATGACTAGGACAAGCCGACTTGACTAGTCATAACGTGAACATTATAATATGTATCTCATGACGTTCATAATTTTCAAGCCATGCTCTTGCTGCTCTTGTGGTGCTTTTGTTCACATGTCATAGTGTGAAACTGGAATGTTATAAGTCTTTATGACATCAATGCATGGCGAATATAGGTGACAGGGCCTAGCGAGGAGATCATAACATCCATGTCTGGTAAGTCATGGCTACACGCCATACGCTCATGGTGCGCTCGTGGTAGTTTCGCCAGCTTCAAATGTACTGAGTTCAGTATTACGTGACGTGAATAGATAACGAAGACGTATGAGTGGTGCTCAAAAGATAATCATAAAATGCGTGCCATGTAAAAACATGATTACATGCCTTGCTAAAATTTTGCTCGCAGCCGTTTTGCTAGCTTCACATGTACCAAATTTGGTATTATTTAACGTGAATTGATGATGAAGGTAAATGGCACATTCAAACATTGTATTCTTAATATGCATATCATGTGAAACAGGACTACATACCACGCTCATGACGCTCTCGCGCCTGTTTCACTAGCTTCAAATATACCAAATTTGGTATTACGTGACGTCAATAGACGATGAAGGTAAGTGACATGTCCAAACATGATAATCATGATATGCTTGTCAAGTAAAACATGAACACATGCTACGCTCCTAGCGCACTCGTGGACGTTTCGCTAACCTCTCATAAATTTGGTATTACGTGACATGAATGGACAATGAACACGAATTCCAGGCGCAAACATGACAATCATAACATGAAAGTCGTGTACAGCATAGTTTACATGCCTACCACTGCTGGGGCTGGTATTGTACACGTTATGTGTGCCGTCGTTACGTGACTCTAAACAAGATATTTCCATCATATGTAGATGCCTGAGTGAGCATGAAATTTCTACTTTTGTTTACTGTGTATTAATTTTCTGCACGTCGTAACACTGTGCTGATTTTAAAATGGCATATCAACCTTCCTCATTAGTGCTTCGGATATTATCTACTCCCACGGTACGTGGTAATAGCCAGATTTTTTTCATTGTCAACAAAGGCAACGTGGTCATAACAAAAGACATGCACGACGGAATCACACATGACAGCAACGTAGCAGGGTGGTGAGAGTTTCGAAAATTAAACGTTGTTGTTGCTATTAGAACTGTGTGTTGTCTTTTATTCTTGTGCTGTTGTGTCGAGTTCACGCTGCGACAATTCCTCATGGGCAAACGACGCGCCCACTTTGCAATGCAAGAGGCGAAGTGGTGAAAAAAGAAGAGGTTGCTGTGACAGATTCACTTGTATAATACTCTTATTTAGGCGGGGTGTTTTCGAGAATATTTTACCGTGACTGTGCACAGTCCCGTTCACTTCTGCACCAAAACTTTAATAATTACTCATCGCTTTTGTGGCTATGCAGATTTTCTTGCGATAGCAATTTTGTAGACACCCTTGGCTGGATTTTGCCGCTGGCGTCAGCGTCGACGTCTTCGGCATTCATCGTATATGTACAAGTATCTATATATATGAAAACGCAGGAAAGAAATGCAACCTAGATAAAGCCTCCAGCACGTGGAATCGTACGTCTGACCTCTAAATTGTGAGTGCGAGGCTTTAGCCACTGACACATGAAAAAGAACCCCCCTCAACGTCGAAATTGCAAGATATTTATATCTACCACTTACCGCCGGCGGTGGCCACCTACGAGGAACTATGGCCTTTCAAACAGCGGGTGCGTGGCGGACAGGTTTCTCTCCAGCCGTCTCAATCGCAGGGAGAGATCGCGTTTCGAGAGGTGAGCGTGGCCCGCTCTTTTCTCCGCACCGCTTCGCTGCTTCGTATGGTCTAAAAAGCTGCCGCGGTGCTGGCGAAGCTTCCATGTGGTCAGAAAAGATTGGTTTTGCGCTTTTGTATAATATCTCACTCATTGGAGAATGTCGGGCGAAGGCCTACGAGAAGAAAAGTCAATGCTTGGGCGCATATGTCCTCAAATACGCTTTTTTTCTGTGAATTTGTGCCGTCCATATTAAAGCCCTTTTAATTGCGATTCCTCTGCAAGAGCTTAGCGTGCGCTGGAAACTTATTGTACTTCGATGTTTGCAGGCTGTATAGTATACACTCTAAAAAATGACAACCCAATCAACAAGCGAAGTCAGAAGAGTGCTATCTCTCTACGCTCACATAGAACACTCGAATAAAGGAATTGTTTTTTCTTTCCTTTTGTGGAACTGCCGCTGCTTTTCATCGTAACGCCGTTTCAAGAATCCTCTCGTCGAGCCGCCGAAGATGGATACAGGGAGGATGGTGCAGGTGGTTACCATGCGTCTAGACTATGTCTAGGATGAACGTCGCTGGTGCTGCAACAACCACGGGCTGGTTTCAGGCACAATTTGATCACTTATGGTCGCCCATTGGCACTGTGAATTTTACGATGTTCAGTGTGTACGTTGGACAATGTTAAAATGAACATCGAAGTGATTTCCTTGATCAACAAGTACGCAGCACACGTCCATATTTTAATGTCCCTGGTAAAAAACACTGCGGTTTTACCTAACAGTGACAATTTCAATTTTTTTTCTTTATTAGCCTACCTCAACGAATACTCAGTTTTCATTAAAAAGACGCGAACATGCTATAGGTGCGACCCTTTAATTTGGATGCAGTAGAGAGTACAGCAAGAAAACACAACACTGATATTGTCGTTGTGCAACCAAAATATTATCGAAATTCAGGTGACGAAATTCAGGTGACGACGACAACTCTGGCACTTTCACCGTGAAAGACGTGGGGAGTGTAGGTCGACTAATCGAATCCTTATGCAATATTTCGGCAACATGACTTCACACGTACCTTATATTTATCTCATTCCCATAACACCCAGTTATCTAAAGCCTAACTACGCTTCGGTTGACCAAATCATAAATATCTGTATACGATATAATAGAAAAATTATGAGTCAGGATACGATAATATTACGATTCAAGGACGATAATTTGTCCGGTTTTCTCAGGTCTCCGTAGGAAAAGAGGAATACTAGAATGTCTCTATAGTTCTGAAATCGAGGTACATGCATTTGCTGATGTTTTGTTTTGTATTGAAAAAAAGTAATGAAAAAAAGTAATACGGCCGCAAATGAATAGATACCTCCTTACGACTACCTATCAGAAAAATGCAGAAGTTTCCATGCTTTTCTTCGCAAATTGGAGCAAAGTAAGTGCAGTGACAGAAAAGAAAATACTTTCCTTCAGTTCAGCCAGAAGATCCGGACGACGATTTTTGTTTGTAAGCAAAAAAAAAACATTAGTACACTGAAATCTCTTGCCCTCTGCTGTATTCCATTGTCTCAGCCGCCGCTGGAACTCTCACACATTGCGCCCTCTCACGGTAGCTGCGCGCACGAGACGATACTCGTTAGTTTTGCTGGGGATTGCGCAAATTGGAATGGCCGGAGAGAAACGCGCCACGCACCCACTATCTCAGAGGATATGATGGGAACTATCGTGTTTTGAACAATACCAACGACATGACGCAATCAGCACGCATCGCCAGATCGGCACGTTGCGGCGGCTTCGCACTCTCATCTATAATGCATACTTTGCCCAACTCAGAGCCGGGGGAGGGCGGTTGTGGACGCTCACACGTTCCCTCACTTATCCCGCGGTGGAGGCAATCGTACGCCTTAGGCATTCACCGCAACGTTTATGCTGTAGTTACCAGGCGCACAAAAGTCACTGCACTCGTTGCACAGTCTCTGTTTGCGAAATGGGAGCGATTTTCTGACACAGTGAAGCAACAACTGAGACGCCTATTCGCGTTCATCTGTACCTGTCAGTACGTTTCCTGAGTCATTTGTGCGCGAGAAATGCGGGGCAAGTTTTGATATGTTTGCCATTTTTCACGGGACCTTCCAATTTGTTGCTATCCCGTTCATTGCTTCACATTTGCGGCAGAGCTGCGACCTTTTGTTACAACTTAAAAGTATTTCGCCACTTGAGCACCCACCTAGTACTCAGTAGGGTAGATTTGTTTTATGAAAATAAACTCGTGTCTCTACATGAGCCCAGATATGTAAAATTAGTCTTGGCAACGTTTCGCTGTAGCAGAGATTAGCCGCAAGTGAACGTCTTTCCTGTGCATGTCCTATTTCCTTACTGCGTCGACGCTCATCTATAAATCGCAATGTCACACCAACTAACTTAGCCATTAACAAGTCTACTGTGAACTCACGAGATCTGGCCTTACTACCTAACCATTTTATTTTAAGAAAAAAAATTTTAAGTCCCTTACAGTCACATTTCCCGATGAGAGTCAACTGGGACTCAAGTTAGGTTTTCTTGTCTGAAGAGGCTAAGTATTGAACATTACCCTATGTACGCCACGCCAATAGAAAAACTACAAAGATAAGTTTGTTCCTGATATGGAATTAAGGAAGACCCTTTTGAAGACAACAGTCTTTCTTGGGGACATTTTGACGTAAAAAATTTGAGCTGCTTATTTGTCTGTCTGTCTGTAAATTTGTCTGTTTGTACGCCAAAACGATACCCTAAATGGCAAACCTTCGACTCTATCCGCATCGCCCACCAATATTGCTCAAGTTTTAGTGGTCATACTTGGGTGATTGCAAATTAAAAATAATTATTGCACATATCTGAGGCACAAAACAAGACGTTATTATTATGTATGTGTGCCTTTACACACAGAAGGCATACATAAGTAATTTTAAGGACCGCCGCGTTAATGACGCTGCACTGACAATGCAACGCAATGCACAAAGAGGCATTTGTTTTCAACTCTGTGCTAAGACGACACGTCTGCCCGTCACTTTGCGTTCTACGCCTTATCACCTCCGAGACAGGCGCGCATGTCTTCCTTTGTTTTTGAAGATAACTGCCCGATAGCGCCAGCATTTCACGTGCTTCGACGCGCTCGTTCGTCTTCGCTTCACTGATCGAGACGCTTTAACGCAGCGCCTCCAGAATGCAATTCACCAATTTTTTCGCGCAGAGCATCAAATAAACGGTTTGTTCTCTCTCCCCAGGCGCAAGACTATTGTCCTTCGATGACATTTGCAGAGAAACATAAAGATACGTGGCAAATGTTTTTCTCAAAATGAGTCATACCCAGAAAATAAACAGGTATAACCTTGAAGGTTACTGAAGAAAAAAGTGTGAAGGGGTGCTGCAACACTTTTCTCAGTAGCCTTAAAATATATTCGCTGAAGGAGCTTATTGTCTCACAAACTAATGGCCACGTGCATTTAAAAAATTCTAGAATTCTTCCAGCACTAGCGGAGTAAGAAAGGTTTTGTCGCACGCTATGACTGCTTTCTCTCTCCCCTCATCCCGACGAATGCACTTAGTGCTAATCAAAGAGGTATATCACAGAGAAAGAAATGACCATGGGACTTTTTTTCGTCTTTTTTCTTTTATATTTCACTAAAGCAATAAAACAAGCGGTTCTTATGTAGCACTTGTCCGGTATGTTTCTTCGTTCACCTCGTCAATTACGCGCTCTTTTTACCTTTTACAGTCCCAAGATTTGCAGATGACAATGCGCGGTATCTGTGTCAAAACATGTTTTCCTGACAATTTGGTGATGAAGAAAGAAAGAGCCTGAGACCCACTTGTTTTCAGTATTTTGTGAACTTGTATAGCAATACTAAAATATTTTCCCAGAAAAGCTTGTCAGGCTGTGTAGTACTATGTCACTTTTTCCTGTCTTTACTTATTCTCGCAAATGACACATTATTTTTCGGCCATGCTTATATGTTAGCGTACGCGCCGCAGAACTAAGAAATTGCCTGAGGGCCCACCATGGTGCTCTGGTGGATGAGATACTCAGCTGCTGACCCGTAGGTCACGGGATCGACTCCCGGCTGTGGCGGCGAAAATGCTGTAGGCCTGTGTGTTCAGATTTGGGTGCACGTTAAAAAAGCCCAGGTGGTCAAAACTTGTTAGTGATTGATATGTGGTGTTTAACGTCCCAAAATCACCATATGATTATGAGAGACGCCGTAGTGGCGGGCTCCGCAAATTTCGACCACCTGGGGTTCTTTAACGTGCACACAAATCAGAGCACACGGGCCTAGAACATCACCTCTATCGGAAATGCAGCCAGCGCAGCCGGGATTCTAACCCACGACCTGTGGGCCAGCATCCGAGTACCTTAGCCACTAGACCATCGCGGCGGGGCGGTTGAAATTTCCGGAGCCCCTCACTATCGCGTCCCTCAAAGAGGTATAGCATGGGGAAAGAAGGTACTATGGTGGTTTTGGCGGCACTGGGACGTTAACAGTTTCGGTAGTTTTCGTACGTTAAACCTCACATATAGAGAAATTACCTGAGCTCTTCGATCACACTGGGAACGTGTTAAAATTGTCAGGTATATTACCGTTTCACTGATAGACTCACCTCACTTTATCTTACGCCGACATCACTGAAAAGATCACAGTAATGCAGCAAGACCACACGTCCTTCAGTTTATATATGTGTACAGTGGACATGCAAACTTAGAGTGACAACTTAGATGACGTCAAAACTATATTTTCTTTACAGCATTAATCCCGGAGTACGTGGACAGTAAAAAAGAATAAGGAAAGGTACACAATTAACGACTTAATTTTGAAAAACGAAGACAAGTATGGCGCTCAAGCTGAACATTCACGGAGTGCTCGACCAAGCAACTATATTTACTCGGCTGCGGCGCCTCTTGGGGGTTTTCCTAATAGCGTGGAGAATGTAAATAAGTTTTTTTTCTATAAACTCTTCGAGAAGCTACACTAGTGTTTGCCGAAGATGACACCGAAAAAGAGCCGGCTGCGGCTGAACACGGTGCTATGTTCTTGTGGAGTCATGCGCTGAGTGATTTCACCAGATTGCGATACTATGTTTTCGCCGAACACGCTAAAATTGGCTCCATACGAATGTGCCGATACAACTTCGCAGGTTTTCCTTTAACTTGAGAGACTACTTCTGTGTGGCTTGTCAACACGCTTAATATCACATTCCTAATCAGTATGTTCCTCAAGAACATAGGAAGCAGCATTTGCACATTTTCATTTCCTTGATCTTGACAAGTGATGCACAATACCCGTGCTACCCAGCATACAAAAATATCATTGTTTCTAATCGTGCAAATGTTAGCAGAAAGTATTGGTGGACAATATATTTTCTAAGGATTGAATCAATGAATGTGATTGTAACGCTTTTTTACATTGGCCGTTAACTACTAGTAATATTGTGAACAGTATCACTATTCGCTGGAATACCCTCTCTAACTATACGTGCAATAAACCTTTCTTTCGTAAACACATTTTTAAAGGTCGTACATTTTAAGTTTGCTGAATGACTTCAGAAACTAAAACGCATGTTGTTTTTTATGGGCTGAGCGCAGATGAGAGAAGGGCAATATATGCAATAAAAAGCGATCAACCTTATTACGAGGTCGGCACGCAAACTTAAGGGTGATGATACGCTGCGCGCGCTTGTCTTTGATAAACAAAAACAAAAGAACACGATATAAAGAGTGTTAGATGTATGATATTTGTGCCAAACGAGACATTATATTTATTCAGTTGGTGTTCTACAAAACAACAACGTGGAAAAAAGAGGAAATGCTGCCCTCAATTCTCATTGTTCGTTTAATGACGGTCGCAAAGAGCGACTCGCTTATCGTACTCCAATTAGCGAGCACCAGCTCTCGCTCTATGCGACTGTTCCCGCGAGGTTGAGGAGCGATAAAAAATGCCTCTCTCTTCACACCCTTATCCCACAGCCCAACCTCTGCAAACAATTCAAGATATTCCATATCTCATGAAGAAAATGAAAATAACACTGTTGGCGGCCTGGCTGGCTCTTATCTCTTACGACACTCCCGGGGCCATTCTTGAGTCTTCGCGGTTGCCAGCAGCCCATTTGCTGCACCGGAATAAAACCGCGTTCTTTATTCCCGCCTCAATTTTACTTTTTCACTTATATTCCTGCACGCTGTGAAATCTGGCGCTAAAACAAAAACCATGTATGAAAAAAGCATGCGAGCGAAATATTCGCCCCTCAACAATATGGAAAATACACAGTAAATTTTTGACACCCTTAAGGGGTTAAACTAGCTTGTCGCCAAAGCGACACTCCATGGGTGGTTTGGGATATGCCCCACTGAAAGTGTGTTATATGAACAATCTACACAAAGAGGGCCTAGTAGAATAGAACTTAGGGCGTCACTTTAACATCATTCTACGAGGGTGTTGAAAGGGTTTGTGCTAACTGCTATATCGAATCACCCTCTAATGGGTAGGCACTACACATGCTACTAGCGACTGCAATGGGTAATGCCAGAAAACGGTCTCTGTTAAGCCCGCTGCACAAAGAAGGCTGGTTTATATATATATATATATATATATATATATATATATATATATATATATATATATATATATATATATATATATATATATATATATATATATATATATATATATATATATATATATATATATTATGAATATATATATATATATATATATATATATGGAGAGAGCGAGAGAGAGAGATCTAACAGACAATACTGGCAAGGAGAGTGTAGGGGAAGTTTTTAGACTTAATTTTATTGTAAATGTGAAGAAAGGAAAGTGGGTGAAAAGATAACTTCTCATCAGCAGCAACCAAACCTGCCTGGGACCTCTGAGTGACGCCTTCAATGCTGTAAGAACTGAGCGACCACGGTGGCTACCTCCCCAGCCACTTTAGAGTGTTTATATGTGAATTAAACGTGGGAATGTATATAAGTTTGGCATAAATATCCTGTGTATATTTAGTGAGTCGATACAGCAACGGTGCTCGGCCCCGCCGCGGTGGTCTAGTGGCTACTAAAGTACTCGGCTGATGACCCGCAGGTCACGGCATCGAATCCCGGCTGCAGCAGCTGCATTTCCGATGGCGGCGGAAATGTTGTAGGCCCGTTGGCTCAGATTTGGGTGCACGTTAAAGAACTCCAGGTGGTCGAAATTTCCGGAGCCCTCCACTACGGCGTATGTCATAATGATATGGTGGTTTTGAGACGTTAAACCCCACATACTAATCAAGCAACGGTGCTCGGTGTGTATGTATAGACAAACAAATATGTTGTCAAAGGGTCATGAAGTAAACGAAGGGAGTAGATTGCAGGCCGAATAACAATATGTTCATTTGTACCGAACTTGTTGCCCCGTAAAAAGAATGTCAGAGAACAGCAATGCGCTGGCACTGATAGCGGCAAGCAGAGTATCAGCCGTCAATCAACTGACAAGCGGTGAAGCGTGTCGGCCTTTATACACTTGCTGTTGAATTCGAATATTCTAGCGTTATCGCTGGCGGTGACGAAGGTTACAGAATAATCTTTAGTGTCCACGAAGTGGGTGTAACCTTGTCAAAATGATCTACTGCAGTCCCGAAGGTTTCCGGATAGTGTACGCGCGGTTCGCTCTGAGAATTACGCGATAACAAATATCGAGGAGAGAATATGGCGTCCCCCCCCCTCCCTCTGAAAAGGCATCGTCCCAATGCTGTAACAAAAAACTAAAGTACAAGAGGAATAAACATTATGTACAACCAATAAAGCACAGCAACAAAATACAGTCCTCAGGTTCACGCATGAAACGGCTTGAGGCGGGCGACATAGACGACGTTTGGTCATGATCGACGCCGTTGAGAGTACGTAATGCCGTCGGGGACAACCTGGTAGTCGAGTGGGCCGAGACGTCGAATAACGCTGTACGGTCCAAAGTACCGTCGCAGAAGCTTTAGGGGCGAAGCTTCTTATAGTCTAACCTTGTAACTAGTCACGCGTAACCAAGAGAACATGAGACGAGACCGAGAAATGGAGTACCATTTCTTCTCAAATTTTCTAGATGGCATCAGTCTGCCGCTACTCTCCGAAGTGCCGCTATTCTTCGATAGGCTGGTGCGCGTGCTTTGCCTGTCGGTCTTACCCGCGCGCCGTCTGCATAGTGGGCTAACGAGCATGGAGGAAGGATTCCTTCCTCCATGCGAACGAGTGCCTCTCTCAGTCTCTTGGATTGTCTCCGTACGTGGTGGATCGTTAATGGCGTATGGAGGGAGCAGAGCGGCGGGCGCGTTGAACACGCTTGTGCTCGGATTGTTTGGCTCGTGTCTCGGCGGGGTAACCTGCGCCCTGTCTGCATAGTGCGCAATTGAGTGTCTCTTTTAGTCTCCTGGATAGTCACCGTACGTGGCGCGCGGATCGTTGGTGAGGCATGGGCGGAGCAAAGTCGTGCAAGCCTTGAAGACGCTTGTACTCGGCTTCCTTGGATCGCGTCTCGAGGGTGTTACACGCCAGCCGTCTGCATTCTCGAACGCGATCGGTCGCATAAACGCATGCATGGACAAACGAACACACGGACGGATGGATGGACGGACGCTACACTCCACTCATAACCATGCACTCCGTGCATATGCTGCGATTTTTTTCACTGAACCCACGTCGGCGTATCGGTGTCCTTACCCTGACACGGTACCCGGGCCACTACTCGACGAAGCTTCGTCGAAGATTGTAACGGCGGCTGTCGATCGCCTGCTGATTCTTTATTCATATACCCTAAAGGCCAGTTCTGGCATTACCTAGGGGGGGGGGGGGGTGTTACAATACAGCAGGGTTATGTGCAGAACAGAAATATCTACATAGAACACGAAAAAATAAAAAGGTGAACGCAGAAACGAAGTTCTCACCAAGGGAGACATAGTAATGCAATGCAGCATTCAGTAGGGCATGAAATGAGGTGTGCGATAACTGATGGTATATTAGTACTAGACTAAACAAAAAAAGCTACAAAATGTTACAGTTCTATATACCAAATCTCCATTAATTTAATAACAAACGTGTCGTGATCACGCACAGTTAAAACATCGCTTGGTACTTTATTCTATAGACAAATCGCAAGAAACAATGGTGAGTCACGAAGGAAGTTAGTACGGGCAAACTTGGGTTGTATTTTGTAAGCATGATCCACACGAGGAAAAATGCGATGAGCTTGTTTAATCTGTGAATGTAACAAGGGCGACTCACTAAAATAATGCTTGTGGAAATGAGACAGGAGTGCGATAAGCCTACGTATATTTAGAGTAGGTAATCTCAATGACGTTTTAATAGCTGTTATGCCATATAGCCGAGAATATTTTCCTGTGATAAAGCGGGCTTCTTTGTTGTGAATGGCCTCAAGTTTATGACTAAGGTATTGCTGGTTAGGATTCCAAATAAGGGCAGCGTATTCCATTTTTTAGCGAACTAAGGTTGTGTATGCGAGAAGTTTGGTGGACTGGTTAGGAGAGTGCAAATTTCGTTTAATGAACCCGAGAGCTCTGAAAGCCTTACTGGCTATTGCCTCAACATGAGCTTTTTCCATGAGAGGTTGTGTGAAAGATGAACTCGTAACTATTTTGTTGTGGTCACCTTTCCAACTAGCCTATTGTTTATAATGTAAGAATGCCGCTCAGGTTTTGTAGTTCTTGTAAATTGAATATACTTCGTTTTTGAAACATTAATCTCCATTTTCATTGGTAGCATCAGCGGGTGATTTTGTTGATTTCAGACTGCAGCGCACTCCTATCGATATGACTGGTGATTTGTCTGTAAATTACACAATCGTCTGCAAAAAGTCTGATTGGGGATGACAATTTGTTACTTATATCTTTATTGTAATTCAGGAGTAGGATTTGCCCTAGCATGGTACCTTGCTGAACACCTGACTTTACCTTTGCTAATGGAGACAAGGTATAATTAACAAAAACAGAGTGATAGCGATCGGACAAGAAATTAGCAATCCATTTACAGAAAGTAGGGTTGATGTTGAGGGCACTCAGTTTCATATTTAGGCGGTTATGTGGGACCTTCTCGAAGGCTTTGGCGAAATCTATAAGAAGAGAATCAATGTCTGTTTTATTAGGTATCGCTTCGTGAATATCAGTTCTTAGTTCTCATAGTGGAGTCTCGCATGTAAGGCCACGTTAAAAACCATGCTGACTTGGTAAGAAGAACTGGTTCGTTGTTACATATGACTTAACTGCAGATGATATAATGTGCTCTAATAGTTTACATGGTATGCTCATAAGTGAAATTGGTCTATAGTTACTGAGCATAGAGGCGTCACTTGTTTTAAAAATAGGAGTGATGTGGGCAATTTTCCAAGCGCCTGGTACGCTACCTCTATCAATAGAGTGCTGAAAAAAAGAAGTTAGAATGTGAGAAATTACAGGCTTTGTTATTTTTAGCATTTTTGTGCAGATGCCGTCCGGGCCGGGTGCCGAATTGTTTAGGAGGCTTTCAATAGCTCGTTCAACTTTTTGGTGTGAAATGTTTAAATCGTCCATGACTGAATCGAGAGTCGTGAAGTTAAGGTCAGATGAAGTGGGATTTTTTTCTGTGAATACTGAACCAACAAAAAATAATTTACTTCCATTGCAACACATGAAGGTGAAAGAAGTACACCATCCTTGGAAATAGACATTTGTGATGACGAAGATGGTTTGGGGTTAATTAACCTTCCAAATTTATTTTTGCATTTCCCCTTAATAGCGTTGCTATATCATTGTTGAAGAATTTCTTTTTGGCTGCTTCGATTTCTGTCTTAAATAGCTTGGATTGTTCACGGTAACGCTCCTAATCACTATGGAATCCCAACTGCTTTGCTTTCGAGAAAAGTTGTTTTTTTATTTATGCAGCGTTTGACATGCAAGTTGAACAAGGTGCTTTGGGTTGACGCTATCACTTCAATTTTTGGGATATACTTTTTTTTTGTTCGGTTAGCTGCGTCTGTACGAGATGCCAGTTCTCATTAGTTGTGCGCAGTGAGAAGCTGCGCGAAAAATCCAAAGAAAAAAACAAAGAAAAAACGACAGTTCATTTGTAATCTTATCAACATTAGCCAGCGTGTAGCCGTAGATTGTTTTCCTTCGGTTTTCTGGCTTTTTGTTTTCTAAAGTATATTGACAATGAAGCACATTGTGATCACCGATATTGTCTAAAACAATCACAAGTACATGATCAGACTCGGTAGTCAATACAAGGTCTAAAATAGCATCGCCGCGAGTCGGCAGTGCAGCCATTTATGTCAAATTGAACAGGGCTAGTACATCAAGAAATTCCTGATGATCAGACCTTCCTGCGCCGCCTTCGGGTGTACACGTCCGCTAGTTTATGCCTAGGTGATTAAAATCACCTGCCAAAAAATAGGGGACCAGGCATAACTGCAGTGTATGAGGCTGAGCGAATCATTTAGTTTTTCATTGAAGTCGGCTGGCGAGCTTGGCGGACGGTAACATACTCCAACAGCACTGGTTACAAATGACGATAAGTGTAGAGCGACCCATAAAATTTTAATGTTAGCTTCTGTTTCAACCATGTGAGCGTGGAAGCTGTTTTTTACAGCAGCTAACACCCCACCTCCTCGAGAGGCCGTTCTATTTTTTCTAATGACTAGGAAAATATTCGACAGGGATAGCTCAAAGTTAGCCACATACAGGGACAGGCATGTCTCTGTACCAAGTACGATTTCGGCAGAGCAGCCCTCTATAAAAGTAAGACAGGTGGTCCTGTTTATGAAAAAATGCTTCTGAAGTTCGACACAATCAAAGATAAGGTTCTACTTCTGCAATGCTGTTTGGGTCACGTGATTGACGCAGGCGCATCCCACCTCAAAAGTGAGACTACCATATCGTTCAAGTTAATTATGTATACAAATTGTTACCCAAGAACAGTTTATCGAACCACAATCTGTGCTTTTCGTTGGGTTCACGTTTACTGGGTGCGAAGCCTCGAAACTTTTTCGTAACAAGTTGAATCCATGGTGAGAAACCTTCTATCCAAACGGACGGAGATGCAATATTTTTACGTTTTGACGCACTTTGCAAGATGTTGCTCTTGTCTTTGAAATTAAAGAATTTCACAATGATTGCGTGATTCTTACCGGGTGTTTGTTGACCTATTCTGTGTGCACGTTCAATTTCACAAATGTTAAGGCCAAGGTTACGCAAAATAAACTAGCTTATAGGTTTTTTCCGTATCGTCCTATTTCTCACTGTCTTGTTCAGGCAATCATTTGAATATCAGTTTATTTCATCTCAGCTGGTTACTTAGATTGTCAACTACAATACTAGCTTCTTCAAACTGTCTTGAGTCAGTATTTCGGAGATGAGGTTTGACTTCTTCAAGAACTGGGCGAAGGGCTGGCACGTCGAAGCTCTTGAGGTCAGCTTTTAAGTCATCTATCACTGAAGTTAGAACAGCAACACCTTCCCGAAGGGTGTCTATGTCTATATATTTGAGTATTCTTTCTAGACTGGATATTAGTCTTTTTACACCTGTGATGCCTGCTTGCAGATCATTCAGCCTACCTGTTACATCAATTTGAAATTTCTCGTTTGAAGACGCCAACTCCTTTAGGCACGTTAGCAGCTGATCTACTTTATCCGGCCCTGGATTAGTCTCAACATCTCCAGCGCGAACAATGAGATGTGGCAACAAGAAGCCTACTACCCACACCCAAAAAATGGCAGATTGTTCTCAGCCGGAGCCACACAGGTGAATCTGTTTGAACATGCCTTCCTAATCCTACGAAACAACCGATTCGAACACGGTGTGTGCATAAATCAATACCAATGTATATTTACACAGTAATCACTCGGTGGGATTTGCGACCAAAAAGCATAAGGTCAAGTCGGTTACAAGACACAAACTCACCTAAAAGAAGCGAGCAGACTTCGTTAGCATCAGTTGCCTGCCCGCAAATCCAACTGGCTGGTAGTTAACGCGGCTTCTTATGGGCAAGAGGCTTGAGGGCGCTCCAGTAGGTGATAGAAGCACCACTACGGTGATGACGATGAGCGGTGTCGACCGTCTGCACAGGGGAAGCGGTCGGGACCTTGCCACGGGCTGGGAGCAGCGCGTGTGGACTGGCTGTATAATCACCTGATAGGGTCAGTATCAGCAGAACGCTGATCTTTCCTCAAAGATTTCAGTGCCTAAAAAAAGCGAGCACACTTCGTTAGCATTAGTTGTCTGGCCGCAAATCCAGGTGAGCGAGACGACGAGCTTCTTCAGTCTGCTGAAAGTACGCGGTGACGTCGAAGTTTCCTTCGTCACCGAGGTTTGGGAGCATAGCTTTGATTGTCGTTGCCGGGCTCCTTCCATAGACCAACTTGGCGTGATCTGCGTGGTTTGTAGAAAGGCCGTATTGTACGCGAAGACCACGTACGGAAGAATTTAATCCCACGTCTTGTGCTTTATGTCGACGTACATGACGAGCATATCAGCGATGGTCTTACTAAGACGTTTGGTGAGGACGTTGATTTGTGGATTGTAGGCGGTGGTCCGGTGGTGATTTGTCTGGCTGTACCTCAGGGTCACCTGAGTTAGGTCTGCCATAAATGCCGTACCTCTATCAGTAGTGAGGACCTGTGGGGCTCTGTGGCGCCGGACGATGTTCTCGACAAAGAACCTGGCTACCTCGGCAGCATTGCCTCTGTGCAAGGCCTTTGACTCGGCTTAGCGTGTGAGGTAGTCTGTAGCTACGACAATTTATTTGTTTTTGGAATTAGAAGTCGGGAATGGCCCCAGTAAGTCCATGCCAATTTGCTGGAACGGCTTGCGAGGCGGCTCGATGAGCTGGTGAAGTCCGGCTGGTTTAGGCAGTGGTTTCTTTCGTCACTGACGGTCGCGGCAGGTCCTGACGTAACGAGTTACGTCAGCGGCAAGCCGTGGCCAAGAGTACTTTTCTTGTATTCTTGCCAGCGTCCGGCAAACACCGAGGTGTCCAGCTGTGAGGTCGTCGTGTAGGGCTTCAAGTACTTCTGGTCTCACTGCTGCAGGAACCACCAGAAAGTGGTCGGCTCGAAGGGGCAAGTAATTCTTCTATAAAAGAACTCCGTTTCACAAGAAGAATGACTCCAGTCTTCTCTTGAAAACATTCGGAAGTTTGTTACCCTCGAGGTATTCCACAAGGCTTTTCAGTTCCAGGTCAGCTCACTGCTGCTCGGTGAAGTCGCTAGCAATTATCGTTCCTAAGGAGCTGTTTTCATCCAGGTCGTCAGACAGTGGTGGTTCGATGGGGGCAAGAGACAATCAGTGGGCGTCGGAGTGCTTTTTTAGACTTCTAAACGATGGTCACGTCGAATTCTTGAAGTCTGACGCGCCACCATGCGAGACGACCAGAAGGGTCTTTCAAGTTAGCTGGCCAATACAAGGCGTGGTTGTCTCTCACAACTTTGAGCGCCTGCCGTAGGAATAGGGGCGAAACTTGTGCTGCCCAGATGATGGCAAGACTAATTTTTCATTGTGCAATAGTTGGCTTCAGCCTTGGATAACGACCGGCTAGTATAACTTAGTACCCTTTAGACGTCGTCAGCCTTTTGTACAAGGATGTTGCCGACTCCTACGCTGCTTGCGTCTGTGTGTATTTCTGTTTCGGCGTGTTTGTTGAAATCCGCAAGCATCAGTGGTGTCTAAAGGTGCTGCTTAGGTTTTTGTAATCCTTCCGTTTGTGCTGTTTTCCCCCTATATTCAACTTTGCTTTTCGTGAGGTGAATTAGTGGTTTGGCTATCTGTCAAAAGCGTTAGACGAAACGCCTGTAATAGGCGCACAGTCCGAGTAATCGGCGTACAGCCTTCCTGTCAGTAGGTTGCGGGAAATCAACAATGGTGGCTCTTTTCCGTTAGTGTGGATAGACTCCAGACTTGCTAGTCACGTGTCTCAAAAACAAGAGCTCCACATACGTGAAGCGACACGTTTCTGGCTTCAGGGTTTGTCCAGAGGTGTTGATAGCTTGAAGTACCATTTTAAGGCACCGAAGATGGTCGTAGAAGCTCAAGGAAAACACGACGACGTCATCCAAAAACATGAGACAAGTTTGCCATTTCAATCCAGCCAGCACGGCATTCATGAAGCGCTAGAACGGTGCAAGCGCCGAGAAAAGACCAAATGACATGACCCCAAACTTGAAGAGGCCATCTGGTGAGGTAAAGGCTGTCTTCTCTCGATCTCTCTCATCAACCTCATTTTCCACTAGCCCGTTTTGAGTTCCATCAAAGAAAAGTACTTCGCGTTGTGGAGTCGGTTCAGAGCGTCGTCTATACATGGGAGAGGGTATACGTTCTTTTTTTGGGATTTTGTTCATGCGGTGGTAATCGACGCAAAAACGTAGGGTCTCGTCCTTCTTCTTCACTATTATGGATGACGCCCACGGACTTTTAGTCGGCTAAATGATGACATTACGTAGCATTTCGTCAAATTGTTTCTTCAGGGCGTCCACTTTGTTCTGTTATGATGTGATGTTTCACGACTGAGGTTTGTCAAATTTCCTATGATGACGAGAAGCAGTCCTTTAATTGCAAGAGCAGGGACTTGAGCTGGTCTTGCATGCACATTGAAAGGCTTGCGTTAACATCGAAATCTGGTTCGGGACAACGATTTGTCGAAGCAGCATTGGCAGCATCGAAAGAGGGAGAAGGAATCGCTGGCCTCCACGAATTCGTCGATGTAGGTGACCATCGTACCACGGTTGAGGTGCCTCTATTTGTCGCTGAAGTTTGTCAGCGCCACCTAATTTGCCATCATGCAGCTCAGCCATAGTACTCACGACGCAAATATGACAGCTTAAAAGAAGGTGCTGATCACCCTCAACAATGCTTTAAGGTTTCCGGCTTTTTCGGTGCCAACTTCCACGACGACGCTGAAAAAAGGCGGCAAGGTGACCTGCTCTTCTAGCACATTCAATGTGTGACTCCTTGGCGTAGTAGGGGTCGGCAGCGTGTTTTCTGAGGTAAGTGTGATTGACTCAGACCTTATGGCGATGACAGCGCCCTGTTGACCTTGAAGGTCCATTCCATGTATCACATTCCTGGGGCAATGTTGTGTGATTAAAAGCTCGCAGAATAGGTCTGATTATTTATGGTGACTTTTTCGCGGTGCAGGCTCCAGTCGGTGTTTTTAAGAGACCTCCAGCACTCCAAATTTCGAAGCCTTGCCACACAGTCCTCACATTTTTCAACTTCGTTGTGAAAGACCCACTGACAACGGAATTGTCGGCTCCAGTATTGAAGAGAGCAGGGATGTGGCCGTCAAATATCACGTCGAGGTCACTGGTTTGTTGTCGTGCATTACGGTTGGGCTGTGGCATAAGATCATGGTTACGTCTGTTTGCTCCGCTCTTTCCACGTTACGTCGGGACGTCTTCTTCAGGCTGTGAAGGTTTGAAGTCAAAACACTTTTTGTCTTGCAGCAGGTGCTTCCGATTTCGTGGCGTCACCGTCGTCGTCAGCGAAGGAGGATCTTCGACAGTTCGTCGTACAGCAACCACACCTCCATCGGTTGCCACCCTTAGTTTTTCCGAGTAAGGGCTTGGTATTGGCCTCGAACAGGGCCGGTGTTCTGCTCGCGGTGCGGTGAAGCGTAGTGGCCGGGCTATGCCAAACAATAATGTCATCGAGGTGTTGACTGCGTTCCGGCGAGATATTCTGCGATGTCATGTGATTGTTCAACTCGTTATGGACACGGTGCGTTAATGTCGAAGCCCCGTAGGCCCATCTGTTGATACTGAAACGGCCGTAGTTTTAGCCGGCCACGCCGCAGTGGTAGCAAAGCGGGTGGTTGTCCGCTGCAAGCGCAACATTTGTTTTCCTTGGCACGCTGCGCTGGCGCAATGGCGAATGGTAGGACGTTGGTTATGGTGGCGGCGGTGGCGGCGGCGGTGGTGGCGTCTGGCGACGGTAATGCGATGGGGCGGCGTCTTGGTGTTGGTGTGGAGAAGGGGCGTGATGGCGGGCTGCAGCAACATAGCTCATGACTTGCAGGTGCGGCTTTGGAGTCTGAGGAACGCACTGCGATATCTGGATCTTCTGGCGTACGACATCCGCGATGGAGTCTACGTGAGGATGCGCTGAAGGAAGCAACTTTCGCAGCTCTTCTTGAACGATAGCTCGGATCGTCACACGCAAGCCAGCGGTTCCGAGCGCTTGGAAGTGGGCGTACCTTGTAGAGGAGCACCTATGGTTGTATTGCCGCGTCCGCATCTCGAGCGTCTTCTCTATCGTAGAGGCTTCCAAAATAAATTCGGCGACCGTCCATGGCGGATTCCTGATCAGCCCGGCGAAGAGCTCTTGCCTAACACCTAGCATGAGCAGACGGATCTTCTTCTCCTCAGACATGTCGGGGTCAGCGTGGCGGAAGATCTTCATTATATCTTCAGTGAATAACGCCATGTTTTCATTTGGTATCTGCATACGAGTTTCGAGAAGGGCTGCAGCCTCCTCCATGCGGACCACTCTTGCGAAAGTGGTAAGGAACCTGGTGCGAAACACGTCCTACATTGTGAGGCTTCGCTCTTGATTCTCACACCAGTGCCGAGCAGCATCTTGTAAGGCGAATTACAGATGCCGGAGCTTGTCATCATGGGTCCAGTCATTGAAGGTGGCGATGTGGTCGAACTTTAAATCTAGCTATCCGAGCTTTCTAGTGGCAAACCACACAAAGTTGGCGGCTCTTCGGGTTGCCGGAACAGCAGTGATGCAGATGGTACAGGCGCTATTATTGTCGCTGTGGTCAACGTCAACTTTGTCTTCTGAGTCTTGTCCGGTTAAAGCCCGGACTTCGGTGGCAGACCTCGTTGCCGGCGGCTAACTTGATGCTTGTTGCTGGCGTCGGTATCTCCTTCGCATTGTGGGCTGGGTTCACGGATTGACGGGGGCGTCTTGTACATGGAAGGATCAGCACCTCCACCAGATGTCACGGAGACATGAAGTGGACGAAGAGAGCAGACTGCAGGTCGAAAAATACACTGTTTATTTGGACCGAACTTGTGGCCCAGTAAAAGGTAAATCAGATTACAGCAAGACAACACTGGCACTGATAGTGGCAAGCAGAGCGTCGGCCGTCAATCAACTGACAAGTGGCGAAGCCTGTCGGCATTTATACACTTGCCATCAAATATTCTAGCGTTATCGCTAGCGGTGACGTAGTTTCTAAAATAATCTGTATTGTTCACAAAGTGGGCATATTCTTTACAAAAAGATCTACCGCAGCCACGAAGCTTCTCGGACCGTGTAGGCATGGTTTGCGCTAGGAATAACTGACAGTAAAAACGGTGCGCTAGCAAAACTTGATGAGGGAATGTGGCAATATTAAATTGAAGACATATAGTACCCAAAGTTGTGTGCATGTTTCATGCAGGATGCCAACATATGCACGTTTCACCAATTTTATTTGCAGTTCAACTAGGCATGGTGAAACCATGTGATTTCAGCCCAAGGTAGTTCATTTAAAATCTTCTGATTAATCACAAATATCAGTTCAGCTCCGGTACACATTGTTTCCACCCATTGAGAAATTGTTTGTTCCACCTACTGTATGTAAACATATATCTTCGTAGGGTAAATACTAAGAACGTGTACAAGAATACCGGTTTTCTTTCAACTGAAAACAGACATTTAGTAAGAAATGTTCTAGTTGTTTTCTACCAAACAGCCATGTAGAATAAATCACAATAGTAGACTCTATCTCGGTTTGCTATTCCAAATTATAATGTTACACTTGGGCAATATATAAAATAACAAAAATACATGGCGCAGAGAAAATAAGAAGAGAAAGTACCAAGGCGGCGGTAAGCGAAGAACGTGAGGAAGAGCTAAGAATGTTGAGATTGTGACAACACGCCTCAGCGTTGTGTTTCTAAAGCCCACGAACAATTTTTTAAGCACTACAAGATTGTTGAAAGCTTGGCGGGAGTATTGCACAATGAAGAGCCAGCATACACGCATAGGGTAACATAAGATCTACTGAACGCGGGAGGCAAACTGTGTTAGAAATATTAGCTACCGTGTTGAAGTCTCTCTTGGCGGGGAGGGTACCAGAATCTTGGAAGAATGCTAATATCATCTTAGTACATGAGAAAACAGATGGCAAGGACCTAAAAAAACTAAGATGCTCAGAATGCAGCCAACCACTATACATATCCTTCATAGATTACCAGAAGGCATTTGATTCAGTATAAATATCAGCAGTCGTGCAGACTCCAAGGAATAAGGGTATCGACAATGCATATATGAACATACGGGAAGAAATAAACAGAGGGTCATCTGCCATTATAGTGATCCATAAATAAAGCGACAAAATACAAATCAAGAAGGGTGTAAGACAAGGCAATACAGTTTCCCCAATGCTATTACCGCGTGCCTGCATGAGGTTTCCAGAGGCTCAGAATGGGAAAGGTTAGGCATAAAATTAAGAGAGAGTACCTTAGTAACCTGTGCTTCGTGGATGACATTGCATTGCTGAGTAACTCGGGGTATGAATTGCAGCTCGTGACTAAAAAATAAGACAAGAAAAACAGGAAGGTAGATCTTAAAATAATCTGCAGAAAATGAAAGTACTGTACAACGATTTCGGAAGAGAACAGCCGTTTGGTAATAGTGCACTGGAAGTTGTAATAGACTCTGTCTACTTAGGACAGGTATTAACTGCAGAGCCGGACCACAACGTCGAAGTAACTAGAAGAATAAGAACGGGGTGGAGCACATGGGACAGGAAATCTCGAATTATGACTGGCAGATTGCCACTATCCCTCAAGAAGATGGTATATAACAGCTCCAACTTGCCGGTAGTTATCTACGGAGCAGAAACCTGGAGTCTTACAAAGAGGGTTCAACCTAAATTGAGGACGATGCAACGAGTGAGAAAAAAATGGTAGCTGTAAGCTAAAGAGGCAAGAGGAGAGAAGAGTGGATCTGGGAAGAGACCGGGGTTTAGAATATTATAGTTGAAATCAAGGAGATATGGACAGGGGCCGGCCATGTAACGCGTAGGCAGGATAATCGCTCGTTAGTAAGTATTACTCATTGGACTTCCAGAGAAGGCAAGTGGGTTAGGGGGAGGCCGAAATTTAGGTGGGCAGACGAGATTAGGAATTTCGTGTGTATAAAATGGCAGCAGAAAGCACAGGACCGATTTGACTGGTGGATCATGGAAGAGGCCTTGGTACTAGGGTAGATTTAGTCAGGCTGGTTATGATGATGATGGTTGTACACACATCGCTGCAAGTCCAACCTCTATAGCTAACGGCGAAGCATTTTCAATGGTCCACCATATACCCCAACAGCCTCCTCCGAGGTAATTACCACTGAAGACCATACATGAGGTTTATGGTATGCAATTGTATTGACAAAGAAAAAACGGTATTTGTTGCATAAGTGAATACACTACGCGGCTTCGCGTATAAATGTACACTGCAGCAAGTTGTTCTTGTGAACATCACAAGACACAAACTGTTTTAAACATATCGGACACACTGTCTACTATTAGTCAATGAGTTCTAGGGGGCAAAAGAAATCATTTATATGTGTGATCTATAGCTATCATTTAGGTGCAAGATTGAAATTTCGAAATATATTCAGCAAAATAGCACTACTCAAAAACACATCCTCATTATAAAAAAAATGGGAGATCCCACGTACAGTGACAATTGATGATATGCTAAGCACGCATGAGGAACGTTGGTATGCCACTTTAAAATCAGCACAACGTTACGAGGTCGACGTAAATTATGCCGCACATGGCTTCCATGTCATGATTGTCATGTTTGGCGTGTAGTTTACCCTCTTCGTCTATTCACGTCACGTGATACCTGACTTGGTATATGTGGAGCTAGCAAAAAGGCCGCAAACATGCTATGAGCGTAGCATGTAGTCATGTTTTACATGACCCGCATCTCATGATTAACATGTTTAGACGTGTCATTTACCTTCGTCGTATATTAACGTGAAGTTATACGAAATTTGGTATATGTTGAGGTAGCGAAACGGCCACGAGCGTGCTATGAGCCTTGCATGTAGTCATATTTTACATGACACGCATATCATGATTATGTTTGCACGTGTCATTTGACTTTGTCGTTCATTCACGTCACGTAATACCAAATTTGGTATATCAGGCACTAGCGAAACGGCCGCGAGCACGTCATGAGCGTAGAAATTTGCCATGTTTCACAAGACACGCATGTCATGAATATAAATGCTTGAACGTTCAATTCACCTGCGTCGTTCATTCACGTCACGTATTACCAAAGTTGGTACATGTGAAGCAAGCAAAACGGCCGCGAGCGCATTATGAGCGTGGTATATGGTCATTATTTTACAAGACACGCATGTCATCATTATCATGTTTGCACCAGTCATATTACTTGGCCATCGATTGACGTTACGTAACACCAATTTTGGTATATGGGAAGCTAGCGAAACAGCAGTGAGCGCATCATCAGCATGGTGTGTAGTTATGTTATTACAAGACATGCATCTCAAGATAATCATGATTGCAAGTCACATACTTCCGCCATACATTCACGTTTGCTAGTATCATATTTGGCATAGAAAAATAGCAATATATATATATATATATATATATATATATATATATATATATATATATATATATATAATATATATATATATATTATATATATATATATATATATATATATATGAGGTTTTTTATGCTGATACTAGTCACTTATGCTCTCCATACAGTCAAGTTATGCACACCAATTTCGGTATCGATACCATTATCAAAACACAGCCAGCTAAGCTAATAGTAATAGCCAGCTATATAGATAGATAGATAGATAGATAGATAGATAGATAGATAGATAGATAGATAGATAGATAGATAGATAGATAGATAGATAGATAGATAGATAGATAGATAGATAGATAGATAGATAGATAGATTGACAGACAGATAGATAGATAGATAGATAGATAGATAGATAGATAGATAGATAGATAGATAGATAGATAGATAGATAGATAGATAGATAGATAGATAGATAGATAGATAGATAGATAGATAGATAGATAGATAGATAGATAGATAGATAGATAGATAGATAGATAGATAGATAGATAGATAGATAGATAGATAGATAGATAGATAGATAGATAGATAGATAGATAGATGCACTCAAAGTCACCAAAGTTTGTTAAGAAATGTTTAGCATTTAAAATGACTTTAGAGAAGCGAGGCTATATATTTGCACCGCACATTGTTGTATGTAACTGCTTCTAAATTTGGAGCGAACACCAATCCCAAACTACGTTCACGCTTGAGAAAAATACAATACAAACAGGTGAAACTCCATTATCACCAACCCTCGCAATCACTGCGCTCACGATGCTGACAGAGACGACGAAACGCATGTGTGTTGCTTCTTGCTTCAACTCAGATCCTGACGTTTTGCGAATACACGACTGCAAGCTAAGCGTGCGTAACGACAGAGCGCAGAAAGCTAACAGTCATCTCGGAGCTGCACCTACTATTCATTTAGCAACTACAACTACCCGCACGGGCAGTACGCACGGCCACGCCGACAATAAAAGACGCACTCACCTGACCTCCTTTTCTCAGCGCATATGCCTAAATTTCTCGCTCTCTCTTCCCTATATCACTCGTAGCTTGCGCGATAAGAAGGTGTGCGTTAAGACACTATGTCTTTCTCTTCACATTCGTACAACTTCCCTTTCACCAACTGCGTATGTGTACCTGTCTGTAGTTACTACACAGAAAGTTTTATTTAAAATAAAACAAAGCGAGAAAATTTAAAGCCAGCAAAATAGTGATGTGCGTTGAAAACCTCGGCTGCTTTCCACAACTCATTCTGTAGAAAAGCTTTAGGGACATCACACTGAAAAACAAAACTTATAAGGTTGAGTTCGGGATAACTACAAATATAAGAATTCATAAAAATAGCTCATTCTTGCTGTTTTGCTCTCGTTCAAGAAAATTTCTAGCGAGGTTCTAGCGAGTAGTTTCTTACAACCAATTTTCATAACTAATTCAACTGATAAATTCAAATACCTGGCAGGAGCGTCCGATCTTTTTAATAAAGAACAGTATTAACTCAAACAATTTGCATTGTGCACGCTATGAGAAGGCAACAATAGAGAAGACTCGAGAAAGTTCCATCTTCCAGAACACTCAAGACCAATAACACACCCAAGTCCCTGTACAAAACAGGTGGCACTGTTTAAAAAATAAAAGTACGTGTCTCACTAATACACCCATGCTATCAATGATGATTTGATTTGTGGGGTTTAACGTCCCAAAACCACCATTTGATTATGAGAGACGCCGTAGTGGAGGGCTCCGGAAATTTTGACCACCTGGGGTTCTTTAACGTGCACTCAAATCTGAGTACACGGGCCTACAACATTTCCGCCTCCATCGGAAATGGAGCCACCACAGCCGGGATTCGAACCCGCGACCTGCGGGTCAGCAGCCGAGTACCTTAGCCACTAGACCACCGTGGCGGGGCCATGCTATCAATGTGCCTTCTATAAAAACTATCTCCACTGTAAAACGGTCAGAATCAACGAGCTTCCCGGAGCTGAGTGAAGTTGAGCCACGTGCTCAATGAATCAACTTCGACGGTGCACAGTCAACTCGTTCGGCCACTCTCTAATTCCAGCTGATGGGCTCCCGAACGTGAACACGTCTTTTTTCTCGTTTTTTTTTTGCGTGCGCGTGAAATTACTAGAAGATAATGCAGTCAGAACATAAACATTAGTATCCGAAAAGCCATAGCCACCAGTACAAAGACGAATTAAGTGGCCGCGCGATGCAGAAGCGCGGGCACATGAAACTTATTAATCAAACAAGAATGCATGAGCAGTAGCCATACAGAAATTCATGCGTTTAATGGTAGCTTCGAAGTACGTTGTTTTGGTAAGCAGTACCTTAAAATCGCACAAGCGCACGTTATCCGGATTTATTTACTTAACTATATGCGTGTACACCTTAGCGCCTCGGCTTCCATAGAGCGGGATAAGTAGTTATCAGAACTCCCCACAAACAAACAATTGAACAAATAAACTTTCACTTGCCTGAAATTTGCTGCATGATAGCACCACTTGAAATCCAAGAGGAGGAGATGCGGCAGCTGCTTATTTTAGGGACACAAAGGAACCTTCTCCCAGGGAGTTGGATCATTTTGCTTAGAGGTGCTGTACAGTCGGAAGATAACGTAGAGGCGGTATCTTAGATTACGGAGCGCACAAAATCATCGTCCAACTTTCAAAGTGCTCTCATAACGTGACGCACAAGCTAAAAAAGCAACTAAAACGCATCCACACCGACGAATAGTAGCGGTCAGTCAAGCTGGAACTTGTTAAAGGGCGCATGCATGGGCGCACGGGTGCAATCACCGACTTTCTTGGAGGATAGATAGTGACAGAATGCAAAATTAGTGCATCGTTGTGTATTTAAACAGCAAAGCGCCGTGCTCTTTCCTTTCTCCGCGCAGCGGACAGGATTAGTTCTGTGTATGCCCGGCCGTGGCTTTGGCTGCAACGAAGACGCGCGCTTCGCAACCACTCCCGAACGTATACGGATGTCGGGTGTAGTGCTACGGTACAACGTATACGCAGTTGCTGCTCTCCTTCCTTCGTGTCGTCACGTCTTTCACGATCCTCTCTCTTCCCAAAGGTGCTGTGTGCGCTAACCATGCCAATCTCTGACCTTTATTACTTTCCCTAATGAATCACTCCCCCTGGATCCCGTCATAGTTGCAGAAAGTAGTGCCTTGTTTTCCTTTTCCACCAAGCAATCTCATATTGGAGAAGCTTGTGAGAACGACGCGTGCTCGAACGACTTTAGACTGAGCAAGTGTTTTGTAACAAACTCAAACTTTTTCTCGATTTTTTGCACTTTTGTAAATATGCTGTCAGTAGCTCGTGGCAGTTGGCCATCTATTCAGTGATATTTAATGTTGAAAACATGAAGCGCTAAAACAATGTCAAATCACGCAGCGTGATAGAAAAGTGATTCTATTTTACGTTTCTTTTATTGTTCTTAGAATGTCCTGTGAAATTTGCCAATCACACACCTGTTTGCTTGTCTTTAGTGATCTCTATCACATTGTAATCTTTAAAAATGTAGTACAAGAGGCACGTTGTGCTAAGTACGTGATTTTTTACAGTCAAACAACCATGCAGTCTAATGCTTACACGTGCAACACCCGCTTCGGTGGTCTGGTGGTTATGGTGCTCAACCATTGATCCGAAAGTTGCAGGATCAAATCCCGGCCGTGCATGGCGGCGACATTTTCGGTGGGGGCAAAATTCTTCGAGGCCTGCGTAGTTGGATTTAAATGTACATCAAAGAACCACAGATGGTGTGAATTCCTGAAGGCCTTCACTACGGGGTCTCTAAAGTCATATGGCGGTTTTGGGACGTTAAACCAAACAATTATTACTCCAATTTTACATGTGCACCCTTCAGTTCTCCCACTAGCACCCTCACAAAAAAAACATATCTACACGTTTTTTTATCATTTACATCCTTATCTCAGGGTGTAAAAAAGTTGTAAAAAATATGTTTATTTAGGACAGGCAGTGCAGCCGATTCATGAGAGTGAAAAACTAGAAGAATAAGATTGGAGTAGATCAAATTTGGCTAGCATTCTCAAATCATGAATGGAAAAAAACCACTAACTCTCAAGAAGAAGGTATAACATCTTCATCTTGCCGGTACTTACTTACAGAAGAAACCTGGAGATTTACAAAGAAGGTTCAGCTTGAATTGAGGATGACGCAGTGAGCAATGGAAAGAAAAATATCTGTAACCTTAAGCAACAAGAATAGACCAAAGTGGGTCAGGAAAACAAACCGGTGTTAAGAATATCATAGTTGAAATGAAGAAGAATTTGACATTAGCTGGGCACGAAGTACTTAGACAGGACAACCACTGGTCATTGAGAGAAACCGTCTGGATTCCCAGAGAAGGCAAATGCATGAAGGGGAGGCCGAAAGTTTGGCCGGCCGATCAGTTAAAAAATTTTGCAGGTATAACGCGGCAGCAGAAAGCATATGACCATGTTGATTCGCGCATCACGAGAGAGGCCTTCTTCCTGCAGAGGACGTAGTCAGGCTGATGACGGTAATGCTTGAGGATGTGTCTAATGGTCCGACATCACGTACGCACGCATGTTCTAACACAAACACTAGGCCTAAGGAAGCCCGCTTTATGGTGCAATGATGCGCGCATAATCAGCAGCATTTCTTGAAGTATTGCTGCCGGCACGAGTGACGCTGGACTATAGCTTGTTGACTGAAAGCCACGCATTAGTGTTCTAAATCGTTATAGAAGTGTTTATCAGAAAGATATGGGTTCAATGCCAGCCGTGGAGGTCGCATTCACTTGGAGGGGAAATGCTAGAAGTCCGTGCGTATGCGATATCAGCTCTTTTTAAAGATCACCCGATGTCCTGCATTTCAGAAGCCCTGTTCATCACCATCTTTACAAGATCATGCCTCACGCTCATACGTGGCTTAAAATTAAGCACGCATAACCCCAAAAGATATTTTTATTAGAGTGAAAGATTTAGGTACCTCATCAAGTGAGAGAATCGAACGTCACCCACGATGTTGGTTCAAGGATAATTGTGCTCGAGAGCTGTTACGAGGGTCACGGGATCAAACTTTGTCGATGGTAGCTACGTTTTCGATGGGGGCTGTAGAACACTGGTGGGCTGTGTACTTACATCTAGGTACATGCTTGAGAACTCTAGGGTTTAAATATCGGGAGCCTTGCCCCTAGGCTTATATATCGTAATCACGTCGTAGTTGTGGTATGTAAAGACACCGGAATTATTCATATGCAAGCCCAGAAGCATTATATCATTTAGTATCATCGTCAGCTTTGACAAGCAAAGATCTCATTTTGCGGTTAAGTATCATCAGGTTTTTTCTACGTATTCGTTGAATAATATACCAAAAACGTACCATCCTAGGTGAATTATAAATGCACGTTCGACTTTTTGATGTACTCTAAATTGAAAAAAAAAAAGATGAACCCAAGCCAGTGCTGGCCCGAGACAAGATGCCCAAAAGAAGTTGCAGGTTCAGCACAGTGATTGTTTTTCTTGCTACTCTTCATTCCGTGCGCTGTGAAAACATACAATTTCAAATTGTGGCTGTTAGGATACGCGCGTAAAAACTAATATAGCACCTTAGAAGTGAAGGCATATATTGTAGAAAAGGCAACGTTGAAACTTGGGAGTGCCCCGAAAGCACCTGATATCTTTTTTCACATTCTATTTATTTCAGTACAAAAAATCCACCGAACATATAGCATCACTGTACATTTTGCTTAATACTAACATTCAGAATGGCGCCCCACCACGGTGGTGTACTGGCTAAGGTACTCGGCTGCTGACCGGCACGTCGCGGGATCAAATCCCGGCTGTGGCGGCTGCATTTCCGATGGAGGCGGAAATGTTGTAGGCTGGTGTGCTCAGATTTGGGTGCAGGGTAAAGAACCCCAGGTGGACAAAATTTCCGGAGCCCTACACTACGGCGTCGCTCATAATCATATGGTAGTTTTGGGACGTGAAACCCCGAATATCAGTCAATAAACACTCAGAATCGCGAGCAGCTTGACTTCTTGATGGGAACACCTCATTTGGTGTTATTTACAGGGTAAGAAGCAGAACACACTCATTAGCTCAGTTTCTATAGAATAAGAAAATGTGTAATGAAGTAGGGTTGTGCGGGAACCATGCCTAAGTCATTTCTTCAAATAAAGTAGCTTATTTTTCTGTCTCTTTCTCTTGAAAGACGTCTAAAATATTTTTAAATACAAATACATTGAATCGGACTGGTACATTCTTTTTAGTTGAAGTGCTCGCTGTTTTCACACATCCAGTGAAAATTTTGAGGAACACTCCACCCGCCACGAATTTGGAATGAAAAAAACATTCTGTTTGGACGCATTGATTTGCCACTAACGAGATGAATGCGCAAGACAGCCGGAAGGCATTGGCAATCGACAAGTAAACGTAAACACGTGGCCAGAATTTGTTCTCGTTAGGCGTTGGTTAGTAGCGCGACGTCACAGACGACAGATAATAGCGGCAGTAATTCCCAATACCCTAGGACCATATAGCCTTGCACATATCAATACATACTGTGTGCCCAGGCTAACTTCTTCGAAGGTCGCAAAAAAAAGGTACACGTGATCTTAGAAAAAGTTGAATTGATGGCGCCAATGCTCGGACAGAGAGGATAAACACGTGGCGTGGAGAAGAACACTTTTCCGCGTTCGCAATGCGCTTGTTGGCGTCCTGTGTGCTTAGTTCCCGTTCGAATGTTTACTTCATCAATTCAAGTTCAGTCATGAACCAACTAGCCCAAGAGCAATAGCTACTAAGCGATCTAGCAAAGTTGTACCTGCTGTATTGTTGTGATAGTCATGCATACTTCTACACTCTAAGCGCAATCACAAATAATAAAGTTACACTGTTCGACAGATTTCTGTACACATAAAATAAAAGCTATTTGTTAACCTTTGCAATATTAGGTTTTACTAAAAATGCACAAATTCAATTTTAAAGGAGAGGTTAGGAAATAACCTTTAGTAGCCCTCGCTAATATCGACAGTTCTCACAGGAAACTTTAGGTTACATTGATCAGTACACGGTCTACCGTTCACACTAGCCAGCTTGCAGGACATCTTATAGGGCCACTGCTCTGAGCCTCTTCTTTCGTTCGCTCTTCTTTCTTCGACGCGTTCGAGGAGGTTCCATTCATTGCATGCATTAATCAGGTGCACCATAGCAACGGAAACATATATTTTCACTCTTTCGCACGTTTTTGCTACGAGTGCTTCGTGTGTGTGTGTGTGTGTGTGTGTGTGTGTGTGTGTGTGTGTGTGTGTGTGTGTGTGTGTGTGAGTGTGTGTGTGTGTGTGTGTGTGTGAGTGTGTGTGTGTGTGTGTGTGTGTGTGTGTGTGTGTGTGTGTGTGTGTGTGTGTGTGTGTGTGTGTGTGTGTGTGTGTGTGTTTGAGGCGGCATGGTTGTAGGCCCGTGTGCTCAGATTTGGTGCACGTTAAAGAAGTCCAGGTGGTCAAAATTTCCGGAGCCCTCCACTACGGCGTCTCTCATAATCATATGGTGGTTTTGGGACGTAAAACCCCTCATATCAACCAATCAATTACTCCGGCTTTCTATTCTGCTGAAACCAAAATGCGCTTTCTATATTATGTTGAAGATATATGCTTTTTAATGGTTTAACAGTTATCTGTGGCACTCACTGTAAAAAGGAGGCTTTGACCGCAATGTAAAACGCAATTTAAATTTTTAAGTATCAGCTCGTTTTGCATTGGTGCATAAAAATAGTTGACAGTTAGAGCAGTTTTAGCAATATAGTGATATTGTTTTGATATGCCTGAGCATGCGCTGTAGAACATGGCTGTTGAAAGGGTACAATAAGAGTAGGAGCCCAAAGGAAATGTTACGTTAAGAGAAACTTCAAAAAGGGTAACGAATGAAACATTGTAAAAAATGGTGTGCATAGCAAAATAACTGAACCAAAAAAGTTGTGGAGCATTCAAGAAAGAAGAAACAATCAGTCATTACTTTCTATTTTGTCACCGGTATACGTCATTGAGAAGAAAATTCATAGCACCACCTCTTCGAAAATTAGATCTGGAAATATCTGAATCAGTTGTTCTATCATTTGTCGCCTCTACTCTGGGCTACAGTCACAGAGATGTTTACTACGCTATAAAGAAATTTATCAGTCAGACTAAAAGAATATCGAGCTAAATTCTTCATCTTTTAAACATTTAGGTATTATTATATAGTAATTATTTTTGTATTACCTATCCCTAGCGTGCACGAGAAGTAATGCGAAGAAACAAAAAAATCACCTAAAAATTCACCGAAGAACCATGAGAAGAAGGAGAAGAAAAAGAAAAGAAGAAGAAGAAGAAGAAGAAGAAGAAGAAGAAGAAGAAGAAGAAGAAGAAGAAGAAGAAGAAGAAGAAGAAGAAGAAGAAGAAGAAGAAGAAGAAGAAGAAGAAGAAGAAGAAGAAGAAGAATATTGTGGCCACAGTCCCAGCACCCACAAGAGG
The DNA here is from genome assembly GCF_013339725.1 of Rhipicephalus microplus. NCBI lineage: Eukaryota > Metazoa > Arthropoda > Arachnida > Ixodida > Ixodidae > Rhipicephalus > Rhipicephalus microplus. The sequence continues at coordinate 117,603,604 of NC_051166.1, read as the reverse complement.
GTTGTTCATCTCGGTGAGCAAAGCTTTATTTTGCAGCCATTGTGCTTTTTCCCTTTTAAGTACTCTGACAAATAGTGTTGTCGCTCATGCTCACTTGCAATTAGTGCTGTCTTGCAATGGATGGACTTATCACGCGAGCAAGTTATTTGCTTTGCCAGTACGGGTGATCTTGGTGTCTTTTCGCAACATTGTTAGGTAAAGAGTGTAACGTATAATATGTTTTGGCCCATGTGGCGTTTCGTGGTGTAGTGTTTGTGCTAAAGTCATCGTTCACCACAGGACTTATTCAAACCACACTCAAACGCACAGGAATGAAAAGGTGGCTCTGTGTTCTCTCGTTGACACACTTGTGTGGCTCCTCGCACTCGCCACGACCACCTTGTTCTTCTAATGTTACCGCGAGCGCATTCGGAGAACGATGCTGAAATGAGTGGATAAGCATTTACCAGTGTGTTCCTCAATCTAACCACCGAGTCTAAGGCTGCCAAACTACAAATATTGCTTCCGATGCGTTCCACCAAAGCATATATATGAGGACAATCTGCGAGAACGTGTGAGCTGCTTGTTGCCGCTGTCATATGAGCACAGGTAGGCGAGATGGCTTATGGGCATATGGTAAGTCATTTGCTTTCAATCTGCGCTGTTGTTTTGTGTGTACTTCACATCAGGAACACGGCTGCGCGTGGCTACATACCTGCGGAGTGTCATTGCATCGAATCTGCTCATGAATCAATGCTGAGTGGTACGAGAAGAGGGATATCGATGAGGTGCTTTGTACCCTTTTCACGAAGTAAAACGGGGTCATCCGTGTTTGCGAAGCTGTGTTCAACCTCAGTGGGATTTATTGACCGCGTGCTCCGTTTGTACCGTCCTACAGGCTCATATGAGTGAGAAGCGTATCCTTCCGTATTTCTTATTAAAATGGCGCTTAATAAAAATTCTGCACCTTGTGTCCTCTGTTGCTAATGGCCATTCATTACAGTCGCAAAGATAATTTGCTTGAGTGTATGATGGTTGATATTTGGAAGATCGTTCTGGTGCCCGGTGAAGTTTCAGTTTAAGAAAGCTTGAGTGAGGCGGAACTCAAAATGGTTTTTGTGTAAACATTGTTGGCAACGCCAGCTCTCAAAACTGCATTCACATGACCACCGCATTGAAAGCTATTTTAAACCAAGGCTCTCAGGGTGCTGCTCTAATCTCCTTTCATATATCGTAACTATAAATGCCTCACAAAACACCATCACTTTTGCATTGCCGGAGCAAATACGTGAGCATTTGTACATCCGTGAAAGTCCACTAAGTAGGTGCTCCTCCTTCCGTTGCAGAGGTGTACTAGATAGAACGTTCACTAGTGTAATTACGGCTACCACAAACTCGCGAATCAGGTCGCCGTTGGTTTTTTACCATTACACCAAGGTGACGTTGATGTTGTGAAGTCGGGTGTTTCTTGTACAGTTGCGTGACATGCACAATCCAGTTTATTCATGTTCTATCTGTTAATCGTTGATATTTAGTCGATGATGAAAGTGTATGGATATATGTACGTGAGAAGTTATCTAGCTTTCAATATTATGTGTCACGACTTTTTGAATTAATATAAAACGCTCAGAATGTTCTTTAGATGATCAAGTAGCTGATATATATGCAAAAAATGAAGTATTGGTAAGAAACGTAGGATGCGGGTTTAACTTTTGTTTAGGCACATTACTAAAACAATTTTTTGGGCATGACAGGAACCGTCACCTCCTACAGTGTGTTTACCCACCAACCAGTAGGCTTGGTGTGGGACATATTTCACAAGATAATCAATCCCCCGAGGAAATGGTAGATGTTATTCCTATTGACGTGGCGTAAAACACAAGCGTTGGGCTTCGTTTTTCGGCAGACCCCATTGTACAAGAATTTATGAAGCCATTTTCATGTGTGCTCTTGACCTGTCAGCCTGTATTTTCTGAGGTGAATTCACTGTTTTTATGCCTGCATTTTTTAAGATTTTTATTAGGGGACATATGTGCTTTCTTCGGCAAAGAAATTTTTTGTAAAATCCTGTACCAGTGAAACGCCTGTAATTTTCACGCACGAACTTTATGTCAAGGCAGAAATACTGTGTTGCATCTGAGATAACACGAACGTTCTGCGTCAGAACAAAAACAGCCTTACTACCACAGCATTCTTACAAAAATGAGTATGTTATTTAAGAAGAGGACATCCCGTATAACAACTTATCATAATCCCTATAGCTTTGGAATCTATACATCAATTATTTGCTTAAACTTTCAGAACAATAGAGCTTGATAATGTGACTTGGTTGTAGGCTCGTACAGCACGACCAGAGTTAATTATTAGGTATTTCAAAATATTGCAATGTTGTTGTTTACTAAACACACTTGAGGTTTTAGCTGTTGCTCTTGTGCTTCGAATGGGCAAATGAACTCGCTATTTTCTTTTCTGAAGTGCAACAGGCCAAATATACTGCGGTAATAAAGCAGAAGGAAGGTAGAAATACAAAGCTAAAGGGGATGCTCTTGTCAAAAAGTACCCTCACTGCAAGTGGGAGACGCCTATAAGCCAGGCACCCTTATTGAGCACACGAGAACTGCTGTTCATATGCTTTTGTAAAATACGTGCATAGATTAGGCTTAAAGAAAATATTCAGAGGAGTGTAAAGTGACGCAGTGTTCTTGACGCGGCATAGAAATAAAGATATAACAGGAAATTAGATAGGGTAGTCAGGTGAGAGAATGTGGTATAAAATGGGTTCAAATCGCAATACGTATTTCAGTTAAAACTATTAGTCCATTAAATTTGTGGCCTTGTTGGCCCTGATAAATATAGCATTTTAGCTAAGCGTTAACATCTCACACAATCTAAACTGGTCTTTTCACGTAAGTAAAATAGTTAAGAATGATGACAGAGCTCTATGTTAGTTTCTTCGAAACTTATATCTTGCCCCTCCTTTAGTCAAATTACTGGCCTACAAAATACTAGTTCACTCTAAAATAGAGTTCGCGTTCACCAAATGGGACCTATCACAAATTACCCTAAGTAAATTCACTGAACCAATCACAACTGCGTTGTTAGATTTATCTACTCAAGTTACTCATTTTCCACCACTTAAAAATGAATAAGGTCCATGTTACCTAAACCTGCACTGAAAGATTTCTAGACTTTCTTTATAACACAAAATGTATCGCACGTTTCAACGTAACTCTCTTTCAGCCAGCACAATCGCACATCAGCCCGCACATGTCACAACAAGGCTGTCTACCCCATCCTACTTGCCCCTCAGCCCACCATCACTTCTTGTTTTGCTCAGGCCGGCAGAGCCTGGAACGATCTTTCCTATGGTGCCATCCATAACTTAAACACAGATAAAGTTAGAAATGACAAAATCATTGTGTTATTATCCGTATACTGTTTGAACACACCCTCGAGAATAGCCTTCTGTAGGGTGCCTTTGAGGTATTTCGATTAAATAAACAAAGTAACCGACTGAGAAAGAATTAGTCTCATTTTTAAAAATTGTTATTTACATTTTGCGCTCAAGGAAGCTTTTCATAAGTGATTTCATAAGCAATTTATTTCAATTCTTTAAAGTACACAGTATGACTAATTGTGCACTCTGTCAGCATTACAAACAAAACAGAAGACATGTTTTGATAAATAATGTTGATATTCCTGTTGAGAGGTAGTAAGCCTTCAGCACGTCAGAAAGTCGGCAGACACTCGTGGCCTCACAGCCAACCAAAGCTGAAGATATTAGTCGGAAATTCCCCGCTTCGTAACCGCGAACATTCCGAGATCATAGGACAGTCATCTAGAGAACTCTATTATGTACAGGGCGCATACAGTTTGCCAGGGGTGGGGGGAAAGCGGGAAGCTATGAGTCGTGCATGACATTTTCGAGGAGGCAAACAAATTTCACTTGGCACGAGATGTGCTTCCTTTTTGTTGAAGACATTTGAAGGAATTCCGCTTTACGGTGAACCGACTGGGCTTGAATTATCTTTTTCCTTTTTGTTTGTCATATTGTGGTATTTCAGAGGGCTATAAATGTTGAGACGTCACCCAAGACAGCGGCCAACAAAGAGAAACAAACCGTGGTCATACGCGCACTGACAAAGACATGCGCAAAAAAAAAAGAAATGAATGTTACGCTGAGAAAGTAATGCGTGCGCAGTCAGAGATTCTATTCCACCGATTGAGTCGTCCATCACTACTGTTGGGTGCCATGACCGCCGCTCAAGACACGCAAGAACTCCATAGCAATTCATACACCTATAGTGATCTTTGCTGGTGGCGGTACAGTCACGGACGCAATCGATAATGGTCGCTCATATAGCCCGCTTGCTAGAGGTCATCTTTTCTTTTTTATGTACCTTGCTATAGTGTAGTCTCTTTTGTACATTGTTCATGGGCCCTTCCCGCGCTGACGTTAGCTAAAGAGAATGCAGGCGGCCAGATCACTCGAATCTATTCACAGCCGATGCCGCGCTCTCACATTCTGTTTGGCAGAGAAAATCGATCTGAAGGAGCGCACCATTGTAACGCAGATACCGCGAAACGGAATAGATTTATATTGCGGCAAACGTCTGGAAGAGGAATGAAACTTCGTGCCAAAACAACAATTATATATATTCAGCTTCCGTTCTGGCCGATGAAAAACTTTTTCTTAGAAACTGACGCTTTGAGAGTAGCAGAATCGTAATTCAACACATGAGTTGCCTTTAAAAATGAACATTGTTCGAACGAAAAAAAAATTGAGTATCTAGAAAAACCAGTGCACCTAAAATAAATAAATTCAAACTCATTTCTTAGTGTAGGCGATGGGTGTGCGTATGGTCAATGGTGACGGTTACGGACGCTTACTGTTTTGATCAAAGATGGGTGCAAGTTGATTTATCCGTGCACTCTAATCCGCAAAGGACTAAAGTAGGGTATGCAAATAGTTCTTCAGGGGACTAAGTGGGCGGCCACAGATTTTGAACCAATTTTGGACTATAGCTGGAGCAACTGAAAGGGTTCAACTGTTACCCCCTAGCACTTACTCCACTTGATTTAAATGTTGGTCTTAGTAGAATGCTTCAGCTGACTAACAGTTGAGCCGTCAGGACGAATGGCAACAAAGCGGCAACCCTGCACTTGTGGGTAAAGTATATTTTGTGTTTATTCCATTTTGTTCAGCACTGAATCTGAATAACGCATATGTTGGCCATGTAACACACAGACACACACACACGGATATATATACATATATATATATATATATATATATATATATATATATATATATATATATATATATATATATACGCACTGTTATTTTAAAGTAAAACACCGCAAACACTGACCGCCCACGCTACTCTACCGAGAACAAATTATGGGATATATATAGCACAGTACCTTGGCACCCTTGTAGTGCCAGTGGCTGACTTTAACTCTGCTTAATAAAAACAATAAACATTGACACCGTAACTTGAAAATTCACATGGGCTAATTCGTAGCACCGAAGCGAACCGATCTTTTAATATTGATACATCCAATCTTCCACATCCCTCCAGTCAGAGAATGCGAATTATCAGATGGCAATCAATCATGTCGGCTGAACGAGCGTTCGCAGTGCTGGTGCACGAGTCCGCAAGCACAAATACAGCAGTGGCGCTTTTGCAGGAAAGCCGGCGAAGGAGCCAGCAGCCTCTCCGGTGCCACCATGTCAGCTTGCCGACGGCGTCGCTAGGCTTACGAGGAGTACGGCTAAACGACCACCGGCGATCGGAATATGTGGCTCGTGTGGAATTTTCGTCTTCGTTATTTTATAATCACATATGAACAACAGGTAGGTGCCCAATGTTCGCGGTGTCTTACGGAGTGATGTAGATATTTGTATACTTACAGTGACGAGACCGTTCTTAGGCACGGTTTTGTTTTACGTCGTGTAGTCGCTCGCTGTGCACCGCTGGCAGCACGATAGTCGTATTTGCGATCGCGTTCACACTTGATGTTTGACAGCTATGGTCGCATGAAGAAAAAGATGTAATTTCATCTAAGCTTTAATTTAGAAGACATTCTTTTCTGTGAAAGAAATTTTATGCGACGTTTCCTTCACATGTGCCAGCAGTGTACTTATACCGGCAGCCAGCTTGATACTGATGACGTACGAAGCCTATTTTTCTATACATCGCTTGTAAGTTGTGGCCAATGGCTGTGCGGATACACGACTGCTGTCGAACAACTTACTGTTATCAGCATTGTCAGTGTTTTTCGTAGTTCTAATTAAGTAAGCATATAGCTTTGTCAGTGTTTTTCGTAGTTCTAATTAAGCACATTGAAGCGTGTTATCCGCATTGCCCGTGTTCGCGGAGTCTTTCACTTGGTTTCGACCAGCAAGTGCCGGCATGGTGGAAACGCGAGGGCGCTTGCTGTATGCACTGACTGCGCGTTGTACTTGCCCCTCATAACATCTGCTATTTGTTTCGTAGTGTTTCGCTTTCACAGTGGTGTATGGCCAATATATCTTGTTTTCATGATCGCCGACCGTGCCCAGCATTGCAGTGTAGCATCGACAGAAGGTGATGGCGGCGAAGTTACCCTCCCCGTTGGTCCCTTCACTGCCGAGCGTTTGCGCACGACACGCACTGTCACTCAATTAGTCCCTGTTGAACGAACCGTTCGTCCGTTGGTTTAACGACTGCAGTTAGTCCAACTTTGCCGAACTTAGGTTTAGAGTGTGACTCGTCATCGAACCTGACATTTTGAGAAACCGTTGAAGCACAATCGCTTCCGCCGACATACAAATCGACAAGCCATCCTCTTCGATCTGCATATACAAGCTAAGTGTAGAAGAGAGGATGGAACTGGTAGATACATATCACACGCATTCATCCTTCTCTTCCTTACCAGATTGTACCGAGTAAAACTGTCTTAAGTTTCCAGCTCCTTTGCTCTTCAAGCACTGCTCAATGGCATGCTCCTTAAAGTGAGCACCAACACACCACTCCTCTTGTCAAAAAAAAAGGTTCTTTCATGGCGAGCCTTCACAAAGCTGAACCGTCAGATGCGGCATACATGAAAGTTTTACGGGGCATGTTATGGGGCACTTTCATGTATACCCAGGTTGCCCAGATCAAGGACCTGACTAAGTATGAATACTGAAACAAGAAGATTTGTCAAGAGAAAATTGGCCGTCCCGCAGTGACACAAAATCAGTCACACATGATTCAGGGTGCCAGTGTACTGTAGCACGTGTGCTGCTTCAGGATAAGAACCGTATTTAAGTGATTGTATTGACAATGACGATCGTACTCCGAGGGGTTTCTTTTCCAGGACATGTAAGAAGAAAAACAAGCTTTTAGGAATGGGACTTTATTTTGAGGGTCGGCTTTGTGTGGCAAACGTTAGAAAAAAAAAGACTTCGTGTTAGATTCGAGGAAAGGCAGATCATAGAGAGAACTGAGATAACTCACAAAACATTGAGGAGACATATTTCAGGTGGTTTCTTAGAAATGTAAGGTAAACAATGAGGCCAAGAAGTGGGTAAGTTCTTCCTAATGACAAGAAATATAAATATAAAGCGCAGCAACGTTAAAATTTAGAGAGTCAGTCTGTGTCTGATTCGTGAAGAACGAACATTGAGATAAAAACGTAACAGTATCCGAAATCGGAGCTGAAGAAAGATTAATAGCCGATAATCAGTTGAAAAGAGTCTTGTCCTACCCAATGGTGATGGCTATTAGGCACGAAATAAGCAGGGCAGCGTCATTAGCCATTTTAAAATATTTAACAAAGGAAGTAGAAGTATTGTATATTTAAAAATATTGACAGCAGACAGAACCTGGTTGGCATAGAGACATGAAAGTAAAGCTGCACTGCTCATATAAATCCTAGCGAAGATTTGTGAGAGTCGATTAGAGTGCAAAGTATGACAAAGCAACCGAAAATTTGGTCTGGATGTAGCATTAGTGATAATTACACACAGACTACAAACATGTAGAAGCAGGTAGAGTTTGTTGTCTTCCATTTTGGAAGCTGAGGTTCAGTAATACACTGAAGGACAAAGATGAGCAAATAAAAAAAAATGTTTGACAGCTCCACACTATTAGTGCCAAGCCTGAGGAACAGTCGTAGCTTAGTGACTCTCTTTGTGTTTTTTTCTTTTAATTCCTTTGTTCTATTTCTTGGGATTTTTCCTTCTATCTCTTTTTTGTATCCGTTCCTTGATAAATATTTGGGGTTTAACGTGCCAAAGCCACCATACGAATACGGTGAATTCAATTTGCACCATTTGGGGTTCTTTAACGTGCACCCAGTTTTGAACACATGGGACTACAGCATTTTCGCCTCCATTCAAAATGCAGTTGCCACAGCCGGGATTTGATCCCGCGACCTGCGGGTCAGCAGCCGAGTACCTGAGACCACCGTGTCGGGGCAGTATCTGTTTCTTTAGGTGTGCTTCCCTCTCTCACTTCAGTTTTTTTCTCTTGATCTCTATTTATTGCTTCCTCTTTATCGTTTTGTCATGCTCATTTTTGTCACTTTTTCACGTATCTTTCAATGTATCATTTTTTTCTTTATGTGTTTCATTTCATTTTTTTATTTATAATATTTTCATTTTCTCTCTCTCCTTGCATTTTGTTTGTCTGTCTATCTCTTCCTTTGTCTCCTTCACGTGTTTCACGTGCTCCATTTCACAGGGCTGACTTTTCGCTTGCCGGTGGTCCTCGACTGTACTCGGTAGTGCGGCTTACGCTATTCATATGGGGCAGACCTTCCAGTAGAATTTTCTCGACGGAACACAAGCAATACCAATGGCACAAACAGTTTCGCTGCTGAAATGCTTTGCTCGTAAATGAAACTATTGTTACATATTTATCAATTACATAAAGAGGCTCTAGAAGCGCAACAGTGTTTAAAAGGAGAAATCGCTAATTTCAGATAAAAGTTATCACTCTTCTCTCAGTCATTATCAGTAGCAGCTTTTTCATTCTATGTCCACTTCAGCATGGCGTTATCTTACAACGGTCTCCAATTTACCCCTTTTCGGGAGAGCTAATTGCATTTCATGCTTGCGGACGTCTAAATTTCCTTACTTCACTTTACACACGGCCGTACTCGATTACATTTGTTGGCTTAGATTATTTGATAGCAATAGTGTTACCCTAACCAGCGGCTGTCTGCCTGTGTATGAAGTGTATTTCTCAAATTTTATCGGCTACCGCGTATGTTACCTGATAATTTGTGATATCTTCCAAACTATTCATCTCTTGTATATCTGTCTTCATTGCAATGGACACACCACGGCTTTTAATTTCTCGAGGTTTTGTGCTACCCTCTAAGCATTGGCCCTCTTGGTCGATACAGGAAGAATGCTTGATTGATTGATATGTATATATTAACGTCTCAAAACCACGATATGATTATGAGAGACGCCTTAGTGAAGAGCTCAGGAAATTTCGACCACCTGGGGTTCTTTAACGTGCACCCAAATCTGAGCACACGAACCTAGAACATTTCCGCCTCCATCGGAAATGCACCCGCCGTAGCCGGGATTCGATCTTGTGACCTGCGGTTCAGCAGCCGAGTACCTTATCCACTAGGCCACTGCGGCAGGGCACAGGAAGAACGCTACAATGGTAAACTTTTACTTTAGTGTTAGAAACTAGTTACCTTTCGTAATTTGGAATGGCCTGCTATTTCCGCCTCAGCCCATCTTTGTTGTTGGGTGAACTTTCCTTCTAACAGTAGCTGATTTCTTAGCAGATATGCTTGCTCATTGGCAGATTCTCAACGCTTGTTGCCCAGGTTGCTCAGCAATAGCCTTGTCGTGAGAATTTTTGTTTCTCGCGGTAATGGTTGTCCACAATACTGTAAACGCTTAACGCTTTAAAGGTGCAGGGTGATACTGCAAGGCACCATGCTTGGACATCTGCAGCATTACTTTGACAACTGGCAATTTTTCATCGTGCGTGTGGAGAACGTCACAAGAAAATGGTGTATTGTCCCAACTATAATGCTGTGTAAGTGAAGTGGATTGCATCAACAACCTCCTCCTCACGGGCAGAAACCCATGTAACTGCAATAACTAGGTAGCGCTTCGCGACCGGCATGATTCGTCGCACCCTACTCTGTCCGAAAGCCTATTCTCCCGAGAAAGACAAACTCTCTTGCAAGGATTCTTTACAAAGACTACCGATATGAAGTGTATGGTTATGCCACTACTTGAGTTGCGAATTGAATACCAATAAAACCCAGTCAAATAATTCAATTCGTCTTTCGAATAGCTGTTATTAGAAGTTCTGAATTATTCGGAAGAATGAATATTTACACCGCCACTTAGGTCAATGGCTGGTACTTTGTTTAGGTACAGTGGATAAAAATAACGTTGATGACGTTCACCCATATCCTGGCTCAAAAGCGAGTACATTTTCATTTTAAAGAAGATTGCGCCCTTTCCATGCGCCATGTCTCCAACAAAAAAGGACAGGTTGTAAACTGCGAGATTTTCAAAGAGATAGCGCAAAAAAATAACTAGCACCCATAACTCATTATTCCTAGCCAGAAGGTTCTAAATTAGTTGAATGGACTCCTGATCTCTTCTAAAGATATAAGGAAAAGAGCATGGAAGCTCACTTTATCCAGATACGACCCAAATTTTTTTGCAATACATTCCCGTCCCAGCTACTGAGCTGCATTATCCGCGCATACCTTCAACTGCAGGAGAGACCGAAACATCGCAGTGAGAGTGACTTAAGCCAAGTAGTATGGAACAGCTAGTGTTTCGAAAGACATTGTGAAACACACAGCGCAAGCCCCAACGGAAACACAGAACATGAGCACACACAGATTCCTTTCCTGTGTGTCCTTGTCGTTACTTGCACTGTCTTTATAGAGCATCATCATCAAGGCCAAAATCGCTATTTTCCAAGGCAATTGGTTAAGTTTTTGATAGCAGCCACTCACCACGTTGTGTACGCAAGGACATCCGCAAGTTGTATTTTTGAATTGTTTCAAATTTAATACAATCTTTTGTATTGAATAATCCATATTTTAGACACTATTTAGCATGTACTCTTCACTTCAAATTTTCGGATTTTCACTTTTGAATCACCCCTAATAAACTGTAATTGTTGACCACCACGGCTGTGAAACCTACCCGCATCCTCGAGCTGAGCAGAGCGATACGTCACTTGCCCAGCTACTACCCCTGTTCGTGATTTGTTCAACCAATCTCTTTTTGGGGCAATTTCTTGTGGAAACACCGTGGAAAAAAAAGACGCACGAGATATTAGAATAATGCCGCGATTTTGCACTCTCTTAGGAAGCTATCCCTGCATGCAGGCTCTTTCGCAGACATAAGAGCTGGTATTCAATTTGCCTCAACAACTCTTTTTTGTCCTGCATTCCCATCCTGCTCACAGAGGGGCCTAATTGTAGAGGAAAAAACTTAAGCATCCAAAATGCAAAAAAATGTATTTCCCCGAACACCAAAACATTGAATAGTAAAAATGGCCATGAAATTTTGTGTATTATTCACAAAATAGGCTCGTATACACCTGCCCTTAAGAGCGCCCAGAGAGGTACAACTGGCCCTGCTTTGATGAATGATCGCCAAAATCCAGAAATCATGTGTTAGCGCGCATCATGGGTCGGGAATGCGTGGCCATTTTGGAGCATCTGGGCTCGAACCAAGACTAAAATGTTCTTTTTTTTCCTACTTCATGTACGTATACAGTACACTTCGCGTAGATGTTCCTGTTCCTACAAGCAGCGTCGCACAAAAGCCAATCTTATGGTCCATATACAACAAAATAACAAAAAAACGCCCGCTTCAGTGAGGCTTTTACTACCCTCTCTCGCTGACCGAGAAGTGACGCTGCTTAGAAGATGCACAAAACAGCTGCAATGTGGCAAAAGCTGGCTTCACTACCTGCCAACGTCGGTCAGGAGGTGAAGGGTGCAACTCCGTACAGGTTGCGCAATGAAAGCGAGGTGCCTTGGCAGCAAAGAAAAAAAAACATGCATAATTAAGGGGCAAAGGAAGTGAATGACAAAGCTCTATGTTTCAACGGTTGCTGCGAAGAAGTAAATAAAGCTACAGTAAAAAAATAAACGCACAAAAAGCAAAGGTGCAAGCATGTGAATGCTTGCACCTTTGCTTCAGGTGCAAGCATGTAAACCTAGACCTATAAATATTTCACAGTTGCACGCTTTTTCGCGGCTAGATTATCTAAATTGGTTTTGTTAAAAAATTCTGCCATAAATGGTACGTGTCATGCGAAGACTCCCGTTACAAAGGAATGTGACATTTGGTTGGTTGATCAGCGTTCATACGTCTTGTGGTGCTGTTCTTCAGTCTTCAGGGGCCGTATTCACAAAACTCACTTACGAAAAAATTTTTACGCAAGAGACGTTTTGTTGCGCAAGTTTATTCACGAAAAGAAAAAAAAAAAACGTCGTAAGAGTTCATCGTTGTCACATCGGCCGCTGCAATAAAACGCGCTGCGAGTGGCCGGGAACATGTCAGCGATGGTGATGCAGTTGCTATATTTGCTTACGTCACCAAAAATGCTCGTAAGGGTATTCACGAAGCAAAATTTTGCGAGAAAACAGTGTGGCTAGGAAAAAAACCTAAGAGTGGTCCAGACCACCCTTAGGAACAATGTGGCTACTTAGAACCTGCCGCCGCGGCGATATACTTTAGTGCCCTGGTTAGTTTTAAGTTAATTGCCGCTCATATAGGGCTTCCTGATGACTCCTGGTGCGTTTTTATTTATTTCGGCGCTTTGAGTTTCGTGTGTCGTTTCCGTTGTACGCGGTGGATGGTATTGACAACCACCGTCGTCCAATGAGTTCGGAGTCGCAGTATTTGAAAAATCCTATTAGGCGTGAATACCGTTAAATTATGCATGCAAGGATTTGTGGTTGGATCAAAACCAATGTGAGACGTGAATGGTCCGTGCATTCGAACACGGCACAGCATATGATCAACCTTATTTGTTATGTTTTTGTGTTACACCCCACATCATCCAAATAAAAGTACAACTCGAGATCAATGGCTCATTAGAGAAATTACCACAAAACAGGTTAATAGGAGCACATTCCTTGCACGCTATTGGAAATACAAATGAGAAGAAGTTTTCAGTTAGTGGTTCGATTGATTGGTTTGTGGAGTTTAACGTCCCAAAACGACGATATGATTATGAAAGACGCCGTAGTGGAGGGCTCCGGAAATTTCGACCACCTGGGGTTCTTTAACGTGCACCCAAATCTGAGCACATGGGCCTACAACATTTCCGCCTCTATCGGAAATGCAGCCGCCGCAGCCGGGATTCGATCCCGCGACCTGCGGGTCAGCAGCCGAGTACCTTAGCCACTAGAACACCACGGCGGGGCTCAGTTAGCGGTTCATCAAGTATATTTTCTGGCTGTGCTCTAGTGTACTTCGATTGGCTATAACTGTCCAATGGGAATGATCTCCGACATACAACAATCGATACAGTTTGGCATGATCTGGACCAGGCGCTTTCTTTGTAAACCGAAGCGTATTAGGGGTTTGCGTGATTAAGCATGAAACTACAAACAAATCAAGCGTTTCCACCTTCACTGTTCAGATACCAATATGGGCCATGATAATATGGCAAGCGGTTGGGATAAAATGACCCCAGTAATTTTAAGTAACACCGGAAATGTGGAAACCCTCACGATTCTCAAGCAATTTTTGGCTGAATTCGTCCCTGCGACAATTACCAGCCGATTAACTTGGCGCACGAGTATCGTTCAAAAATAGAGCGAGCCACTGACATGCATTTTGTACGATGCAGCGACCACTTGACCTGGGAATAATTGCGTTGCGAAGGCGAAACCCCCGTCGCATGCTCTGATCGAAGCAGGCGACAAACGCTAGTAGACAAGAGCTTGGCCGACAGGCGCAGCTTGTGATTGGTTGTGAAGCAATACTCTCAACATCAGCTCACTTTCTGACGTTGCCAAAACACTTCTTACATCTGGCACACCTGCCGTGTTCGCCATATCATCCCTCTCACATATAACAGCAAATTTTGTCACGTCGTGAGAAATGCTCAACTACTTTCTAAGAGCTCTTTTACGTGGTGCGCAGTTGTCGAAAACAACATGGCGTCGTAAACAGCGTATCAGTCAGTGAAAATTTTAACAAACGTCTCTCGCTTGAATTCTTTCCGCGTTCGACTGGATGTGTTGTAACTACCACTGCTTTTTTCGATGCTATTAAGCGGTGTGAGTACCTGCGACGGTGTATCGGTGTACGGTGAAACCTGTGCCTCGGTGTGTTTATCAAGCGAGATCGGCGCTTGTGCATCAACGGCAACTGCACTCGAGAAGGCTAAAATGTGTGTTTGTGCGCTGGTAAAAGTTCGTTCGCCTCACTTTCGTGTCCTTCAGTTGGATGCTGTCTGACATTTCGGATTGACAGCGTTTTGACACGTTACTTGTGTGACCTCAGGTACGTATGAAAACGTATGAACTACGCGTTGTGTTCGGTTCTTGCTTCACCACTGGTTAGCCCATACGCTTCTATTTTGTTGTGGGCAGTCTAGTGTTTGGGAGTGAAACTATGTTTGCTGTGAACAGTAGTGCTTTGTTGACGTTTCCGAGACTTGTGAAAAGGTAGTGCTTGTGTGACCGAAAATTGAAAAACAGCGTTGATAATTGTTCTGCCTTGCGAAGTTGCGGCGGTGGGGCTTGGCGTTTTTGTTTGTTAACTCGTCAGTTTTCCTTTTTGTGATAACCTTAGTCCAAGTGCCGCGATGCGATGAACCGAAGCAGCACGACCGACACTCTGTTGTCGGTCGTGTTGCTTTGGCAGCACGCCTTCACTGTTCTTCGGCAAGAACTGGAAAGTTCTATGTGCCAGCGAGAGCCCGTGAACGTAAAGCTTTCTCTGGCCCTCAGAAAGAGCAAGGCTTTCACCGCTGCCTTCCTTGGGATAAAGTTTTACGCCATTACCTGCTAACCACAGGTTTTCGAGCTCATCTGGCCATCGTTTTTCACGGCACTAGAACCTTGACAACTGTGGCTCAAGGCTAGTTTTCACACTATATCAATGGACGTTCACGCCTGGCCAGCCTTTCATTGCTATGTCACCGGCAGCTTCCAGTCTTCAGATGTTCTTCGCCTGTTCGTCCCAGAACACACTTGGTCCCTGATGACACTGACAAACACTAAACGCTGCTATCAGCGAGTTGACCTTGCGGAACTAAATTTGTTGCTATTCAGGTAGTACTTTACCTTGTGCAAGTTTTCAGTGCACTAGATGTAATGTTTCCCTATGTCAAGTTCAAGCATTACAAATTTACTACTAGCGTTATATACATACATATGTGGGATGCAGAGTTGGTGAAATGCGGATCCCAATATATTAGGTTACGATGTTTATTGACGTAGTAGCAACAGCAGGGCAAGCATGGCGATGCTGTGCTCCGGATGGTTAGAGACACAACCATGAAACTATACTTGTTAGCTTGCTCCGCCGCGGTGGTCTAGTGGCTAAGGTACTCGGCTGCTGACCCACTGGTCGCGGCATCGATTCCCGGCTGCGGCGGCTGCATTACCGATGGGGACAGAAATGTTGTAGGCCCGTGTGCTCAGATTTGGGTGGGCGTTAAATAACCACAGGTGGTCTAAATCTCCGGAGCCCTACCCTACCGCGTCTCTCCTAATCATATTGTGGTTTTGAGACGTTAGACCACACATATCAATCAATCAACGCTTAGGAACTTGGGCTATATAGCCACCTGTGGTGACGTCAGCATCCGGTGAAAAAGCGCTGGCGCTGTCGTTTATCGGACGTGCTTGTTGAAGCAAGTGGCCGTGTCACGCCGGGCTTATCATTGGCGAGACGGAGGCAGCGCAGGACTGTGCGCAGTAATTCTTATATCACCCCTACCCCCTCACGGAGTGCAGAGCTCTCAGGGTCGGTAAAAATTTGGGAGGCGTACCAGACGTCCTGATCGTGTCGTAAAGATCGGTGGCTGTGAGAGGATGCCCGTGGATGGAGTGGCACTGCCCGGTTCGTTCACCGTGATGTATGCGAGCTTGAGTTCGTCAATGGCGACGCGGACATCATTCCTGTTGAGGCGCAGAGTGAAGGTCTTGTCGTCACGATGTACTACTAGGTAAGGCCCGCTATAGGGTAGCTGGAAGAGCCGGCGGATGGTGTCGTCGCGGAGAAAAACGCGCGTGGACGGTGCCCGCTCCTTGAACACGAAAGGTGTACGCTTGCTGTGGTGGGCGGCAAGCGCTGGGCGTAAGGCGGCGATTGTGTGTCGGAGCCGAGCGACGAAGTCGGTGTGGTCTGAAGTCGTAGTGCTGGATGGCAGAGATGCGAGAAATTCAGCTGGGAGACGGAGTCATTCTCTGTAGATGAGCTCTGCTGGTGTAGCAAGGATGTCCGGCTTGAAGCTGAAGTGAAGACTAAGAATGACAGCTGGTATGGCCTCAAACCAGGTTGATTTCGGATGGCACATAATAGCTGCCTTAAACTCTCACTCTGTTGGCTCGATCACTCCGTTGGCGCAGGGGTGGTAACTGGTGGTCCTCAAGCGTTCAAAACCGATGGTCCCTCCGAGAAGCCTCAACAGATGTAACTCGAACTCCAAAAGGACTTGTTTTTGGGCTAGTTGGTGCATACTTCGTGCAGAAGACTGAGGCGCAAAAAACATAACGTGAAGCAGGAAGAGCAGGAGAGAAGACAAAACAGCGCCAACTACCAACTGGTTAATGATCGTCTAGGAAACGCACTGGAAAGTAGACAAAACCGCGCATGCGTGCACAACCAACAAACATCGCACAGCGTCATGAACAAGGCACTAAGTTATCCAAAAAATGCATTTCTGTTGCGTACAACAGAATAGATGTATCACTGATACAAGCGGCCCCTTTCTTTTTGATGTAATGGGCTTCCAAGAGCTCTCTAGCTGTTTGTTTTTTGCTCCTACCAAGAATCACCGTCCTTTCAAACAATGGCACACATCTGCAGGCTTTACAGTACGCTGGAAGATGCGCATGCTCGCTTTTGCCTAAACTATTGGCATGCTCCCTCAGTCTGTCAATAATGCAACGCCCCGTTTGACCAATATAGAACTTGCCACAGCCTAGGGGAGTCCCATATACCACGCCTTTTGCACAGCGCCTAAAAAGTCTTGTGTGCTGCTTCTGGCAGCCCCTTTGCTCATCGCATGTGATACGTGGGCACAATTGAGCAAGTTTGTTGGGAGCTGAAAAAACAACCGGAACACCATAACGAGAAGACACCTTCTCGAGGTTATGGCTCACACGGTGTATATACGGGACCACCTCAGGCTTAACCCGCTCTCTCGCCTTCGGGCACGCATTTGCATTCGACGCTCTGCCTTTCACCCTCTGCAGCAAGGATTCCACCACGGAACTAACTACAGACTGAGGGTAGACGGCCTTGGAAAGCCTTAGAAGTTGACGCATAAAACTAACTTGCATAACATGCTCACACTATCTGCGTAGTGCCAACTCTAAGCAAAGTAGACGATTCCGCGCTTCACAGTCTTTCAATGCACTGAATCGTAAAGTAACTACTCCGTCTTACTCCGAGGGAGGTACGCACAGCATACGTGACCAGCCGAATCTGTCAGGTTAAGGTCCAAAAACTGCAAGGAGCTATCTTCCGGAAGTTCATGAGTAAACGTGATTCCTTTAGCATTTGCTCTAAAAACATCTAAAACCTGCTCAACCATTACAGGAAAAAAAAGGGCATCTACTGTCAATAACAACTAAAAAATCATCTACATATCTAAATACTTTAGGAACATGTGGATGAAATGAAGTAAAAACACTTTGTAGTGCGTGGTCAAAGGATGATAAAAAGACGTCACATAAAACGCAGATCGTGTGAGCATGTTATGCAAGTTAGCTTTATGCGTCAACTTCTAAGGCTTTTAAGGCTGGCTACCCTCAGTCCGCAGTTAGTTCCGTGGTGGAATCCTTGCCGCAGAGGGTGAAAGGCAGAGTGTCGAATGCAAATGCGCGCCCGAAGGTGAAAGAGCGGGTTAAGTCTGAGGTGGTCTCGTATATACACCGTGTGAGCCATAACCTCAAGAAGGTGGCTTCCCGGTATAGTGTTCCGGTTGTTTTTTCAGCTCCTAACAAACTTGCTCAATTGTGCCCACGTATCACATGCGATGAGCAAAGGGGCTGCCAGAAGCAGCACACAAGACTTTTTAGGCGCTGTGCACAAGGCGTGGTATATGGGACTCCCCTAGGCTGTGGCAAGTTCTATATTGGTCAAACGGGGCGTTGCATTAATGACAGACTGAGGGAGCATGCCAATAGTTTAAGCAAAAGTGAGCATGCGCATCTTCCAGCGCACTGTAAAGCCTGCGAATGTGTGCCATTGTTTGAAAGGACGGGGATTCTTGGTAGGAGCAAAACACAAACAGCTAGAGAGCTCTTGGAAGCCTATCACATCAAAAAGAAAGGGCCCGATTGTATCAGTGATACATCTATTCTAACTAACTACAGATTGCTATTCTGTTGTACGCAACAGAAATGCATTTTTTGGACAACTTAGTGCCTTGTTCATGACGCTGTGCAATATTTGTTGCTTGTGCACGCCTGCGCGGTTTTGTCTACTTTCCAGTGCGTTTCCTAGACGGTCATTAAACAGTTGGTAGTTGGCGCTGTTCTGTCTTCTCTCCTGCTCTTCCTGCTTCACGTTATCTTTTTTCCGCCTCAGTCTTCTGCACCAAGTAACTCGATCTGTCGTCCTTGGTCGGTTGTTACACAGCGGGGGATGCCGAAATGAGCAATCCAGCTAGTGAAGCAAGCCGAGACGGCGTATTCCATGGAAATTCCCTCAAGGGGCCATGCCTCTAGCAATCGAGTGCACCGGTCGATGACGGTGAGGCAGTAGCGGTAGTGTCCAGCGGGGGAAAAGGGTCCTATGATGTCGCGGTGAACGTGCTCGAAACCGTCAGAGAGTTGAGGGAATGTTTCGAGTGGGTACTTGACGTGCCTGGTAGCTTTAGCGCGTTGGCAGTGAATGCAGGAGTGCGCCAACGTGCGACAATCCCGCTGCGTGGAGGACCAGACATAGCGGTCAGCTACGAGGCGTGTAGAAGGGCACGTATGCCGGGATGGCTGAGGGTTGTAGCAGGTTGACAAGACCGGAGCAATGGCGCAGGGGCATTTATGGCTTGCTTCGTCCTGTCGACATGCCACAGCAGATTGTTCTTCCCGACCCTGGAATGGGGACTTCTTTTAGCTGAAGTGAGAACATACTCTGAAGTGAGATCATGTTCTCACTTCAGAGCATGTTCAAGAGTGCGCTATAGTGATAACATGGCCACACGTGAAAGCGCATCGGCGACCATGTTTTCTTTCCCGCTGATATGTTGGATGTCAGTGGTGAACTGTGCTATGAACGAAAGTTCGTTCTGCTGAACTGGTGAGAGTTTGTCGCCGCGTTGCTTGAAGGCGTAGCTTGGAGGCTTGTGGTCGGTATAGGTTGTGCAGTTTTGCGCTTCGATAACGTGGCGAAAGTACTGAAATGCTTTTCATATCGCCATAGGTTCACTGTAGTAATCTGGCGAGCTTGTAGGTGCAGCGGTCATGATTTCGTAAGTGGAACTACCCATTAAAGGGGTGCCTTTCCGAGCTGAGAGTTTCCTGGAGAAGAATGCCAAGGGGTGCCAGGTGTTGTCCACGTGTTGCATGAGAGAATTACTGGCGGCGAAACCAGAGGCATCCGTGAAGAGTCCTAAGGGAGCATCAGGCACGGGATGGGAGAGGAGCGTGGCGGGGCAGAGCGCAGCCTTGCATTCTTCGAAAGTCTGCACTAACGTCGGTGTCCACGTCACGGGTTGCTTTCCACGTAGACCAGCCAAGGCATTATGAAGGCGCGCCTGGTAGTCGGCGGCGTGTGGTAAGAAGCGCCTATAGAAGTTCAGCCTGCCGAGGAAACGGCGAATGTCTCTTGCAGAGAAGGGTTGAGGGTACTTCTGCAAGTCAGATATGCGTTCAGGCAAGAATCCAGTTTCCTCGGGTGAAACTGTGAGGCCGAAATAATGAATGTTGGAAGCACCGAGCGCGCTCTTCTGGACGTTGACGAGCAGGCCATAGTCGTTGAGGTCTTGAGCAACAGACTAAGGTGCCTGTGGTGTTCTTCGGCGTCACGTGGAAAGATCAATATATCATCAAGATAGACGAAACAGAAGTCAAGATCATGAACGACTTCAACGATGGAGCGCTGAAAGGTTTGCCCTACAATCCTTAGCCCAAAGCCCATGAAAAAAAAATCGAACAAGCCATACGAGGTTACTATTGAAGTTTTCGGGACGTCGTCCCGATTGACAGGTATTTGCGTGTAAGCCTTCACCAAGTCCAGCACGGAGAAGACGTGACAGCCGTGAATGTGGTGGGTGAATTCCTGTATGTGGTGGACGGGGTACCTGTCCGGGATGGTGCGCGCGTTGAGGGCTTAGTAGACCCTACATGGTTGCCAGCCAGTGGTATTCTTCAAAACAACTTGGAGTGGTGAGGCCCATTGGCCGTCGGAGCGACAGGCGATGCCTTTTCAAAGCATGGCCTCGAACTCTGCCTTGGCTATGCGCATGCTCTCTTGGGCAAGGCTACGGGCGTGGCAGAAAACCGGAGGGCATAGAGTGGTCCGAATGTAGTGCATGGTGGTGTGCTGCGCTTTGCGTGACAGTCCGCTGGGGCGCGTCAAGCCAGAAACTCAGCGAGAATGGCATGTTAAAGTGAGTGATTGTCGACACTGTGGACCACCTTGTTGATCAGCTGTTGGCGGTTGTTCGCTGGCCTGGTGTGAAAAGTCCTGTTGTCACGTCGATGAGCCGGTTGTTGCGGCAGTCCGGAAGGAGGCTGTATTGAGCCAGAAAGTCTGAGCCGATCAGTGGCTTGGTGACGTCCGCGATGACAAACTTCCAGTGAAGGTCACCGTGTATGTTCCCTAGCAGGACGTGCAGACTCAGCAAGCCGTACGTCTTGATTGTGAACCGGTTAGCTGCGCTGAGCTCGAAAGATGTTAATGGGTGAGGACCTTGAAGGTGGGACCGCGGGTAGCAGCAGATTTCAAAACCACTATCGATAAGGAACCGCTGTTTTGTGACTTGGTCGGGGACAAAGGTGCACATGCCTCCAGGTTGGCAGGTTGCGGTCGTCTCCACCAGCTGCCGTCAGTGCTTCTCGTTGGTGGAGCAGGGCGGTCGTCATTGCCGAGCCCTGTCACCGAAGGGCCAATGGTAGTAACACCAGCCGTGCTCAACAAGCTGCTGTGACGACGCGGTGTCACAGTCACTGCTTTGCGATTGGTATCACTGACACGTTAAAATTTGCTCACCGATGCTTTTCCATATGTAGCAGAGTTGATGATCGATGTTGTCAATGCGGTGCACAAGCTCTGTGGTATTGAGTGGTGTGGCGACAGCCTGGATGGTGGGCGGTGACTGCGGCACAAAGGCTTCGATGATGCAGTCAGCGATCTTAGCAAGGTCGTTGAGAGCAAAGCTGGGCTGAGACTGCAAAATTGCATGTACTTGCAGTGGAAGTTGGTGAAGCAAAATCACTTTCAGCAAGGATTCCGGGACTTTCATGCTGCCCGTGAGATCACGCATGTGGCGGAGCAGCTGTGAAGGTTTGCGTTCGGTGAGCTTGGCGGACTGAAGTTGTCGCAACTTCTGTTGATTCGTAGATGACAGGTGGTGTACGAGTTCGGTCTTGAGGTGTTTGTACCGGTTGGTCAATGGTGGGTTGACGAGGATATCACGTACCTTCTTGGCGAATCAAGCATCCAATTGGGCGATGATGTAATTATAACGGGTCTAGTCCTGCGTGATGCACGCCAGAGAAAACTGCGCCTCGACTTGGATAAACCATATGTCGTGCGCCTCCGGCGTAAATGGCGGGAGTTTGACGATGACATGACGTACGTCCGTGTCTGCGGTAACTGCAGGAGTGGTGGCGCCTGCTGGAGCAGGGCTTTGTGGGATCTGGCCCAAACGCGACTGTTGGTGGCCCCGAAGTTGCTCTTGCAGTTGTTGCACTTGTTGGCGAAGAGCGACGAGAGCTTTTTGCTCGGCCATGACGCTGCGGTTAGTTCGAGTTCCGGGTCACTAGATATGGGATGCAGAGTCAGTAAAGGACCGATCCCAATATCAAACATAACGATGCTTATGAACGTAGTAGCAACAGCAGGGTAAGTATGCCGATGTAGCGCTTCGGATGATTAGAGAAACAAATATGAAAGCAAGCTTGGTAGCTTGGGTTATATAGCCACCTGTGGTGACGTCAGCCTTTTGTGAAAGAGCAGTGGCGTTGTCCGTTATCCGAAGCTCGTTTTGCCGCAAGTGGCTGTGTCACGTTGGGCTTATTAGTTGCGAAACGGAACCTGCGCAGGACTGTGCGTAGTGGTCCCCATACATACATTATGGTGAAGGGGGCAAATACATGAACAGTTTTTTTTATATTTTGATATAAGTGAGCTGTTGTTTGATATTAAAGATAGGCCTGTCTATTTACCGCGTTTCATAGCTGGGAAGGTAATGTGAATTTATTTTCCAGGAGCCAGGTTGTACTTGAGGAATTGATGTTATTTTGAAAAATTATTTCTATGAACGATTACCGCTGCAGAAGCACTATACTTCACTAAGATATATATATATATATATATATATATATATATATATTGCGGTACGTATATTTTACATGGGGCTTTAGTTTGCTTCAAAGTAATTATAGCATATGTTTTGACTTTCACGAAGTGATACCTTCGTCAAACAACTATTAGACGTGAGTGCTTTATAGATTGTTTTTAAATTTATTGTTTTTGGCCCTTCAGATATTGCAGACTTTATTAAGGTTCTGTGGTGCACTGATTGCGCTGACTGGCACATAAAGCCTCCTGAAGAGTTGGAGCACTTGTAAAAAATAGGAAAGACATGTGCTCCGTAAACGTGTAAGTCTATGTCACTGCTGGGACTGTTATCATTCAGCGGCTCTCAAAGTGGCCTGGAAGCATGCATGGAAGCCTTATCTGGAAGGACTGTAATCTGCTTGAGAGCTTCGAAGGCACAAAACTGCCTAGCGGCAGGTTGCAAGGTTAGTTTTTTAATCATACGCTTAAATGAACACTACTTACTGTGAACAAATTCCAAACCTAAGCATGCATGGTTGCTTGCAGTGGATACATGTATTCTCACAAATAATACTTATTGAACAATATTAGAAAAATTTTCTTAGATAATTGAGAATGTTTAAAGTAGAAAGCCTGCAGCCTATGAATGAAACTCCAATCATCTGAAGTTTAAAAGCTCGTGCTTTTGAACGAGAACAAACACTTCGATATTTATTGAGCTCTCGAGCTTGTGACTCACCCTGTGAATCAAGGGTTCTGTAAGTAAATAGCAAGTGGGTGAAAATTGTTTGGCTGTTCACAACCTCCAAGAAAAAAGGCGTATTGTACAAGCCTCAGACGACATAAGCCTGGTAACTGCATCTTTTTCTTGATGTTGATGATGATGAGTGGTGTTTTTGGCACAAGGGCCATTGGATGGCCAAAGAGCACCACGTCATAGGACGAGATGTGAACATTGAATGTGTTGGGTGGCTGTATAAGGGCCTTAAAATTCCTCGCGCTATGGCGGGTGAAACCTTGAAGTAATATAATCATGACAGTTTCATAAAATGTATACGGAGAATGGGTGGTGAAAGGTTCTGATAATAGAGCACGGTGGATATATTCGACACTAGCACAAGTGCCTCATCTGCACCCTTGTGTCCAAGGGTTGCGAGGCAGGTGTTTCAATGTATACAACGCAGCAGGAACCTCTCTTGAGAGCTCACGCTACACGATGACTTGGTATATTACATTAAAAGTGCGGACATCTCTTAAAAAGCCAACACAGATTTTTGAGTGAAAAGTAGTTCCCTATCGACGAACAGAACCGGCTGAATCGGTATCTGTTGTCGGTAGGGTAATGAAAAGTGTTGTTTTCTCAGAGTGTCTAAGTGTTCACACTGGATTAAAATGTGGTGCACTGTTAGTCCTTCACAACATCTGCCTCACAACTGTGGATCTTCACCGGACAAAAGCTATGAGAGTGTCATGTATGTGCGCCCTATTTTGAGCCTTGTTAGTGTTACCTCAGTACGACGTGATTTTGACACTGGCTGCGAATTACCAAGGTGTGGCTTAATCACATGTAGTGTTTTGTGCGTGTACATCATACTTGCTCTGCTAAAAATCCCTGAGCTTTCATTGAGTGACGGTTTTAGGTCAACGGCCGGGATTGATGTGTGTGCAGTGGCAGTGCTTTCATGGACGGATGGTACAAGCTGATCCTCCATCACGTTGCCTTGTATCTCACGGTGCCCTGGCACCCAGAACACTACGACATGTATTTTGATTGTGTAGAGTGTGCATAAAATAAATTGAGACGAGGACTGAGTTTTTATTGTTTTGTAAGAGTTTGCAGAGCTTTTATCACACTCAGGGAGTCCATGTATATTACTGCTTTTTGTAGCTGTAACTGTTTAATGTGTTTAGTGGCCATAAGTAATACGTGAGCTTCCACTGTGAATATGCCTGCATCTGGGTGTAGAGGGCCAGCATCGGAAAAGGATGGCCCGACAGCACTGTAGGACCCCGAAGAGTTAGACTTAGAGGCATCTTTTAAAAACCTCAGGACACGTGTGCTTGTGTTGAAGTTCCAGATAGTATGTGTGAATGTGGGCAATGGGCGCGTGATTTGTAACTTCTAGAAACGACACACCACAATCTAGAATCTGCCACTACCGAAGTGGCAGGTATGCCGCAGCAGCCATTAAGCTGTGTTCAAGTGACACACCAGTCTCTTCAGTGAGACGCTTCAAGCGAACTAAAGAGGGCTGTCTCACCCAAGGTATGTTTTGAAACAGAGCGGAGCCCGACAAATCATTATTAGGGGAATATGAGGCGTGCTTCTTGTCTGCGCTCACTTTGAGAAAACATACAAAGGACATGTAAGTTGTCTGCAGGCGAAGTGACCACTCAATTGACTCGACGTAGAGGCTTTCTACGGGGCTGGTGCAAAAAGCACCCAAAAAAAGGCGGCTGCCCAAATGGTGGACAGGCCAAGCATTTGCATGGCACTTGGTACTGCAGACTGATATATGATCGCCCCATAATCTAGATGTGTGCATATAGAACTTTTATGGAGATTCATCAGACATTTTCTGCCACTGCCCCATGATATCCGCGATAAAAGCTTGATGACATTCATTGAATTCAGGCACTTGTTTTTGAGATGTTTAATGTGGGGGACGAATATGAGTTTATTCTCTAAAATATTGCCTAAAAACATTTGCTCAGACTTCACTGGTAGCCTCTGACCGTGCAGATCAATGTACGGATCTGGATTGGGACCTTTCTTCTTGAAAATCTTTTGTGGGTTGAGAGTGAAACAATTCTCGTCAGCCAACTTTGTTAACTTATTCAAGCCAAGTTGAAATTGACCCTCACACTATGCAAGGTTGCATGATTTGTACCTTTTCTGCACGTCGTCGACGTATATCCAATAGAACATGCTTCGTGTTATACCGGTATGCAAGGTATTTATTTTTATAATAAAAAGTGTGCAACTAAGCAAACCACCTTGCAGCACTCCCGTTTTCTGTACGAATGTTTGAGACAAAACATTTCCCACTCGGACATGAAAAGTGCGATTGGACAGTTAACTTTGAATTATGTTCAGGATATTACCTCGGACACCGAAGTGCGTGAAGTCTGGATGGATGGATGGATATGGCTGTACCCTTTAGATCAGGCGGTGGCTAGTGCCACCAAACCGTAATACTTAATGAACCAAAAACTAAATTTATTTTCCCCTTTAAATAGAGAGGTTGAGGATTCGTACTTTGCACTGAAGAGTTTAATTTTCACTCATGCCTTGACTTCAGCCACCAATCAGATAACCTCCTTCTAGTTATTTCTACCCACTTAAAGTCTCTTTTGCCCTCCCTGTCCCTAAACCTCAGTGCTTTGAAGAACTCTGCACCATCATCCTGAACCATAGGGTGAATCTCTTTACAGAACATTATCAAGTGTTTAGCAGTTTCTTCTTCCTCTCTACACGCACTGCATACGGTGTCTACCACTTCGTATTTGGCCCGATATGCCTTGGTTCGCAATAGTCCCGTCCTGGCCTCAAACAGTAGAGAACTACCCTGAGTATTATCAAAGATTCTTTCTTTGGCAATTTCCTGCTTGAAAGTTCGACAGATCTCTATTGCGCACTTCTTAATCATGCCAATTCGCTACATGTTGGTCTCAGCTTCCTTCACCTTCTTCTTAACCGATATTTCTTTTTGGTTTGGCCCCCTGCTGTTTTCTAAGTATTTACCAGTCAATTTTTTGGTTCGCTTCCTCCATTTTGTATCAACATTCTTCATGTACAAGTAGCTGCAAACCTTCCTTGCCCAACGCTCCTCCCCCATCTCTCAATCGCTTCTCAAATGTTATCTTGCTGCTAGCTTCCCTGCCCTCAAATGATGTCCATCGCATATCGCCTTGTACTCCCTGATTTGGTGTATTCCCGTGAGCTCCTAAGGCAAGCCTACCTAGTCGACGTTGCTTAATATGTAATCTTGCTTGAACTTCTGATCTCATGCACAAGACCGCATTGCCGAACGTCAGACCAGGAAGCATGACCCCGTTCCATATTCCTCTCACAACATCATACCTATTGTAATTCCACAGTGCCCTGTTTTCCATTACCGCTGCATTCCTGTTACCTTTAGTCGTCACGTATGGTTCGTGTTCCCTTAGGTGCTCGGCCCCGTTGCTTATCCATAAGCCCAGATATTTGTATTTATCTGTTATCTCTAGCATGACCTCCTGTATTCTAAGCTCACTACCTTCATTGTCATTAAAAATCATGACGGCTCATTTTTCCTTACTGAATCTGAAATCTAACCTATCTCCCTCATTACCGCAGATGTCCACCAATCTCTGCAAATCTTCCTTGTTGTCGGCCATTAGCACTATATCATCTGCATACATCAATGCTGGTAGTGCCTGTTCAATGAGTTTTCTTTGTTTGATGAAGGAGAGGTTGAAGCCCAGTCCACGTTTCTCTAATTTCAGCTCTAATCCTTGTAGATACATCATGAATAATAAGGGTGACAGAGGACACCCCTACCTAAACCCCCGTTTTACCTCTGCAGACTTGGATACCTCTTTTTCCCACTTTATAACTACCTTGTTACCTTTAAAGATATCCTTTAAAAGATTAGTGACTACATCTTTCACACCTAGTGTGTCCAGTATTCCCCACAATTCATCTTGAATCACGCTATCGTACGCTCCCTTGATATCCGAAAATGTTAGCCACGGGGGCGTGTGTTCTTTTTCTGCTATTTCGATGCACTGTGTCAGTGAGAGCAGATTGTCTTCCAACCTCCTGTGTTTCCGAAACCCATTCTGCAGTTTCCCATGCACCCCCTCATCCTCCATCCATGCCTGCAGTCTTTCCTTTATAATCTGCATCGCCAGCCTGTAGACCAGTGAGGTCACTGTTATAGGACGGTAGTTGTTTATGTCAGCTTTGTCCCCCTTTCCTTTATAGATCATGCTCATCCTGCTAAGTTTCAATCCATCGGGAGCTTCTCCATCGATTATTATTTTGTTCACTGCCTCTCTCAAAGCCTGCTTAGACTTTGAACCTAATGTCTTTATCAGCATAATTGGAATGCCATCTGAACCTGTTGATGTACTACTAGGAACCCTTTTCTCAGCCCTTTCCCACTCTCGTTGTGACAAGGGAGCCATTGCACCACTTGATTCATCCTTGTCTAATGAGGTGCATAAAGCACTTTTTTGTTAAAACTTTTCTGTCACCCTTGTTCTTATATATTCAATAGCTTCATCCCCTTCTAGCCTATCACCATGAGCTGTAGTCATAAACCTCTGCTCTAGGCTCGTCTCCTTTTTTTAGGGAGTTCAAATGGTTCCCAAACTTCGCAGCTGCCTTTCTATCTTTTTTATGTACTCTGCCAGCCACTGAGCTCCCTTTCTTCTAATGTTTTCATTGATCAGAAGGAATGCATCCCTTCTACAGCTTAGAAAAATTTCCCATTTTCTTTCAACGTCATATGCCGGTTCACCCCGCTGCTTAGCATGTCTGTGTTCTCTAAAGGCTTCCTGACGTTTTGCTATGGCTCTCTTAACTTCCTCATCTAACGAACTTTTGGGTTTGTGTCTTCTTTTCCGGGGTTATTTGTCACGTGGCTTAGCAAGCTCTAGCTCAAACAGTCTAATTATGCTCGTGTATGTCCACACTGCTTTATTGTCCTCAGTGATTACTTTTTCAAATTCTTTATTGGCTATTTCAATATGCCTTTCTGAATAAAAATTTTCCTGTAGGTGCTCATCTTGTCTCCTTCCCACTTTCACTGCTCTTCCAAAACTTAGCTTGATACGTTTGTGATCACTACCCAGACTTCTGGAGCCACCTTCATCTATGTGCATTCCCCTGAGCTTATCATACATCCTATGTGACATCAGTGCGTAATTTATCGTCGACTGCAGACTTCCTACCTCCCATGTTGTTTGCCCTTCACACTTCTCGGTACTGTTGCAAATGATGAAACCAAGCCTTTCACACATATTCATGATCATTTTGCCTGTCGGGTCGGTATACCCATCTATATCTTCTATGTGCGCATTCATATCTCCTAGTATAATTATCTCGCACTCTCCTCATAACTCCTGAATGCCATTGGATATACACTCTACCATTGCCTGGTTTTCCTCTCTGGCCTTTGCTCCCGTCCACAAGTACACGAAACCAAGGAGTGTCATTTGCCCTGCCACTTTCCCTTTAAGCCATAAATGTTCCTTGCACTCCAGCTTGACCCTTTGCCAGTCAGTACTTTTATGAATGAATGCCCGAATACCACCCCCCTTTCTGCTGCTTTCTGTTCTATTACAATATTCCCACGCGTTGTCTGCATTGTTAGGAGCTTGTTCCGTGTCCCTGAGATGTGTTTCTACAAAACCGTACACCATCGGCCTTTCTTCCCTTAGCTGTTCTTCTATCTCTTCCCACTTCAGTCTGTTCCTACCACCCTGCATGTTAATATACCCTATGTCTGAAGTGGCAGGCGCTCGTGGTTACGTCTTTTTCTGCCCCGGACTCTACCTATCTTAGATACTGGTGCCACTTTGGAATCGTATCTGTCCATACCACCTGTTAAAGAATCTCCCTGGTTGTTTTCCTCGTTACTAGGTATCCTGCACCCCGAAGTGCCCGCTTGCCCCCAGAAAAGCTACTGCGCGTCCTGCAAGTCGCCAACCCACCTCATGACCTAGCCGCCCATCGAACTAAATTCTGTCTCGTTGAAAACCACCCCACCTATGCACCTCTCTGTTTATTTCCACCACCTCAAAGCCTTTTTCTCGGTTCATCTGCTATATCTCTTGGTTTTCGTTGACAACCGGCCTTTGCAGGGTGCTATCACGCATTGGATGCTAGTCCTGCTGTATCTTCATTTAAGACATCGTTTAGACCACCTGAAATTATCACGAGGTTTCGTCTATCAGCTTTAGTTTTGAGTTTTGCGCTCGCTTGCCTCATGACTGCTTTCAGCTTGCGTCCTGGGAACGCCCCTACTGCAACCCTCTTGTCACCTCTTACCCTCTCTTTGATGGCTTCTGTGCATCGATTTATATTCGAGGCGATTATCACATGATGTGAATTTTCAGCTGAAGTGTCCTGCCCCTGTGGGTTAATTGCACCTGTGACGCCGGCTGCTTCGTCCCCTCCCAGCCCCACCACTACTTCGCTGAAGCTGGGCCTTGCGACAATTGAACCGGCTGAACCTGTTTTTTTTTAACTTGCTTGATCTTTCTTCTTCGCAGTTCTGGTTGCCCGTTCACTACTGTTCTCTCCGTAGGCCGCTCCTCTGTTCCCCTTGGCTAGTGCTTCCTCGGTGGACTTCAGCCTTTCTCCTATAGCCCTCGTTTTCTCTTGCTCTGTCACCAACGCAATCTCGAGTTCGGTGATTCTCATCAGCAGGTCACTCTGGGCAACCATCATTTTCTCCATTTTTTCCTCGACCTCACATTGCCTACACTTCGCGTCAGCCACTCCTCTTTCGCTTCTCCACTTCGGTCTACTTTCAAAGCCACCCCACATCCTGAACACTTCACAGTCTATTTAATCATGTCCTTCTGACACCAATTGTCTCTATGACTTGTCTCACTCAATAATTACAAAACTCGAGCCCTGCCCTACGAAAAAGAGAAAGCCTAAGCTCTCCTACAAAAATTTGCATGTTCAATGCACGTGCACCTCCCCCGCGTGGTGGCGAAAAAAAAAACAAAAGAACAAAAAATTCAAACACGCACACACGCACCAACTAATAAATACCTGGTGACGGACCTCCGAAAAAGCCGTACAGTAAAACAAGTGCTACAGGGATTTTAACTGCTGTCTTATAATTATAAAGACAAGCTGAAAACGTGCAGAACAACTTATCTGCGCAGTTGATCGGGAGCGCTCAAAAAACACGTCCATCCACCGTGACAGTCCGAACCGAAACCACTTGACAGTCCGAACCGAAACCGTATTACCCCAAAGCGCCATCTGGTGTCATAGGCCTTTTCTATATAGAGAAAGGAAAAATTACTTGTGGAGGAAAGCATCTCAGATCTGTGCCTCAATGCTTACCAGGTGGTCAATGGTAGATCTGCCTTCTCGATACCCGCATTGGTATGTATCAAGTAGGCTGTTAGTTTCAAGCAAGTGCACGAGTCGGCGATTTATAATCTCTTCAAAAGGCTTGCACAGGCAGCTTGTCAGTACTATGGACCTCTCACTTGTAACGGAGAATGTATCTTTGCCTTCTTTCAAAATGGGAATGACTATGGCCTCTTTCCAGCTTGAAGGAATGTTGCCGAAAAGCCAGATGGCATTGCAAAGGCAAAATAAGGTTTTTGCGTTTCGAGAGGTAGGTTCTTCAACATTTCCTAGACCACACGATGAGATCCTGGAGCAGAAGGGCTGAATCAGGTTAGAAATGCCCGTAGTTCAGCTAGGGAAACACGTTGGTTGTATGCGTCGCATTTAGTACATTTGGTATTTAGTTTCTGCTTCTGCACCCTTGCCTTGCAGCGTTGAAAATCTTTGCAGTAGTGTGACGAGCTGGATACTTGCTTGAAGTGTGCTCCTAGAAGGATTGTCTGGTCTTCCAAGCTGTCGCCATGTGCGTTCATCAAAGGGAGCCCATATGCTTGTTTTCCTTTTACTCTTCTCACCCCGTACCAGACCCTGTACCAGACCTTGCTTGTCTACGCGTCCTCCTGCCCTGAGGTATTATGTTCTTGAAATTTGTGAGATTTTCTGCCTTCGATGATTCTCGAAGAAATCTCCACGCTTTGTTTTGTTGTTACACGCTTTTTGACACTCGTTGTTTCGCTGACAGACACATCGTTTAACAGATAGTTCACTTGTTTGTGGAATACATATAGTGGCAGTGTGAATTAAAAAGGGCGTGAAGAATTCCACAGCAGCCACTATGTTTAACGCACACAAGTCGTTAAAGGGTAAGAGAGTATCTTTCCGAAACTGTCCCTAATTGGCTTTTTCGGTCAGCCATTTGGGTACCTGTGAAGGACATCCTTATGATGTTGGTGTACTCAAGGCTACCGGGATGGTCACTTCCATAAGGATTATTTATGGTTTTCCATTGCAGTAGGGGTAGAAGCGATGGAGATGCAATGATCAGGTCTGTGGAGGAGTAAGTATTGTTAGCAAGGCTGTAATATGTGGGCTGTTTCCGATTGAGGAGACACGCTCCAAAGAAAAAAAAACTTTTCAATGAGGTCACCTCGCGCATCACAACGAGAGCCACAACATAGACTAGTAAGCACATTTAAGTCACCTGGTACAAGATAAGGTTCAGAAAATTAATTTATCAAAGACTGCAATTCATATTTGTGCAGTTGAAAATGTGGATGTATGTATATAGAGAAAATGGTGACGAGTCTAAAGATTACCACTCGAACAGCCACTGCTTCAAGAGACGACCGAAGCGGCAATTGCGTGCATGGAATCCCTTGATTAACTATAACGGCTACACCTCCAGATGACACCATTTCATCATCACTGTCCTTTCGGAAAATAGTGTTGCTAGGAAGAAAGGTATGTGTTTGGATTTTAAGTGTGTTTGTTGTACATACAGCACTTTGGCAAATGTTTGCATAAGAGTTCTTGAAGATCGTCAAGGTTCCTGAGAAGACCCGTGACGTTCCGTTGTATAATTTGCGCGTTCATCATGAAAGTAAACTAGCGCTGTGTGTATAAGAAATAGGGTTCCGTTGTTTAGAGGGAGGTCTTAGTTTAGGTAACATAGCCGTCATTGGGCCCTGTTATCGACGTTTTTGTCTTCTTGGCACGGTCTAAGAAGCTACGCCGATCTTTGAGCACCAGGATTACCGTGGTGTCCATTGCCTCCTGGGAGGCACTGAATGCCCGCACGTGCGGGCTGATGGTTCAGCTTTCGGACCTCGCCTGGTGTGACGAGAGCTTGGTACCTGATGACCCTGGGGTCGCTGGTATCTGTTCGCGAGCTGGCGGAACAAAACTGGGCTGCTTCCGCCAAGGTGGAAGGTTCCACAGCCGACGGCTCACTTTGTGCTGGCCGAAGTAGTGGTGGGGGCTTGTGTGACGTTGCCTCCCGGTGTGCCGCATCAGCGTAAGGTGTTTTCTAGAATGATGCGCATCTGTTACGGGCTTCCTTAAATGTGGCGTTTTCTTGTACTTTAAGCGTGATAATTTTTCTTTCTCTAGTTTGGCCAGGAACGGGAGCATGCTGCATGATCATCGTCAGAGATGACGTAGAGAGATGTGTTAGTACACTTATCAGAGGTGTGTCTTTGGTCTCCACATTTTTCGCAAGTGTCTTGGCCTCGGCAGCTCTGCGAGCCATGGCCAAATCTCTGACATTTGCAGCAACGTCTAGGGTTTGGAATATATGGGAGAACGGTGAGTTTAATTTATACCCTGTCTCAATGTCTGTAGGTAATACACAAGATGCAAATGTTAAAATGAGGTGCCTGGTAGATGTTTCCTTGCCGTCGCGTTTAATGACGATTTCTTTAACTTCAGTTACATTCTGTTCTTTCCAACCTTCAAGGAGTTCCTGTTCGGACAGGCCGAGGAGGTCTCCTTCTGAAATGACTCCGCGTGAGATATTGTTCGAGTGGTGAGGCGAAACGGATATTGGGATCCTGCTGAATGCTGTTAGATTGCGAAGTTTCTCAAATTGTTGTCGCTGAGTTAGTTCAAGCAGGAGGTGACTGCTTGGCATCTTAGTTACCTTGTAACCTGGTCCAAAGACTTCTGTCAGCGACCTTGAGACAAGAAATGGACAAATTGATCTCGCTTTTTTCTTCTAAGTTTCACAGTGAATTACAGGAAATTTTGGGAAGAATAGGCCAGGGCGGTTGAAATATACTAGTCCTTCGGTTCGCACCCTTTTTTGAGAGAGACGACCAAGTAGTCAGGGAAATGAAGGTGTTCCCATAATAGTTTGGATGTTTCGGCAGCAGTGGCGGCCACCCACAATAGAACCCAACTATGCGACGCTGAAGCGCTTGTATATGACTGCTGACACCAGCCGTACATTGCCACTATTAAGCAACTACAGAAGGTTAACCTTCGCCCCCAAGAAATTGGGAAGTAAATAGAAGAAGATGGCAGGACAGATACAAAGTAGGAGATAAGGACGAACATCTTGAGTGAGAAAAAGGTAGGAAAAGGCGCCTGCCGATTTCCCCTGGGTGGGTCAGTCCAGGGGTGTGGTCTACGTGAAGCCGGGGCCGAAGAGCTGTGTTGCCTTTGTCGGGGGGCCTTAAAGGTCCAATCAACCGGCGTTGGTGCGACCGCCCGGATCGCCTTTTTCCCGGACACGGCAAAGCCACGCACGGCTAAGCGTGGAAGAGAGTCGAACCCCTCTCCCCGCCCCCCCCCCCCCCGTAAGCTCGGGTCCGGGGCGTCGCTACACACCAAACGCCTGCTTACGCAGACGCCCCTTCGGGGTTTTCCTTGATCTAGCTTTTTCTCCCTCAGTGCTTTGGCATGTTGTGTTTTAGCCGAACGTGTTCATCACGATTGCATAGTGATATATAGTTTCTTTTCTACTAATTGTACCTGACCTAAGTGTGCATCGTTGATCTCTAACGGTGACGCTTGGTGTGCCTCAAAGCCATGGCTCCTCATCTCCTTGGCTAGCCTACTTAGGCAGCAGGCGATGCAGCCAGCACCCATGCAAGCCAAGTCATGGAGCACTTCTTTGGTGTTCTGTGCAGGACACAGCATATCCATCTGGCGAGACCCTGACATCAGTAATTATGGTGAGTGTTGGTTGCACTTGTAAGAGCCCGTTGTGTGTGTTGCGCATTATTCTTTCCCGCAATAAAGTGCATTTTTGAAAGGTTTTTTTCGTTTGGAATAATAGATGTGAGCAACAAGCACACTCATGATCCACAAGTGCTTTGTCTCTTCCAGACTACTTATTTGCTCCTATACGCTGAATTGTAGCTGGCTATGTTAGATACCTTTATAGTTATGAACCTCTCGCACCTAGTGTAAAGTCGAAATAGAAGATACATTATTGGCATAATATGTCTGGCAGAAGTTTCATGGTTTCGTATATAACATTGTAGTTTTGCACTTGTATCATCATAAAATATATGTCCAGTCTTCACCAATAGTGTGTGTGGAGACTTCCTTTTTTTTATTATTTATGCATGCTTGTCCAAAGCTTGGGAAAATAGGACATATGTAAACATGAGCCCATATTTAACAACTGTGCACTTTTGAATGTAGCATGATTGTAACGATGATCTGTATTTTCCTAAGTTCCATCAGTAACAAATGATCAGGTGCTGCACGGTCATGTACAGTGTATTACGAACCGAGCAAAGAAGACCAAGTAGAAAGAGACAGCCAGAGACTGTGTTCTCCTGCTCAAAGTTTACGTCAGCAAAAATAGCACACTGCGATGTCTGGAGCAGTTTCAATAGTATACGTAGTAAGATTCTGTGCAGCTGCAGTTTAACTTCTTAAAAGTGCATTATTCAGCAATTCCTTTGCGCTTGAGCATTCGAAATTCATTAAAGTTTGCATAGGAAATACGAAACCATGACACTAATTTATAGCACGATGTAGTGGTAGTGTGCAAATTAATTTGAGCAGAAGTTTTTATCATGCATGTCAATCAAAGTGTCTGCGTGTTTCTGCACTTTACCGTCATAGAAATCAGCATCCATGTTCGGCAATAATAACTGTGTTGTATTCATTGTAGCACAGGAAATAAAGCCACGGATGCAGTATTCTTGTGCTTCGTCGATATAGTACTTCAGCATACACTCATTTGTATAGCACTAATGACGTCATGTGTGTATAAGCTCTGGGAAGTGCTTCTATGTAGAATATTTTATTTAGAAGGAAGAGGATCATCACTACTACTAGTATATCTAATACATGGTTTTAGTATCTGTGCAATGTTATCCCACTGCCTGTCTGTCCTTCAACAGTCTACTGTGTTTCTATTATGTAAGTGTAACTTTTTTAATGTGCTCTTTGCTCGGATAGGTTCGTTCATATTGTAATAGTGTACTATATGCAAATGACTTATCATCAATGCAGCTTTCTTTATAGTAGAATTAAAATATTTATTTTGTCATATATGTAGCTCTTAAATGGATTTACCTTTCTTTTCCTAGGTGCCTGTCCCATTTTAGCCCTACAAATGTACAGGTATACTCTAATATTGAAGCTGTATTATTTAACCTCTTGCATTAGTGGAAGTAGCATTGTGATTTAACCATTAATACTATTTTCAGATGAGCTGTGAAAACTCTATGGAAAAGTACTTACAATTTTTTAACTGTGTGAATGTGAATGTTCTTAAGTTCTTTCATTGTGGTTTCTGTTTCATGTAAAAGACACATAATTACTTCGTAGCAGCATAGTATTTGTTGTGGCTTTCCACATATGTGCTGAAAAGCACTGCAGTTGAGGCCAGCAGCAAGACATAAATGTAGTGCACTGGAACATCACCTCACATACTTAGTGTACAGTCTTTACCCACCACTGAACTGTTTCTTTTTTTTTCAAGGAGACTAACAGACAGCTGTGTGGGAACTGCGCTGATGTGCACATTTTGAAGCCATTTTGAGGAGTGTTTATTGAAAACGAAATTGGGTCTATAGCTGTCACTATACGCACTGTTTGCACCGAGGAGCATAGTAGCTTATAATTGTATTATTTTTTTATGCACATACTGCAGCCCATTAAGGGCTATGGCAGGAGTGGGTGAAAAAAAAACAGAGCAGAGAGTTACAAAAGTACCACTTCCGGGAACACACTACAAAATAACACACGAACAAAATACAATATACATGGCAATTCCATTCAGTACAAAAATAAACATCCAATGAATGGGCACTGCGGGACGTACATATTAATAGAACAAAGCAAGGAACTATTGGTTAGATACGACTTCTAAGAGAAGGCAGGAATTGATTTATTGGTGCACTCCTAATCTCACCCGGCAGTAAATTCCATTGTTCTATGGTTCTAGGAAAAAAGCTAAATTTGAATAGATTGGTGTGTGCGTGAAAAGGGGCGAGGTTTAGGGCATGATTATTTCGAGTAACGGTTGGCATAACCATGTATTGTCTAGAATTTCTTTGCGCTGTGCCGGCTTTTCAGCCCAAGTGTCCTAACAGGCTTGGATACTGTGTTGTGAAGAGGCGAATTATGTCAATAAACAGACTACTATTATAGACAAGTGCACAACTTTGATGCACAGCCCTTTTCTTCAGCATGGCATTGTCCGGATCTTTCTTCTTGTGTTTCTTTTAAAAGTCCTTTTCACTGGGAAGCTGTATAAAATATGCATCAAGCTTTTCTAAGATGGTTCGAGAAACACCAAGCTCAGACATAACTGTGCTGGGGGATTTCTCTCGTAAGTTACTTGCTCTATATTCAATATGAGTTTATTAGAATTCTTGTTTTACAGCCGTTTATCTTAATATTTACATCTCAATGTGTGTATGTATGTATGTACGTCTGTATGTATGTATCTTTTAATGACAATTCGTTTATTATTGATGGGTGAGTTTAGTAAGGATTTGATAGAACTTTTTTCATTCTTTTTCTTCTGTGTCATTACCCTTTTTAATTTGTTTTTACTACATCGACATGACAGGTAGCGAGAGGGAACACACAAACTAATCGCTGTGTTTGTGTCTTCTCTCTCTGTCCATGCTCTTTTGCCTTGCTAGATGTAGTGATTCCCACGAAATTCTCATAAAAACGTGTCCCGAAAAAGGCAGTCAACTTGGCCACAAGTAATTAGCTCACTGCATGTCTATATTTTTTTTAAACATCGTGATGACTGACCACTGGTCGAATATATGATATTGTTATTTTGGCACTGGGCACTCGATAACAGAGAACGGCAGGTGAAATTATGAGCCCTGAATTATGTAATTTATGAAAGAGCACAACACAGCGCTTTTGGGTCGAAACGAGAGTAAAAGAAAAGAGAGCGCAAGCCACCTTTTCAAGAAATAAGTACCCGCTGCCACGCATAAACTACAGCCAGGCAACCTCTTAAAAAATGGCAGCATATCAATGGGGTGAGTGATGGAGAGTGGGGCGAAACATCCGTCCATCCATTCCTTCTTGCTTCTATTCGTCCATGCGTCCGTCTGTCTGACTGTCCGTGCGTCCATCTGCCCATCCATGCGTGCGTCTGTTCGTGCATCTACACGTCCATCCGTGCGTCCATCCCTGCGTTCGTCCACGCATCCACCCCTGCGTCCGTCCACGCGTTCATCCGTCCGTCCAGCTATCCCTGCGTTCGTCCATGCATCTGTCTGTGTGTCTCTTCGTCCATCTAGTCAACAATCCAAGTACCACCATCTCGCATCTTTTCATCATATATTCCGCATGTAGAAGCACCGCCATCCAGTGGACATTCCAAGGACTAAACGAGAGGTGGCACACACACACTTTCTTACGGCTTGCGCTTCGTGTCTACTTCCCACCTTAACTACCTCGACTTCATGGTATATACTACTTCACCGTATTCTAGGCACTGCGGCCCAATGCTCGCTAAAGCTCTCTAAAACCAAGGAGATTACGCCCAGCGAGTATAAAGTAGCAACCCTTTCTTGTCAAATAGTGCTCAATGTACATGTCAATGGCTGCTAATAGGGAATGAAAGACAAGAGAATTGGGCGTTTAGTTAACACGCACGCTGCCAACTTTTTATTGTTCAACAACGCACAGGAGAAATTTCCCACTGGCACCACTTTGCAGGTCAAAGCGAAAGACAAGTTATGCACTACTACGAGGAACGAACGGGTGCCGCTTAAATAAGCTGCACCCCTAAAAAGTGCTCGGTGACACTGCGAATCAAACGCAGTACCTCCTAGATTGTAGTTTAATGCAATAATAACCACTCGTTCAATGCTGCAGTGTTTGAGATGAGTGCTTGCCACTGTAGCATTTACCCTATTGCTAATAAATCCTTCGAATGACGCCAAATACAAAACGTTTGGTGAACCTAATCAAAATTACGAAAAATAATTTGAATGCATTCGCCCAAGGCTACTAGAAGGCATAAGCCATCAAGTGTAGCTGTATGACCGTGCGCTATTGTATATTACTGTACATCATATCGGGATAGCCGGCCTTACCGTAGGCTATCTTCCCATATTTTGTCAAATAAAAAAATAAAAATATTTTGCCTATGACAACGCTAATCAACTATTCTGAATTCACTCTCACTGGCATCACTTTCGCTAAATCAATACTCAGCTTGTTTCTATTATCGTTATTTAAGGAAGATTTTGCTCATTAACTCACAACTCTCCTAAGAAGCAATAATTCTCACATGTAAAGACATTCACACTTTATCTCGCTTTCTGTGTGGCTGTCGCTCCCATGAAGCGCGTACTCCACTTTGTTATGCTCTCCAAGCATCCGACGCTGCTTTGCGGAAACTTTCCTTGACGTCTGCTCGGCCAGAAAATTGTCTTTAATATGTATCACCTCGATTTCAGGCTTTCTCGGAAACGAAACAAGAGTCTCTCTCTCTCTTCGTCCTTTTCGCACGTGTGGTAACGTATCTTGACTTTAAGACTCGTATACACATCCAATACCTTGTTTGCTCACTGAAACACCGCTGGACGAAATAACTGCACCGTGTTTTATGAAAAGCATTCGCACTGAAACACCTTCCGACGAGTCTCCCTCGTTCTACGTAGACACATACCAAAGCGTAAGCGTATGCACGTTATCGCATTCCTGCTTTATCAAAATGCTGCGGTGCATGGAACATGCAAAGTTGTGCTCACAATTACATTTGAATAATGCTCTTCTATATTCTGCAGAGTTCGTCTGCAGGCACAAAACCGCTCCTGTGTCTTGTAATAAGATTACTGTAAGAAAGGCAACCTTTGACGTCTAGCTTCAAAACGTCCTTACGTTCACAATTAAACCGTGCTCGATTACACCAGATTAGTTGAGTAGCAGCGCAGCTTCAAAGTAACTGGTCCTGTTACAGGGGCGATGACATTTGGGGCACATTTTTAAACATTGCATGCGTCGATTTTTGCGTGGTTTTATTGATGTAGGGCACCTGGAATGTTGCTCACTTGTACTTGGCAAGATAGTGCATGGATTATAGCCTAAGGCCATCGAGCAATTTCTTTTTTTAGCTACGGTCATAGATGAAACGCGAGCGCTTGGCTTCGCACAGCACACCCAGACGTCTATTACAACTCGGCATCGTGTAAGCGCTGTAGCAGACGTCCGCGCAAATGAAACTGAGCTGCAGCAGATCATTAGCTATCATCGTATACTCTCGATGCTAGACGCTTTGCATGCTACCTTCCTAATATCGGCACACACTTCTTTGTTTCCTTGCCGTTTCATTGACTATCGTGTGTCCTCCTCGCCCTCTTAAGCGCCGAATAAGTTAAGTTCGTACCCACACTATCGTGATCCCTCGAGATAAGATAATTCTTGGCTAAAAAATTGTGCAGCCAAGAGAAAGTTTTGTGAATACGGCCCCAGTTTCTTATGTTGCGCGAGCTGCCTAAAGGGCCCCTAAACCACACCATGTTCAAAGACTGAACAGTTGTTTCTTTTTCACCATCACTATCCTTCTCACAAGCCCCATCTTTTCCTCGCCACTTTTCTTTCTTCAGAAGAGATGTGGAATGCCTGAACTAAGGTTTGCGCCACTTGGAATTTTCTGTTTTTCGACCACACGCTGTTATCTCCGTTTGCGCAGTCGCAACAGCTGAAAACGAGATGCAATCAATTGATCACGCGCTATAGACCCATTCTATGTTTGTAAACGCAAGTAGGCCGATGTCGACATTATGGTTAAAATATTGCGACGTCCGCACGTAACTTACGCCATAAGCGCTGAAGGCTGCGATGTGCGCAAGAAACAATACTAAGTTGTTATACGCTACTCGCATCCAACCGCGACGCAGTTTCTCAGCATACCGATTTTCTTCCTCGTTGCTTGACTAAGAACACCTCATGCCCCATTGAAAACCCAGCTGAAACCGCGGTAGGCAGAGCGTCTTTTGCCTACAAAGACAGCGCTACCGCATTTTTGTGACGTAAGTCCGGTGCCATTTGTCTATAGTCCCGCGAGATGAGGCAGAACGGAAACGCGACGGCAGGTTATAGCAGGCCGGGTGGCAATTGACAACAGATATGCCGCGTACATAGGCCAATCAAGATATTCTTTCATTCTGGTGTCACGTGAACGATCAGTTGGTGCCAGCAATGGTACGGCAAAGATTGGATACCCCGAAAGAAATAACACGTTCGTGCTTCGTGTTTCAGGGTCTGTTTTAGGAGCCCTTTAAGAATTAATCCCATTTGGTCATTCTGCCACCTGGAAACTGAATAAATTCACGATTACTCTGATACTCTTTCTATTCCAACTAGTGTTTCAATGCTACTATTGGTGTGTGATACGCAGGAGTAACCATACCAGTAAATGACTGAAACAGATTTGCCTTACAATTGCAACGAAATAACGCGCTAGGATTGATTACGCTGCTCATAAACTGACTACCGTGCAACTTCACTACGCAGAAAGTGATACTGATATGCCATATGTTCGGTCATTGATGAAAGGCATGAAGGCGTTTTTGTTTAGAAACATTACAGACGACAGTGTTTTTCCGGGCATGCACCAAAATGCGTGGCAAGTTTTGCAGAGCGGAAACAATTTAGGCGGGTACTGTATTTTTACATTACCAGACTTTTTTGATTCACTCCGGTGACGCTGGCCACCAGCTACTCATCAAAATAGTATAGCATACTTAGAGTAAACAACCTGTATCTATTTTTTTATATTTTGTAGATATCAGTTCAGTGGAAACGCGAAAAGACAGACCAACAAAAAAACGAACACATTATAATAATGATTCTGCTCCCAAACGGTAGCATAAACTACCGTGTTTGAATTCAATACCTGCCTCCAGCTCGCTTGCAACACTACAGAGTTTATCTTTCCTGACAAGAGTTCTTCGTAGTCAATAACTCACGGATAATGCACCGTGTGTGTCATCCGTCTTGTCCCACCAATGAGGTTTTATGTTTTGAACTGGTACGGCAACATCTTGGAGAAGTTCATGCGTGATATCCGGCCTGATGCACCGAGCCCCGATGCGGGAGAAGCCAAGTACGGCGTCGCATTGAAGCACGCTCTGGCTAATTAGGCGAACCGCGCTCAAGCTATGCCTGCCACTCGACAAGAAAAACTAGGCTTTCTATGCGAAGTTAGGGATTTATACACACTCCAGCCAATTACTTTTTGGGGAACACGCATATGTCATACACCGAAGCTGTGACGTCATGATGTCAGGATGACGCCTCGAGGGCAAAGTGAAAGACCGAGAGAGTCGCTGAAAATAGCTTGGGAATGCTTCTTGAAGAACTTCCTTGACATACGTGTACGATGGCATTGTTCGCCATAGACAATCTTTGCGCACAGTATCACGCATGTCATTGTTAACTTGCCGTACATGGTTCACGAGATGCTAGATGGACTCCTTAATTGTGCGCCCCATGTATCAATTGTTACTCTAGTGATAATGTGAGCTAAGCGATATCTACGTGACAGAACACTGTACAAGTGCTACAGCGATATACGTTTTTTTTTTCTTTTCTTGATACGGGGTGGTTGCAGTCGTCCCTTTTAATTTTTCTTTAATTTTTAGCTCAAGAAAATCCAGAAGAAAAAACAAAACATAATGAGAAATGAAACAAAAAAAGACTTGCAGAAAACACTAACGCGGTCATTGATTCTAGCTCTGGGAGCTTGAGGAAAGACCCATGCATCACCAAGTTCAGAAAAAAAAAAGGAAGAAAAAAATGAAACTCATAACAGATATTGTGGAAAGCCTCGCTTACTAAAGAGGACAGGGGCTTGTGTCAGGAGAGCAATGACAGACCTCTAAGTTCAATATCCTTAGATTGTCGAGGTAGGAAACTTGAGAGAAAAACACTTAACTTTATATACAGTGCCAAACTTATAACATTTATTTTTTCTTTTCATTGTTTTACGCCAGCTGCCTTGAGAGCCTTCTGTATACGATATAGAGAAGCACGGGAGGTTGAGGCCAGGCACTAACATAGCTGGTATAACGCGGCGCACTTTAAAGTAGATGACTGCTTTGCACAGTGAGTGCGCTATACAGGTTCCCAACCTCTAATGCTTTTCATCTGAAGACGCCGGCTGGATCGTCTCGAAGCCGCTCTTCTCTAACGGCACTCGCAATGAACATCTGAAGTCTGGCACCCGACAGGCTCAAGGACCACACAGTGAAAGATGATAAGGTCCTCATGCAGGCTGTGGCTATTCGTTTGCGCAAAGACTCTCAACACTCTGGTCACGGCGCGACGGCCGTCGAGAACCCAGGCAGAGCACGTGCTGCGTACGTACACCTTCGCCTGCCGACAAAAAAAAGCACACACACGAAAAAAATCTGCTCTAACGCATGGAAACGAGCGCACGACTAGGGTGTGAAATGTGTTATGTTTTATATGTACATTACACTTGTCTGATAAAATGAACACGCGGCTAAAGAATACTTGATATTC
This sequence comes from Rhipicephalus microplus, assembly GCF_013339725.1. Classification (NCBI taxonomy): domain Eukaryota; kingdom Metazoa; phylum Arthropoda; class Arachnida; order Ixodida; family Ixodidae; genus Rhipicephalus; species Rhipicephalus microplus. The sequence continues at coordinate 117,560,387 of NC_051166.1, read as the reverse complement.
GCATTTTTCTCACAATCATCTGGCTCGTGGGGACGATTACTCTGCTCGCACTGACTTTTGGCATTGGTCGTTGATGATCTGCTTGCCTGCTCACTTCCCGTGGAAAGTAGCACCGTGTGGTAAGAAAATTAAGAGCTATGCCTTTAATTTACATCGTGCAACAGCTAACACATCAGAGTGATTGATTGATTTTTGGTATTTAACGTCCCAAAACCACCATATGTATATGAGAAACACCATAGTGAAGGGCTCCAGAAATTTTGACCACCTGGCGTTCTGTAACGTGCACCCAAATCTGAGCACACGGGCCTACAAAAATTCCACCTCCATCGGAAATGCAGCTGCCGCAGCTGGGATTCGATCCCGCGACCTGCCGGTCAGCAGCCGAGTACCTTAGCCAATAGAGCACCGCGGCGGGGTAACACATCACATTTCTAAAGAAGTCATTAAACTTACTTTCTACTTCAATACGACATCTGCGTCACGGTGGAATGTGGTCGGAAGTATACTACAGTAAGCAAGATATATTCTGGCAGGAAAAATAACCGTGTGAATATAGGATGAAGTTCACTCAACTGGAGGCCGAAAAGGGGGTGCCGCGTAGTCACTTCTGCCTCCGAGCACTCAAGGGGATGTCTTTTAAAGACATGGTCTCTCTTGAGATAGTTCAAAGCAAAAACCTTAATCTGTCTTTCTGTGTGTCCCTCGAAATGAATCAGCCATGCGGCCAAAGCTTAAGCACTTCATCAACGCCCAGCCATCTTGATCTAGTGGCTGCGTTCATAGTTGTGAACACTGTCCCTAAAAAGCTAATATTACGCATATCTGAAGAGAAACATCATTATCTAAGTATTAGGTGGTGTGTATTTGTAGAAAAGGCCTAGAATGCAATTTTGAAAATAGTGTTTCTTACCTTGCGCCGACAATGGGACGCTAGGAATAAAATAGCAGGTTTTTCCTATACGATTCGCTAGGGTGATACGGCGCTGCCACCTAAAAGCGGCTCTGCGTTCTACATAACCTTGGGCTTCCCAATATTACGGCGAGATGACATCGATATTTCACGCAGGGCTTCCAGACAGCAGGCAATCGTGTTTCGACGTTTTTGCAGCAAAGCATGCAGATTAATGACCAGTTTGTTTTTCTTCTCACACTCAGAGCTAGGCTTATTCGAAATAAAGACGACTGGAAGCGAAAATTGGCCCTTCCCATCAGAATAAAACAGCCATCAATCGCTCAGTGAACCCCTGTATAGAACTGCTTGCATCAAATATAGCACTGCAAATGCCTGTGCTTTACATCAGTTAGGGCACGTGAAGAAGTTGCGGAATAGGATTGTTTTTACCACGCTTCCTGAAAAAAAAAAGGCCTTTATCTAGTGCGCGTATTCGGAAGCCCATGCCACTAAAAGGAACAAAACACGGACAATTACTCGGCCAGCACTGCCAGCCTGAGTTTTAATGTGAAAGCTATATATGCTCTTTGGAAAGTGACAATTGACAGGTGGCTGTAACACCAGTCATGAATAAAAAAACAACATTATCACTAATGGCGTCACCTATGAGGTCGTCATAACTTCGCTACAATGTAGTTTACATAATGGCGTCTTCGCTTGGTCTAAGGCAGGCTGAACGCGGAGGAAGTGCAAAATCAGGTATACGGAGCGAAAGGCTTGCAATTCCTCCTATCAGGAGCAGTGCAAAACAACACTAGCTGAAATGCTGCAATCTTTCGAAAGGGGGCGACGGAGAACAACCAATTAGCTGTATGGAAATAGAACACGACTTTGAACTTTAACTTTGAACTTTATTTTTATTTCAACATTCGGGATGCTGAGGGCCGTGGTCAAAAAGCCTCTAATGGGCTTGACTGGGACCACGACCCCTTACAAATGGGCAGCATAGGCAACACTTTTATTGCAGTGACAATGTACAAAAATTTGAGCAAGCATAAAGCATAAAGTATAATAAGCATAAGCATAATAAAGCATAAGCATAATAAAGCATGAAGATTGAAAAGTAATAAACTCAAAAAATGACCGTAATTATTTCCTTACACAAACGATATCAATAAGAGAGTGTAACGATGCAAGAAAAGAAGATCGCAAGATTAGCACCAAAGTAAAAAAAAATAAAAAAAAATATGGGGCATGTGCCCATACGCTTACTACACTTACAATCAGAATAGTCACTCAAATGGAAGACGATATGGCATTCAAGTGAAACGGCAGGAGGAAGCGCAGCATTTCTTTGCCGTAGTTAGTGCGCGTGCGCGGGATAAGCCATGTGTGATTGAAACGCGTGTTATAAAGAACTTTGCGGTGGTTTAGGTTGGCAATGGTTCCTAAAAGGTTGTCGCCTTTTAATCCTGCATGGTAGCGTTTCACAAGCATTGCGCGGTAGTATTCAGGTAGAGGTAGCAGCTTCATGTCGTGAAATATGGGAGTGGTGTGACTGCGATATGGAGCATTTGCAACGGCACGAACAGCCCTTTTCTGTATGACGTGCAGTTTGCGGATATTTGTTAGAGTTGTCGTACCCCAAACCAGATGACAGTAGTTGACGTGAGATAAAAACAGGGATTTATAGATGAGAAGTTTAACTGCCTTAGGTAGCGAGAAACGCACCCGGGATAATATGCCCGAAATCCTTGATATAGTGCCACATAGTTTTTCAGTGTGTGCGTTCCAAGACATGTGTTGATCGAAAATTATTCCCAGACACTTAATACGCTGTACTATCTCAAGTTCTGAACTGCCAAGTTTTAATGGGACACGACAAGGGGTTTGTTTATTTTTCGGCCTGAAATATACAGCTTTTGTTTTTGATGTGTTAAGTTTTAAACAGTTAACGCATGTCCACGTGGCCAACTTCGCCAGTACCTCATTTGCGTCATTAATTAAGTTTGTATAATTTTCAGCAGTAAGAAGCAAGGTTGTATCATCAGCGTATATAATACATTTTACAGACGTGTCAATTTTTACAATATCATTTATGTATATACAAAAAAGCAGAGGCCCTAATATGCTACCTTGTGGTACACCCGCTGAAATTTTTAGTAAATTGGAGGTACAATTGCCGACGACTACTTCCTGCTGCCGGTACATTAGGTATGATTCAATGAGTTGTAAGAAAACACCTCGAAATCCATAGTGTGCACATTTCTTTAGCAGCGTAATGTGATTTATTGTGTCGAACGCCTTTGAATAGTCTACGAAGATGCCTAAAGTGTGTAGTTCGCGTTCAAAAGCATTTAGTATAAATTCTTTCTGTTCTAAAAGAGCATGTTCAGTCGTACGGCCTTTGATAAAACCAAACTGCGAAGGAGTGATGATGTGGTGCTTATCTAGGAAAGAAATCATACGCTTTTGAATTAGTTTTTCCAGACCTTTTGAAATTACTGGAAGTATGGATATCGGTCGGTAATTGTTTAGTGCATTTTTATCTCCTCCTTTGTACAGCACAACCACTTTTGCAACTTGTAACTTTTGTGGGAAAATTCCGGTGGAAAAAGCAAGATTAAAGATATGCTCTAATAATTCAGCAATGATATCTAATACGTGTTTGATGGGCTTAATCTGTATGTCATATGCGTCACAACACGTGCTGTTTTTCACAGACGAAAAAGCATGTGAAAGTTCACCAGCTGTTGTTGGCGCCAAAAACGCGCTCTCAGATATACTGTCAGACAAATATGTGGTACAAGCTGAATTGTACTGTTCCTTCGCTAGCGATACAAAATAGTCATTGAATAAGTTTGCTAAATCATCCTTACAAATAACGTCACCGTCTATCACAAGCTCAGTAGGCCTGAAGTCATCACCGTTACGGCCAAGAAATTCGTTTAGTCTAGACCAAGCCAAGTCTTGTTTATTCATTACATCTTTGTTGAAGATGCTGTTTAAGTACGTTCTCTTTTTGTAACGCAACAGGCTGTTTACTTTATTTCGCTGGGCTTTGAAACGTTTAAGCGTTTCTTCGTTCTTGTTTTTCAGGAAGTTTTCGAACAATTTATTTTTACGTTTTATTTCATTAAGACAACTTTTAGTCAGCCACGGTTTTTTGGCTTTGCGCGTATGCTTGAGCTGTTTGTACGGAAAGCATTTCTTGTACACCCTTATCAGTTTGTCATGGAAAATATCATAGGCGGCTTCAGGTTCTTGCTCGCAATACACGCCTGACCAATCGGTTAACGATATCTCCTTGCGAAATGCAGCCAGTGTATATTCATTAATATCTTGAATAACTATCGGTTCTCTGAGTTGGGCTGGCGCACAGTTTACGGTTTCGTTTATCAGCATAAATATAGGAAGGTGGTCACTGATGGGTGCGCTTAGTACGCCGGACAAACATTTCGAAGCTTCTATGTTAGTAATGAACATATCTATTAATGTCGCAGTGTTTTTGTCAATGCGGGTTGGGATGGTGATAACATTAGAAAACCCATTGGATTCAATAACTTGACAAAGTTCTAACTGACTTTCTGATGGCTTTGCAACATCGATATTGAGATCACCTGCAAGAACTAGTGTACTACCAGTGTCTCCAACCCAACGCAAGTATGTATCTAAGAATACTAAGAAGTTCGACTTGTTACCACTAGGAGGGCGGTATAAAACACCATAAACAAAACCGTCACTTTGTACAGTCAATATTTCATAATCATTAGTGACATGCGAAAACTCGTGAACCAGCCTACATTTTACTGAGTTTTTAGCCATCATCAAAACACCACCTCCTATTTTTGTTGGGCGATTCAAAAAGAAGGTTTCATAGCCGGGTGATCTTAGAACCTCAGATTCATCCCTGTACCATGTTTCCGTCATCATAAGAACATGAGGTTCAGAGCGTATAGTTGAAATAAGGGCGGTTATTTGGTCTTCTTTATTTCGCGCAGATTGTGCGTTGAGATGAAGGAAGGACAAGCAATTTTTTTTCGTGGAAAGTAATGCGCCTAATTTTTCGAGTGTCACGTAATCTTTGTCTGCCATCTTTCTCTTTAGGTAACAGTCGCTTTGGTCATTAACAGTGGCTATTCTCTCATTACTGAGAGGTCCTGCACGCTGGCGATGACGTGAACTCGGCTGTCCTCAGTTTTTCGCACCTTGATGCGACCATTGTCCACCCACAGAAACTTCCATTGCTTTTCTCTCTTTAGTGAGAGCGCTTGTGCAAACAATCTTTTGTTGTTGGGTGTGAGGTGGTCATTAACGTACACATTGGCACCTTGTGACTGAGCAAAACCGAGTGACTCGGTTGTTAGACGTGCCCTGCGTGCTTTACGCAAAAATTCATCCTTCTTGACCCGAGAACAAAACCTCGCGATTATGTTCGTGTCCTTTTTTGCTGGCACGCGATGCACAGCGTCGATATCATCCTTTTTTATGGGACAGTCAATTACATCACCCATTTTCTGAAGAATGGTGGCGCAATCCTCCCCCTTTTTTAATGGCACACCCTTTATCTCAACGTTGTTAAGTCGCGAACGCTGTTCCATGTCAGCCAGTTTAGCAGCCAGTTCATCATTTGATTTTTGAAGAGACTTGTTTTCGGCTGAGGTAAGCTCATGCTTCTTTTTCATTTCTTCATAAAAAGTGCTGATGGCAGAGACACTTTCACGAAGCTGTTCAATTTCGGCTCGAAGCTGTTGCACTTCGCGTGACAGCTCAGCATTTGACGGCATCATATAAACGTAACAGTGACTACAGCACAATAACCACTGGCAGCAGCAGTCGCGACAACAAGAGTAGAAGCAAAAATCAGCGGTGCAATTAATGCACAACCAACCTGCGCAAAGGAAGAACGTTGCTCAGTGGACTCGACTTCCTGCTGCCACGACCGCCACTGCCAAAATGTGGCTACACGAGCACAGTGTTGAGCCTAAGTAGTGTCTCCGGTAGGTGTCCTCGCAGTTCGTGCTTGCGCAGAAAGTTCGTTCTTTGTGGCTGTAGCGACAGGGTAGTGACGTTGCCTGACCAGATATTCCAAGTAGACGGGTCGAGAAATCCAGAGAAATATCCCGATAGCCCGAAGAGCCGAACCAGACAGCTGTCACGATATGCACCAGTCAGCACCTGCGCAAAGGAAGAACGTTGCTCAGTGGACTCGACTTCCTGCTGCCACGACCGCCACTGCCAAAATGTGGCTACACGAGCACAGTGTTGAGCCTAAGTAGTGTCTCCGGTAGGTGTCCTCGCAGTTCGTGCTTGCGCAGAAAGTTCGTTCTTTGTGGCTGTAGCGACAGGGTAGTGACGTTGCCTGACCAGATATTCCAAGTAGACGGGTCGAGAAATCCAGAGAAATATCCCGATAGCCCGAAGAGCCGAACCAGACAACTGTCACGATATGCACCAGTCAGCACCTGCGCAAAGGAAGAACGTTGCTCAGTGGACTCGACTTCCTGCTGCCACGACTGCCACTGCCAAAATGTCCTTTAGCCTACGAGCCATCTCAGGTGAATGCACAAGAAAGGCTACGACACTTCGAGTTGGTTTTCTACTATATATATATATATATATATATAGTAGAAAACCAACTCGAAGTGTATATGTATATATATATATATATATATATATATATATACAAACACACACATATATATATATATACGTATTCGCGATCGCGATACAAGCTACGCGCTAGTAGCAAATGACACATGTGCATTCCTAGGCGTTCGTGGTTAATATCTTGAACTTTTGCTCAATATTTCTCCTTTTATGCAACTGAACATACTCATAAGCTTTAGGTATACCTCAAGCATGTCTATTTTTTTATCTAGCTTGACCGTCATCACAACTATTAACACATGTCTTGATTGATGTCATAACAAGTTCTTTGATATGCTCAAAGCTTTGCTATTGTGATTTGTGATGATTCTCGCTGTAGAAAATAGCAAAAGTAAACGTTGTGTCTAAAATTCTTCTGCAGAAGTTATCTGCTACCCATCCTTAAGCAGTAGCTAAGCTACCATGCAGTATATTCGAAGGAATCAGTGGTTCTAAGTACAACCCACTCGCAATGTTCCTGGTGACTGGCTATCAACAGTAACAGCGGGAGTTATAAGCCCCACCACCCCGATATGATTATGAAAGATGGCTTACAAGAGGGTCCCATTACTTTTGACTCCCTGGGTTTTCTTAAGGCAAACTTTAATCTAAGAACATAGGGCTCCAGCAACGGACAACTATACACATACTGGTGATCGTAAAAGCCCGCCTCCTAAAAATGGGCATCGACAGAGCAATCTTAGAAGAAAGTGAAGTTTGAAAAATAAAAATGACAGGGGGCTTCCGAAAAGCGAATTCCCCAAGTTAAATGCTGTGATCATAAATTGTACGGTATGAAGTTGGTGCTCCAGCAGTTAAAATTTTAAAAATAGAAATCTAGAATAGCAATAAAAATTATGACAACATTTAATTTTGAAGCATTTCTTTGCAAATTTCAGCCACATTCAGCATATCTATCTATCTATTTATCTATCTATCTATCTATCTATCTATCCATCTGTCTATCTATCTATCTATCTATCTACCCATCTATCTATCTATCTATCTATCTATCTATCTATCTATCTATCTATCTATCTATCTTGCCGTTTACGCTCCTGGCCGATTCGATGATGGGATCTATACCAGAATTGGCATGACATAACTTAACTGTATGGCGACCATAAGTGACTAGACATAACATGAAAATCATGACACGTATGTCGTGAATGTCATAATTTACATGTATTGGTCTCGCTGCTCTTGCGGTGGTTTTATTCACATGATATATTGCAAAACAGGTATGGTATGACATGGCTGCCCGGCGAACATAAGAGACAGGCCCTAACGTGGAAATCATGATATCCATGTTATGTAAGTCATTGCTACACGCCATGTGCTCACGGTGCCACTGCGGTGGTCTCGCTAGCTTCAGATATACCAAATTTGGTACTACGTGAGGTCAATATATGACGAAGGAAATGACACATCCAAACATGTTAATCATGACAAGCCTGTCATGCCAGAATATGACTACATGCCCCGCTCATGAGGCGTTCGCGGCCGTTTCGCTACCTTTGCATATAGCAAATTTGGTATTACGTGATGCCAGTGGACGACGAAGGAAATGACACATTCAAACATGGTAATCAAGACATGCATGCCATAAAGAACATGACTTCGTGCTACGCTCATAGTGAGCTCGCGGCCATTTCGCTAACTTCACATACACAAAAATTGGTGTTACGTGATGTGAATAAATGGCGAAAGTATATGATGGGTCCAAAAATGATAATCATGAAAGGCGTGCCATGTAAGAAGATGAATACATACCATGCTCATGGTGCGCTTGCGGTCGTTTTGCTAGCTTCACATGTACGACATTTGGTATTACGAGACGCGAATGGATTACGATGATATATCACACATCCACACATGATAATCATAATATGCGTGTGTTGCAAAACATGACCACATTTTACTATGATAGTGATCTTGCCTCCATTTCACTAGCTTCACATGTACCAAATTTTGCATTACTTAACGCGAATGGACGACGAACCCAAATGTCAGGCGTAGTAAACATGATAATCATGACATGGAAGTCATCTGCAGCATAATTTACTTGCCCATGACTTCTGATGTTGGTAATACAAGCGTTGGTGGTGCCGTCGTTGCGCGACTTTACACAACCTACTTGCATCTTATCTGCATACCAGAGTGCACATAACATTTCTATTTTTGTTTACTGAGTACTACATATGTACGCCTCTTGAAGTTCTGTTGACTTTAAAGTGACATATCAACATACACTATTCATGCTTGGCATATCATCGATTCCCATTGTACGTGTGATCTGCCATTTTTTTAGGCAGAAACAGTTACTGTGATAACGCTAACGCGTTTGTTGAAGGACTATTGTATGATAGCGAAATCAACTTTGATTGAAGATACCATGTAGTAAAAGACAGCAAAGCGAAACCATCGACAATACGCTATGTACGCTGAAGGGAAATATTCACTTATAACCCATGGATTGCTTGGCTTCATTGCCTTCGAGATACATTGGATTCTGTCCGACAATGAAATGACCTCTTGAGAGTTTTAATTATTTTTCTTTCGTCAAATGTTATGCGTTTAGGGTGCTCAGATTTCCAACGATGACATTCTAGACTTGCAACACACGCGTCACCGCTTTTTGAAACAGGGGTGCAAATACACAAGTTATCCTACTAATCCCAAACGTATGACTTCTGAAGCACTAGAAGTAGTGGCCGGCTGATTTATACGCACGTATAAGGTGCTACGTTACGCTTGAAGCGCTTTAGATCCCGACGAAGTTTTTTTTCAGCTGGAAGTTATATAGAATCTCAGTCTATCAAAGTAAAGGGCAGTCAAAAGAATTCAGGATCTGCCTCTTTTTAAACTTCGCTTTGAAAATGTGGCGTTTACTTTTTTTCTTTCCCCCTTCATCCAGTAAATTCATCAATTTTTATCATCAGTACACTTGTGTTGTTGAGTTTTCTAAGCTCGTTTTATTTCATGGTTAAACCGAACTAGCAGCAGGCGTGTTTTATTGAGCTACCTAAAAATTATTTTATTTTTTAGGGTCCATGTGCATATTGCGCTTCAAACGCGTGATTCTTTTTCAGAGTCCCTGCGAGCGAGCAACTTATCTTAATGATAATAACTCAGCCCAAACAAGCTGCTAATATGTTGGCGTAGAAATATTATAATGATTTCAGGCATTCTTGTGAAGGATGGTATTATTAGGTCCAATATGACAGCATTTATTATTATTTGAATGTCGATCCATTACTCTAATTCCTAGCACACTCCTTCGCCGAGTTTTTTAGTTGAGTTTTCATCTCGGTCTGTGTTTACTCAACCTATTTCGGTCTGTATTTACGAAACCTATCACAGCCTCTTACTTTCCTGTCAAATTTATATCGGTATTTATTGACAAAAAGACCTGCATGAGTTTTACGACTATACTGTCGTAAAGTGCTCAATGCTGTTTGATTATGTGAGTCAAAGCAGACAGGATGTCAAATCACTGAGCCTGCTATTCTCAGAATATAGATGTACAGTTGTAAATATTTTGCCCGTACTAAAAAATTAACTTCCGCGTAACTCTGTAATGTGGCATTTCCTACAAGAACGAAAAATAAAGGTAGGAGGAAATGTCGAGGTGCGCTTCAAAAGCATGCCTTATTCTATGGAACACCAACTGTTGTCGTCATAAAGGACAATCATGGGAGTAGTTAGGCTACTAAATTTGATGGCCCGCATGTGTTCTTTGATCTGTCTGTCACACACAAAAAAATCAAATAGGTGCATTGCGCGTAAATACACAGGATCATCAGTGCATGAATTTGCCTGCTTATTTCGAAATACTGCAGGTTATGACAGACCAAGCAACGAAGATTGCAAGAAAGAAACGTTACGAATTGGCAGAATTTATATAATAACCGTACAATAATAGTAGCGATCAATAAAACCAAGGACCAAGCGCAGCTGTAAGTGCGTGAGCATCAATGATATACACGGGTAACTCAGCCCTTCTATACAACCCAGGGAAAAAGAATTGTTTATGAATGTTTGTTCTCAGAAAAATGGGATTACCCAGTTATTTTGTGCATGGCGAGCTTCTAAGCGGTGTCGGGTAGTCAGGGATTATGGCTAATTTTGCCGACTAACAAGTTAAGAAGAAACATAAAACATAACTTTTAGCGTCTGCACCTTATTTATTGGCCAAGATGGTTAGCCATGTTTCATTTCAGCATCTCCAATGAATGTTACAAAACACTACAACAACCACAAAATTATGACGAGCTGGTATTGCATGACAAGCCACAGCGCAAATAGCGAGGCAGGGACGAAACCCAGAACGACGAGCGTTTTCCATAGAGCAAAACATAAAAAATTAAGAGTGTTCACGCTGGCCAAAAGCGGCTGCACTACGCAGCTTCAAGACGAACGGATGAGGCAACACATCACTTGTTGCTTACAAGAAAACGCGCCTCCTAGTTATCTTTGCTAGTGCACTATACGTCGAGGCGTTTTTGTGACTGCGATTTTGGTTGTGTACAATGCGGCCTTATGGCTCTGAATCCATGTTTGTGAACTGCGATTGAATGGTGCAATATCGTCGGTCGGGATTCGGCATGAATCGAATGCGAGAGAAGTGCACATGGCGTCGACATGACGGCAACGTTTTCATACACCATGTTTATGGATATAAAGTCAATGTAAAGTACGGAAAGCAGCAGGGATACGGGATTAAGATGTGCCATAATGTGCCGAGCGTGCGTCGCGTTCTTGCCTTGTTTCGTCGGCCTCTCGGCCTGGTTGCTGCCAGGTACGAACGCCATAATTACTTTGTAGAGTGCATATCCCATTCTTCATTGAAGCTTTAAACTAACATTTCTCGCATGGTGCTGTTCGGCGCAGAAAGCTTTTTTGTGCTCTTCACTTCGCGTACTATTTTCAAGCATTGCTGCACACGAAAAAAAAAACAGGAATGTTGCGCAGTCGGTTTCATAAAAGTTGTTTTTTTGCTCAAGAATATGAGTCGCCACTCGCGTTGTCAGCGTTTCTTTGTGCCGGTACATGTACTAGAATTCACTGCATGCGTGATATTTTGTGAAAGTACAGTTATGCACTTCTGTGCACCTTTAACGCCACATATTGTTATATATGCATTCGCAAATCGCTTACAGCTCTAACGACCGCGATAGGAGAAAAGTGGTGAATCAAGAAAAATGTTTGTTAGCTGAAACTATGAGGTAATTTTTGAGTAAACACTCATGTCTCGTTAACAGCTTGCATGGTACCTAATTGCTTTGTTTGTTTGTTGTTGTTTTTTTGCTGCGGCAAGTGCTGGTGACTTTTTCGGAAATAGCGATGTGACTGTGTAGGAGAATATTTTTGCGTTGGGGGGAAACAAAACGTAACCAACATTTTCTTTTCTTTTTTTTCGGTTCATGCCGAAGTCAAATGCTGCGGAAACTACTACCGTGTCAGGCTGTGCACTGTATGTGTAGTTCTGTGCAACATGGCTCAATCTAGACCCATTATTCACATTTTTTCAGGCCCAAGTTAAATGAGGGACTACACACTACTGCGAGAGGGGCCACAGCAAAAGAAACGCCGCTCCTTCTGTATGTCACACAAAGTTTTGTGAAGCGAACATTTTTTCTCTTGCAATAGTCATCACCTTGACTTTGTGTTGAATAACATATTTGTGGTAGCAGCACACTCTCTCCTCGATAACAATGTGTTTATGAAGACAAATGTCCGAAAGAGTACAATTAAAACTGCAGTAACATTGCAGATGAGTAGGAACAGTTCTTCTGCATGTTCTAGATAGCATCTGTACGCGTGCGTCTGTGTTTAAATGAGTAAATAATGAATAAAATTCACCTCAATTCTTTGAAAACTTTGTTGATTCATTATATTTTGCTTTATTGATCAACCACACGTTTAAAGACACACACTCTTTGGCTTTTTAGTGGAAGAAATGGCTCGCAGATAGAACTCCAAAGGCTGTAAAGCGTAACACATTACTTAAACCAGCGCTTTTTTTTTTGACGCAAAAGGAAGATTAAGTATGTTAAGCATGTAAAACTCACCGCGAACCTTCTAACACGGAGACGATGATGGGAATAGATTCGCTGCCTCTCGTACGCGCGCTCGCTCGGGCAGAACGAGTGACGTGACGGGGGCAGTGAGCAGGCCTGAAAATGTTTTTCACGTGGCATTGCATGCAGCTTTGTTATCGCATGTGCATCTTTCATGCGAAGAAGACGGCTAACTCCTTTCAACAATGCTTCAACCACGCTCGTACCTAGCGCTCATGCGCTATTACTGTAGCCCGCGAGAACGCTTCTTAACTGCACTCTGAAAGCTGCAGAATTGAAGCGCATGCCTCCTAACACGCATAATATGGTATTTAAAGGTACAAGTATTTTTATTCTTATTAAACTAGCTGCAATAATTGTAGCTTTATTATTTATGAGGCTCAATAGTTGCTGTATGTCGTAGGTAAAATGTATTGATTGACACGGGAGGTTTAACATCCCAAAACCACCGTATGATTATGAGAGACGCCATAGTGGAGGTCTTCGGAAATTTCGACCAACTGGTGATCTTTAAGCTGGCCAAGTTGGTAAAATGCAGTTACGGTCAACTTTGCTAGAGTGCCTTGCTTTTCTTTATATTTCCTAGAAATCCCCACCGCGATGGTCTAGTGGCTAAGGTACTCGACTGCTTACCCGCAGGTCGCGGGATCAAATCACGGCTTTGGAGGCAGGCTGCATTTCCGATGGAGGCGGAAATGTCGTAGACCCGTGGGCACAAATTCGGGCGCACGTTAAAGAATCCCAGGTGGTTGAAATTTTCAGAGCCCCCCACTACGGCGTCTCTCATGATCATATGGTGGTTTTTGGGACGTTAAACCTCACATGTGAATCAATAAATTTTCTAGATAGCACCACCTTTCCTGCACGCTTGTTTTCTAATGTAAACATGGCAACCATGATTTAATGGGTCTGTGTGTGGCCGCAAACTCGCTGTTTAGTTATGGAAGGAAAATATGATTTGTTTAATATGTGGTGTTTAACGTCTCAAAACCACCATTTAATAATGAAAGACGCCGTAGTGAAGCGCTCCGAAAAATTCGACCACCTGGGGTTCTTTCACATGCACCCAAATCTGAGCACACGGGCCTACATCATTTCCACCTCCATAGGAAATGCAGCCACCACAGCCGGGATTCGATCCCGCGACCTGCGGGTGAGCAGCCAAGTACCTTACCCTCTAGACCCCCGTGGCGAGGCTGCAAGGAAAATAGCTTATAATGATAATATGACACTAAAATAAACACTGAACAATCGAAATGATCCTGCCAATAATATTTTTGTGCTAATAACTTTCTAAGCGCGTTTACGTTGTGAGCGAACAAATCCAAAATCAGCTGCAAGCTGCCGAAGATTTTTCAGAGCAACAAGAGTATGCAGAGTGCCCCGCCTCCATAGCCTTGGCTTTGCTGTGAAGATCAGTTATCGCCGAGTGTATTGTGGAGAACATGCGATGCGCGGGCCGATGTTATCGATTTCGACTTTAGAGGCAGCACGACGTCGACAGCGATGGCGAAAACCCGCCAATAGTTTCACGTAGTCGCTATCGCAGTAAAGTTCTATTTTAGCACGAATGCAGCCCGAGCACTCCGCATGGCCATCGAGTGTTTTATTTCAGAGTGACGCCGGAGCTAGCAACTATTTTACATACTCTAAAGAACACTACGGTCACGGTTAAATTTAGCGTATGCTTCTTTCAAGTTTTTACTTCAAGCAACAAGCGTCTTTTTGTCTTTGACTTGTAGCATACACTGGGTGTTTGTGCACAATTTTATCGTGTGTTTTCTTCTCCACTTTTAGTTGAGCAGCCAAGAATAGGGGAGCTTGCCAAATTTCTGTGGCCTATATGTTTAAGATCGAAGTGCTTATTAGCAAACTGTAAGTAGTTTGGCCATTTCTATTTTGTTATCTATGAATCTAGTCGCTTACATCCAGAGGCTCCCGTGATCGTCTCCTTTACTTCACACACAAAAACACGTTGTATAGAATGGATTTAGTGTACGCAGAACTTGATTATTATATAAACATGGTCATTGCATAAACAGGCTGAGCCTTGCAGGGGTGTCTGCGCAAGCAGGCGTTTGGTGAGTAGTGACAACACGGAGCCGAGCGAACGGGGGAAGGGGAGGGGTTCGACTCCCTCTAACGCCTAGGCGTGCGTGGTTTGCCGTGTCCAGGGAAAAGGAGGTCCTGGGGGTTGAGCCAACGCTGCGTGATTGGATCTTTAAGGCACCCCGGTAGAGGCAACACACCCCTTTGGCCCCGACTTCAGGTAGATGGCACCCGTGGACTGACCCACCCAGGAGAAATCGGCAGTCACCTTTTCCTATCTCTCTCTATCCCCCTACATCTTCGTCTTTCTCACTTTTTTATCTTTCCTGTCTGCTTCTCCCCTCTTTTTACTTCCACTCTTCTCGGCGGCAAGGGTTAACCCTGGGCAAATAGCCTACAAGCTTGGCCTAGGCGCATTGAGTATAGCAGTGTTGTAGGGCTGACGTCTGCAAGCTTTAAACATCCGCCAACTCGCGGCGTCCCCTCATTGGGCTCCATGGTGGGTGGCCACCAACGCTGCTCAACAATATACAATTAGAATGCATAAAGCATTTCCTTTGCTTAGTGATCGTGCTTCTTCAAGGCGCGTACGCACTGAAGACATCAAATTTTCAACCAGCCAAGACAAATCTTTCACACGTCCATGTTACACGCAGCGAGAAAACTAACAAGCAAGCCAACTAACAAGCAGCCAACTAACAGAAAACTAACAAGCAAGAAAACCAAGTCTCAAGGCAGGACAACGCGTCGGCAGGCGAGAAGAGAAAGCTGGTAGAAGTTATTATCAAAGATCAATTCATATACACAGGAGGCTTAAGTCTGCCATTCATATTTTTGTGCCCATAACTTTCTAAATGCGTTTACGATGGGAGTGAACAAAACCGAAATTACATGCAAGCTGCCGGAAATTTTTCAGAGCTACAAGAGTGTGTGGAGTGCCAAGAGTATGCGGAGATGCGGAGACAAGAGTATGCGGAGATTTTGTGAAAGTACAGTTATGCACTTCTGTGAACTTTTAACGCCACATATTGTTAAATGTTGCGTTCGCAAATCGCTTACAGCTCTAACGACCGCGAAAAGAGAAAAGTGGTGAATCAAGAAAAATGTTTGTTAGCTGATACTAGGAGGTAATTTTGGAGTAAACACTCGTGTCTCGGTAACAGCTTGCATGGTACCTAATTACTTTGTTTCTGGTGCGGCAAGTGCTAGTGACTTTTTTCAGAAAAAGCGATGTGGCTGTTAAGGAGAATATTTTTGCGTAGGTGGGAAACAAAACGTAACTAACATATTTTTTTTATTCATGCCAAAGTCAAATCCTGCGGAATCTAATACCATGTCAGGTATTGCATTGTATGTGTAGTTCTTTGCAATTATTGAATTTGTACTGCTCTGCAGGTCTTCTTATATTGTTGCCTGTATACTGTGTGAAATTTATACTTATGATATGCAAGCAATATTTTCGCGTGTTGCAGTGCAATGACCCTCGTCAAGCATTAAGAAAGTGGGCATGTACTTACCAATATTATCACTTTAAAATAAAAGTTTTTGCTCATCCAACAATTCTCACGTTTTAATTGAAATTTGTCCATAGACACACAGTGGCATCCCGTGCTTGCCACGTTGGAGGTGCAGCTTATAGGAAGGTACTGGACGCAAGCAAACGACGAGTAAAAAGAAAACAAAATTAATTTTTGGCCTCAGAGACGAGCGCGCACGTACAAGTGGTCTTGGAGGCTGTATGATATTCCTAGTCACAAGAAAATGGCCTTCTAGACGTGCTTTTCTGCGGTCTCTAATCTTTGAGGTTGCGAAGGTTCCCAACGACCGTTTGGAGTGCTGCAAATCCAAATCAGTTGCAGGGGCTAATGGGAGTGACTTCTCTTAACTTTTTATATATTACTCAATGCTTGTTCCCCTGTCTTCCTTTGATCGTTGTCTCGGCGCTGTGCCCCATCATCGTTACGAAACACGCCTCTTCTGGATACATTGAAGCATTCGTTTTTGTAAAGGGCCGTAACTCTTGGTGAGAATTTTTTTAACTTATGCATCGAAGTTTCAGGCTGACGTCTGTTAAGCAGCTGCTTACACGTTTTTTTTTTTTCAGATGCCGACGTTCTGCACCCAGAACGAAGAAAATTCACGGAAGTGGCTTGTGCTATGTTACCGACTGTCAAACAAATGTAAAACTTCAAAACGCAATAACCAGTTATACAAACAGATTCTTAATGCGCTGGGGGGCTGTCGAAAATCTCACGAAGCCCAAAATTACAGCGCAATTCTTTATGAGCACACGCAAACAGCCGATATTTGTAGCGTAGATATTCACTGCCATGGCGGCCAACGTTCGTCGCAGCTATCATACGCAGGAATAAAAATCACAATTTAGCCGTAAGAGCTACGTATTGAGAGCCACAGCCACAAATTAGAATGTTTACATAATAACGCTTGTAGCTTAGTCCAATCTCCACTCTCGCGTAACTAGGCAAAATTTTCGTCGAAGCGGATGTGGCCGCTTCGGGGAGCGAATAATTTTTGTTATCTATATCAGCTCAACGCAAATTGTTTAAAGCGCACCATGCATTCCAGCCGTCTAGTGATGTTTATTCATATAGCGCGTTAGCCAGTGCTCTAAACCTTGCGATCAAAGTTTGTAGTTGCTACACACGAGCGACGCAGCCACCGCGCACCTCCCAGCGGAGTCATTTCACGTTCCTTCGAAGGCGGGTCCTTTCCTCTCTCCTAGACGGGTGATTGATGCCAGGCCTCGCACATGCGAAACCACACCTAGATAATTTTAGGCCTCCTCACTTTTTTTTTGCCGCTGGCTCTGACTTCACGCATTTTTAAGAGTCAGGCAACAAGTTTTGCGCCGCATAAGCATGGAAAACGACGAATACCTAAACAGGCTTATCACCATAAAAAGGACACTTTCAGACAGAAACCATGCTTACACATTCCTTGGCAAAGCCAATACGAACGCACTGGAACTGGACCGCAATAAAGCACTCAAACCATGCTCTAAATTCACAACAACATCAACTACGTCTCTTTTCACTACAAAGTTTTCTAATGCACTCCCTAACGTAATCAGCAGCCTCACAAAATACTATCCAATATTATTAACCAACCAGAAGCTTAAGAAAATCTTTCCTGTACACCCTGAGGTCACGTACACACACAACGCTAACCTTAAAGACATGCTTGTTCACGCAAAACTTACAGCGATCACTAGGACAACGTCTGATCCATGTGGCCGGCCTAGATGCTCTACCTGCAAACACATACAGCTGACTACCAGCGTAAAAAGCACAGCATCTCATTACATTCACAAGGTTACACCGAGCTTTAACTGCACTTCAAACAACCTAATACATTTTGTTGAGTTTGCCACATGTAGAAAACAATATATATGGGTCGCCAATTCACGGATGTCTGAACGGCAACCGTGCAGGCAGAAAGCACAATTCACCAAAAGCCGTAGCCGGTCTTTCCGCCAATAGGACCCCAATTTTGACGAAGCAAAGCTTTACGGTCTACAAACTAATTGTCTGGCACCACAAGAAACAAAATACATAGCATCATGCTTAATACACAAATTTAGTTCCCTACACCCATCACAAATCAATGTAACACGTGTCAATTTGGAATCACTGAAAGCCATATTAAGATTACCGAAATGTTTACGGAGACAAAATACGTTCAAACCACAAATATACATAAGCGGTACTACATGAAATTGCTCCTAGCCTACATACCGTACTATAATGTTCTCTTTCAATTATTAAATACGAATTATAAACATGAATGCGTATATGAATTATAAACATGAACTTCGAAGCCTTTATTTTTTAGAACCTTTAAAGGAGCGCTTGTTTCCTCTTTCCTTACTTCTGAAACCACTCATACCACGCATCGTTAAGGACATTTCCAACCCAGAAAGTTCTCTGCGTCTCTTTTTCCTTTTTTCTTCTTGGCCTCTTTTTCTCTTTTTTTTTTCTTGTCTGACCCTAACATTCCGCCTACTCTCACCCTGCCTTTTCTACCCCAGATTGTTTCTTCTTTTTTGTGTGTTTCTCTCGGCGTTGCTCATTCCTTTGCATTTTCAATATTTATTTTACAAAACCAACATACCGCTATACTCTTGAATCAGTTTCGCTGAGTGGGCCACCTAGGGGGATACTGAAAGCATATTTTGTTCAATGACCTTCTCCACTTAACTCGTGCTCTTCAGACCTCATCTGGTATCGCTAACCTTCGACATCTTGGCATTTGAAAGTAAGCTGCCTGCTTCTCCCCCTGTTTTACCTGCTTTCTTGTTGCGCGTCCTATTCTTACGTGTTCGGGAACAGGCGTACGCCACTATCATCAGCAACCCTTTGTCGTGGCCGCACGCGATTACCGTCTGCCTGATTCGAAGTTTCAAGCTCTTTGGTTTGTTCGTGTCTGAAGCGGCCACCGCTTTGCGGCACACCACTGCGCCTTTACGTTTTTTTTTTGTTGTTTTTTCCTTTCCTTCTTTTTTCCACACCCTCCGGGAACACATTGAATCACTACCACCAAACTTGAAATGAATCGGGCATAGAGTTTCCTAATATACACTAGAGGGAACTCTGGCACTAGTGTCTATGGGAGCTTCAACACACGGCGCTTCAGCGAACATGATAATGATGGGTAGTACACAAATTTGTCTAATTTTGGTACTTCTGGCCTGCTTCTGGCTCCGTTGAGTTCGTGTGAGTTGGAGCAGTTTTTTCACGAAAACATAAATTAGCAAATGTTCACCGTTTGCGCTTCACAACCATATACTTTTAGGCTTGCCATTTCGAATCAAGTCACTAAGTTCAAAAGGGTTTGTTCTTTCTTTCAAAAGAAAACCGTAACCAGCAATAAACGAAGCCGCAAGTATGATTCGCCGCCTGCAAGTACGAAGACTAGGCATATGTGTGTACTACCCATCATCCCCATGACCGCTGAACGATCGCAGCGCCAGAGTACCCTCTAGTTAATTTTGGGAAACTCTATGGAAGCGAGGACTGCGCTCGTCAGCTTTATACTTCTTTCTTTTCAGATGGCAATTATCAACAGAGACACGCGCCACCACCAGGGGATTACGTCACTACTAACCCCCTTGAAAATAACACGACAAGGATGGCACAGCGCCTTTGACTAAGATAGGTCACCCTATCGAAACATTGGCCAGCCTGCCTGAGGCACTCTCACTGTTATCCATGATTATCCTAATACGTGTTTCCATCTGTCCGCTCCCATCTTCATTTTGGATTTCCGTTCAGAGAGGTGTGTTTCGCTGCAAAGACACGCCCACGCTTGCTGTCGTCGCTCAAAAGACGTGGATTGCAAAGCCTGATGAACGTTTCTGTGCCGTGTTGTTGTGCTGGTTGGCGATTCGAGAATACTGTGTGTGTGTGTGTGTGTGTGTGTGTGTGTGTGTGTGTGTGTGTGTGTGTGTGTGTGTGTGTGTGTGTGTGTGTGTGCGTGCGTGTGTGTGTGTGTGTGTGTGTGCGTGTGTGTGCGTGTGTGTGCGTGTGCGTGTGTGTATGTGTGTGTGTGTATGTGTGTGTTTGTGTGTGTTTGTGTGTGTGTGCTCGAGAATTCAGCTTGGATATGTGATGCGGTTTGTGCACTGGATATTCGCGAAATGTACAGCTGCAAATCCTAATGGTTGGACAATGCTGCGTGGCCAATCATTGTGGCAAAGGGACCGAAGTTGGGATTGTAGTCGTTTGCTAAAGATAACCAAAGAACGAAATTGGAGCGTGTTGTCCGTCAAGCTGACGCCGGCATTCCTTTTCTTTGTGACCCGGAGGTACGTGTGTACGTACTACATAATTCGAAGTCATTCCGATGGCACAATTTCCACCATTTTCTGTTCTTGTTCTAAAAGAAGGTTTGATTTGTGCTTCTGACTTGTTAGCATAAACCCTGGCATTAAATATATAAAATGCGCGTGGCAGTACGTTTTCAGAACAGACGTTTTTTTTTTGTTGTTAATCAGGGTCGGTAAACATTTTTTTTCCATTGGCGAGTAGCGCAGTGGACTTCCTCTATTATACTTGTGTTTACTTGGTGGAGAACAATGAAAGGAATTCTTTTGCAATGCTTAGTGCTTCGTTTTTGTGCTTAGTATTTCTTGCCGGTGTTACCACTTTATTGCGGTCTTACAATTTTGAGCCCGTCTTGCCAGCACCTTAGCCCAATATGTTTCCTTCAAATTTAGATGCGTGCAGACATTTACGGTAAAGCGCGTTCTAAAATGGTCTTCACGTGTGTGAGCTCTACTTCAAACTCAAATAAAACAGTCACAGCTTTGCCGCAAAAGCGATGCAATGAACACGATAGCAACAAATTGAAAGGTTAAGTGCGGAGTTGCAAGAAGATCGAAACGTGCCCCGCGTTTCTCACACACAAATGATGCATGAAACGTACTCACGGGTACACATTAACGCAAATAAGCGTCCTAGTTGTTACTTCGCTGTGTCTGAAAGTGTGCCTTTTTCACAAACGAAGAATGTGCAATGATTTCAGTGATCTTTGTGCACCCGGTAACTACAAGAAAATTGTTCCGGTGAAAGCCCAAGGCCAGCCAAGGCGTACGATTGTCCCCACCACAAGATAAGCACACGCGTGAGCGAGCACTCTGCCCCTTTCCACGGGGCAAAATACGCGTTGGAGATGAGAGCGCGCGCCGCCGCGTCGTGACAGTGCGGCCACGCGCGCTCACTGCGCCATCTTGCTGGTATCAAAAAACATGATAGTTCCCCTACCCGAGATGCCCATCACCAGCAGGAAGTAGTAAATAAGAATAGCTTGTCCTTTAAACGTTGAAGGAGGTGCTTCTTTGTAGCTCAGTGGCTAACGCCTCGTGCTCACTATTCAGAGGTCAGGCATCCGATTCGGCTCGCCAAACTCCTTTTATGAATAATTTTTCTTTCTTGGGTTTTTATATATATAGATACGTATACATATACGGCCAGTGATGGCAACGCCAGTGGCAAAATCCAGCCGATAGTGTTTATATAATTGATATCTCAATAGTATTTAGACAACACTACCAACTAAACCGGTCCGAGAACCAGCAGTGCAGTAGAAGTGCACAAGGGGTCTACATGGCTCAATCTAGACCCATTACTAACATTTTCTCAAGCCCAAAGTTAAATGAGCGACTACACATCACTGCGAGAGGGGCCACAGCAAAAGAAATGCTGCTCCTTCTGTCTGTCACAGAAAGTTTTGTGAAGTGAACATTTTTTTTCTTGCAACGATCAACACCTTGACATTCTGTTGAATAACATATTTGTGGCAGCAGCACACTCTCTCCTTGATAACAATTTGTTTATGAAGACAAATGTTGGAAAGAGTATAAATAAAACTGCAGTAACATTGCAGAAGAGTAGGAACAGTTTCTCTGAATGTTCTAGATAGTATCTGTATGCGTGCGTATGAGTGTAAATAAGTAAATAATGAATAACATATACCCCCATTCTTTCAAAACTTTGTTGGTCCATTAACTTTTGGATCAACCACACGTTTAAAAGCGCACAATCTTTGGCTTTTTAGCGGAAGAAATGGCTCGCAGATAGAACTCCAAAAGCTGTAAAGCGTAATACATTACTTAAACGAGCGCTTTTTTTTTTTTGACGCAAAAGGAAGAATAAAAACGTTAAGCATGTAACACTCACCGCGAACCTTTTAACACGGAGACGATGATGGGAATAGATTCGCTGCCTCTCGTACGCGCGCTCGCTCGGGCAGAACGAGTGGCGTGACGGGGGCAGTGAGGAGGCCTGAAAATGTTTTTCACGTGGCATTGCATGCAGCTTTGTTATCGCATGTGCATCTTTCATGCGAAGAAGACGGCTAACTCCTTTCAACAATGCTTCAACCACGCTCGTACCTAGCGCTCATGCGCTATTACTGTAGCCCGCGAGAACGCTTCTTAACTGCACTCTGAAAGCTGCAGAATTGAAGCGCATGCCTCCTAACACGCATAATATGGTATTTAAAGGTACAAGTATTTTTATTCTTATTAAACTAGCTGCAATAATTGTAGCTTTATTTATTATGAGGCTCAACAGTTGCTGTAAGTCGTAGGTAAAATGCACTGATTGATACGTTAGGTTTCACGTCCCAAAACCACCGTATAATTAGGAGAGATGCCATAGTGGAGGTCTCCGGAAATTTCGACCAACTGGGGATCTTTAAAGTGGCCCCGTTGGTAAAATGCAGCTATGGTCAACTTTGCTAGAGTGCCTTGCTTTTCTTTATATTTCCTAGAAAGCCCCACTGCGATGGGCTAGTGGCTAAGGTACTCGACTGGTGACCCACAGGTCGCGGGATCGAATCACGGCTTTGGCGGCTGCATTTCTGATGGAGGCGGAAATGTTGTAAACCCATGTGCTCAGGTTTGGGCGCACGTTAAAGAACCCCAGGTGGTCGAAATTTCCGGAGCCCCACCACTACGGCGTCTATCATGATCATGTGGTGTTTTTTGGAACGTTAAACTCCATATGTCAATCAATCTCCTAGATAGCACCACCTTTCCTGCACGCTTGTTTTCTAATATTAACATGGCGATCATGATTTAATGGGTCAGTGTGCAGCCACAAACGCGCTGTTTATTTATGCAAAGAAACTATGATTTGATTTATATGTGGGGTTTACCTTCTCAAAACCACAATATGTTTATGAGAGACGCCGTAGTGGAGGGCTCCGAAAAATTCGACCCCCTGGGGTTTTTTAACATGCACCCAAATCTGAGCACACGGGCCTCCATCATTTCCTCCTCCATCTAAAATGCAGCCGCCGCAGCAGTGATTCGATCTCGTGACCCGTGGGTCAGCAGCCGAGTACTTAAGCCTCTAGACCCCCGTGGCGAGGCTGCAAGGAAAATAGCCTATAATCATAATATGACACTAAAATAAACACTGAACAATCGAAATGATCCTGCCAATAATATTTTTGTGCTAATAACTTTCTAAGCGCGTTTACGTTGTGAGCGAACAAATCCAAAATCAGCTGCAAGCTGCCGAAGATTTTTCAGAGCAACAAGAGTATGCAGAGTGCCCCGCCTCCATAGCCTTGGCTTTGCTGTGAAGATCAGTTATCGCCGAGTGTATTGTGGAGAACATGCGATGCGCGGGCCGATGTTATCGATTTCGACTTTAGAGGCAGCACGACGTCGACAGCGATGGCGAAAAACCCGCCAATAGTTTCACGTAGTCGCTATCGCAGTAAAGTTCTATTTTAGCACGAATGCAGCCCGAGCACTCCGCATGGCCATCGAGTGTTTTATTTCAGAGTGACGCCGGAGCTAGCAACTATTTTACATACTCTAAAGAACACTACGGTCACGGTTAAATTTAGCGTATGCTTCTTTCAAGTTTTTACTTCAAGCAACAAGCGTCTTTTGTCTTTGACTTGTAGCATACACTGGGTGTTTGTGCACAATTTTATCGTGTGTTTTCTTCTCCACTTTTAGTTGAGCAGCCAAGAATAGGGGAGCTTGCCAAATTTCTGTGGCCTATATGTTTAAGATCGAAGTGCTTATTAGCAAACTGTAAGTAGTTTGGCCATTTCTATTTTGTTATCTATGAATCTAGTCGCTTACATCCAGAGGCTCCCGTGATCGTCTCCTTTACTTCACACACAAAAACACGTTGTATAGAATGGATTTAGTGTACGCAGAACTTGATTATTATATAAACATGGTCATTGCATAAACAGGCTGAGCCTTGCAGGGGTGTCTGCGCAAGCAGGCGTTTGGTGAGTAGTGACAACACGGAGCCGAGCGAACGGGGGAAGGGGAGGGGTTCGACTCCCTCTAACGCCTAGGCGTGCGTGGTTTGCCGTGTCCAGGGAAAAGGAGGTCCTGGGGGTTGAGCCAACGCTGCGTGATTGGATCTTTAAGGCACCCCGGTAGAGGCAACACACCCCTTTGGCCCCGACTTCAGGTAGATGGCACCCGTGGACTGACCCACCCAGGAGAAATCGGCAGTCACCTTTTCCTATCTCTCTCTATCCCCCTACATCTTCGTCTTTCTCACTTTTTTATCTTTCCTGTCTGCTTCTCCCCTCTTTTTACTTCCACTCTTCTCGGCGGCAAGGGTTAACCCTGGGCAAATAGCCTACAAGCTTGGCCTAGGCGCATTGAGTATAGCAGTGTTGTAGGGCTGACGTCTGCAAGCTTTAAACATCCGCCAACTCGCGGCGTCCCCTCATTAGGCTCCATGGTGGGTGGCCACCAACGCTGCTCAACAATATACAATTAGAATGCATAAAGCATTTCCTTTGCTTAGTGATCGTGCTTCTTCAAGGCGCGTACGCACTGAAGACATCAAATTTTCAACCAGCCAAGACAAATCTTTTCACACGTCCATGTTACACGCAGCGAGAAAACTAACAAGCAAGCCAACTAACAAGCAGCCAACTAACAGAAAACTAACAAGCAAGAAAACCAAGTCTCAAGGCAGGACAACGCGTCGGCAGGCGAGAAGAGAAAGCTGGTAGAAGTTATTATCAAAGATCAATTCATATACACAGGAGGCTTAAGTCTGGAACGTGGTCGGTAGAATAGCAGGAAGACAAGTACCCTCACTCTCACTCGTAAACACACATGGTGACAGCTTGGAAGATCAGGCGAACTTCCTAGGCGCACACTTCGTATAGGTGTCCAGCTCGTCACACAATACTGACACTTTCAAAAAATACAAAACAAGAACCGAAAAGCAGAAACTAGATCACAAGTGTACAAAAAACGAGGCAGACAACCAAGCTTTCAGCTTACCTGAGCTCCAAACATTACTAAACGTTCTGCAGTAATTCCACACCACGTTCCGACCGTGTGCTGTATGAAATGCTAAAAAAATCTCCCAATTAAAACGCAAAAAATTTTACTTTGTTTGTACGATGCCATTTGTTTTTCTGGCACTATCTGTGCTTCCTGGAAAGAGGCTATCAATATTCTCATTTTGAAAGAGGGCAAAGACAATTCTTAAGTTTCGAGTAAGCAGCTTGTAAGTCCCGATTGCACTTACAAGCTGCTTTTGCAAACTTTTCGAAAAAATGATAAACTGCCGACTTGTACATTTCTTTAAACAAAACATTTGCTCTACCGATTTCAGTGTAGATATCGAGAGGGTAGATCCAGCACCAACCACCTTGTTCGTATCGAGACACGGATCAGAGAAGCTTTCGTCCACGAACAATACTTTATTTCTGTGTTCCTTGATATCAAAAAAAGCTTAAGATACAGCACCGCGCTTTGGAATATTAAGAGACCTGTCCAACCTTGGCGTGCGTGGCAGAATGTTTACCATAATTGAAAGTTACTTGTCAAACCGGAAATACCGTGTCTGAATGGGCAGTGTTTTTTCCAAAACAATCGTTCAAGAAGCAGAAGTGCGACAAAGCGGTGTACTTAGATGTACACTTTTTATTATCAGAATGAATTCCTTGTGCTTGTCCATCCCTCGCAAAATGTTTTATTGCACGTATGTCGACAACGTCCAGCTTGTTTTCAAGTCTTGTAATCGGGCCATGTGTGAGTGGCAGGCTCAGCTTGGTTCGAATGAAGTCTCCAATTGCGCAGAAGAATACGGGTTCCGACTGAATGCACAGAAAAGCACGTGTGTCTTGTTTTCCAGGAAGGGAGGCATTCATTCCGAACCCGATGTTGAACTGCATGGCCAACGTCTTTCTGTTATTACTGAACAAAATTTCTTAGGCCTAATCTTGGACGCCAAGCTAACCTTCATATCACACATCAGGTATCTAAAAACAAGTGCATACAACCCATGAATCTTCTAAAAGTGTTGTCATGCACTAAGGGGGGAAGTGACAAGAAGTGTTTATTGAATTTGTATAAAAGCGTCATACGTACCCTCCTACATTATGGAGCAATAGCATATCAGTCTGCGACACCTACTGCCCTTAAAATGCTTGACCATGTTCATCATCAGACATCCGTCTCTCTACGGGTGCTTTTCGCACTAGCCCCGTGGAGAGCCTGTACGTGTATCGAACGAATGGTTGCTCCACCTACAGAGATGTTACATGTGTTTTAAATATTATGTTAAAGTGAACGCAGACAATGAACATCCTTCTCATTCTACAATTACTGACATATCAAGCCTTGCCTAGTTTGAAAAACGGCCTTCTATGAGACAGCCCTCCTCACTCTGTGTTATGGGACTAGCGAAGGAAACCGGTGTACCACTCGAACACCGTTTGATGGCTCCCGTGGTATGCCTGCCACCGTTGCAGTGGCAGGCCATAGATTGCGATGTGTCTTTCTTAGAGGTTACGAAGCACACGCCAATTGCGCACATTGAGAAGCACTTCCTAGAACTACAACATAAATACACATGTCCTGAGTTCTTTACGGATGCTTCAAAGTCCAACACTTTTGTCTCGTACGCAGCCATCGGCCCATCCTTTTCGGAAGCCGGTGTCTTGCACTCAGATACAAACATCTTCACTGGTGAAGCTTGATACTTGAGGCCATTAAACACATTAAAAATAAAACTGCAGAAGGCAATAATATATACAGATTCCTTAACTGTAGTAAAAGCTTTGAAGACTCTTAAAAAGCAGAAAAACTCTATCCTTGTCTCACTTTATTCACTCTTATGCACAGTCTACTCAACGAAGCAGCATTTTGTAGTCTCTTGGTTGCCAGGACACCGTGAAATACAAGGCAACGTTCTGGTGGACCAGCTAGCTGGATTCGCCAAGAAAATCGCTACCAATAAATTGATGCCAATTCCTTCACTCGACTTGAAACATTTTCTAAAACGAAAGCTCAGGGGTTATTGGCAGAGCACATTGGGCATACACATAGTAATAAAGTGCATGTCATCAAGCCGCAAATTGGTCATTAGCCGCCAGTATGAAAATTACGCCACACAGAAGTAATACAATGTTACGAACAGGACATACATACACTACACATTTATTTCTTTTGTCTGGTGGCGATCCACTTTTGTGTGATAGATGTGGAAAATTACTCCATTACCCTACCGACAACAGATACCACTTGACCCTGCAATGTTCGTCAGTATAGAACCGCTTTTGACACACAAATCATTGTTGGGTTATTTGAGAGACGTCCGTACCTTTTACATCACATACCCGGGCATTCCGGAGAGGTCTCTGCTGTGGTGACTACGCTGAACAAAGCACTTGCCTCGTAGCCTTTGGACGGAAGGGGTGAACAATCGAGGCACTAGTGCTTATGCCATACATGTCAACCATAGTTTTTATTATCAAAAACTATCGTCATCCATTAACACCACACAATTTTTATGGCATTCTTATTGAAAAAACTTGGACCATAGGAATGGTGGATTCCACCATCCACCATTTTGGTGGATTATGGTGCTGGAAATGTTGGTGGCACAAGGTATATGGGGGGCGTATGGTGGAGCGGATGGTGAACGGCGCCTCCAGCCGGCAATGCTGGTGCGTGAAGCAGCGTCAGAACCACCGTGAGCAGCTTTCATAATAAATAATAAAATAATTGTATAAAGAACAATGTAGGAAGCACCCATAAAAAAGGTGCGACAGCGCGGAATGGAACCCTGCCACCTTCGGATTCCCTACTGGGCACACTAACCACTGCGCCACGTCGAGAGTTGGCACCATTGGGGTTAAAGAAGTAGTCAACTAACATAATAACTGTTTAACTTCAGTTTTGTTGGTCATTTACTTGAGATGGACAAGATCTGCACCTGCTACTAAAGTTTGCACATTTAATAAACACGAACAACTGCTGCCTGTAACGATTGATACTGCGATAATGGCAACAGCGCTATGTTTTTGTTACAAGTTACAACCGCAAAAGAAAAAAATTCAACTCAGTGGACTGAGGAGCAGGTAGAGCTTATCGGCGGTTACTGCCAAGTTTAATATTCCTTTCTCGCTCCTTCCAAAGGGCGATATCTGCTGAGGATTTATGAGGTTTCTGTGATCATTCGATAGATACGCCCAAGCAATTGATTGTAATGTTTTTCGTGCAACGGACAGTGCAGTCGTGCCAGCGCACCGCTGTTGCTTTGCCGTTAGGAACAGCTACATAGTGGCTTCTGCAAAAAGAATGTAGTGCGCCAGAAACATTATGATATCATATTGATTCTGTAAGCATATGAACTGACGTGTCTATGTTCTCGCATAAGAGCAAGCGAAGTGCCGGCGAGTGCGACCGGCGGCTGTCGGTGAGAGAAGGCGTGCCTTTTGTGGAAGTGCTGCAAGCGCGTCGCATCGATGTTTGTCGCTTCTTGCGCGGACATCATACACAATAGAAAAGTCTTCATTTAGGTTAAATGATGCCGCAGCTGTGATGTATTGTCATTTTACTCGTCAAAATCATGTGTTCTGAAACCCAGAAGCGCCGATCACACTTGTACGGGCTCGGTCGGTAAGACTAACCCTTGGTGGAAATCATGGTGGTAGAACAGAAGGGTGAAATTCAAATTCACTGGGGCTCACCTCTACGTATGTCGAAAAGAAAAGTTTATGCATATTCGCACGCACTTTGTTAACCTAAAGGTACGGCTCAAACAAAAGAGTGTGCAAGACTTACCAGAGTTGCGTTTCTAGCGTGGCGACATCAAGTGACCACTGTGTTCTGCTTTAAAATTGAAAGCGGCAAGTGCGAACTGGCGCACATTTATTTGTCGACAACTGCTCTCCAATGTAAAATATTTATTGTCATGTTCACAGTGACTACTCTGGTCTTATAAATATCACAACAAAGAAACACGTCGCGGATGTCAAACTGATGTAAGTACGTGCGCGAAATGCAAACATATTCCTGGCCGCATATTGTACGCTCCACAAAATTTTAAGCGATATTGACACCACAGGAATAAAAAAGTAAGCGTGCTAGAAAGCGTAATGAGCAGCGTTTTGACCGAAAACATATATCTCTGCACATTCAAAAGTGAAACACTACGAATAAGTGATTTCACATACTGTAATGTGCTTTTTTATCATGCCACCATCATCAACCAAGCTTCCATTACGCCACCGTCATACACTTTGCTCACCAAGCCTTCCACCAAACACGTTTTGCCTCTCCACCATCAGCCGGCATTTTCACCATCACCACCATTGGCTCGCCACCACCATCATCTGCCACCATTTTTTTCACTCTAACCGCCCTCAGCCAACATTTTCTACCGTCACCACCATTGGCTCGCCAACACTTCCACCATCAGTGTGGCATGTAGATATGATTTTACATGACACGCATGTCATGATTTTCATGTTAGGGTTTGTCGCCTTTGTTCGCCATGCAATCATGTCATACCATTCTACTTTTGCAACATGTCATGTGAGCAAAACCACCGCAAGAGCTGCAGAGCCATTTAATGTAAATTATGACATTTATGACATATCATGATCTTCAAGTTATGACTAGTCAAATATGTTCTTTATACAGTCATGTTATACCATACCAAGTTTGGTATTGATGCCATTATCGAAACGGCCAGGAGAGCTAAAAGTCGTAGGCGGCTAGATAGATAGATAGATAGATAGATAGATAGATAGATAGATAGATAGATAGATAGATAGATAGATAGATAGATAGATAGATAGATAGATAGATAGATAGATAGATAGATAGATAGATAGATAGATAGATAGATAGATAGATAGATAGATAGATAGATAGATAGATAGATAGATAGATAGACAGATAGATAGATAGATAGATAGATAGATAGATAGATAGATAGATAGATAGATAGATAGATAGATAGATAGATAGATAGATAGATAGATAGATAGATAGATAGATAGATAGATAGATAGATAGATAGATAGATAGATAGATAGATAGATAGATAGATAGATAGATAGATAGATAGATAGATACGCTCAAAGTCGCCGAAGTTCGCTAAGAAATGCTTCGCATTTAAAAATTGAACAGAGGTTCATTATCAAGAGATGGTTTAAATAATGTGTCACGAGGCCGTCAGTTGTGTTGCCCCCTATTCGGGTAAATTTCTTAAATTGCCAGTCACTAAATGATAGATTTTTTTTTTCATTTTAACGTTTTTTGTCATCTCATGTCTAGTTCCTTTAGTATATATACCGGGTGTTCAAAATTAAGCTTTATGATTTTTTTAAAATTAGGCGCTCGAAGGCACGTGAGAACCACTTGTGCAAATAAGTTAAGCGGCCAGGGGGACAGAAAGTTAGATGATAATTATCGCTGTCAGCAGCCCAATTAACTAAAATTTAATAATTAACTTTTTACTGGCTGCGGTAAGTTGGCATGTTTATATTGAAAAAATGTAGGCAGTGGTGTTTGTACACAGTTTCAGTTGGAAGATTTTTTCTAGCACGCCTGTGTTCCGAGATATCCGGCTCCAAAGTTTAATTGTCTTTCGCACGATTACGCATGCAAGAGGGTGAGGGTCCGCGCAAAGCTCCTCCCTAAAGTGACGCATCTGTTGCGTGTGGTGTTTAGTGTGTGAAGAGGGTGGAAGCGTAGGCATAGGTGATAGCAATTACCCTTGCCCTCTTCGGCCGTCGAAATCAAAAATCGAAGAACGCTTGCAACCAGTGTCGTAACACGCAACTGCAGAGCCTCTAACGATAGTGGCAGATACCATGCCGAGATAATGGTGCGAGCGGAGAATCTGGATGCCAGTGCGCGTGCGTAATAATCACTAGAGAAGCATGCGTGGTCGTTGCCTGGGCTACGCGAATAGCGTGACTGCTGATGTCCGAGTACTGTAACTTTTATTGAAACAAGAGCAACAACTCCACCAATAATAACTGAAACAGTTTTATCCTTGCTAACGCATATTTCCTGCTGCTACATAAGCATATTTCGGTCATGCACAAATCTCATCGAAACTCTTCACCTCTCAAGACGTCAATGCCCCAAAAAGTGTTCAAAATGCCTGCCTTCGGCAGCAACGCAAAGCATGAACCGCTGTCGCGTCGACTCGATGACTCGGCGCAGTACTTCTGCAGGAATACTCGCACAGGCAGATGTTATCCTGTCCTTCATGTCATTAACATCGCTGGGCTCTGTTACGTAAACTCGATCTTTAACGTAGCCCCAAAGGAAAAAGTCGAGCGGAGAAAGGTCAGGTGATCTTGGTGGCCAAAACATCGCTCCTGCGCGCCCAATCCACTGTTGTGGAAAACGTCTGTCCAACCAGTTCTTCGCCCTGGTAGAAAAATGTGGTGGTGCTCCATCGTGCTGAAACCATACTTGGCGCAGGTCATTCAGGGAAAGACTGCAGACAAGATCATCAATGACAACACCTAATATTTCTTCTGTGTACATCTTTCCGTTCAAGTTGTCCTCAAAAAGTGAGGTCCGATGATCCTGTCCCCGAGTATGCCGCACCACACATTCACACTCCAGCGAACTTGATGCTTGTGCTGCCTCAGCCAGTGTGGGTTTTCTTGTGCCCAATAATGGGCGTTGTGAAGATTAACACTTCCATTTCGGCAAAACCGAGCTTCATCAGTCCAAATTATTCTGTGCAAAAAGTCATTTTCTTGATCAGTTTTGATGAGGCCCCAATTGCAGAAGTCAACTCGCCTTTCAAAGTCCGCCTCATTTAGGTCCTGATGAAGGTAAACGTGATATGGATGGAACTTGTGCTTTCTTAAAACATTTGTGACTGTTCCGATGCTGCGACCGCACTGATCGGCAATCTGTCGGATGCTGAGCTCTGGCATCGAGGTTACGCACGCGACAACGTCGATTTCAAAGTCTTCATCGACGATTGCCTTCCTGGTCCGTCTCGGAAGGTGGACAGAGCCTGTTGTGCAGAAGCGTCGAAACAGGTTTGTGAAAGTGGGCCTTGTTGGAAGGGGACGGTGTGGGTGGCGAGACGCGTAAAGCTCCATTGCTAACGAAGCGTTGCCATTCATTTCAGCCATTGCAAGCACCACGTCTACTTTTACTTTGGTAGAATACCTCACGCCAGAAGCAGCCATATTAGCTCGAAAGGACTCCACGTGGATTTCCTTGGTAGACCTTCAATGCAGAGACGCTGTGCTCTAACCGGAGGCACCCTAGTGCAGGACGGTCCTGCTAACGCGTTCACAAGAAGATGTCTCAGTGTGATCTAAAGTCACGAAAAAACGTCGCGAAAAATGGTCTCCTGTTATCGCGTTCATCAGGATCATGCGTAAGGCTCATGGCGCACCGCGCTGTCACATTTTGATTTCGCCGGCCGAAGAGGGCAAGGGTAATTGCTATCACCTATGCCTACGCTTCCACCCTCTTCACACACTAAACACCACACGCAACAGATGCGTCACTTTAGGGAGGAGCTTTGCGCGGACCCTCACCCTCTTGCATGCGTAATCGTGCGAAAGACAATTAAACTTTGGAGCCGGATATCTCGGAACACAGGCGTGCTAGAAAAAATCTTCCAACTGAAACTGTGTACAAACACCACTGCCTACATTTTTTCAATATAAACATGCCAACTTACCGCAGCCAGTAAAAAGTTAATTATTAAATTTTAGTTAATTGGGCTGCTGACAGCGATAATTATCATCTAACTTTCTGTCCCCCTGGCCGCTTAACTTATTTGCACAAGTGGTTCTCACGTGCCTTCGAGCGCCTAATTTTAAAAAAATCATAAAGCTTAATTTTGAACACCCGGTATATGTGTGTGTGTGTGCGCGCGCGTTCCTCAATAAATCTGAGTCGACAGTCCACAATGTGTTCGTGCGCTGCCCCGCCGCGGTGGTTCAGTTGTTATGATGCTCGACTGCTTACCCAAAGGCCACGGGATCGAACCGCGGCTTCAGTGGCTGTATTTTCGACTGAGGCGAATATGTTCGAGACCGGGGTACTTTTATTTGGGTTCACGTTAAAGAACCCCAAGTGGTTGAAATCCCCGGAGCCCTCCACTACGGCCTCTCTGCTAATCATATCGTGGTTTTGGGGCCTTCAGCTCCAGATCTCATTAGTATGTGTACATTTGCACGCTCCTTTTCTGTGTCGGTATTTTTTCGTGACATTTATTGGTGGTAGCGTGGTAACTCACCCAGCAAGGCACCCCTCTGAAGAACG
The DNA here is from genome assembly GCF_013339725.1 of Rhipicephalus microplus. Taxonomy (NCBI): domain Eukaryota; kingdom Metazoa; phylum Arthropoda; class Arachnida; order Ixodida; family Ixodidae; genus Rhipicephalus; species Rhipicephalus microplus. The sequence goes on along the minus strand of NC_051166.1, from coordinate 117,526,636 downwards.
TCAGTGAGTGGCGACACGACATAGACACCAGCTGTGACGGAAGGACAGGGCGTCGGGAGAACAGCAGTAGCGTCTTGTTGTGACAGGTGAGTGAAGCCAGCAGAATATAAATAGAATTTTTCAGAAGTCATGCCGTCGGCAGGGAAGGGCAGATCTAGCTGTTAAACTCCTTCAGAGCTGTGAATTCCCGCTGAGTGCTTTGAAAGAAAGTCTATGCTCCGAATGAGGTTGTGCGGACACTGTTCAAGCGAAAGAAATAAAGCAGTGGCGCAGTGGCCACCAACGGTAACACTTGCTGTACACATTCCAACAACAGGAGCAGTGGCCACATCGGTGACTCATACTGTGCTCGTCGTGGTGGCTGTCAGAACCTTTCTTAGCCTTAGGATAACCGTGCTCATCACCGAAAGCTGCGCTCTTGTGTCGACAAGAGGTCTGACATGAACGTTGTCAAGGTTTCCGCATTTAGGCAGGGTTGGCAGAGGATCTGAAGGCCAGGTCGCAGTTGCGTCGTCAACTCCGGACCTGCGACACCTATAGTTTCCCGAAATAAAGTGCCCGGTTGTATATCAAGAACCGTGATTGAGAGGTGAACGTGAAGTATGAACTTACAGAGACGGGGTTGATGTTCCGAATCGGCGTATAGGGTGCGAACGTGTGTACCTCACTAAGGAGAGACGTTTTTCTTTCTTAGTTTCATCGCTATATTGAATTCTCTTTCGGGGTTTTTTTTTTCATTTTATAGCAATTTTTCAGAGAGTCCAGCACAGTCTATTAAGCACCATTGCTGAAATTTCTCCAGGGGTGCTTAAGCTAACCCATTATCAATGGGGGCAAAAGTGCAAGCGCTCACGGTTTCTACACTTTATGCCTTCTAAAATTTCCCAAGAACATCTGTTTTACGTGCTCCATGCGGCTCCTCACTCATGGTTCAAGCACACCGCAGCTATGATTAGACGTGCATGATTTTCTTTGCTTTTACCGACGTGCGTTTTTCTGTTCGAGCTCCATTTGGCGGTGCTGATGTTGAAGACATAATCGCAGCACACTGTTAGAGCATGTAGCAGTAAAAGGCGTGTTAAGAAAACGGCGCATGTGTGCTCTTGCTCCCGCGGTTTGACTTTGCCGTAAACACATAGGGCGGCCAATTGCAGTTTTGAAGTAGCTGTTATCTCTTTCTTTTGTTATGTGTGGGTTGTTTTTGCCAGCGATTGCGGCAAATCTCCCACCTACGCGACTTGGTTGATCGGCGTTTACTGACGTACAGCTGAGCATCTCACATCTGCATTCGGAATATTTGTACCAAAGGTGTGCCTAAATGGATTGGTCCTCGAGAAATGGTAGAAAAGGTTCGAATTCTCCACTTCTTGACCAGATGAATTTTCATTGATTTACGTACAACGTATGGAAAAGTAGCCTTAGCGATGGGCAAATCACTGCAGACGTGATACCGCTGGTCAAACAACTAAAGTAACTAAAGTACGTGAAAGACACAGACACAAGCAAGCAGGACACACAACAATCTTGCATGTGTCATTTTTGAACCATCTGGCAAGCAAACGTACGGAGTAGCTCAACTTTCAGACAGATGGAATGCCTTCGAGCATCAAGGCTATTAATATTGTGCGAAAAAAGAAACACTCCAAAAAGTACAAAATTGCCATAGAGCACAGTAACTGCCCTACGCACAAAAGGAAAACTCCCACGCTTTAAACGTACGGTGGACAAACTCACTTGAGCAAGGATATTGATGAAGGAAATTAACTGCTCAACACTTGAAAAAGAAGCCACAAACAAGACACCCAAACATATGGCAATTTGTCTTTGATATGTTCGTGTCTTCGTTTTGGTGTCCCCTTCAAGTGTTGCGCCCTTATTTTCCTGCATATAATGAACCACCTCGCCTGTCAAGACGTCTTAAGCAAAAATCTTCTATTTTACTTTCAGTATCTTGGGTGTGCACAACTAGTAAGTACTTATTTTCTTATTTTGAGAAGTTGGCATTAGGTTGTGCCGTTCGAAAACGCCACAAAGCTGAAAGGTGTGCGCTCTCTATAGTGGAAGCATGCCTGTTTTTATACGAACACTGAAGCACGTTTACAGTCCCCTTCACGAGCCTGCTGCGAGAAAATGAAATTCCTTTCGAAAGTTCATTCACGAATACAACTCAATAAGATGGAAGCATTGCAATTAATTCAAAGTGAGAAAGAGAACAATTTAAAAATGTGTTAGATTGGTTTATGTTACTACTCTAAAGTGTATAAAGTTTTTATCTAGAGAGAGTCAAATAATAAATTAAAGAAACTCTAGCAGACAACTCGAATGCACTCTACTGCTTCGCTCGTTCTACGAAATAAGCGACCTTTCGATTTCGGCAGAGGCCATCGCATTTCATTGAAGGTGAAATGCTAAGGGCCCGTGCGCTCTGTGGTTTCAGTGAACGTTAAAGAACGCCAGATAGTATAAATTTTCGGAGCGCTCCACTACGGCGTGCCTAATGACTATGCCGTTGTTCTGGCACATTATCCTCCATATATTATTTAGGTTGGCGTTCTCCATGCTACATATTCTTTATGTAGCTGATTGCTGTGTCTCACAGTCAAATGAAACCAAAGTTTTGGAAAAGTGCCCCACATTGCAGTTTGTAGTAGTGCGGTGACACCCCATATCACTTGGCGGATGGCGTACGTCCAAGGCAGGTGAATGCATCGAATAATGATGAGGCATCAGCAACATGACGTGACGTGGATTGCGTACATGCATTTCGTGAAATTCATAACGTTCGTGCAATAAAATATAGCTTACAGATTCGCACAAATAACATGAATACCAAACATGAATTGGAGCAGTGCGCGACTGCAGCCCTACACTTCATGACATGGAATGCATAGTATGACAACACGTTCCATGGATACATGGCGTTTCATATGACATAATATCAATAACATGAATGTATTTTGTGTGAGCATCATCCACACGACTCATTTATTACCTGTGAATACTCATCATCAAAGCTGTGCTGGGTAAAGGCCGGAGCAGCGGGGCTGCGACCTTTACCCAGCAACTCTACCACTTGCGAGACAACGTTTAGGCCAGACGACTTTTTTTCATGGACCCTCGTGTCCGAGCACGGCTGCTCAGACACTTACAGATGAGAAAATACAGTGTATGAATTCAAAAACAAACGATTTGCGCAATGATATACTTTAGTGGTTTCCAGTATAATTTCACCTACGGAGACCAGGCTTACATGTGGTACGCATTCTTTCCATGACATGCTTGCATGCATGACGTTCCACATAAAAAACATATTTAGGGTCAACAAAACATACTCCTGATACTGTCGTTCGTCTTTTTGTAGCAATTTAGGAACCTACTGAAGACGAATGTCCACCAGCGAACAAATATATGCCTCCTACTGCGCACAGAGCACATGTGCGTAACGCTTGCCATGCCCTTTGTGACAATTTGAAGAACAACTTAACGAAATACATAGGGCTGCCCTTTCCCCATGAATTTGGAGTTTTATGTGACTATGGTCTGACAATGACAACGAAAAAGCAGGTCAACACAAGAGGCGCAGCTAAACGACGTGACTTGAACTAAATGTCATCATTTTAGCTGCGTCATTGTCGGAGTAACAGTGGCAGCCGCACTATCGGCTATTATTTACATAATTATGACCATAGACGTCCGACGAATACTTCATTATAGAAGGGGGTGCGGCATTTTCACTGCAATGCCTCCACTTTTTCTCTCGCGCTTCTCAACTCACTTCCATTGAAGCCCTTACAATCAGAATTATATGAAAAGCAAAGACCGGTTACAAGGGGAGAGGGTTGGAGTGCGTAATCTCCTGTGCGCAAGCCTATGAATTTATAAAGATTACCTTCCGGTCACTCGGTTCTCTGGTTCTCTTCTATTGTAGCCGTGTCTTTACGTCTTACCTCCTTTCACCATTATATTGTTCAACATGATTCTCCGGACGAATCCTTCAAAAAACCTTCATCTGAGTGCACAGTAGGAAAGCAGAACTTTTTTTGTGCTTTCAGTTTTACTGACAAGGCATACATGACACTGGACTCTCGTAACGTATCATAACGTGTGCCTTTCCTTTACCGCTAAGCCAGAAATTCATTCCGCTAGCGCAATGATTATTGACAAAGGTGCTTTTCTCTGCAGCCACTATAGCAAGCCGCTGCCGCCGTGGTCAGAGCAAGTAGATTTCCGTTACGTGTACTCGATCGCATACCGCCAGCTGCGTTTAACGAGTGGCATGTGCCGTTCCTTTCAAATGCTCGGACAGGTGTCACTACGTGCACCCCACTTGTCTGCAAGCGGCGCTCCTGTGATGTCTTCGAATATCAACATCGAACAATAGGCAAACCTCGCAGTGCCCCAACGCAACGTTTTGCTGTGTGCTCCACTTCGAAGTCGTGAACAGACAAAGAAAGAACAATGTAAAGTATCATAGCATGGACTGCAACAAACGTATATCAGTTCATCCTTCAAAAAACTCAGATTGGAACGAAAGTGACTAACTCGCTTTTTCATCTTTTTCGCAGGTGATATTTGCCATTGGAGAGCCGCCTTTATGAATGAAATGTACAACATCGAAAGATAACAGCTGTCGTTCACTTTACAAACATTATGGTGTGGAGCGCTATTTTTATGAATTCTTCAGGACATTACTTTTTACGGCTATCTCTTGTTTTACCTAAATGTTTTATGTATTCTTCATACATTTCATTCAAAATGACTGTATGCTATAAACTGACAGCCGCATTCACTGATGTGTCCATAATTATGATCGGATGTCATATTCTGTTATTGACTGTTCAAATTTTAATTTTTCTTTCATATATCTACGCCTTCCATAGCGCATTGATCATGCTGAAGCATTCACACACCCACAGATTCCTTTTCGTCTTCATCTTTTTGAAAGTAAATATACTTAAAGGGGCCATGACACCTGATTTTCCACCTTTATCTGTGTTATGTGGGTTAATCCTTGAACATTCTCAAATAGGCTGGTTAACTTTATGCGCATTTGATCGAGAACCTAGTTTATAGATGAGCCTGAGAGTCGTGCAACACAGGCGCATTCGCAAGCCGTGACGTAACAATATGCTGGCTGGCTGTAAGGATGTCCGCATTCCTAGGAGCGATATTGCTGTCGTGGTCAGCTGAACGTGAATTTGACAATGTAGAGCCTTTTCCTGCTTGCCACTGAAATAAACAGCCCCGCCACGGTGGTCTAGTGGCTAAGGTGCTCGGCTGCTGACCCGCAGGTCGCGGGATCAAATCCCGGCTGTGGCGGCTGCATTTCTGATGGAGGCGGAAATGTTGTAGGCCCGTGTACTCAGATTTGGGTGCACGTCAAAGAACCCCAGGTGGTCAAAATTTCCGGAGCCCTCCACTACGGCGTCTCTCATAATCATGTAGTGGTTTTGGGACGTTAAACCCCACAAATAAATCAATCAATAAATCTGAAATAAACAATTTAGAGCGGCTTAAACTTTGGTAAAAGACGATGATTCCGCTCCGTCCAGCACATGGCGTCACAAGCACCAGAGAAAAAGAGCAGTTATCAATGGGGAGCGGAATTTATATCCGGTGATTTAGAGCGCCTGCTTTGCATTGAAATATTTTGTCACTGCCAATTTTTCCTATCTACATAGGCATAACTGACCCACTGCCTCTACTTTTCGCTGAAAACCAAAAGTTGTTGTGCGACCGCGAAACGGCTACTTTCAAGTGACCTTAAAGAGAAACGATGAGTTGGTTTAGATTGTAAAATTACAATCTGAGAACCCTAATTTCACATCTCTCACTATCGTAAGGTCCTTATTAGGAGCAAAAGTTAAGAATAAAGTTTCATTTTCATATTTCGTGCCAAATTTTTAGCGCGTGACGTCAATACATTTAGAATGCATTTTTATATATTTCGACACATTGGCTTGACATAATTTCTGAAATTTTTAGTGCTAGGCCTATAAAACTCACAAATCATAATGTACTTCATTTTTATCACTTAGAAGCTACGTAAGAACCTGTAGGCGCCTTTAAAGTATCTGAGGTCTTGGTGTTTGGTGCGGTAATCTCAAGGGGGAATCTCCAACCATATTTTGTTTGCACGCGTTTTCTCTCTTACGAAGCGTTGTGTCAAGGTAAGAGTAGGGTTCTCAGGGTTGTGAGATTATGCGAAAAAAAATGTTTTGTTCTTTCGGCGTTCGTTTAGGAAGAGGTGGATGCCTAGGTGGGAAGCAGGCAACTCGTGATACTTTGCTTCGTGAAATCAACAATCCCATTTGTAGGCAAACAAATAAATGAACGATCATAAATACTCTTAGTATTACAATGCATATGCTCACAAAACAGAAACATTTTCACTACCGAAACATTCTCACAAAATACAAGATTTCATCAAGAAGTTTACGCAGCAGATAAAGACATGCAAATCGTCTTTTGACTGTTGCACTGTCTCTTATTTTCGTAGAAGCAAATGCTGCTAAGACAAATACTTGAAAAACATGTAACCAAGAGTAGATGCTAATATTTAACATGACCAATTGTGTTTATGTAATTCTTTAAACTGTGTTGGGAATTATCTGGGCTGAACCAGCCGCATTTTGCAATAAGGCAAAGCTTCAACTACATCACTATACAGAATAGAGTTTCAGGCACAAACACTAGCTTTATCTCTGGTAAAATTTTCCGCTTTATTTTGTTTGTTTTTTGCTTTTTTATGCATATAAAACTTTAAAGTGTGGGAGTTAATTTCCTACTCCTCAGCCACTTTTTACAATAGCCAAGGAGGGAAAGTGTTTCAGGTTCCGAATGGGTGTCTATCGATGACTCGAGTGCTCGGTGGCAGCGTGAAGGAAGAGCCGTAGTTCGGTGAAAAGAAGCTTCATTGCAGCACTCAGGTGTCTGCTCGGGTCCAATCCCGAACCCCCACTCTCCTTTTATCACACTCAAACACAATCTTTTCGAATCTCGGTCAAACAGGTGTCCAAGAAAGCCAGTCCTACGTGGGGACTCATATAATCACCACCAATCGCATGAACACTTTCATAATGGACGCGTCATTATAAACAAGCACGTCAAAGTATGCAACACGCCAGGGGTAGTATCAGCGTGTCACACTCCCTTTCATGTTAGCCGGTGTATTGACTGACGTCCGATGGTAGCTATTCAAAGGATCGAGCTTCGTGAGCTCGCGCACTAAACGTCGCTTCGCAGGAGCATTCCTAAACTCGGTGAGCACACCGTCAGGCCCTGTGCGCGGACAATGTGTGCCTGCGACAGCGAGGCGCCCCGCTATCCGAACAACACGCGTAAATGACGTATCGCGAGTGGGACAAGTTCATCCGCATGCCGTAACTTTGTCTTGGTCAGTCCAGTGGCCACGTTCGTGTGGCATTTTCAGATGGCACACGTGCCTTCCAAACAATGAGCTTAAACTCAGACTACCATGCTTGGCCTGGTTCTTGCAATACGCGCTTCTGGGTAAGCTTTCCTCTTCTTGTCTCAATATGGGGGTGACTTAGACGGCTGTGCTCGTGACCCGTGTGAACGAGAATGTCTCCTTTCGTTCCCATGCGGTAGTCTTCCACGTTCCCCTTCACGAAACCGATCGGCGTCGTTAGTTTGCGGGTCGGAAACTCGCTCCGCGCTCTGCAGCAGCCGCATAACTTGCGTCAGACAACACGCCGTTCTGCATGCCTCTTACACTCTAAGGAAAATTACCCGAAAAAGGAGTAACGGAGCCCAATAGGCGCACGCGATGAATGGATAGACCGTTGAGGAGAAACCACAGAGGGATGCGTGCCACGTGCAAAACACTTAGTCTCGAACTGGATGAACCGCGCGGGATAGGTGGGCCATGCGCAAACTGTTGTCGAGGGCACTAGTCGTCCTCCTCTCTCGTGGCTCAGTCTTCCCCCTTATTTTGCTGGTGACGGTTGGCTTTCCGTAGCACTGGGAGAGCTCGACGATCAATAAATTGCACCATGGCACTTTGTGCGTACGTTTGCATGAGCGCGCGCTGCTTCTTTTACGTTTCGCTACACCCATGAAGTCTGGAGGTCTCGACACTTCGCCACGCCGCGCTGTATATCTCTGGCATAGACAAGATGGTCACGACGAACTCACGGCACCAATGGTTGGGAAACAAGGCCAACATGGCGGCCGAGAAGACAGCAGGCCTATCGGATACATTATTTCAGTCTGTCTCAGGGAAGAAATCGGGGCTCGATTTTTTTCACAAGTAGGGGATCATTCTCTAGTCTGCCGTACTTGTCGGGTGTGCGATGCGGATCGCACTAGCCGGCAACGGGATCTGTCGTTTTGTATGTTGTACGCACGAAATGCACCACGAATATCAGCTTCGGCGTCTGTAGTTACGCTGTGCTTTTTGACCGCCCCGGAAATTGCTGCCATTGCCCTCGGCCGCCCAGACGCTCGCTTATCGAGTGCTCGCCTGTCTTCTCCACCGTGATGAGCTCCGGGCTGACGATATTGTGGGGAGACCTCGTCGCTGCTTTGCGAGTCGTCCAAAACACATTGCGGTAGCTTGTAACGAGCTCGGTTGTAGAATGTCGTGCGTTGAAAGTGCACCGGCACGGGATGAGAGCTTTTACTAGCGTCGAAATCAACTCTGTGAAAATTGGTCGCCATTACAGTTGGCTTCTGCGTCAATCGGTCACAAGCACCTCGGCGCCGGGTGTTGGCGGTGGACTCGCGTTTGCTCACTGCACTCGCTCGAGTTTGTGGAAACGGCCCGCATTACCACCATTTTTTAGGCGCTCGCTCCAAACCAACTCGGCGCTGTTCGTGGCGGCGGCCCAGCGTATGGTCGCTCTCTAATTCGAGGTTTGCTGGCGGCAGATGCTCCGCGTGCAACACCGTGTTTCGTCTCGCGTTCGATTGCTCGAGCTGAACGTCGGCGCTCGCTTAAAACGCGCCGCCTCGCTGGCGGCACGGTGGTTCGCGGCGCCTCGGAGCTATGACTGTGGCTACCCCACTTGAGCAGTTGCGCTACGGGGATCGAAATGCGTCTTTGACGATGTGTATCATCATGCTTGAATTATTTGCATGTCCTATTTTACTCGTATGTTTTTATCTCACCTTGCACGTATTTGTCATGTCCATGCATAATTATCCTCTGTGTGAATGACTATATGTACAATCTTATTGTGCATCCGTGGGCAAACACCGTGCAGAAGGCTGTGGATGTGTATGCTTGCGACTGCAATGCCTGACATTTATTGTTTTCGCCGGAGGAGCTTCAGAAAGACTTAAAGATGTGAAGGCAAAGTTATTTTTTGTGTCATATTTTACACGTATGTTTTGCATCCACTTGCACGTACTTGTCATATGCGTGCATCCTCATCTTCTGCCACATCTGACCAACTATTCTCACTATCTTGTTATATAGCCATCCGTACACAACATGCAGAAGGCTGTGTGCACTGGCGTCTGCTATGCGTGTCATCTTCGCTTCCGCCGGAGGAGCTTCACAAGGACTGTACAAGATGTGACAACAAGGCTGGACTTGTACGTTTCACCACACTTTTCCTAAATAATGAAGAAACTTCATGTGTTTAGAAAAAAAACACATTTGAATGTCTCGCTTTCGTCTTTCGCTGTTGCAGTGACTAAGAAAGCAGTGACGCGCAGGTGGCTAAATCATTTTTCGCGTGTCCTTTTCTGCGCCATTTCTTTCTTACTGCGCAGAAAAACGGGCAAAAAAGTATTAGGCCTGGCGCAGAGTAAATAGAAAAACATTATTTGAATCGAGGATAAAAGTACTTCCGACCGGAGTATTTGAGTAGACCAACCGTTCATGCGGTGAGGTGCAACTAAGAGGACAAACGGTTACCCGGTAAGGTGCACATGTCGGGACTAATGGTTGCTCGTTAAGACGTAAATGTATGAACTAAATGTTAGTCTCCTGAGCTAGTTTGTGTGGACAAACTGTTAGAACCGGTGCCGTTAGTTCTTAAAGGAATTATTGGTTGTGGCAGTCCCATTAGTCCCCAAAATGACGAACCACACACTCTTTTGCCTTAGTGTGTACTAACTGTGAGAAAACGTATTATTAAACAGGGCTGTAATGTCCTTGTGAGGCCTATTTTAATTTTATATTACGACAATTGAAGTGCTTATACAGTCGATGTAGAATAGTTAATAAAGGTTTGAGAATTCATGCATAAATCCGTACTATTTGCAGCCATAAAATGACACGGAATGGAAGAAGGAAAGAGAAGCGCTTGTGGTGTACTATTTCTTGTCCGTATCTTTTTGGCGCTACATTTACGCGGCAATGGTTAAAAACTGGCAATGAAAAAAACCGCAGGCACGGTTTGTGGGTCCGAGCCGACGTTTTGACAAAGAAACATCTTCTTCAAGGCATACTCTATAGGATGTATTCACTTGACATCAGGTTTGCGGGCGCGGAAGCGATAAGTGCGCCAGCAGTGCTCGCAACCACGAGGCCACCATTTTGAAGGCCACCATGCCGGCAGCTGGCGGCATACAGGCAGTACAGTCCGGCGGTTCCAACAAGTACACACAAGTTACTGCGGGCGCGTTGCTTTTGTTTTATGTTTACTTGGCTTTAGAAATTATGAGATTCACCATTCGTGAAGCTGCTTAAGCTATGGGCGATGCATGCTCGGCTTCCTTGAGCGTGCATGCCGAGAAATTTGACGCCGATGCTAAACAGCGATATACAGACAAAGTGGCTCTCAGCAGTGTCCGTTAACCCACTTTTTTTTACGAGCGAGGAGGCCGCATTTAACATCGCACTCGTTTCAAAGGTGGAACCCTGAGACATAAATGACTGCTTGGTGCATATACGTTTTGTGACGCATAAACCTCTCAAAGCCAAGAAGCCTTTCGATGCTTGTCCTGTGGGTTGGCCCACAAATCCTCGCTGAAAAGTCACGGTTACTGCGTCACTGTGCACGCAGAGGTAAGATAATCTTAAAGAATATTCTATCTGTAAGCGCCAAAGTTGACTCTACTCATTAATTTCATACTAGTGTGACGTACGAATGTAGTTGAATTTGTGAGTTTAACAGCACTTACGAACTTGCCCGTGAAAACATCATTGCACGGGGCCTATTCTATTGGCGTAGAGTGCACACAAGACTACAATTTATGCGTGTGTCACACCTGTCCCGTTATTAGGGAGGCGATCGCCGGGCTAGTTCCAAGAGCCGAAGTATCGCCCCCCCGAACCGCACCACGAAAGCGTGGACAATTTAGAAGTGGTCCTTATTGGTGCGCCAGCGGACGCCAGCTGTGGCCCAAAGAACAAGTCAGAGTCGACAGTTGATAAACAAAACAAATATTATATTCTCAAAAATGGCAGATCGAAAACAATACACAAGAATGCACACTCCACAATAGTTACATACAATACGTCACCAAACAGACAATGTACTACACAGTACAATCAACCACACTTGAAACAACGGACACAGACAACAATACGCACTACAATGCAGTCGCATGCATTGAACAACCAAGACACTTAAAGACTAAAGAGATATAAAACCTATTCAGTCCAAAGTCCTTGGAACAAAAGTCTGAATGATACTCTTCCGAGAATCACTCACTCAAAGTCCAGCGTTGTTGTCGTTCCGCAGCTCTCGAAGTTCTCTTCCAGGAAACCTCCCGTCTTCAATTGGCTACTCTTCAAACTTCAACTTCTTCGCCGGAAATCCGTCGGCTTCCCACACGCAGCTGTTGCCCGCGTCTTCGCTCGATAGCGGTAAACCCACGCTCTTGCCTGTAGCTCGAGCCGTCCCTACGGACCACAAACTTCGCCGACTACACGGCGGACTCTCTACGCACTCTGGCGCTCACTTCCGTCTCCTCCTGTTCTGTCACTACGGGCAGAACCTTCGCCGACTACACGGCGGAATTCCTACGCGCTCTGGCGTTAACTTCCGTCACCTCCTGTTCTGTCGTCTCGGCCGCTCGATTAAATACCTTCCGCGCCACCTTCCAGAAATTTCTGGTCATTTCGTCGGCGCGATACGCGGCGAAAGCTGGGAAGAGGGCGAGACAGTTGGAATGCCCTCTCCGGCCGGTGAGTCAACTCGGTATGGCCCCGCCCCCTTCGTTCTGGAAAAATCGCGGGCTTGCTGGGCCGTCGAAGTGGGGTGAGGAGGATCGTCTGCGAAGCCGTGCTTCTGCGGGGAGAGCGCGCGCCCGGGAGCCCTGGATGTTTGCTTTCTTTTTTTTTCTTTTTACCTCGCGGCGTTTCGGCCGCCCGTTGTCGCAAGGATTTGGCGGCGCGCTCTTGTTTAGCGCTCGTTCTGTGACACTGCCCCCCACTTTAAGAATATTATCTCATAATATTCAAAACCCCACAGACGAGCGCGAACAGTCACCACACACTCTCACAGACTGTAACACCATCAGTCGCTCATGACACTTCACATTCACAATAGATCACTTAATACAATTGTACATTGTAATTCAATTACACGACACGTGAAAACACAACCACAAGCACATGAGTACAACACTCCACCACACATTCCCAATAATACAACGTACAAAGTTCTGTCTATACAACAATTATACAACACTATACATCACACCATCGCACAGAACACTGACTCGCTCGACATACACTTGAGACACAGGATAACAAGAACATTAACACAACATATGTCACTCAGCCCTGCCAGACACATTCTGATTCCACCTCAGCACCTATCCTCTGTACTTTGAGTGGCGCTTGCGCCCTTTCTTGCGGTGCTCGCTCGACTTCTTGTTTTTCCACGTTCCCTTTCGGCGAGCCCTTTCCAACGACGATATCTGAGGCGGCGTCTCAGCCATCGTTGTCACTTCCGACACCGTTAACGGGTCATTACATTCGACGGGTCCTGTCTGTTCATTTACCCGCTTGATCATGCCTCTACATTTTGCCCGGCTGGCCAACTGCGTCTCCTTTACGCTGTCGGTCGGTTGAGGTCGTGTCGACGTAAGTCCGGTTGCTCGGCCCGTGAACTTGTTCGACATGATCGTCTTCTCCTTCGCTGTCTCTTGCGCCGCAGCTTCACCTTGGGCTCTAATGAGATCCGTCACGGGATGCTCCTCCACTGTATCTCGCGGCCGCTGTGTTGGCGAGGGCTCTATCTTCGGGTCTTCTCCCAAACATTCTGGATCACTTGGCCCTCGCGCCCCGTCGATGTTTCCGATGACAAGGTCATACAGGGGGGTCGTCATGCATAAAGCAGTAACCTTCCCGCTGAAGTACGGGGTTTCAACCTCAATTTCTGCTTCGGGAAGCATCCGAACTGTACGGTCAATTAGGCAAACCGGTTTCGTTCTGCCTGTCAGCTCACTTTCCCGTACCAAATTTCTTCGCACGATAACAGTGGAGCTGCCGGTATCTCTTAACACCGTAACTTTTTTGCCCGCAACTTTTCCAGGCCGCGCTGGCATTCCTTTCGTAACACCGGTTGGCTGTTTTGACATTACAGCACCGACAATAGGAATTTTCTCCCCATTTTTCAATTCTACGAATCCGTCGGTGACGGCATTATTATCGGATTTCGGTGCCACTTGCACACAGGATACCTGGTGAGTTTGACTCGCTCCGTTCCGACAAGCGTCTGCTTTGTGCCCAGTCTGACCACATTTGAAACATTTTACTGCCGTAGGGCTCGTAAAGATCGTTCGACAGTTTTTCGCGCGATGACCCACTCGGTTGCATAGAAAACATCGCGGAATGCTCTCTGGTGCACGCTTCCTTTCTTCGGGAACCAATTTCTTCGAATCATCGGGACACTCCTTCTTGACCTTGGCCAAATTAGTTCCACCTTGCGCTTCCAAGAATTGATCAGCCAATTCAAGCATTCCTTCAAATGACTCCGCCTTCCTCTCTTTCAAATACAGCGACAGGCTTGGGTGGCAACTAGTAAGAAATTGTTCTTTAATTAGCAGCTCTCTAAGCTCATCGTACTCCTGTGCTGTCCCTGAAAGTTCAATCCATCTGTCGAAATAGTGGCAAAGTCGGGCAGCATACTGCGTAGCTGTCTCACCATCAGCTGGCTTTCCTGTCCGAAATCTGTCCCTGAATCCTTCCACAGTGAATCTAAATCGCTTCAACAAAGCAGCTTTCACCTTTGCGTAGTTGGCTGCATCGGTCGGCGTCAGCCTACCGTACACACTGAGCGCTTCACCACTCAAGCAAGTACTCAAAGCAGTTGCCCATTGCTGTTCCGGCCAATTCTGGCTCCTCGCAATCGTCTCAAATCTGTGGAGGTACGCGTCTAGGTCGTCCTTCCTTTCATCAAACGCTACGAGCAGCTTGCTTGGGTTCAAGCGGAAGCCGTGATCTTCCCGTTCGCTGCTTTCAACTCTAGCTTGGACGGGAGCTTCGCTTCGCTGTTGCAAACGGAGCCGCTCGAGTTCCATCTCGTGCTGCCGCTGCCGCTCCCTTTCCTCTCTTTCTTCTTTCAGCTGTCGCTCCTTTGCCTCTCTTTCTTCCTTCAGCTGTCGCTCCCTCGCTTCTCTTTCTTCTCTCGCCCTTTCGGCTGCCAACTTCTCTCTCTCCAACTCAGCTTCTTTTTCCGCTTTGGCTCTTTCGACCGCCAACCTCTCTTTTTCCAGCTCGGCTGCTTTTTCTTCTTTTTCCCTCTGGGTGACCCACTTCCGTAGTTCGGCGCCAGAAAAACCCATCTTTTCACCAAGAGCAACTAACTTTTCGAGATCCATGGTGTCTCGCAAATAAAACCTTGCCGCGCGCAAAAGGTATCTGCCTAAATCAGTCTATCGGAACACTCCCCTGCACTCGTTAACGAGAACACTGAACAACAAACAAAAATCGTTCCGATAGCACTATCAACAACTCGAGGCTCTTTCTCACTACTTTGGACACACTGTGCACCAAAAGGTCCTATGTCGCGGACGCCAGATTAATTGTCACACCTGTCCCGTTATTAGGGAGGCGATCGCCGGGCTAGTTCCAAGAGCCGAAGTATCGGCCCCCCGAACCGCACCACGAAAGCGTGGACAATTTAGAAGTGGTCCTTATTGGTGCGCCAGCGGACGCCGGCTGTGGCCCAAAGAACAAGTCAGAGTCGAGAGTTGATAAACAAAACAAATATTATATTCTCAAAAATGGCAGATCGAAAACAATACATAAAGATGCACACTCCACAATAGTTACATACAATACGTCACCAAACAGACAATGTACTACACAGTACAATCAACCACACTTGAAACAACGGACACAGACAACAATACGCACTACAATGCAGTCGCATGCATTGAACAACCAAGACACTTAAAGACTAAAGAGATATAAAACCTATTCAGTCCAAAGTCCTTGGAACAAAAGTCTGAATGATACTCTTCCGAGAATCACTCACTCAAAGTCCAGCGTTGTTGTCGTTCCGCAGCTCTCGAAGTTCTCTTCCAGGAAACCTCCCGTCTTCAATTGGCCACTCTTCAAACTTCAACTTCTTCGCCGGAAATCCGTCGGCTTCCCACACGCAGCTGTTGCCCGCGTCTTCGCTCGATAGCGGTAAACCCACGCTCTTGCCTGTAGCTCGAGCCGTCCCTACGGACCACAAACTTCGCCGACTACACGGCGGACTCTCTACGCACTCTGGCGCTCACTTCCGTCTCCTCCTGTTCTGTCACTACGGGCAGAACCTTCGCCGACTACACGGCGGAATTCCTACGCGCTCTGGCGTTAACTTCCGTCACCTCCTGTTCTGTCGTCTCGGCCGCTCGATTAAATACCTTCCGCGCCACCTTCCAGAAATTTCTGGTCATTTCGTCGGCGCGATACGCGGCGAAAGCTGGGAAGAGGGCGAGACAGTTGGAATGCCCTCTCCGGCCGGTGAGTCAACTCGGTATGGCCCCGCCCCCTTCGTTCTGGAAAAATCGCGGGCTTGCTGGGCCGCCGAAGTGGGGTGAGGAGGATCGTCTGCGAAGCCGTGCTTCTGCGGGGAGAGCGCGCGCCCGGGAGCCCTGGATGTTTGCTTTCTTTTTTTTTCTTTTTACCTCGCGGCGTTTCGGCCGCCCGTTGTCGCAAGGATTTGGCGGCGCGCTCTTGTTTAGCGCTCGTTCTGTGACAGCGTGCATGGCTTATCCAAAGCTTTGATCAATCAAATGAAAAGTATCTGGAGCGTTAAATTATTCACCAGACCAAGGGTACAGGCTACCTGGGCATTGACGCAAGTGTTTTCAGTCAGGTCACTTTAGTGAGAAAAACAAATGCGTGTGTCTCTCGTTTAAAGGGTCACCGAAACGCTTTTTTCACATTTCGTTTTTTATATGACCACTTCTTGTGCAAATAATTGGCACAATAATTCAATCGAAACACCCATTAATAATGGAGCTACGAGTACTAAATGAGTACCCTCCTACTCTGCTTCGCCTTTCACATTTAACTGCCCTCAACTCTTCCTTCGAGCACTCGGGGATAAGCTACGCCTTCACAAGGCCTGCGACAAAGGGCCTGTGTGTGTGTGTGTGTGTGTGTGTGTGTGTGTGTGTGTGTGTGTGTGTGTGTGTGTGTGTGTGTGTGTGCGTGTGTGTGTGCGTGTGTGTGTGTGTGTGTGTGTGTGTGTGTGTGTGTGTGTGTGTGTGTGTGTGTGCAACAAAAAATATTAATAAGTATGCACTTAGCGGTTGAAGGGTGCACTAGGGGCTGGATTTTTCTGTCGCGTTAAACCCTTAAAGGCGAAACTTAAGGGTCGCCTAACTTTTCTACATTTTAACTTGAAATAAACTGCAAGCTGTCTGTGCTCTCAACTCTGCATCAATAATTTCCGCATTCATTTTCTTCAAGGTTGACCTGTTTTGCGCAGGTTTTTTTTAGTGGATTGTTATGCAATATTTTACCCTAAAGTAGTTGTGCTTTGCGCATAAATTTTAAGAGAACAATATTTAGGCCTGGTCATGGCATCTACCAATTATGATGATAATCGCAGACTATTTCATTAGTCAACAGTTTAAAAGTAGAGGCACGATTACCAAACAGAAGCTACATGCAAACTAATTGGTTGAGCGTTTCTTTCCAAGACTCACCCAAACAAGAAATGAGGGACAGTTCCCAAGTACTCCCATCTAGTCATTCTGTCAACTTTGCGATGCCATCTAAAGTAAATATAGCTCTTTTTTTGGCTGGCTCCTATAGCACACAGACGCGAAAGTAAGATGTAGCTCTCTCGCTCGATTAACACAGCGGCTCTCTCTTTGCTGCCAGCTGTAGCACACAGGTAAAACTAACATTTCATGACACTTCACAAAAAACAATCATGGCTTCATTGTTGCCCGACTGCCAGGATAGCAGTTTCTACAGTCAAATGTGGCTCTCTCGCTCGATTCACCCAGTGGCTCTCTGTGTGCTGGCAGCCGTATAGCACACACGTGAAAATAACATTTGACGGCAATTTCCACAATTCAGTCATGTTTGCATGGCTGCCCAACTGCCAAGAAGGTTTGTTGCATCGCAGTTGCCCAGAAGACTTCAGCTGCGTCGTCGCCATGGTTACATTCTCTCTGCTTCACCGAGCTTTCGACATGACTTCAATGCAATGTAGCTCTCTTGCTCGATTCACACAGTGGCTCTCTGTGTGCTGACAGTCAGATCACACACACGTGAAAATATATTGGATGTCAGTTTGACGGTAAGCTTTTGATGCTTTGCTAGGTATTGGTGATTACCCGCTAAGGTGGTCTAGTTGTTATGGTACTGAACTGATAACCAGAAGAACGCTAGATCGAATCTCGGCCATGGGGGCTGAATTTTTAGTGGAGGCAAAAACGGCTGAGGACCTATACTTAGATTTTGGTGCATGTTGAAGAACATCATGTGACCGAATTCTCGGTATCACTGTTTTGGAATGTTGAACCCAAACCAACATCAAGAGAACAAATTCATGTCACTGATTCGAGGTTGATGATGTTGAAAAGTGTTTGCGCCTCTGAGCAATAAGCTCCTCTTTATATGGCAGGCCATATGTGAGGGACATATAGCACGGCTTCGGTGCCTTATTGCTTGTAAAGTTCTCCTTATGTTATGAGAGCTCATGGAGGTTCATGACATGCTCCAACAGCTCTTCAATATATCCTGCATGGTGAAGAAAGACAAAGTCACTATAATACCAGGCACATGACAAGATAAAAGCAATTACTGTATTTACTTGATGGTAGGTCATCGTTTATGAATGGAATAAATCCAAATTGGGGGGGGGGAGGGGTCGTGGGACAATAAAAAATTTATCTATTGCAGCTGGTGACGGCCACTAACATGAGAAGCACACATGCTTTGGCATAGTTATAGCATTATATTTTCCTTGAGGCTCTGTTTTTTGCGCACATTTATTGCATGGTTGTTTAGAAGAAGTTTTTCTTTTTAAATATTACCTTGCCATTGTTTGCTATTTGGAGTACCACAGATTGTTAGAAGCACGTCTTTTAAACTAACAGCCAAAACTCCTTACCGGATGCGCACTACCTTTTTGAACTGTCATCAACAGCTGCACCAGCTGAAAGCTCCTCTGCAGTGGTGACATTACAGAAAGTAGCGGTCACCTTTTAGTCTCCTTATATGAAATTATTGAAATCTAGCTGATACAGAAGCCAAGGAAGGTATAGGCGGTGTTATTTGCACTCATCTATTGAAATAGAAAATTAAAGGAGAAGTTGTTGTAACCCTTGCTACACGATGGCTACCCCTTTCCACTTGATTTTTAGAAACAGAAAAAAAACAAGTCAGCATATATACATATATAGAGAATCCTACATAGGTGAGTTCAAAAGCTCTCATATGGGTAGCGTAAGTATGCCGCCGCCAGGCTCACTTTTACCTATAGTCTGCTCAGTAGTGTTTATGAATTTTTGTTTCTTCAAAAGATTGTCGCAGCTTTTTTATAGCTTTGTCGTTTCTTTTATTTTATTTATTTTGTTTTATATTTACTGTAATAGTAATTGTAAAATCAACGTGAAAAAAGACGGAAATACAACCATGTACCAGCGGTAATCAAACCTACAACACTCAGATTACGCGCCCAATCGTTTTGCCTATATCAAGCTGGAAGTGTCAGTCAGTGCTGCCTGTTCCCACTGCGGTGAGTATGGGACACTCCCTTTTTGCCTGTAGGCGTCATGTAGCAGATGATGTTCTTACGAGGTGACAGCTGACCAATATTCCCTGGCATGCAACCTAAAAGCATTACGTCTGCCAGAACGAGACCCTCGCTTAGAATGAAAAAAGGGTAAATTATGGACTTGTTTTCTTTGTTAGACAATAATAATGAGAACTGACTGACAGTTACGCCAAGGAAAGAATAGGCGATGCTAATAAAGTAATTGTAATGTAACTGGAAAGATGTTCTTACCTCAATGATTATGTTGTCTGTGGCAAATGCTGTGTTGCTCGGCATGTGGGTGGAGAAAAAAATTTAGAAAGAAGCATTGCACAAGGCGACAGATAGTATGCAGAAAAAGCAAGACCTACCAATGCGCGGCTTCTTTTGGCCCCTTTCCCCAAAAGCAGATAGCATTCAATTTTCTTTCAACTGACACGAATAAAGTAATACATTTTAGTGTCGTTGAACCTCATAGACTGCCCCTCTTGCATTTCTTCTTGCAAAAAATCTAATGATCAGTGCTAATACCAGGCAACTTTCGAGAGGAGTTGCTGAGGTCAATCGGTAAAGTGAGCGCTGAAATATCAAATAGGTGTCAGCATTCACGAATCTGCAGCCATTATTTCACCTCCAAAGATAATACTACAATTTTTATTGCTTATAGTATTGAGTACCCTAATTCTTCTAGATATTTCTTACTGTTTACTGATTCTCAGTGCACTGGAGAAAATTCAAGTGGCCGATATTTCTAATGTCTTTCATGAAATATTTAACTTATATTCATTTAGTTGGCCCTAAGGACACAAGAGCAGACATTACATAGGAGGGGGAATGCAATAAAGAGTACAACGAATGAAGAAAACCAAATAAAAAAAGAAACAAGCATGAAAAAAGAGAAAAATTGATATAACAAGCAAAAATAAGGCCAACACAATGAAAAAAAAGGGAAACACAGTTAAGTACTACAAGTTTCAGTAGAGCAAAATAAGCGATCAATGTATATATGACAGAGAACTATCTAGCAAAAAATATACAAAGAATAATTCCATCTTCGAGTTTGACAATTCAGCTAGTAAGACATGACTGCTCACTTAGTTAAAATAGTAGGGCTGACTGGGAACCAGTTAATTCTTTAATATTTACAATGTTGCGCGAAAGGTCATTTTACTCGTTTATTGATAAAACCAAAGGAGAGTGTAAATATTTTATTGTGCGACCAAATAGTGGACGTATCTTGTGATCGTCATTGCATCGGGCTGAAATGTTTGAGGCTAGATGAATGAATTTTTTTGACGTATGCATGTGGGAGGTAGTGGCCAGATACTGCACCAGGGTGGCCAATCCTTCTCTGGTGAGGGAGTGCGTTCCCGGTGGTGGTTACCGGTGAGGCCGCACCCCAGGCCTCTTAATGCAGTTCCTTCAACATTCGGATTTTTTTTAAATCCGGTTGGGAACTGCATGGCACCGGGATTTGAACCACGGACCTCTTGCATGCGAGGTGGATGCTCTAACCACGACGCCATTGCCGCTCTGATAAACGACAGAAACTGATACGCAAGAAGCCAATCAATCAGCTAGCTTTGAGAGGGAAAGTACAGGAATTCAGAGTGTCGCTGCAGAACAGGTACTCGGCTCTTGGTGAGGAAACCAACCTTAGCGTAGATACAATGAATGGTAATCTGACGAGTATCATTACGGAGTGTGCAGTGGAAGTTGGAGGCAGGGTAGTTAGACGGGACACTGGCAAGCTTTCCCAGGAAACGAAGATTAAGAAGCGTCAAATCATGAAAGTGCCAAGTACAACAGACAAAATAGAACTGACAGAACTTTCGAAGTTGATTAATAGACGTAAGGTATGCGATGTAAGAAGGTATAACATGGAGAGAATTGAACACGCTCTGAAAAACGGAGGAAGCGTCAAAGCAGTGAAGAGAAAACTTAGGATAGGCAAAAGTCGGATGTATGCACTAAGGGACAAAGAAGGCAAAATAACTACCAATATGGATAGGATAGTTAAAATAGCGGAGGAGTTTTACAGAGATCTGTACAGTAGCCGAGACAACCACGACCTTAATACTATAAGAACTAGCAGTAACCCAGATGACACCCCACCAGTAATGATAGAAGTCGGAAAAGCTTTGGAGAGCATGCAAAGAGGCAAAGCGGCTGGTGAGGATCAGGTAACATCAGATCTGCTGAAAGATGGAGGACAGATTGTGTTAAAAAAACTAGCCACCCTGTTTACGAGGTGTCTCCTGACGGGAAGAGTACCAGAGTCTTGGAAGAACGCTAACATCATCTTAATACATAAGAAAGGAGATGACAAGGACTTGAAGAATTACAGGCCGATCAGCTTGCTCTCTGTAGTATACAAGCTATTTACAAAGGTAATTGCGAACAGACTAAAGAAAACATTAGAATTCAATCAACCAAAGGAACAAGCAGGATTTCGAACAGGCTACTCAACAATTGACCACATTCATACTATCAATCAGGTAATAGAGAAATGCTCAGAGTATAACCAATCACTATACATAGCCTTCATAGATTACGAGAAGGCGTTTGATTCAGTAGAAATATAAGCCGTCGTGCAGACACTGCCGAATCAGGGCGTAGATGAAGTATATATAAACTTTCTGGAAGAAATCTACTGGGGATCAACTGCTACCATAGTGCTTCATAAAGAAAGCAACAGAATACCAATCAAGAAGGGTGTAAGGCAGGGGACACAATCTCCCCAATGCTATTTACCGCGTGCTTACAGGAGGTTTTCAGAAGCCTAGAATGGGAACAGTTAGGGATAAGAGTTAATGGAGAATACCTTAGTAACCTGCGCTTCGCCGATGACATTGCATTGCTGAGTAACTCAGGGGACGAATTGCAACTCATGATTACGGAGTTAGACAAGGAGACCAGAAAGGTGGGTCTAGAACTTAATCTGCAGAAAACGAAAGTAATGTGCAACAACCTCGGAAGAGAGCAGCGCTTTGAGATAGGTGATAGTGTACTTCAAGTTGTGAAAGACTATGTCTACTTAGGGCTGGTAATAACCGCAAAGCCGAACCACGAGATTGAAGTAAGAAGAAGAATAAGAATGGGGTGGAATACATTCGGCAAGCACTTTCAAATTATGACAGGTAGATTGCCATTATTCCTTAAGAGGGAGGTATATAACAGCTGTATCTTGCCGGTACTTAGCTACGGAGCAGAAACCTGGAGACTTACAAAGAGGGTTCAGCTTAAATTGAGGACGACGCAGCGAGCAATGAAAAGAAAAATGGTAGGTGTAACCTTAAGAGACAAGAAGAGAGCAGAGTTGATTAGGGGACAAACGGGGGTTAAGGATATCATAGTTGAAATAAAGAAGAGGAAATGGACATGGGCCGGGCATGTAGCGCGTAGACAGGATAACCGCTGGTCATTAAGGGTAACTAACTGGATTCCCAGAGAAGGGAAGCGGGTTAGGGGGAGACAGAAGGTTAGGTGGGCAGATGAGATTAAGAAGTTTGCGGGTATAAATTGGCAGCAGCAAGCACAGGACCGGGTTAACGGGCGGAACATGGGAGAGGCCTTTGTCCTGCAGTGGACGTAGTCAGGCTGATGATGATGATGGTGATGATGATGATGAATGAATTTGTGTGAAAAAGGACTGTTGCTAAAGTAGATGCTATGAAAAAAAAAGGATAATCTGGAATACTTTCTGCGCGTCGTAAGTGGCAATATACCAAGAGTTCTTTTTATTGATGATACACTGTGAAAACATGAGTATGAGGAAGCAATGAACCCAGCATGTTTATTTTGAATTTACTCAAGCATGTCGGAAAGATATGCTTGATGCGGATGCCATATGTGAGAAGCATACTCTAAGGATGGTTTGATGAGTGAATTGAATACCTGAAGTTTAGGGTGTGAAGAAGCCAGACGCAGGCGGTGTTTTGAAAGACCAAGCTGACGAAATGCTTTGCTGGTATTCAATTCTACGTGCTTGTTCCACTGAAGATTGTAAAGCAGAGTGACACCTAAGTATTTATTGTGCAATACTGTTTCAACAGAAGAGTTGTTGATGAGGTATACATTCGACAATAAATAGGTATCTCTACCGAATTTAACATGTATGGTTTTTTGAAAGGTAATTTTTAATTGCCATTCGCTGAACCATTGGGAAAACGTCGTTAAATTAAATTCTAGGATTAAAATATTGTTCTGGTTGCCTATTTCTTTATATATAACGCAGTCATCAGCCAAAAGTCGTACAGTAGACTTCATGTTAACTGATATATTGTTGCTATAGATGAGAAATAACAGCGGCCCTACAATTTACCTTTGTGGAACGCACGACTTGACCTGCGTCTGTTTAGATATGTAGGAGTCAGTTTTCACACACTGATGCCTTTTTTGTTAGAAAGCCTCCACTGGAATGTTTTTATCTAGCCGTAGACTACGCAGTTTTGATAGAAGACGTTGACAAGGAACGTGATTAAACGCTTTAAAAAATGAACAAATATTGCATCCAATAAAAATGACCTATTTATAGAGTTGTGTAAATCAATGACTTGCTCAAACAGCTGAGAGATACAATATTTAAGTTTCTGAAAACCGTGTTGGTTTTCAAATAGTAGCTTATTGAAAAAAAGGTGCGACATTATGTAGCTGTATAAGATTTGTTCGAATACCTTACAACAATTTGATGTCATAGGAATAGGACGTAATTGATAGCAATGTGCTGGTCTCCAGATTTAAAGCAATTATTAACATTCGTGATTTTACAGTCATCAAGAAGGCCCGCAGAATTCAGTGACTGTTAAAATATTAGAGATAAAGGGTAGGATGATTTTATTGTCAATCGCATCAAAAGCTTTGTGCTGATATCATTCGGACCTGGACTAGTTTTGCACGGTAGTCGCTCTATAGCACGTGCTACGCCAGTTTCTGTTCTTGCGATAGACTGAAACTCGTGCGAAATTACATCCAGTGGAGGCATAGAGGATTGCAGTGACGATTCGTCGGAAGAAACCGAAGCAAATGCTGATTGAAAATTTCGGCGGACTCTTCTACCGACTGCAAGTTACCACTTTCACAATTGTGTTGGACGCTATATTGCTTTACTCTAGGGTTGATAACCTTCCAAAATATTGCAGGGTCGGTCTTCAATAGATTGGGTAGATTTCAGTCAAAGTATTTGTTTTTAGCATCATTTATTGTGGATATTGCTAACTTCAACAGCTCTTTGTAAATTATCCAGTCGAAATCCTTCTTTGATCTCGAAGCTTGTCTGAACGCCCGTTTTTTTTATTAGTCGCTCGATTCATGTGCCGAGTGAACCAAGGATCATTTGCTTTGAACGAGAGAATTGATTTAGGCACGCAGTGCTTCCAGTTCTTTAAGAAAGTCTTTAAATAAGGACCAGTTGTCGTTAACTTATTGATTGCCGAAATTGTAAAGGTAACCATCCACAAATTTTGCAAACATTTTGTTCATTTTTGGTAATGTCTGCGAGAGCATAGTTGAAAACAGTTTTGGTTGCTTTGTTTTCCTGGGACGCGGTACTCTTAGGGTGCAGTGTACGGCCGTGTGATCACTCATTTCCTCGAGAACAAGAGCGCTTTCGTATTCAGTTTGGTTAGTCAATATTATATCAAGAATATTGTCCCCTCGAGTGGGTTCTTTTACCAATTGTGACTAGTTATGATAGTGCCCCGTATGAAGAAAGTGAAGCAATTCTTGGCGATTACTGTTATTCAGAACTTAAGACACCGGTCAGTCAATGAATGGATAATTGAAATTGCCGGGCAAGAGCAGTAAAGCATTTGAGAACTCAATTGTAATTTGTTGAATGGCTTCTTTAAACAGATTCACAAACTCGAGCTGGCTCTCAGGAGGTCGGCAGAATGAATCATGTGCACATGGCTCTGACTCGTAATGACCCTAATCATTTCAAGCGGCGAGTCAATAGGAATGAAAGATAGTTGAAACTGTTTTTAACAGCACTCACCCAGCGACAGCATCCGGTCTTTGCGAAAAACAGCGAATGTATGCGGCAGCGATAGTTCATTATCTTCAATGTGCTAAGTGAGCAACGTTTCAGTGCTGATGAGGATATCAGCATCGCATATTTGAATCACTACTTTTATGGCATCAACCTTCTTGAGTAGGCTTCGAAAGTTTGCCAGCAACAATGTCTTTTTTTCGCAGTTGGCCTGTAGTTAGCCACTTTGGCTGGTCATTTTTGCGAAGATTGGCATCCTTCAGGTACGACAACGACAGAATCAGTTGAAGAGAGGTATTGGTAGATGCTATTTTGCATGAGTAGAGTGTTAAAATGGAGCGAAAGAGAGAGAAAGAAGAAATGTAGGAAACGTAGGGAGGTTACCTAGACTATGTGTCCAGTTTGCTACCCTACAAAAGGGGAGGGGGAGAGGGCAGTAAAAAAACGCATCGAGCGCAAAACGCTCGCTTTTTTGCGGTGTTGTTTGACGAAGATCTCGAAGCTTTTTACGGGCTAGCTGTATCTTAGGCGAAAAGTCTTCTTCCAACCGTACTCTTCTTGACGCTAGGTTTTTTAGCTTGAAGGTATCACGCAGAGCTTTAGTTTTTGATTTGTAATTGAGAAACTTACTGATAATGGGGGGGGGGGCTACTTTGGCGTTGACCAATCCTATGGGCACGTTCAATGTCTCCGAGTGTCAGGTTAAGGTGAGCGGAAAATAATTCTTTCACAATGCTTTCAGTCATTTCATAGCTTTCGTTTTCTGATACAGGAAGGCCTTGAACAAGCAGGTTGCTTCTGCGCATTTTTTTCATCTCTTCTACAATATCTCCTTGTTCTTCATTACCTCTGGCTACGCTCTTCTTCAATTATTTTACTGAGTTGCTCATACCCTCACGGTCGAATCAGATTCGAGCGAAACCGCCCAACATTCTCTCATTGACTGTTACCCAAGTTTCAATGCCTGCTACGTCATGTTGAACTTTTTTCAATAGTTACATGGTTTTAGTGTGGCACACGTTAACTAAGGAGAGAACATCATCAATCGTAGGACCAGGATTAGCCTCCACATCTCCGGCACAAAGCAAAAGCAAAGCAAAAGATACAGACAGTAACAAACAGGGTCTCGGGCATAATAGACAGACGAGGTTTGCTTCGCAGCTGCAGAGACTAGTACAAGTGCTTTCTGGCAGACTACTGGCCTGTAATGAGCCGATCCGCGCGTGATACGTGGTAACATCGACCCCCATCACGCATGAATATTAAAGTATAATGTTCACAATTGGTAGAGCTCAACCGTGCACTAGGGACAGTTGCGTGCAAGATGGGATAAGGAGGAAAAGCACTGCTAGAGTGCTTGTAGCGCTTAGCGGTCAAAATACAAGGTGAATACCTGAATTTTCGGTGCTTATTCTTACATTGTGCTGTAGCAGCAATGCTAACGCAGCTTTATTTAACCATTGCATGGACCCTTTAGGTGCATCTCTTCGCTACTAGCTGAGAAAACGTAATTGGCACAGTTTATTTTATTATTAGCCGAAAATGCGGCACAATATGCTATCACAAAACAGTCACTACATAAACTAAATGCAGGATTACTTGGACGTCTTACATACATCAACTGATAATGTCTTAAACAAAGTATGTTTATGTATTAGCACACAAATTATGTGTAGAGAGTGTCGCGTGAAATCATTTTGCTGTTTTTTTTTGCACCCTCTGCGCAACTGCTTTGGTATGGTGTAGCCCATTGTAGATGCTGAGCAAAATGTAGTTGTACACATGTGTCCATGAGCCCCTTCTTATTTGGTAAAGATCTGAAAACATGTGCACCATGTGTTTGCAATAAAAAAAGCGTTCATCACGAACCACCCTGCGCTTTTATGGTAAATAAGCCTTACTGATTTTAGCCAAGCCTTTCGGCAGGGCTGCGTTCTAGTCGGGCATAGGTTTCAGCACAATTGCTGTGCTAGTCTTGTAGCTGGGCCAAAGCTTACTCACTACAGGGCAACCTGGCCTCCCATGCTTTTTGTCATCTCGCTAGATATTGTGGCAGCATCTAAAACACTGCTGTATTATAGATGATCCTGATTTCAAATTAGCACCAATATTATTCGTTCCTATTGTCAAAAAAATGCTCTTGTCTAGCTAATGTCAAAAAAGAGGCTTTGTAATTGCTAAGTATACAGTTGAACTTTTTTATAAGATACATTGATATAAGATACACTCATATTAGAGACAAAGTGGCAGAATAGAGACCAGTGTGTCAACTTTAAAATAGGGGTGATAAGAAAACTTACATGGTTCTTCAATTGCTCCCCAGTGCATGTCTCTTATAGATGTGTTCAACCCGGCCTGTGGCCATATGGGTGCCCCAGAGGCCTGCCACAACTTCTTTGGAATTCCGATGGAGCGGTGTGTTCTACCGAAAATGAATAATGAAAATATGGGTTTTTCAAGGGCGTCAACAGGTGGGTCACCCCCGAAAAAAATTCTGGCTACGGGCCTGCATTCAATTGCACAAACTCTTGTGTACACCCGCCCATTTTTTTTTTTAACCCGGACACGCGAGCCTCGACTGCCGAGCTGATCAGTGCCACAGAGCGGAGCGCGGCGTCGACATGAACGAGAATATGTGCATGCGCGCTTTGAGCAGTTCGGGGCAGCTATCGTCTGCAAGGCTTTTCCGGGAAACAGACACCACGCCCGCTTTTTATGAGCCTACCGCGGCCGTCATTCTTTCTTGTTGTGGGGTTTTCACAGCGCTTTTCAGAGGCAAAAAGATATCTGTCACTGCAAGCCGAGCTGATTAGAAACTACCATCTTCTAATGAATAGCACGGGCGCTTTGTCACTGTCTTACAAGAAACAAGTTTATTGCTTTTAATAAATGCAAACAAAAAGGGAAAACAAAGCATCAATAAAGATGCCCTTGCTTGAAGTGGTGCCAGTGCCATAGCGCATTCAAGAGCTCTATCATTTCACTGCTTGACAAAATGGAGACTTCTTGTGGCAGCTTGCTTGTCTTTCAGTACCAGCTCAAGGCTCCACCAGCCTGAACAACCGCTGCCATGCGTCATGGAAGAGAGTCGTACAGCGCTTGTATGAGGTCGCGGTCCATTTTCCAGAGGTCCCATTCTACTTGAACTTTGCGCCATTGTTCGTCGCAGCCCGCATTCTGAAGGTCCTTTATTGAAGGTTACTTTTGATTGTCCCCTACGCGTTTTTAATAATATTCGTATCCGCTCCCAGTGAGGGCCAGTCAGCAACCATGACCCAGAGTTTTTTTAAGTGGTTTTTGACAGCGCGACACGTGTGCACGGGGGACAAATCCTGATGCAATATGAAACAGCCATCAGGGAAAAGACCGTCAAGGACATGAGGCAGGAGCTGCCGTTTTATGATGCTTAAGTATGAGTCCGCACAGAATCGGCCCTCTATTCGGTGTAGTGATCCAAGACCATCTTTCGTTACTGCCCCCAAAATGTTGACACTTCTGCCTCCACTGGCTCTTACTTGCTGAACGTATTGGGGGGGGGGGGGGGCATACCTACTAATGTGGAAAAGAATTAGTTATTTTAAACTGCGAAAATTTATATCCCGAACGTACTGTGAAAGTAGCAATATAACAAAAAAAGATTTGCAGTGAAACGGGGTTTATTGGCGTAAGTAGTACTTGCACAGCAGGTCTATTGATACGGAAAGCGGGTGGCAGCAACCAACCCAGGAATCACAGTGCCCGGGGCAACAGCTTGCACTCGGCTCTTCTCGCTAAAAGCGTGACCCACTGCGGCATATAATCTTCTTCTCTAGAATACCTCGGCGACGAAGACGAGCCATCCTGGCAAGTCAAGGTGACGAGAGTAAGAGTGGGTCGTGATAGGGCTTGAGACGACTCACGTGTACAGTCTCATCACCCAAGCATCGCCTGTCTGTAGATGGCGTGACCGGCTCGATCACGTATGTGACATGAGATCGACGTTCAACGACGCAATAAGGACCGTCAAACTTGGAGCAAACTTAGAGTACAGACCTGGGGAGGGGAATAGCTAGTCGTTGCGCTTTTTTGTAAAGTCACGCACGTACACTCTTAATCTTGTTCCACCTAGATTCCAGATAAAGCGGTCGTTAACCGGAACAGACGGAGCTGTTATATGGATGAGAGTGATTTGGCGAGGGTTATCTGAAACAGTAGCTGTTTTTTTTTTAATTTTGTTTACTTAAGTCCGATATATTCCATCGAGCCCAGTGATTTGTTCTAGTTACCAAGTGGTGTGCTTTTATGGTTGTTCCACTTACGGCGGCAAAGCGACGCCGTATCTGCATCGCATGTTCCTGATAGCATAAAGAAACAGTTTATACAGCTTGGGCGCGTCGAAGAGGAGGTCCTTCCCATGAATCTCTTCCTTGATTTCGAAATGTGCAACGGAAGAAAGCACGCTCGACGCGGGGCTAGCGTTCGCAAAAACGTGAATGCAGAACATCCACGTCTCTCGGCAGTGGATCTTCCTGCAAGCAGAAGAAAGCACGTCCGTGCACTCGCACCAACACTGACTTTACTGGCGAGCGTGGCGGTGGCTACGGAGTTGACAAGTGGTGCATAGGCTTACAAATAGTAGCATGCACAATTTTCTTCGCTCTTGAATGTGTGTGCTTTTCCCAAGCTTTTTTTTGTGTTTCTAGGTGGTTATGGAGGCTCTGGGACCATCGTTAACAGGTTTGCTTTTGAAGCCCCGGACTATTGATTCTGCGGTGGCTTCCCACAGGTGAGTGATGAGCATTTATACTGCTTACGCATTAGCGGAACGGCAGAGGCCGTCCTTGCGCAATTTTTATCGCTTGCTCTGAGTTTTGTCTGTGCTGTGCTGCTTGAATTTTTATGCGACCACAACCAAATGAAGAGAGTTTGGGCGTGCATAAACTAGCAAGATGAATACGTAAGCACCTGTCAGCAGCATGCTTAGTGTGCCTGGCAGAGCTGTTATATAAATTCTGCCAAAAAATTATAGACGTGATGAAATGCTCGTAACGAAAGTAGCACTGTACCAGCTTGATGTGTTCAACTATAGGCTTGGTTCACTGAGGTTTGTTGTGTAAAACACTGACTTTTATGGGAACATCAATGCCCACTTGCTTGTATGGCCCACATGAGTGTGTTAAAATAATTCACGATGACTTTTCAAAGGTGCTGTTTGCATGACTGGCTCGCTTCGGTACCCTTTTTAGTTTACGACAAACTGGTTTGCCGATTGCACCACGCGGAGTCACCTTACGTTTCCGTATTTTAACATCTTTGACAACAGGGTGGGGTGCAAAATGGTGTCACCTTATGTTTCCGTATTTACCGTCTGCGAACCCAGGATGGTGTTCAAAGTTGTGTGTGGTGCGTTGTGGGGTATCTTTGTTGTGCGCAGTCCCGTGCCGTGTAATGTGAATTCTTCAAAAAAACACTTGCACTAATTTATCCTATACATCACTTTTATATTGT
Source organism: Rhipicephalus microplus (assembly GCF_013339725.1). Lineage (NCBI taxonomy): Eukaryota > Metazoa > Arthropoda > Arachnida > Ixodida > Ixodidae > Rhipicephalus > Rhipicephalus microplus. Next base: position 117,496,021 of record NC_051166.1, on the reverse strand, counting down.
GCCGCTTTCGATACCATTAGATTTTATATGTCAAATACTGAGCATTTTTATGCGAATATGTGCTGCTTCTGTACTGTTGACGTAATAATGAACAAGTAGTAATTATTCCAACTAAAGTTCACTTTTTTTTTCCAGTGACTGGCTTCGAGATTGACGACCCGCTTGTTATTGGACACCTCGATAATGGCCCACAGCTCGATCTTACCATAGAAAAAAGGCTCATTACCGTCCATTTCCTCCACGTGCGTCAAAAAAGTCCCACATTGATTTTGTTAAGGTGAGGGGAATGGCGTGGTTCCCATTTATTTTCTACTTCTAAAATGTTGTACAGCAGTACAACAATTTAAGTGCGTGTGTCTGCGTGTACATGTATGTGTGTGCGCGCATGTGTGTGCGCTCGTGTGTGTGTGTAGGTGGGGGTACGGAATGTTATAATCTGCATGCGTATTTCAACATATATCATGAGGTCTATTAGGTTCCAGCTAATTGGATCTTCAAAGGCACCGAAACTGCCACAAAATATAAATAAAATGTTTTAAACGCTCCCTTACAAGCTTGCATGAGTACGCGCATTTTAGAATGAAATTACATTATATAAAGATAAGATCATTCTTGTTTTGCTGTTTTAACACCTAATTGTTTAAACGTGTTTTCCTCAGTTTGAAGATATGGAATGCGGTCCAGAACTGCCAAATCTCGATGTCACACATGCAAACATGTCTTCCGGCGTCAAAAGACTGTGGTGAAGGCTCCTTCAACCACCTAGTGAACCCCATAGGAAAACAGTTCTCGACCTAACCTCCGGCAACAGAACCAACTACTACTATACCCCGCCGCGGTCGTCTAGTGGCTAAGGTACTCGGCTGCTGACCCGCAGGTTGCGGGTTCGAATCCCGGCTGCAGCGGCTGCATTTCCGATAGAGGCGGAAATGTTGTATGCCCGTGTGCTCAGACTTGAGTGCACGTTAAAGAACCCCAGGTGCGCGAAATTTCCGGAGCCCTCCACTACGGCGTCTCTCATAATTAAATGGTGGTTTCTGGACATTAAACCCCACATATCAATCAAACCAACTACTACTACATTGAGCTCCACAGGTCAGGTAGCTACGTAAGCACTGACGTTTCGCGATACTAACTCTGTAGTTTTGCTAAGTATGTGAAAGAATAGCAGCTAGGTGACATCACTAATAGTAGAACTGTACCGTTAGTATCATCTTGACGAACATTTTTCGTCAAGCGACAATTTCTCTTTTTGTCACATGTTTTTCTCAGTTAACAGTTGACACTTCGCACGTGTGCGAGTTTAATACCTGATAAAACCTAATACTGCGTGGGAATACCTGTTTTACTTGATACTTATTCTGGATCTTCACTTTATTTCTAATGTATTGATGTTATTGGTACACAAATTTCATTCCGTATTTCTGTGCACTATAACTTATTATTTGTGTGTTGTTTGGGATGGCCTTCTATTATAAAACATATACTGTACTTGTTTTCACGTAACCATGTCTGAGAAAGTGTTCTGTGAAATAAATTGTTGAAAATATATTTCTTGTTTGTTTTACTGCCAGCCGAAATGGCAGGTAGCTTTCTGAGCATTATTGTTTCTCTATGAGTAGCATTTTGCCTTCAGATCATGCACACATAAAGCAATAGCAACAGCTGTTGCAGTTGTATCTTCACACTTGCAATGTAAGGTTGAGGTTTTGTCCCCTTCTGACCAAACCTCTTCTGACCAATTCCTACTTGGCATGTCTTGATAAGTGGTGTAGCTATGCTGGAATCATACTTGTGGGATTTTTTCAACGAAGATGCCGGAAAAGCACCCACTCACGATAACAAGGGTGCACTAATTGGAATCCAAGTAGGGTAATCCTGCCAAGCTGGCTTATAATTCCAATTAACGTCATTAGCTTGTTGCTTTAAACAACTTTGCGCTCATAAAGATAAGTCCTGATTCTTCACCTAAGCCCCTTAATCACGTCTCTTGTGAACTATAAGGAAAGAAAACAAAGATTACTTGGGCATCAAGGAGGAAGCCGCCTATTTCTCATGAGAAGAAAAAGTCTGGTATCATTAGCTTCAACAAAAATGGTACGAAAAATCACATGGTCTCAAGCACAGATATGGATGCTAAGAACCGGAAATACAGCGGAGTGGGGTTGGGTTCGACTTTTTTATCTATGTTCCTGCGCGTAAATGTATCGGTATATGCATATACATATCGTAGAAAAAATTATTAGAATCTACCAAGAAAATCAAAGTAATTAAAAGAGCATATCATGATAGACTAGAACTGGAATTCATTTAGATATTTTTTTATAGATCACATAAAGCGAGATAACTTAGAAGTGAACGTGCGTTTACATCGTCGAGTGACTCATTGAAGCCAATAATACTTGATTTCTAGTTATTCTTAACATGTATATGCAAGTGGGACAGAAAAAAAAGGAATTACGTTTATGTTCGAGGTGACGCTACAGCTAAAGACTTTCAGTCGTACGCGGTTCTATAATTTCCTGCTTCCTTCATAGCCGTGACCTTTCCTTGGACGCTTCATAGCTGTATTTCGTCGCACCGTCATTGCACTCTGTAGTTCTCGTAAAAGCTTGAGGCGCTCATGGAAACGCGCGCCTGTCTACAAAACGAGGACAGTCATCAGACGAAGAAGTAAACGTCATCAGAGAAAAAAAGAAACTAGGTAAAAAAGACTTATCTTGCAAGCAATACGACGAAATGTAGTGAAAGGGAAGGGGGACGGGTTCTCTATCCACTCAGTAGCGATCCACGGCTTTATGAGTTCGATTCCAGGCTGACGACCCCACTCCTCCTCCGGACACTTCTCCAGATTCGCCTCCGGCCTATCTTCTTCATCTCGGCTCTTTTCTTACAGCCGTGGTCGTTCGAGCCGAGTGCGTGAACTGAAATAGATGACTGGGGCGTGTTCCCGATCGCCGTTAGCGTCGCCGAGCATTGAGTTGAAGACCCTGGCCCTCCAAATGTAATGCGTGCTATGAAAAAAAAACAGAAAAACGCACACTCTTCCTTTCAGTTGTTCACTAACAGCGGCTGTCACCAAATTTGAAGCAGATCAATTGTAGCTAAGGTTTTGAGGAAATGAAGCTGGGGCACTATGAAACCGGGGCTGAGAACAAGCTTCTCTAAAAAATAGGGGTAAAGAATGCATGTCCACGTGCGCAGTGATAGAAAAGTGTCATGTACATGGACCACTTCGAATAAGACATGACAGGCGTTCGAAAGAAAGGACTGAAATATTACTTTGGAACACACGTCGCATTTGCTCGGCTAATCACTCAATAATTTCACAGATTCATCTTTCAACCTTTCAATGACTGTGAAGGAAGAGCAAAGTAATAGGAAACAAGAAGAGATGGGAATATCTTTTTTTAAGCCACATCAATAGGTCCACACATTGTCACATAGCCGTAGGTTAAACACACAATTTTAGCTTCGGTCACTTTTATGTAGAGTTGGCAGAACGTTGTTGGAAAAACAAAGTGATCTGAAATAAAATGGCGTTCAGTGGAGCAGCATCACCTTGTCTATCGGAACATTGTTATAGCGGAAATTTCGTGAGCAGTAAATTACTATTCATGTTGAATTCTCTTGGCGAATCGCGAGTACTCAGCCAGATCACGAATAGAGCACGCAGCTCAAAGCAATATCACTCTCGTCAAAACTTCCGTTGGATTGCATTCGCTTCGGTAGGAGCAGTTGGCACACGAAAATCTCGTGAGGTGGAGCCAGGGCACAGGTAGTCTGCATCATGTGAGCATCGCGTGCGTTTTTTTTTTCCGCAGACTGGGGGGCCACTCCGTTGAGGCTCATTGAGGAGCACGTCAATCAAGCAGAGAATCTTGCAGTGAGTGCCTCTCCTACACGTCGTGACCGACGAAAGTGCCCAAAGATCTAGAAGAAAACAGCATTTCGGAAAAGAAGGCTCTTTGTTCCACTCCACTGTCACCAGAGTTGAACGGTATCTCACTGTCCGTACATCGCCGAACGGCTTTCTCGACGAAGCCAATCACTTTAGGCTCCTTTGAAGATAGTGGAATGATCACGTCAGATGCCTGTTCATACACAGCAACCTCATACTCACGGAATCCGAAAAGTCCTCACTGGAATCGGAAGTTGTTGCTTCTGAGTCTGAACTGCTACTGGCCGCTATAGAGCACCCGAAAATATGAAGAACGAGCGTGTTATTTTCTCCAGTGTGTCATGTCTTTGCGGCAATATTTGTGAGGTAAACAGTTTTTCACGTGACGTCAGGATGCGCTCGATTGGTCCATATATTAGGAATAGCGGTCATGAATTCTCTCCTATGCTCTGCTCTGCCATGCAGCGAGCCACCCGGTCTTCCTTGTATTACATGACTATCGGGCGGGATAAACTTGATATCACTTCGTTTTCTGCCTTTGCGATTTCGCACGTGAAGGCAGAGCAGCGTCTAGTCGAAAAGCGCGAAATTCTGACTAGCTCATCGCATACGCCTAACGTTGAAAGCATTTTATGAAGAAATAAGGGGCAAGGAGGAGATAGCCCATGTAGGAAAGGTAATAAATGTGACAAAAAACAAGTGTCTCACCTTTGATCTTCGTGTGGGGCCCATTAAGAGCATAAAAAGCGCAAGGTGCGAAGCGTTTTTCTTGTCGTGCATGGCCGCACGCAACTGTACACATTCGGCCACATCCGGAAGAGAGGCGGGTACATATAATATGTCACGCGAATTTCTTGTCAAATCCGCAGATTTCTTCAGAACAAGAATTCTAGCTCCATATAGTGATTCGAAATCCGTGGCTACTTCCAGTCCGTTATTGGAACGTGATTGTTCCACACAGAGTAGAAAATTTTGATCTAGATCTGCCTTTGGAATTCAACATTAGACGTACAAAAACAGGAAAGCCCATCTTCAAGCTGGGCAAATGTATGCGTAGGCACAGCCTTCAATGATCACGCAGTTTAGTTGTAATGTCATGCAGAAGGAGCTATCTTTCAGGTAGTGTCACGTGTGCTTCCTATTGACGGTTCGCCGTGTCATTGATGCACTAGTACATAAGCTTCTTTTTTCTATTGTCTACGTAAAACATCTTGCTTGCGTGTGAACCTAAAGTTACAATCTACGCTCGTAAGTTTCACATGACTTGTTTTTATGGCCAGATGCCTAACTTTTTTGAATAATATGAACACCTCACAACTACCTCACCTTTCCATCATTGTAACTTGTAAGAGAAAGACGTGCACGTAACATCAAGTCTAAGGCTGTTTTTATTATGCGAAAAACAAAATAAAAAAAGTTACCATCCCGGTGTACGTAAGTAAGGTACGCCAAAAATTGGGCAGATCCCACGTACCTGGGAATCCACGTTATGCGAAGCATGCGGGGGAAGGTGACCGTGTTGCATTTTTTTTATTGAGCGACACGTCATTATAGGACTCTAAATATATGTATAAATGTTGCACGCGCCGACATATGTTGAAAAGTTGCAGAAGCTTATACAACCACTTTGTACTTGCGCAACGATGTCAACTGCAACGTGTGTATTAGCAACCCCAGAAGCTAATATGAAGCACTAAATGCTCGCGAAGGTGCTGGCCCTGGACACTGCTACATAAATCAACTTCAGCGCATGGCACCTAACCACAATTGGCGTTAACACGATGTGACGGCTGTATCAAGGGAGTAGATATGTAATTTTAATAAATTGGGTAGGCATCACTGCAACCACTACTGACGTTTTACGAAAATTAGCATTTATATGAAAAGTATTTCCGACACATGGCGAAGCTCTGTGGTAAAATGCTTCATTGCCACGCGGAATGCTTGGGTTCGATTCCAGCCGGAACCCTGATATTTATCTTTGCATTGGTCGGGTCGACGCTAACGATCTCGGGTATATGTTAACGTTCGCGCATTAAAATTGCCAATGTGTCTCCTTGTCCTTTACGGGTAGATACCCAGGATCACCTCTTGCACATACTCACCCGTGGGTATTTGTCAAGCGGGAAGCGTTTGACGACGTTTGTTACAGGATTGTAACGTTAGTCATTTCTTTACCAGCACATCATATTTGTCAAACCGTCTGTCTTACCCTTTCATGCTGATTTCGGTTCACGCCAAGTTAAGGAGGTGACCACGAGAGCAGCCAAACGTAAGCGGCTAGATAGATAGATATATAGATACATTCAAAGTCACCAAAGTTCGCTAAGAAATGCTTCACAATTAAAAGTGAAGTTACAGCAGCTGAAGTGTCCCGACAAGGAATATAGCATAAGTTAAGCACTTCACTCAAGTGGATATGATATCTTCGCCGGAAATGGTTATATATGCATCTAACATAAAGAAAGCTCTCGGGTGTGCCTTGCTTTTTTTTTCCCTCACAGAAAAGTTGCACCATAAAACTGTTGAATGTTATTGTTCAACATCTGTTTAAAATATCAAATTTTCGACATTAAGGGTGATAATCTTTTAATACCATGGTACACTCGTAGTTATTCGCAAAGGCACACTGTAAGCGCAAAAAGAAACGACACTTCGTGGTCATGGGTATGTAGCCTGTCATGAAAGGAAAGAGAATGATAATAACCATGAATAATTTCCAAGTTGTGAGCATAGCATGGCTAGAATGATTTGGCTACATTAACCAAACGCTACACACAGCAATACGCCATAGAGGTATTTATATATGATGCTGAGTCGAGGTTGCAGTAACCGGGTGTAACTGCTTGTGTCCCTAGCCTTCGTTCAGGGTAGAGCGTTCATCGGTCTGTATTGGAGTTTTTGAGCAATTGAAGATACTTAATCGTGAGGCTATGGAAAAATATTTATTCTAAGTGGCTTTGCCATTATCAAGGTGGTGCCAGCTGAGAACAATCTGTTTTCTTTAAGGACATCTTTCTATTGGCATTTATTGTGTAACCTTAAACAAGTGAGTTTTTCCGTAATAAAAAAATTGCGTTTCATGAAAGCGTCCCGCTTTGCGCTTATACTAAGAATCATGGTCGTCGACTTTCCCGCAGTCTTTTTTTTCGTTGTCGTCTGTGTGTGTGGTTAGCCTGTTACACTTCCGTTTGTTTGTTTGTTTGTTTGTTTGTCTGTTTTTTTGTTAGCTCCAAAATCGAACACTCTTTCATGCAGCCCTAATGAGTGCATGGTTTTTTGTTCATGTAGCTGCATTGCACCACCAAACCAGAAATCAAATATACTTGCGTCCAAACAAACAATGGCGTTGGCCAGATCTGCACAGCACGCTTGAACCAAAGGGAACCTCAAAGCACTGGTTCCTATACTCTGCAGGAAGTTTACCAACAATTGAATTTTTTTATTTATTTATTTTTTAATTATCATTAAGTTCGAGACCGCCTGATAAAGAATTGATCGCAGTAACTTATAGTGACCCGGACTTTTGGTAGGCGTTTGGTTAGCCTGAGGAATCGACGCAATGCTCTAGTTCTAGTTCTATCAGATGATGTCACTTTAAACTAAACAAAAACAAAAACGAAAACTTTGCTAGAGGAAGAGGCAGTTATTGAGGTCACAAAAAGGGAAATGCTGTCACAAGATTCTTTGCTTATATATTATTGAATGGGTGTTATAATATGGTAGCAGTATTCTTTAAAGATATATCTAATAGCGTAGGTCTGAATGAATTGGAGAACTTTAGTGAGACCACATTAGTGGGCTGAAAGATACCGCGTGTAAGCTGAAAGGTAGCTGATGATGATGATGATGATATATGGTGTTTTTGGCGCAAGGGCCTTTTGATGGCCAAAGAGCGCCAGTTCATGCGACAAGGAATGTGGACAATGATTGTGATTAGCGGCTGTATAAGGGCCATAAAATTCCTCGCGGTAAGGCGGGTAAAAACATACAAGTAATAAAATCATGACCATGCCGTGAAAGGTGTGTGTGGTGTGAAGAGATAACAATGTGAAGAGATCGTGTATATGTGTCCTATCCTGAGTCTCGTTAGTATAACCTCTGTATGACGCGATTTTGATACTGGCAGCCAATGACCAAGGTGTGGCCTAATAATGTGTAGTTTGTTTTGTGTGTGTGTATCCCACTTGCTCTGCCAGTAGTCCCCGATGTTTCGTTTGAGAGACGGCTTAAGATCAAGGGCCGGGATAAATATGGGTGTAGGGCCAGTGCTTTTGTGGACGGATGCAGCAAGCTGATCCGCCCTCACATTGCCTTGGATCTCACGGTGCCCTGGCACCCAGCACACTACAACATGTTGTTTTAGTGTGTAGAGTGTGCACAAAATGGAGTAAAGTGAGACAAGGACCGGGTTTTTTTTGTTTTTTAGGACTGTGCAGAGCCGTTACCACACTGAGGGAGTCTGTATAAATTACTGCTTTTTGTATTTGTAGTTGTTTGATGTGTTTAGCTGCCACAAGTATTGCATAAGCTTCTGCTGTGAAGATACTTGTGCATGGATGTAGAGGGCCAGCATCCGAAAGGGATGGGCCGACAGCAGCGTAGGACACAGAGGAGTTGGACTTAGAAGCATCTGTAAAGAACTCAGGACGTGTGTATTTGTGTTAAAAATCCAGGAAGTATGTTCGGATATGGGCAATAGGCGCATGTTTTGTAACTTCTAGAAAGGACACATCGCAGTCTATAGTCTGCCATTGCCACGGTGGCGGATATGCTACAGGAGCCATTAAACTGCGTTCTAGGGAGACTCCAGTTTCCTCGGCTAGACTTTTCAGGTGAACTGAGAAGGGCTGCCTCATCGAAGGCCTGTTTTGAAACAGAAATGAGCTCGACAAATCATTAATAGGAGAGTATGAGGGGTGCTTTTTATCTGCTTTCACCTTAAGGAAATAAACAAAAGGCATATAAGTTTTCTGCAGATGAAGCGACCACTCATTTGACTCAACATAAAGGCTTTCTACGGGGCTGGTGCGAAAAGCACCCGTAGAAAGGCGGATGCCCAAATGGTGCACGGGGTCCAGCATCTTTAAAGCACTTTGAGTTGCAGACTGATAAACAACGGCCCCATAATCTAAGCGGGTGCGAATGAGGCTTCGATACAGATTTATGAGGCATTGCCTATCACTACCCCAAGTAGTACGTGACAGCACTTTTATAACATTCATGGCTTTTGAACATTTTATTTTTAAATTCTTGATGTGCGGAACGAAGGTCAGCTTGTTGTCCAAGATTAAGCCTAAGAATTTATGTTCGGCTTTGACGGACAGACGTTGCCCGTTCAGTCTAATGTCAGGTTCAGAGTGCATGCCTCTCTTTCGAGAGAACAAGACACACGTGCTTTTTTGTGGGTTAAGTCGAAATCCGTTTTCATCTGCCCATTTGGAGACCTTGTTTAAGCCCAGCTGAACCTGCCGCTCACACATTGCCAAGTTGCATGACTTGAAGCCAAGCTGAACGTCGTCGACATATGTACAATAGAACATACTGTGGGGGATGGACAAGTACGAAGAATTCATTTTGATAATAAAAAGTGTGCAACTAAGCACACCACCTTGTGGCACGCCTGTTTCCTGGACAAATGTTTGGGAGAGAACACTGCCCACACGGACACGGAATGTCCGGTTTGACAGGTAACGTTCGATTATATGAAACATTCTTCCGCGCACACCAAGGTGGGACAAATCTCTTAGAATTCCAAAACGCCATGTTGTATCATAAGCCTTTTCGATATAGAGGAACACAGAGAGAAAATCTTGTTTATGGACGAAGGCGTCTCTGATCTGTGCCTCGATACGAACAAGGTGGTCTGTGGTGGATCTGCTTTCTCGAAACCCGCACTGAAATGGGTCGAGCAAATTGTTTGTTTCAAGGATATGTACAAGTCGGCAGTTTATCATTTTTTCGAAGACTTTGCACAAGCAGCTTGTAAGTGCAATAGGCCTATAACTTGAAGCTAAAGAAGGGTCCTTGCCCTCTTTCTAAATGGGAATAATAATAGCCTCTTTCCAGGAGGTAGGGATAGTGCCAGAAAACCAGATAGCATTGTACAAACAAAGTAAGGTTTTTCGTGTTTCGGCTGGTAGGTTTTTTAACATTTCATACACCACACGGTCAGAACTTGGGGCAGAAGTACTGCAGGAGTTTAGAGATGTTCAGAGCTCAGCTAGACTAAAAGCTTGGTTATATGCCTCGTATCTAGTGGATTTGTGTTCTAGTTTCTGCTTTTCTATTCTTCTTCTGTATTTTTGGAAAGTGTCAGTATAGTGGGACGAGCTGGATACCCGTTCAAAGTGTGCGCCGAGGAAGTTTGCCTGGTCTTCCAAGGTATCACCCTGAGTGTTTACGAGTGGAAGTGTGTGTGCTTGTTTTCCTGCTATCCTACCGACCATGTTCCAGACTTTGGCCTCTTGTGTATATGAATTTATCCCTGATAAAAACTTGTGCCAACTTTCTCTTCTGGCCTGCCGGCGCGTTCTCCTGCCTCGAGATTTTATTTTCTTAAAGATCTCAAGGTTTTCCGCTGTCGGCGAGTTCCGCACCAACCTCCATGCCCTGTTCTGTTCCTTTCGCGCATTCTGACACTCAGTGTTCCACCACGGGACGTGTCGTTTGCCGGGAAGTCCAGATGTTTGTGGAATGCACTTGGCTGCTGTGTCAGTAAGAAAGGCCGTGAAGTACTGCACAGCTTCATCTATGCCTAATCCGCATATTTCGGTCCAACTTAAGTGAGTAATTTTTTGAAATTGTTCCCAGTCAGCTTTGTTTATCAGCCATTTGGGAACATGTGGAGGACATTCATGTATTATTGGTGTACTCAAAACCAAAGGAAAATGGTCACTTCCGTATGGGTTATTTATGACTTTCCACTGAAGTAATGGTACAAGTGAAGGAGATGCGATACTGAGGTCTATGGAGGAGTAAGTATTGTTTGCAAGGTTATACTATGTTGCCTGTTTTCTATTCAACAGACAAGCACCTGATGAAAAGAGGAACTGTTTGATGAGATGACCTCGTGCATCACATCGACAGTCACCCCATAAACCACTGTGTGCTTTCAGGTCCCCTAGAACCAAATAAGGTTCTGGTAACTCGTCTATTAAAGAGTGAAAATCATGTTTTTCCAGGCGGTGTTGCGGCGGTATGTATAGAGAGCAGATGGTGACGAGCTTATTCAATAGAACGGCTCGAACAGCCACTGCCTCTAGGGATGTTAGTAGTGGTAGATGGCTACATGCTACTCCTCGATTAACAATAATGGCTACACCACCAGATGATGCCACAGCATCATCTCTGTCCTTCCGAAAGACAACATATTGACGCGAAAAATTTGTATTCTTGGATTTTAAGTGTGTTTCTTGTACACACAGCACTTTTGGAGAATGTTTGTTTAGAAGTTCTTGGACATCGTCGAGGTTTTGAAGTAGTCCTCTGACGTTCCATTGCATAATTTGTGTCTCCATTATAGGAGTAAAGAAGTGCTGTGTGTACAAAATGAGTGTGGCTGGTGTATAAAGAAAGAAGTGACTTATCTTACAGAGCCTTTAGAAGGCCCTGTAATTACCGTTTTGTCTTTTTTAGAGCGGTCGAGGGAAGCCCGCCGCTCTTTTGGCGCAGTCTGCGCCGGTGCAGTTGATGTGTCCATGGCCTCAGGAGAGACGACAGATAATGTTGTTTTCGTTGTAGGCTTCGTCGTGACAGACGGAGCCTTAAACCCCACCGGGCTGGAGGTCGAGGGATCCTCTTTAGTTGGTGTGGTGCCCTGGCTGCTGCCAAGGTTCACAGGGGCCTTCGGTGGGGCTGTATTAAAGGAGGGTGGGGCAGCCAAGGCTGCTCCCCCCATGGGGGCTTGTGGCGTTTGCCTCGGCACGCTGGGCGTGGTCCAAGGCATTGCCGAAAACCGAAGTGGTGCTGACCCCCCTCGCACCACTTCGGCATACGATGTGTTCCCAGCAAAATGCGAGGAAACGCGCTGCCGCGCTTCACGGAAGCTTATGTTCAATTTAAACTTTGTAGTTATAATTTCTTTTTCCATTTTCCAGACCACGCATGACCTGGAATATGCAGGATGGTCACCCTCACAGTTCGCGCAGTGGACTTGTAGCTGGCAGTCATCGTCAGCGGTATGACCTTTGGTGCCGCATTTCGCGCAGGTAAGCTGTCCTCGGCAGCTCTGGGAGCCGTGCCCGAACCTCTGACACTTAAAGCAGCGCCGCGGGTTGGGTATGTATGGTCTAACTGGCAGTTTAAGATATCCTGTTGCTATTTCAGTAGGGAGGGTGCTAGATGCGAAAGTGAGTATGATGTGCTTCGTTGGGATTTCCTTATTTTCTCTTCTTATTTTGATACGCTGCACCTGAATGACATTTTCCTCTTTCCAGCCTGTTAGAAGTTCATCATCAGAGAGGTCCATCAGGTCTCCATCTGATACAACACCCTTCACTGTGTTCATGGTTCGATGTGGTGTGATTGTGATAGGCTGATCCCCAAATGCTGTGAGTTTATGTAGTCTCTGGTACTGTGCGTTGTCCTTTACTTCAAGTAACAGGTCACCACTGGCGGTCTTTGTGGCCTTGTAGCCTGCGCCCAGCGTTTCTATAAGGCATTTCGATACAAGGAAAGGTGAAATGTGTCTAGCTTTCTTTTCTGTACTTTCACAGTGGATAATGTGGTATTTTGGGAAGTTATCTTTTTTGTTCGGGAGAAATTCAAGAATTACATCGGTGCGTCACTTCTTGGAAGGACGATTAGTTGTGACAGGGCAAGGGGTTCCCATAAATTTATAGCTTTTTCTGCGGCCATGCCAGCCACCCACCACCAAGCCCAACGAGGGGACGCTGCGAGACGCGAAGAGCTGAAAGGTAGCTCATGTCCTGTCTTTTTTGTCCCTATCCGAGCATTTGTACCAATCAATTTAACTTCGTCTGAGTAGCAATTAGCTCAGCAGCAAACGTTGCTAAGCAAATGCGGGATTGGGCGAATACATCACGGTTATAAGTATACTACGAAATAGTTGGACGTGAATGGGCTCGCACATTTCTCTCTCTTTCTCTCTCTCTCTCTCTCTGGGCGTATGTGAGGGCATGTGCAACACTTGTGTGTCAAGTTTGAAAATAAACATGAGGTGTTGGACCAAACAGTGCGTTTCTATCCAGCGTTCGTGGGACTATATTCTGGCAGCCTCTCGACTAAATTAGCAAGTTCAGCCAGTTCCAAAAGACCATTGCTGCGTATACAGTGGGCGTGATGTCCCCGCTAACACGTGTAATAGCCGTTTTTATACTCTACGGAAATGCACTTAGGGCCTACGCAACAAACGTTGGTAATTATGAAAATCGCCCTTAACTTTGTGGTGGGTTAGAAGGGTGGTAGCTTGGGCTAGTTGGTATGACATGATGATAGTTATTGCGCGAGAATAGAATGACAACACAGAGACAAGAACGACCTTGTACTTCGTGTCCTTCGTGTCCTTCTTGTCTCTGTGTCATCGTTCATTTCTCGCGCTATAACTATCGTTTTGTGGTGGCCTCACGGACGCGAAGCGGTTGTCGTAACGTCCTCTTTCATTATTGTCCGTCGTTGAAATACTCTCGCATTGAGTGCGGAAAACAAATGTGATGGCGCAAATAAAAGCATTGTTGCTTGTTCCTGGAAGACGTACTGCTTGCTTCAGTCTGACAATTTCCAGAAGAGCTCGCACCCCTCATGACTTCTCCGCTGTCCGACTTCGGCTTCATTTTGAGCTCTTGGCGTAACGGAATGTAAATCGCTGAGAGACACCTTCCCCAAGAATCCAATCATTCTTCTTTGTAACAACCAAATCTGAGAGTTAAGGTTAGCGTTAGAAGTAACAACAATCCCTATTTAAGATGAAATTTATTGGAGCATCGGACATCGACTACATCTAAGTGCCGACAAGATCGCGTCGTGTGATGGGGAAACCGCTGCTACGTGCACGTTTTTTTTTTTGTGCACAGTTAGGCGCTGATCGCGCTGCGGTGGACATCCATAAACGTCTTCGCGTCAAGATCGTTAGTCTGCTTAACCACGCGGTCGTTTGTGGATTGGTCAAGGGTGTGTCACGAATCACCGGCACAGCAACGTCCATAACATTGTTGCAATGGTGTGGTGCCATTGCAACTTGTGCTTATATTTCGTTTTTTTTTCTCTATTTTACGTTCAAAACTGTATATCTGGACAGTTTTAAACACCCTCATTTCAAAACAATGGCGCGTTCCTGAGCCTCGCTTGTCATAGACAGCAGTCATATATCAGCACGCATCACGACTGAGCTTGATTAAAGGCGCGCTGAAGGATATTGTCAGCGACAATAGTTTGCGGGAGGTATCTTCGGTATGCATGTTCCAGCGAACTCAAAGTGTTTTGTTAGTATAGGTATGTGAAGTTCGAAGTTGTGGAAACACATTTGGATGATCTCTTGTTGGCAAAAGTAAACTATTTGACGGCTGTTGAAAAAATATGGTGTGAATGAAGGGCGGGAAATGAGAGACGTCTTAGGCAGGGCAGAAATTTTCTGAAGAACGTAAAAAAAAGAGCGCTTATTTAAAGTGAAATGCGAAACATTTGCGTTATCATTACACTGAGGGATGCTCGGGGCACAGAAAAAGTTGGCCGCAGTTATCATCGCGATATTCTCCAGAATAAGAGTGGTCAACAGCACTGCCAATGCTGGTGCGGGCTTATAAGCACCTCGATAGCGTATAGATACACAAAAGAAGACCTGCAGGAAACTTACAGGTTTGTAAAACTGCGCCCGGCGTCTGTAAATTCTGGTTTCTCAGTGGTAGGCAACACTTCTCATGAACCACAAGGCGTCGGAACTAGCGTTACGATCTAAAACTTGCTCTACTCTTACAAGCCGCACTCTAACAAGAACAGAAGCAAATTATTCGGTAACTGAGAAAGAATGCCAAGCGATCATCTGGGCTATTCCAAATTTCGGCCTTATCTGTACGGCCACCCTTTCGATGTCGCTACCGATCACCACGCGCTCTGCTGGTCATCCTCCCTCAAGGATCCTTCCGGACGCTTGGCACGATGGGCTTTACGGCTCCAAGAGTACGACATCCGCGTCATTTATCGCTCAGGCCAATAGCATGCCAATGCAGATGCTCTTTCGCGTTCGCCCGTTTCTACTGATATTGCGAGTGTCTTCATCCAAGAAAACTTACTTCCACCGACATGGGTGCGCAGCAGCGCAAAGATTCGTGGATTGCGTCTCTGAAGAATTACCTATCTGAAACACTCGCCCACCCACCATCTCGAACACTACACCGACAAGCCTCCCACTTTGCCATCCGTGATGGAATACTTTATCGCCGCCACCACCACCCTGACGGCCGCAAATGGCTACTCGTCATACCCAGGCATCTCCGTGCCAGCATATTTGCTGCTTTGCATGCTGATCCGCAGTGTGAACATACCGGTTTGTTTAAAACCTACGCCAGGCTACGCTTTCGGTTTTACTGGCGCGGCATGCACACATTCGTTCAAAAGTACATTTGATCTTGCACAGAGTGCCAACGCCGCAACCACGATCCTAGCCATCCTACTGCCTCAATGCCGCCGTTACCATGCCCAGTACGACCATTCGACCGGGTTCGAATAGACCTTTATGGTCCTCTGCCATATACATCAGCTGGGAATTACTGGATTATTGTAGCGATCGACCATCTCACGAGGTATGCAGAAAAGGCCGCTCTACCAGCCGCGACAGCACGTGACGTTGCATCTTTCCTGCTCCAGCGTTTTGCTCTGCGTCACGGCGCTCCGCGTGAACTTTTGAGCAACCGAGGCCGCGTCTTTCTCGCGGATGTTATTCAAGTACTTCTTGCTGAATGCCATGTGATTCACCATTGTACTACCACATATCGCCCACAAACAAACGGCTTGACCGAACGTTTCAACCGCACTCTTGGCGACAAGCTTTCCATGTATGTCGCCTCCGACCACACCAACTGGTATCTTATTTTTCCCTACGTAACCTACGCTTACAACACGGCACCTCAAGTGACAACAGGCTTTTCTCCCTTCTTTTCACTTCATGGTCGAGAGCCATCATCTCCAATCGACACCATTCTCCCCTACCAACCCAAATCATCTGAAGGCACACCAGTTTCCGAAGCTGCTCGGTATGTGGAAGAATGTCGGCAATTAGCTCGCACTCTTGCAACACAAGAACAAGGGCTACAGAAATTTCGTCACGACGATGGACGGTCCCACTATCAGTTTTCGCCCAACTCTCTTGTTTGGCTGTGGGTGCCTCCCACTGCTGCTCCTGGTACCTATATAAAGTTCGTCAGCAGGTACCATGGGCCTTGTTGCGTCATAGAACGAACTTCCCCTCTTAACTACCTCATGGAACCCCTCACGCCTACTCCGGACCTGCGTCGCCGAGGCCGCGAAATCGTACACGTGGATCATCGCAAACCGTATCACGAACCAGTCGTCCTCACGACACCTTAGAACACCTACTTTGCTCCGTCTTCAGCGGGGGGGAAATATGTAATGAAGAAGTAGTGGGTCATGCATAGCTGGACAAACACATCGTCAGTGCTTAGCACGAGACGCTCGGCCCGGACGTTGTCACTGCTTTCGCTGGTTAGGCCTACGCTCCTACCTGGTCTGAAATTACAGTTTTGACTGTCTCAGTTCTTTATTATAATAATTATATATGTATATATATATATATATATATATATATATATATATATATATATATATCATGAAGTCTTGGTAGTCTTGGCTGCGTCAGCGTTTATTTGAGGAAAAACCTTGCGAAACGAATGGGCAGAGCCAGTACACAGACGATGACGATGATATGATGACCCAGAGTGGCAATGAGGAGAAAGAGACAAGCGTATGATGGTGACTGTGATCATCCAGGTATGAGGACGATGTAAGTAACAAATGCCCACAATAATTCTCCCCACTTGGAAGTGGACACCCTAGCCGCCATAAGTCAAAGTGACGGGGAACGTCGCGTGAAAGGTTTCATTCGACAAACGTGGACAATCTCTGTGCTGCGGTCACTAAGCAGTACACGAGGAGCCCAATGACGCAGAATTATAGCGTGAAGAATAAAGTCTGCCTGTAATAACAGAGGAAATCTCAGCGTAGCATGTCAGGTGGTCCACGGCGGTCACTATTCATCGTTTGCCAGCAGGGTGTGACAGGGAGAGGCCCGTAAAGGTCAACACCTACAACCTCGAATGGCATCGAAGGGCACGGAAGTGGCTGTAGAGCTCCAGCAGGTGCAGACGTGGGGAGTTTACGATGCTGGCATGGGTAGCGGGAACTGACGTACCACGCTACACTAGAAGAAAGGCCATGCCAGTAATAACGACATCGAAAGCGCGGTCAAGAGTTTTTTTTTAACCAAGATGACCAGCAGTCAAGTCGTCGTGGAAGGCTTCGAGCACCTGAAGTCGAAGAGAGCGTGGCAGTACAGGAACCCAGCGCTGACCGTCAGGGTGATAGACGTGGCGGTAGAGAACCCCATTGTCCAGCTTAAAGTGCAGAAGTTGACGACGGAGTCGCGTGTTTGGTGGATGAGAAACTCCCGAGAAGTGGTCCATCATGCGTCTGCAGTATGAATCGGACCGCTGGCGGAAGATAAATGTTGGCTCGTTGTCCGAAAAGGGTTGCCTTATTGATGCGAGCGTATGAACTTTGGTAGATGTGGCGGTTGAGTTCTCCCCAACGCTGACATGGCTAGTTGGAAGCGGGCTACGAGATAAAGCGTCGGCGTCTTGGTGTTTTCTGCCTGACTTGTATATATATATATATATATATATATATATATATATATATATATATATATATATATATATATATATATATATATATATACATATATATATGAGCACGCACCTAAAACTGATCGGGAAAGCCACGTTTACAGCGGCTTAATCCACGCAGAAGACGCGCGGAGTTATACGCTTTGCTGACCGAACTTCGTGCATAGCTACTACAGTGATGCACCTGATCTGTGAAACGGGGTAAATAGTTCGTTTTTGATTGTTTCTTTTTGTTCGTCGTGTTTTACTCTCGTTTACTTCCTTCATTTTTTTTTTCATCCTCTTGTGGCTCATAATGATATACCCGCTTCCTTAATCGTCACGTAACCCAAAAGCATGTCGTGTTTTTTAATGCATGAGTTATCAGTAGAGGCCTCATTTTCAGGCCCTAAACAATCAGGTTCTAAGTGCCAAACCTATAGGCAGACAAAACACAGTTTAAGACCCCCGAAATCGTAAATATCAGCACAATGTATTGTTACAAAAAATTGAAATTTTCAAAGAAGTCCGTGTGACGTGTGACAACCAGAAAACTAAATAGTTCATGATGCTACACAATCACTAGTCATTACACAAAACGATGCAAACGATCTTTTTGCCGCACGATTTGCAGAACAGTCTCGTTTTATTTCACATCATGATGAGGTAAGTGTTCACCGTCGAATAAACATGCTCCTGAATCTCTTTTTTGGGGGGAGGGGGGGCGTAGCTGAGAAGGCCTGCACAGGAACAATCAGCCCGACCACTGAACGGCTAGAAGGGCTGTTAGCCTCCCATTGGCCGAGTCCACTCACGCAGGGTGAATCTATTCTCGGTCGATGAACCCCTTAATTGGCACCTCACGAAGTGTGAGCGTTTAGAGCTGGCAAGTGTAACGCATGCACTAGGAGCACACGATGCTGCCTACCAAGTTTTAAATCACTACGTGCCCGGAAAGATGGTAAATGTCAAAATGAACGTCACTTGTCCTTCATCTCTTACGGGTATGAGTATGTGTACACGCTCTAACACGGAAGGGGTGACGTACAACAAGGATTGCTCTTGCGTACAGTAGTACGTTGAACTGCGAAAATTATGCGAGACAATATTGTAATATGTGCAATCTCTTCCTTGCTTGAATAGGAAACTAAAAGTTGATAAAAATGCCTAAAACTTGCAAAAGGCGTGTGTGCGTGTTTTGTTTTTTTTTGTGGAAGGGAGGGTTAAACCGAGATGCCCGACTAAACTTCCTCCATTTTGTTTTCGTTCATGTTCTCGCCATTCCCGCGTCTAGCCGGCGTCAGCCCAAGGAATCCTGGGCATGTTTTTGCCCTATTTTATCTTACAGCATTTTCAGCGGCGCGGCGCTGTGTATCTTGGTAAAGATACATGATCCATGTCAGCCTCTTCAAATGTGCACTCATAGAGAAATTTATTCCACGGAAACCGGCTGTACACTAGAGAGAGAGCAGCAATGACACGACAACACTTGTGTGCACGACGTGGCTCGGGCATGTCATCCGCGAGGTGCGTAGGCAGAAATTTTTTCAAGGAAGGAGGGGGGGCGCCTTTATTTGATGTGGAGGCCAGGAGAGCAAGTGTGGTCAGTGTCATTTTGTTCGTTATATACGATGACAAAAAAGTTTCGGAGGGAAGAGGGGGGCCATAATTTGGTGTGACCTCTCCCTGGTTACGCCACTGTCATGCGCACGTAACAATTGCGTGCGCAAGACATGTTGATGCATGTGCGTTGTGTGATCTTCCAGCTCCGAGTTGCTCCGATACCGAGGGAAGGCAATGAATTAGGCTCGCGAAGTCTACATGGTGTCAGTATAAAAGGTCACCTCCTCACGTCGTGCATTCGCGGCTCGTAATGAACCAATCAAAAATTATTATGCTACAAAACTTTTCGCTGGACACGCAACCACATCCACTGTCTAACTAAAATTTCTCTTGTTACTTGATGAAGCGCCCTTCAAGAAGTAAACCTAAAACAAGGGAAAAGCCACGTGCACATCGATTAATAATACAGTAATATTATTAATAATATTAATATTGTTATTATCAATATTAGTATTATTACTATTATTATTATTATTAGTAGTAGTAGTAGTAGTAGTAGTAGTAGTAGTAGTAGTAGTAGTAGTAGTAGTAGTAGTAGTATTTTATTACCTGCTGTATACTTTCCCTGAAGCGTCAGTTTAAACGTTTCGCAGTCGTTCTTAATCTCCTCATGGAGGCCCCTCCTGTTCCCTGCTCTGCGCCACACCAACGTCTTCAAAGAGATACTTCAACTGCTTTGGAACACTAGACTGGAAAACGAGCTGTAAAACCCGCTCGGCACCGTTTACCACTCTCCTCTGATTCCACTCTGTTCCTTCTACCTCTATTTTTTTCCGTTGAGCTGTATTTGCTGAAAAGTGTCCCATTTAGAAGTAGCACCTTTCCCTCACCTCCTCCCCCTCCTGCCACCGCTCGGGCTATCTCCGTGCGGTGGCGTAAGGTGGCCGGCGAGTGTCATTCCTTTGCTGCTAGTGGTTTCTTTCTGGAAGTTTGTTTAACTAGAGCGCTGGGTTGCACCCTATAGGAAGCCAGCGCTGTTCAGGTGTTCCGCCTTCCCTTTTGCAATCTCACCAAAAATTCACATGATGTGGCACCCTGGTGGGCTGGCTGAGAACCAGCTATTAGGACAGAACCGCCGCGAGGTGTACTACGGACACGTTTTAACGTGCACTCGTACATGCCGCGTGCGCTGAAACGCATGGTGAATGTCGTGCAGCACTACCCACGGCTTTGCCCGATGTGCATCGTGTTGTAGGTAAATTGAAACGCGTAAGACCAGCGAACAATTTGACACTTCACTGAAAGCTGCGACGCTGTGGGCGAACAGCGATGCCAGGGATTATTCTCCGCTCCGGTTTCAGCGAAGTGGTGGGCGTGGTCGCATAACTTCATGAAACTGTGTTGCCGATAGGACGGATGCTCTACGATGTGAGGTACGTCTATGACGCGGAAGCAACATTGAGACCTTTTGACGTGTTGCCAATGATTGTGTAACTTACAGGTATCTTCAAGTAGAGCTTGAGAAACTCGACGTAGTTTGCAGGTTGCTCATTGTACGCCCACTTTGAAGTAAGACTAGTAGTTTCTCAGGCAGCGCTGAGGTAGCATTCAGCGCAGGGACAGCTATTTCGAGTGAGAACATCACAGTTACGCAGCTTGTAGTGGCACCTCTTGCACTATATATAGCATCCTATTTTTAAATAAAGAGAGGAACGGAGTTATGCGAAGCAAGCCCATAGAGCATCTCGTTCTCACTATACTTAAGTAGCCGCTACTACTTTTTGGCCAATGTATATTAACTAAATATATTATTACACTTGTAACTAAAGAAGCACTTGCCGAATTATCAAAATGCCGACGAGGCAGATGTGCACCTGCGGAAATGACACCTGTCTGTGCTACATGCAGAAAAGTATTATTTGCGTGAAATTTTTTTTCTGTGAACAAAGAAAGCCCGGGAAATATGACAAATAGTACGCAACTGTGCTCACACCCACAACAGCATTCCTCGATGCACGTGCCCCTTCGAGGGTGGAACCACTTTTGAAGACGTTAGTGCCGCCTTCCAATCGGCGGACGCCATTCGGCTTCCCCGTCTCGTCGCGGCTCGTTAAGTGTAACACGTGCGTGGGGTTTTCTCGGGCGAAATGCCAGGGTGTTCCGTGCCGCAGTGCATAAACCACTCGCGAAATGGCTACAAGATGTTCAGATTCCCGAAAGATCCCAAAAGGCGATTCTTGTGGCTTGTAAAGATCAAGCGCGAGAAGTGGCAACCCGTGAACTGTTCATGTTTATGCAGCGTAATTTGTGCCATTTCTGCATTACGAGGGATAACTTTAGGTTCTGTCCCACGAGCACTTTCAATCACAATGAAGCTTGAAGTGAATGACTCTCTTACACCAGCTGTAGAACGGTGCCAATCAATGTTTGAAGTTTGATGAGGATCGGGCTTAATTGCGATCACCGGTGCACCGGATGCAGTACACGTTCATTTCCATGCTGTGTACATGCGTTGATTGATTGATATGTGGGGTTTAATATCCCAAAACCACTATATGATTATGAGAGACGCCGTAGTGGAGGGCTCCGGAAATACTTAACTCGTTCATTGTTGTGCGAAGATGTGCGCCTACGTTGTGCGCTTGTTGCTGCGGGCGCCTTCAACTATTTCTCATAGGGGCAGAGCCCTTTGCGCCGCGGGTCGTATGTCGCGTTTCATCGTAGTTGTCGTAGTAGTAGTAGCCAGTTTTACTGCATTGCATGCCAATTAAAACAGTATCACAGCATATCAACGGAGTGAAAATGATGAGTGGGGCTAAGCATCCGTCAGACCGTCTGTGCTTACGCGCGTCCGTCCTTCCGTCCGTCTGTTCGTCCGTCCCTGCATTAGTTCGTGCGTCCATCCATCCGTTCGTGCGTCTGTTCGTCCATGCGTCCATCCGTGCGTCTATGAGTCCGTTTATTTGTCCAACCTTTTGTTCGTCCGCGCGCCGGTCCATCTGTGCGTCCGTCCGTGCGCCCGTTCCTAACGCCTACGACATGAAATGCGCTTTAAGCTTGTATGCTTCAGCCAGTTTTTGCACATGCCGGTGAACTCTAGTTAATAAAATAATGACTCACAGTACCTGGCTTACATGATTTTTTAAGACAAAATAGAGTGTCGTGGAGATGCTGAAGAGGAAACTGATGATAGGTGAAATCTTTTCATTGAACCCTTGACTTCAATAAAGGCAGAATTTCGCACCATATAGGTGGATTTCTAGTGTAAGGAATCTTGAAGAAAACGAATTATGGGCAGTGCCGGGCTGTGATGAAGGGCTCGGCGAGCTGTGAAAACGCATATTTAACTGCACTGAAGGAGTATGTTGAGGGTGGCGAGAATTTCTGTTATATGAGTGGGGAGGTTATGAGCTCGTTCATATCTTGTGAAGAGGACTTGAAATCAATCACATCCTGAGCAGACAATCTCTTTACTCTGATGTCTCCTCTCAAAGCTGTAACTGAATATTTAAACAAGAGGGTGAAGTTCAACGTGCAGGCATGCCTGAAATAGAATGATTCTTAGGAAAAAATGTTGATTTGAAGTTATGCACGAGAAAAACTGCGCATTCACCTGCGTCAGCTTGAAACAACGAAAACCAGTAGAAGAGTGGAAGCAAGACATGCGCTGCGGTTCACTTGCAGTGAGTCATAACACTTTTCTTTGAAGTATAATAAAGCTATCGTCCAATAAAGCTGTGAAATGTGAGATTTCTGTATAATCAATGCAATTTGCTTGTGCATTGTTGTAAAGCCGTGTGGTCGCTTCATTTTAGCGATATCAATGAATGCTTCAGAAATTGCCAATTTACCATATATTCTCATACAAAACACACTAAACCTAGTTTGACAGTCAATGTCTGCGTGTGAGCTATAAATTATAGTCATGACAGCCACAAGTACATCACGAAATAGTATGATATGTTTTTAACAATTTTTGCCAATCTGCTCTTTGCAGTAAAGTATAAAAGACGAAAACAACGTACAATCTACTGTTCGTTGCAAGATGTGGTGTGTAAATGAGGTAGCTATTGAATAATTCAAAAACCATATATAAAAATATGGTACGCAATCACAGTTTCAGGGGTGAAGCTTCTAAAACCGTGGGTTTGTTCATGCATGTCTGTAACCGGTTCGTAACCACCTAGTTCTACGACTCACTCAACATGTGGCTCTAGTGTGAGTGACAGACAGATGGATGGACGAAACCAAGAACGTAGGGATGAACGCACGCTTAGCCCCACTCATGATGAATGAAGATGAGTTGAACGAAGCGTTCGTCCGTCCGTGCTATGCTGTGCTCCGTGAATATGGTGGACGAACGGACGTATGACGGGGCGTAGGACAGACGGACGCATGAACGGACGCACGGACAGAAGCACAGACGGAAGCATGAATAAACGCTTCGCTCCACACATCATAATTTACTCCATAGATATGCGGTGATTTTTCTCTTTTCACTCGACAGCGCGTATTTTTTATTCTTTTTTTCCTATCCAGCTGGCAAGTGGCAAACTGTTTTTACAATTTTGTGGAATGCACAACCCACCAAGACACATTCAATGGTCATGTGACTTAGGTGTGCATGTTTCACACCTTTAACCTTAATAAATAGTCAGTGACTCGTCCAAAAAGACGCTAATTGAAGGTGTTAACTCGGCTTGCGTCGACGGTATTTTTTCTGCTGCGAGCAACTCCAGCTGCTGATTTCACTTGAGAAATGAAGGCTAAAGACTTGATATCTAAGGCCTTCACACTCCCGGTGAAAACAAAAAAAACATTATATTTCTCACATGTTGTTTGAGTATCACACGTTTTTACGCAAAAAAACTCTGTATGAAGCCGCGCAACACTCATTCGCTCGCCGTCGTGGCTATAGTTGGCAATCGGAGAGGGCATCGTAAAGGCGCACTCCGTAGCAGACGATGTGGTTGTCTCCACCTTCTAAAGCAGCGGATGGGGCGCGCGCATCGAGGAACTCATCCCGCAAAAGAAAGCAGCGCCCTCAAATAATCTTAGTAGAAGCAACCACTTTGCCTCTTTTCTATTGCCAGAGACAGTGCAATTTCACATTTGCAATGGTACAGGTTGGCTGCCAGCAACATATGACAGTTTTGCAGCGATTCCTACCGCTTGATTACATGTACGTCATCATTATTATTCATGTCTCACGGTGAACTGTTCGCAACCGGATGACTGTTCTCATTCGAGCGATTAGAGCTTGATGGTGTAAGATCAAGGTGGCGCATTTCTTCACGGACGGGAAGTGGCAGAGAGCGAGATTCCTAGCTTTTTTTTCTACATTTTCTTTATTGTAACTGCCTATCTCAAAGTCAGCTTCTTTGAAGGCGCTTCAATTTGAAGAAAGCAGTGGTCTAGACACCTTTTATTTTTCGTAATTTTCGAAGGCTTTCTTTATTAGGACAAAAAATGAGCACGCAATTAGTACGTTGTTTAAGTAAGCTAGCTCAGACAAATGTTACTTCAACGTGCACAAATCTGCCTCATTGATATTTTCATGATTTTACGAATATTTTAGTTAAAATATTATTAGGAATAAATAAATAATTGTCAATAACAAAAACCTTAGAAGTGGCCACTACACTACAATGGGAACAATATGCACCGTAGCTTTGCTTCGCATAACGCCGTTCCTTTTTTTTTAAATCGTGCTGTGTGATAATTTGGACGCCCTTATTATAATGAAGCTGCTTCGCTACGCGCTTTTCTTTATGATGTGTTCAAATTAACCTACAAAATGCTCGTATCGCAGTCTTCAAAATAAGCTTTTGAAGCTGACGGTGAATTGCGAAATGAATGTCCAAGGCAACATACACGTGAAAGTCTAGTGTGAAATGAAGATTAGTGGTGTTAGTGGAAATGCAAACATGTCGCAGGTCTCGTGTTTTAATGAAGTTGACTTGCCATCGTCTGCAGACCACTCGAAAGCTTGCGGTCGACCGTCGTCTAAGCCTGGTGCATAAAAAAAGGAATGGCTTTGAACAACCTGGTGGTAATTGACTTTGTGGTGGTTCCTTGGTAGGCATGCAGTGTGTGGTCAGTAATGCAATATACGTAGATCATCACAGTTTTTTCAGCAGTTATTGTCTTGTAACCGGTCTGCCACTGAGCCTGTGACAGTCAGGTATAATATGTCGTATTCACTCGAATCTAACGCAAGGTTGTTGTTTTTTTCTGTCAGACGTTTTTTCTAAAGTCGACCCTCACGTTTCAAGTACCCCAGTTCTACTTTTTTCTTCGCAGGCGTAATGAAATGTCACTCCTCGCGCTAAAACTGGTCATGTTACAATAGAATGCATACGGTGTTTGTAATATACCGCGCGATGTTCACCCAACCTAAGTTTTCATGTGTTTTCTTTAAAGCTTTCAAGGCAAAATTGAAATAAATGACTTGTGATATTTTCCAGACCGCCAACCCTAGTGCGTTTGGAGTGAACTATGCATGCTCTGAATTATTATTCCTGATATTAAAACCTTTTTATGGTTGTGGCATTCATAAATACAACAATAACGGCAGTCTTGAAGCTTACTTTTCCTCGTCTAATCATTGCGTTTGGCTGCATGGTTCACGTTAGTATTTGTGTGGACGTCCTAATGCTTTCAGCCGCCCTTGAAAGGGTGGCGCTTCATGTACGCGGTAACTCCATAGCCGGTTGCCCATAGGGTTTCCAAATGTCACTTTTGCCCGGTAACATGGATAGCGACCTCAAACGCGAAATTCGGATTAAATAGAGTAAGGGCACTGATTCTTGCTTTGCACGTTAGTAAACGTATCATCTAATCTTAATTTCTTATGATTATGCTCAAATGCTTGATTGCCACGTATGCTTATCGGTGTCTGTTATCGACCACCTAATAGTCTCAGCTTGTTCAATTAAAACTTTGATGTATGTTTGTAAACTATAAAGAAAGTCTATCCTGACTCTCCTATAATCAACTATGGTGATTTCAACTTTCCTTTGATCAACTGGTCCAATCATGCAGTGACGTTGTCAAGAAATATCATCCAAAGCGATTTCCTGAACACATGTCTCACATTCTGTCTATCTCAACTAGTCACTCAGCCAACACGCATTTCCAATCATTCTTTAAATTTTATCGACCAACCTTCTACAACACATGCCGACATCTGTTCCTCATTAACTTATCTTCCTCCACTGAGTGACCACTGTGTTGTTCATGGTACCTTGTCTAGCTTTCTATTTTTAAAATAAAAAAAAACTTCAAAAGCTTTGACGTACGACAGAGGTGACCACGCTTTTGTGACTGATGAACTTCCTGTCTTTGGTGATGCATGCGAAAATCATTATCACTCGCGCTTCATTGAAACTAACTGGTCAATGTTTAAAAATGACGTATTACGTCTAACCGCAAAATATGTCCCTACCATTTTTCTTAAAGAACGAGCCCAATCCCCTTAGTTTCACAGTAAAGTAAAAAAACTCAACAATAAGAAAAATATTATTCACATCTGCTAAGTGTTCCAATTCTAACACTGCTTGAGCGAGGTACTTGACTGTAGCTAAAAATTATGTAATTTTAAGCTATCACTTCAAAAGTAGCATCTACGGTACCACGCTTGCTTCTCTGCTGCACAACAATCCTCAACAGGTTTGGAAAACTATTAAACCCGAAGAAACGGAAGGTATTTTGTAAGTCGATTCTAATGGTTGTCCCATGGCCAAAGAGAATGTGGCAATTTTATTACCTTTTGTTCTGTTCTTACCCATGAAACCACTCAGACCCTTCCTTGATTTCTGCCCTATGCGCAGTCACCCATGAATTGTATTACCTTTCACCCATAATCATATCTCATAATCTCATAATCATATGGTGGTTTTGAGACGTTAAACCCCACATACCAATCAACCTTTAACCCAAGTGGCATTGTTCATATTATAGACAACTTCAAAAAGTCATCAGAAGCTAGAACTGACGGTATCAATACCAAGGTGCTCAAAAACAGCACACGTGTAACCAGTGCCATATTTTCACTAATATTTCTATAATCACTTGATTCAGGTTCAGTCCCAGAATACTGGCAAATCTAGAAGATCGTCTTTGTGTTCAAGAAAGGTAATCGGTCATCTCCTAACTATTACCGTACCATATCCATTATTAGTGTCTGTTGAAAAATTATGGAGCTTATAGTGTACACTGAAGTAGTGCAGTTTTTTTCTTTACTAATAAATTTTTCCAATGTAATGACCACGGTTTTCGTTCCGGTCATTTTTGCAAAACCCAACTGGCTATTTTCTTGCATGAAATTCATTCGCACTTTAATAATAATATCCCCATTGATGCTATGATTCTTTATTTCAAAAAAGCATTTGAAAAGGTTTCCTATTATTACTACTTTCATGCTTTTCATTCTTACTTTCATTAGTCTTCATTGTTAAACTTTCATGCCTGAACTTAGATCCCTCCGTGCTTAACTGGATTCGTAAATTCCTAAACCATTGCCGGCAGTTTGTTGTCGCTAACTCCTGCTAATCTCCCCTCTGTCGCATTCACTCTGGCGTTCTACAAGGTACTGTACTAGGACCCCTCCTCTTTTCGATTTACATTAACGACCTGCTATGAAACACCATTTCCAATATTAGACTATTCGCTGATGATTGCGTGTTGTATTACCCTGTAAATAATGTCTCACATTCTTCCGTTATACAGTCAGATCGTTACACTATGCAGAATGATATGAGGAATAGTTAATATTTCTAAATATTAGGAAACTTCTCTAGTTACTTTTTATCGACGTAAAAGTACATAGTTAGCCCTTACACCTACACAACTACCTCGTAGCGGCTACCAACACTATTAAATATTCAGGTGTTCGTATGTTATCTGATCTGACATGGACATTACATACACATCATCACCATCACTAACTCAGCTAATCGATATCTCGCATACCTTCGCGGCAACCTTGATTCAGCAGCTGCTACTAAATTAATAGCTTATAAAACACTCATCCGGCCGAAAATTGTGTATAATTATGGTATTTTTAATCCACATCCAGCTAACCTTTTCACTATGCTCGAATCCATCCAGAACCGTGCTTCCGTATTCACTGTCTCGAATTACTCGGCTAGCATGATTTTGTCAGCACTCAAATCTCCATTTAATCTTCCTCATCTTGCCTCTCACCGTAAAGTTTCACGCTTTGGCATTTACGTAAGTTCTTTCATTCCTTGCCACCAGATAATGCGAAGATCAGGCCTGCAAATCGATTCGAACATCGCGTCATTCTCACCCTAACGCCGCATATTCCGTATGCCGAAAAACAAAGACCTTGCAGAAGTAATTTTTTCCTTTAGACAGCGCCAAACTAGAACGAGTTTCACGCCCACATCGCCATATCATCTCAGTTCGGTCAATTTAAAACCACTGTAAATAGCCATATTTTATTTGTAATTATGATCTACTTCTGTTTTTCTACGTTGTTGTTAGTGCTGCTTTGCTTTATTTTTGTTTCGTCTATCACGTTTTTCTTTTGCCCACCGCTCATGTAATGTCCCTCGGGACCCTGGATGTACTAATAAACGAAGACAAAAGAAACTATTCATAGGTGCATTTAAAATCTTACGTACAAATGTCAGAAATAGGCATTTATCAGCAGTATAAAAGCCCATCTTAGACTTTGATTCATGCAGATATATCAAAGTGACACAATAGAAACGTAAAATAAAATAGGCATTTGCCTCAAATCTGGTCTCTAGTTGTCACTTATTTGCTGCTATGTAAATCAGGAATGCTTCACCTCATAGTACGAAAGGTTGAATTTTTTAGAGCTGACTGAGCGTTCGGCTCCTGGGTTTAATTATTATTTTTTTCAGTGACTATCTTTATTGAATTGATATGTGGGGTTTAACCGCTCAAAACCACCACATGAGAGATGCCGTATATGCTCCAGAAATTTCGACCACCTGAGGTTCCTTAACGTTCACCCAAATCTAAGCACAAGGACATACAGCATTTTTACCTACATTGAAAATTCAGCTGCCGCAGTCGGGAATAGATCCCGCGACCTACGGGTCAGCAGCCGAGTACCTTAGCCGCTAGACCACCGCGGCTGGTCTTTGCTATCTGTACATAGAAGCTCTGCTAAGAAATTGACGGCAGCCTGGTTTTTTTTCTTCCTATTTATTCTTAGCACTTAAGCAGTTAGTTATATCTGAAACTGTTTCAGAGCCACGCCGCGGTGGTCTAATGGCTAACGTACTCGGCTGCTGACCAGCAGGTCGCGGGAGTGAATCGCGGCTGCGGCGGCTACATTTTAGATTGAGGCGAAAATGCTGTAGGCTCAAATGCGCATATTTGTGTGTACTTTAAAGAACCCCAAGTGGTCGAAATTTCCGGAGCCCTCCATTACGGTGTCTCTCATATACCTATAGGGATTTTGGGACATTAAAACTCACATATCAATGAACCAAACAACTGTTTCAGGCTGAATGTATACTCCAGTATTATGTCTATCACGAACGCCAACAACAGCCCCTCTTTTCACAAGATATTATTTTCCGCAGATTATTCATCCAAACTGAAAGTCAAGTCAGAAGCTGAATCAGACGTGTCGTGTAAGTAACGATATCGCTTGGTGCTCACCCTACAATAAAAAAAAAACGTCAGGAGCACAAGTGAAGCTTGGCGTGTGCGTGTTTTACGTACTATTTCTCTCGCTTCGTTCTTTTTCTTTCTCTCCTTCTCTTTTACTGTCCTTCTTTCGCATTGCTGAATATTCCTTGCTAACTGTTCCAACATGCCTGGAATTGAACCTTCATCCACCTGCTTACCAGCGCAACAATTCAGTTGCCACAGGCAACAGCGACAGTCATGCGTTCATCTCCTGGTAGCAATGAATTGTGGCAGCGTGAAATTAATGACGAGATATGAATCATGAAGTTACGAAAGGTAGATGATAATACATTGCCGATAGGCTGCGAAAAATCTAAAGACCTGCGTCCTGCCCGGTAACAAGCAGGAAGGCTAAAAGTGCTCCTATAATCGCCATTGTGCTGCTGTCAGTGACCAAACACAATTTCGTGGGTTAAGGGTCTACAATGAAATTGTGCAATCGAGGAGATCTGTTTCTGACTTTCTGGTGCATATGCCCTGATAGGCGCAAATATGTTTTCAAGTGTTATGAGTAACCGACTGGGACCACAATCGGGACCTCTGTGAATGCAGCCGATAAACAGCGCATAATATCTTGTGAAGGCAACACCAATCAAAGTACTGTTATCGCTTGTAAGAAAAAAGAAAAATCACAATGCGTTCGCACCACGAGGATATCTAGGTTGGCTACCCTGCACTTGAGATATAACGAAATTGAGACGAAAGGGGGGCACTGTAAGCATCACTTTGTAGCGCCATTTATTTGTTCTTTTTACCAATCATCCAATAAAATGTTTCGGAACCATGTACCTACAATAAGCATAGAATATGCATAATATTAAGACAAAAATAATAATTGGGTGTGCAATACCATGCCATAGTTAGGGAAAAAACTAATTTGAGCAGATTGCATAAGTTCTTCTAGCTGTGTTTTACTCGCAAACATCGGAACAGCGTTGTCGCACAACAAAAGTGCTCGAAGAAACAAAAAATAACTAAGCGCTGGCAGTTTTACCAATACACTCAGAATGTTTTTCCGAGATCTGTTGACGGGACAAATAAGCGGGTGTGAATAAGAAAGTAATAAGTTTACACGCGTAGCAACAAAGATAGGACGAATAGATATCTAGCCGCTGAGTGGTAGCAACATAAAAGGGCAGCTGTCGCAACCGCAAATATATGGGCGATAGTTTTCCCATCTAAATGAAACTCGAGCCACAGACGCCAAGATTCACCTGCCAGGCCTAAACTTCCGCTGTCAGGCACAAAGCGTAATTGCCTTTTGGGAATATATGCGAACCAAAAGAGAGTAGCAATGATCGCACCCACAGTGGCGTAAAGCCTTCTAAGGTGGAGAGTCATACAAAAACAAAATGAGAAAAAGAGTAGAAAAAAACGGACACCAACACGGGAAGGTGAAGGGGCCTGAATGATTGGTTTGCCAACTGTTAGCTTGTGGACAATTGAGGTAGAAAAGTACAAATCAGCAATCGTAGTCTTTTCGGGCTTGCAACTTAGTTATAATGTTTCGTTCACAAGTGGAAATAATGATTCCTTCAGCCATTTTCACTAAATTGTCAGGCTATGGATTGACGTGGTGGACCCAATTCCTTATGTACAGCAGGCGAATAAGCTTTTGTGCCATGTATTGGGTGAATGATAAGGAACATCATGTTGTAAAACCAAGCTGGCGCTAAGGAGTACGATCTCCCTAAGGTCTCATAAGTTTATGAACGCATTTATCCCAGAGTTAGGAATACAATATTGGCTGGCTGGTACTTCATTTTACTAATCTTTCTCGCGTAACAACTTGATTTAGTCATGGTGACACTGATAGCTTCCATGAATGTCTTCTGATTAGGCGCTGATATTTTGAAAAAAACCCTGTTAGGTAGGAGAGCGAACAGGTTCAATAATATTGGCTTGAATGATTACTGTGTCACAATTGGCCAGACGAATATTGTGGGCTTGAATGGTGAGTGTTTCACCATTGTGGTCAGACCATTTCTGCCGCTTTTGCTGTGACGCGTATATTAACACACCATTGCGGAACCTGTTTGTTATTTGCGTAAGTTTGCCTCTTATCGAACTGCCGTCATAATCACTGTTAGGACAAACAACGCTGAGGTAAATTCGTGAAAAATAGGTAAGTGTCGCCCTTCTCCTGCTTTTTTTCTTCCTTTTTTTTTTCTCGCCAACGTCTGCTACGATTTTGCTTTCGTTTCACGCTTCCCGACGGTATTGAACCTTCCCCATAATAGGTCATTTAATAGTTATAGACTCTTTTCACCGAAAGGAGGAGCGTAGCCTACAACCGGTGCATTTTCTCCACTCTCTCTCGCCACTGGTCGTTCGGCCACTGCCGCTGGTGTGCGGGCATTTCCATGTTGTGTGTGGCCGCCATTTAAAAAGTCAATTTGTTTGCTTTTGATGGAGAGAAGGGAGAAGTGCTCTTAAGCAGTTGCGCAATCGAAATTTGGAATATCGGACGAGAACAGGATGGTGGGCTACCACGGCACTGTGTTTGGCGGCAAGAACGAATATATAATCAATAGTACCAAAGGCTCGCAGCCGAGACATGCGAGGCGCAACTTCCTAGGAAATCACTTTACTTTGTCACAAGCCTCCTTTTCCGACAAATATTTTATTACATCAGGTATCTATCTTTGCGACCCTTTCTTCAATAAACCAGCTTGGGAGTCTGCTTGGGTGATAAAACACTTGATCATCTGCAGCAGAAAGAAGGAATGCTGAAGCTGGTGGATAATGCTAGAAATATTTTTCCCGAAAAAGTGCTCTATTAAAATGAACATCCCCCATTTTTATGCCACAGCACGGGAGTTACATTGCCTGCGGCTACCGAAATCTAACCGAGCGCAATTTCAAGATTATGGAATGAGTACTTCCCGAATTGCATGGTGGAAATTCGCGCATGGCGTAAATGTCCTTTAGCTGAATAATGTGCTTTTGGCGTTTTTTTGATGCCACGTCATTTCTTGACTTGTCAATTTCGCGACGATAACTAAGAAAGTTTATGACAACCGCGCTTTTTTTTTCGCGGCATCCTTAGTGTTCTGAATACTCAAATACAATCGCTAAAGCCAGGTCGTTACCTGAACTTTAATCTACTCATCTTCAGCATTACTGTCAGCCTTACCTAGATTCTTGTTTACACACATGTCTACTCACACGAATTCCAAAGCAGTATAGTTCATACACCATTCCTCTCTTTATTGATCGAGACATCAGTTACGTACGGCAGTTCCTTGGCATAGTCCTACCAACTCTTCCAGGTAGGTTGTCTAACATATCTTTGTCACTCTTCAAAAACTAGACCCTTCCTGGTGTTCAACTACTCGTTATTCATGTTAATCGAAGAGTCTTCCTGTCACGGTGTACATGAATGTGTATGCGAACTTCGAAGGCACGTCACACGCCACCTAGTTTTTCCAGAATGTCTGAAACACAGTGTTCACATTCCGGCAGGCTTTCTGATTAGACAACTAGCGATTATTTAGTTTCATTGGGCTGCGCATTGCTACAGAGGATGACTTCACTGCAAGCACAGCCATATTCGACGATCGTTTGACGTGCTGCGTTCAAGGACCAACGTGATATATTTCTTTTGCGGTCACAATGCATGCAACAAAAAAAAAGCTGTGAATGCATTCCGGGCCCAATAGTTCATTCTTTTAATCCAAGTACTGAAACTGACTGGTAGCAAAATATATAAATAATTAGATAAATAGTTACACACTCAATATTTATTACTGAAACACACACAAAACAACATATATCTTCATTTTATTTCTTCGAATATATTACTGAGTGCCTTGGAATTTTCTATGCGAGTTTCACCTGTTTCTGACAGTCCATCTTAATTCGCTACTAAAAGGGATATTAAAGGGTCGGAAGAGAGCACCAATTAGTTACATATTGGAGCTAAAGAGCATTGATACTATTCTCGCAAAGGCTAATTCTGGACTACTAGACTCATGGAAGAAAAAGTTGTCACAGAGCCTCTGCTTCGAGCTCTGTGAGTTTTCTAATTCTTTTACCTAGACTTTTCAATAGTTGACACACCTCGGAGGAGCGTTCCCCCTTAGAATGGGGGATCAAAACCCCATCCAGCAACCGGGACTGGACTGACCACATCATAGTGCGTCTGACACAAGTTCTCACCCCGGCCCAAGCGTGGTCCTCGTTGAGAATTCTGATGACTCCTCCGTTGACGATATGGCTTCGGACAGCGACTACGTGGTCGCACCAAGCCGACACCTGAAGAGGAAAATCAGCCGGACATCGCCGACTGGCTGGCAAACACAGACAAAGGCGAGTAGCATGCGGTCGTACAGCATTTCGTATGTGCCGACATCGAAGACAGACATCTTGAACTCTCTAAATAGGCAGAGCCTGTCAGGGTACTTTGAGCTCATCGCTCCAGAGAAAGTCGTAGAAATACGCATAAATACTCAAAAGAACATACTGTCCATGGAGGTCACTACGAAGGCTTTATTAGACACGCTGAAAGCGATTGTTCGATTAGGAAACATTCCGGTTCGCGCATTCTCCGCGTATGACGAAGAAACGACAACAGGAGTAATATATGACGTGGATGAGGAGATAACAGACTCGAGTCTCGAGAAACTGCTGTTATCGTCGGCTCCCGTGCTTGGTTTCCACCGCTTTGGACGCACGCGATGTGTTAAAGTAGTGTTTTAGTCGAAGACGTTACCCCCACGTGTAAAAGTTGGGTACGTGAGGCACTCAGTACGTCCTCACGTACCAAAACCTCTGCAATGTCATAAATGCATGAAATTTGGGCACGTTAGTGCAGTTTGCAAGGGTGCAGTAACCTGCAAGCATTGCGGTGGCCTTCATGATGATGGTAAGTGTAATGCTGTGGCCAAATGCCCAAACTGCTCAGGCGCCCACGACGCAACATCAAAGGAATGTCCCAAAATGAGAATTTAAGTTAGTATCCTGAAGAAAATGGTTCGAGACCACTCCACTCACAGAGAAGCTGCAAGGGCTGTACGGCGCCGTAAACATCGTTCGCGACACCGACGCAAACGAAGCAGCAGTGCTCATAGCTTATCGAATTCGACACACAAAACCGTGTCCTCACCACCTACTAGCCTACTTTTGTTGGCCAGAAAGGAGGATACAGATGCTCAAATGCCAATACAGTCCACGCAAGTACAATGTAACCAGTCATTGGCTCTCCCCACGTCGGAGACTCAGTGGCCTTCACTACCGTCAAGAGCTACGATAGCGCCATCATCACATATTGCCCCTACCCCCAATGAAGAAAACAAGAAGATGGACAACGCAGATGTCAAGGCTATGCTTAAAAATTTGATGGGTTCGATGCGAAAGATTCTCAGCAGCCTAAACACTCCCGCTGCTAAGGCGGCTGTGCAGCTACTTGAGGTTTTGGAGCCTCTTCTACTGGTTCTTCAGTATGTGAACATGGCACTGATGTTCGAAGAACGCATGCGCCAGTCGCTTGTTATGCAATGGAATGCTCGTGGCCTACGCGGCCGTCTGTCAGACTTCAGACAATGGGTTTTTAAATATCAATTTCCTGTTATCATTATATGTGAACCGAATATGGTTTTAACTTTTCGTATATCTGGATATATCCAAATTTGGCCCCGCAGTGATCAACGTACGAGCAAAGTTCTCGTTTGTATACGCCGTGATTTGACGTTCTTGAGACATGAAGTCGCGTCGCATACCAGCAATGATTACGTGAGCCTGACTATAACATATAAAAAGCAGACATTCTCAGTAATAGGAGGATACATACACCCAAGCGCACAGATGGACTGCTTTCACCTGGGGACCATTCTCCAAGCAGCACAAAGGCCACACATTGTGATCGGCGATTTTAATGCACATCAACTTCTTTGGGGTAGCATTACAACGAATTATCGCGGAAGGGATTTGGCTAATTTAATATTCAACTATGGACTAAGCGTACTCAACGACGGATCACCTACATTTGTTCGTGGCACGTCCTACAGCAGCTGCCTCGACCTCTGTGTGCACAGATTTGGACACTCGCGACAGTGACCACCTTCCAACCTATGTTCAGTTCGGGTGGTTTCGCCGCACGCACACACGCTACATCCGTCAAACCGACTGGACACTGTTCAAGGCATCTGTCAAGTCTGGCTGTGAGCACACGACTGATCCATTCGACGTAGAGAACATCATTGCTTCTTCACTGCGTGACACAACCAAACAGGTTAACCTACCAATCCGTAGCAATCCGTTTCTGTGCCGAACGCCGATACAGACGAACGAAGTCGCCTTCAGACCTTTCCGCCTGTCGTCGAGCTCAATGACATGTTCTTCGGCATCTTGACAAGATTGACAGGCAACGTTGGAAAAATTTCTGTGGATCTATGGACCCCAGGCAACCTCTATCTAAGATCTGGCGGGTGGTACGAAGTTTGCAGCCAGCTCCCCAACAACGTGAACCATTTGAAGCTGTTGCTCTACATCAGGGACGAACAGAAGATGAGATAGCCAGTGAATACTGTAGCCTCATCGTGGACACCACTGATGTTCTTGCCACTAATGAGCCTCTTACTACCGTTGCGCCTCCATTGTCTGACGAGCCCCTTGATGTACGTTTTACAATGCATGAGCTTGACGCTGCGATTTCTGCCTCCCGCCGATCATCGGCACCAGGACCTGACGGAATCATGTATGCTGCACTCAACCATCCTGATACAGAAGCACGACGTATCCTGTTATCTCATTATAACGCCTCAATGGAGCCTGGAGAAGTTCCAGCTCATTGGAAATGCAGTCGCATTGATGCATTTCTTAAGCCGGGTAAGTGTCCTTATGCACTTTCCTCCTACAGAGCAATCGCCTTAGCCAGCTGCGTCAGAAAATTGATGGAAAGAATGGTACTGTCAAGATTAGAGTGGCTTCTAGAGAGCAACAACTCCTTTCCTGCATTTATGAACGGCTTCAGAAGAGGCCGATCTGCCATTGATGGTGTGGTCGACTTGGTCACCAGCGTTGAATAGGAAAGAAGCCGAAGCAGACTAGTAGCGGCGGTCTTTTTAGACATTAAGGGTGCCTACGATAATGTGTTGCATTATGCGATCCTTGACGCACTGGAAGATTTCGACATCGGTGGACGACTGTACGCTTGGATTTTTAGCTACCTTAGGGACCACACCATTTACATGACGACAAATAACGGAGACACCGATCGATATAAGGTTCATCGTGGTGTTCCCCAAGGAGGAGTTCTCAGCCCGATCCTATTCAATGTCACAATGATCGGCCTAGCAGCAGAACTTCCCAGCACGGTGAAGATCAGTGCATACGCTGATGACATATGCATATGGACATCCGAAACTACTCGTCCGCAATTACGAGATCGACTACAGCGTGCAGTGACGATCACATACAAATATCTACGACGTCAGGGGCTCACTCTTTCACTCGACAAATGCGCACTGCTTGCGTCCACGCGCAAGCATATGTCGAAATACCCGATATTTATTAATGGTACAGCGATACCTGCTCTAACGCACCACAAGTTCCTTGGGGTTGTCGCACACAGAGATCTATCGTGGACGAGGCATGTCGCAGTAGTTAAATCTTAATTGAAGAGCTTTGCTCTCGTTCTTCGCCACGTAGCAGGAGCAAGATGGGGCCCATCAGAATCATCGCTACTTCAATTGTACAATGCTCTATTTGTGGGATACATTCGATACAGCATGCCGGTGCTCTCCAATATGAGACCTAGTTTTGTGAAGACGTTAGAGAGTGTTCAAGCTCAATGCTTACGAAGATGCTTGGGTCTACCGCGCTGTACTTCAACAAATGGGACAATCGCAGAGGCTCGGGCTTGTCCCATCAGTGTATACATGCTCTGCGAGCCACTTAGAGTTCACCTCCGATTACTGAGCAAAGACAGCACCCACTGTCAGTACTACCCGCCACTCACCCAGATTGCAGTTTCTCAAGAGTAATATCGCGGAAAGAAAATATTATACCACCAAGGTTTTCTCCGCCAAATGCCCCTGCAGTGCCTCCATGGGTCCTGCCTAAACCACCTGTTACTTTTACGATATCTGGAATCACGAAGAAGTTGCTCATTTCTTCTGTTGGCCTCAGACAACTGACCCTATATCACATTTATACAACGTACACTGATTCCCTGCACGTGTACGCCGAGGTATCTACCACGCTAAACACTTCCGCCGCAGTCTTTGTCATCCCAGACATGGATATCGCTCGACGATTCAAAGTGGACCATAAAATCACATCAACTGCTGCAGAGCTTGTCGCTATCCGGGAGGCAATAAGATTTATTTCCGGAGAGCGACCTCGAGCCTGGACCATTTTCTGTGATGCCAAACCCGCTTTGCAAACCATTAGTTGCATCATGAAACGAGGTCCCTATTACAGCTTGGCAATATAAATCACAGAACTTATTCAGGTTGCTTCAACAAATGGTCATCTTATAACTTTCCAGTGGATTCCCGCTCATGGCGGCGTGATGGGAAACGAAGAGGCAGACGCTGAAGCT
Organism: Rhipicephalus microplus; assembly: GCF_013339725.1. Classification (NCBI taxonomy): domain Eukaryota; kingdom Metazoa; phylum Arthropoda; class Arachnida; order Ixodida; family Ixodidae; genus Rhipicephalus; species Rhipicephalus microplus. The sequence goes on along the minus strand of NC_051166.1, from coordinate 117,457,461 downwards.
AAAAATGCCTTAGGCAGTGCCCTTGAAGTACGCATTGCGTTTTCACGAGCTGACACGAACGCCCTGCTTCGCTGCGTGATGTGCAGCTACACAGTTCAGCACTGGACCGAACCGGAACGGCGACACCAGCGACTTCACAAATGGGACCCGGAAATGAGGTTCCGCGTGCCCCCTAAATTGAAACGGCAACTCACAAGTATGATCCACCCCATTCGTCTTGGTGTAGCGTACACCAGACGCTACGCACGTATCATCGGTCACAGTGACGCCGGTCCTAATTGTGAACACTGTGATGTGCCAGAAACACTTGAGCACATATTTTGTGTCTGCCCAGCATACGCACGTGAACGACAAACACTGATTTATTCTACTGAACTATATCGCAGTAAGTCATTAACTGATGAGACCATGTTGGTCCCTTGGTCAGACACCAACAGTGCAACTGCGGTCACAAGAGCAGCTATAACCTTTTTCGGAACAACTGGACTATGTGCGTGGCTATGAAATGTGTCTCAGCTAGAAAGAACATTACATACTCACCTCTCTATCTCACCATCGTCATCCATTAATCTGTCTTTTCCCCTTTCCCTCCCCCAGTGTAGAGTAGCAGACTAGAGCAAGCTATCGCTCAGGCCGAGCTCTCTACCTTTCTGTAAAGAAACCTACCTTCTCCTCCTATTAGACTCATCAGTCGAATCAGCTGGACTCACTCAGACTCAGATGAAGCCATGAGCCCTAGTCTGAGGGAGTCCGCATGAGTAATATTTTGGTGAGTAAGAGTATGGGCACCTCCGGTCGAAGAAATGTTACGTGAGTGTGAGTCCGAGTGAGTCCAAGAAGCAATGTATGTTTTTTGAGTGAATCTGCCCCTTTTTGCTGACTTACGCCTGAACACATACATGTGCTTGTCATGATACTTCATTAAATAAAAAAGTGACAACAATGTTACAAACAAATTGGTAGATCTCACGAATAACGAAAATCTATGATACGCGAAGTACGAATAGGACAGTTTGAATGGTCACAATAAAAACAGCACAACGTTACGAGGCAGACGTAAATTATGCCGTACGTGACCTTCACGTCATCATTATTATGTTCGCGCCTGAACTTTGCGCTCAGCCATCCATTCAAGTCAGGTCATACTAAAATCGGTGTTTGTGAAACTAGCGAAACAGCCGCGAGTGCGCTATGAGCGTAGCAAGTAATCATGTTTCTATGTGGCACGCATGTCATGATTATCATGTTTGCACCAGTCATACACCTTCGTCATCAATTCACCTCACGTAATAAAAAAATTAGTATATTTGAAGGTAGTGAAAAGGCCACCGCCGCATGTGCATTATGAGCGTGGCATGTCATGATTTTACATGACATCCATGTCTTGATTATAATGTTTGCACCAGTCATCTCATACCATGCCAGTTGTGCGATGTCAGGTGAAGGAAACCACTGGAAGATCAGCAAGACGATCACAAGTAACTTTTGACATTCAAGATATATATATATATATATATATATATATATATATATATATATATATATATATATATATATATATATATATATATATATATATACTGCTACGGGATGCCACAAAAGAACATTCTAGAAAAGAGGACGATCTTTAGCGCGAGCTCGTGCAGACCGGGCTCCATATTGTATGCCTGCCTGTTTACTACCAAAAGTAAAGGCATTTTTCAGACGCCTTCTCCCCGTAACATTTTGGTGGAGGGGCGGGGTAGTCTCCGAAGAATCCTCGTGTTCGTCTTGATCAGGTATCGCACAGGCAGCCAAGGAACGTCCGCTGCGTAGAATCGTCGTGGTGTTGACTGTGGGAAGACCCGCCATCCGTGAACAACGTCAGAACACTTTTCGCGTCTTCCCAACACGGCTGCAACATCAACCTGCGAGGACGCCCGTTTGGCACCAGCCCCTGCTGCTTCCGACAATATCGTGCGCATCGTGTGCCACGAAATCGAGGCAGCATCTCCTCTGTCGTACCAAGTCCAGGCCCCTGACGACTCTCGCGCCACGATTTCTTTAATCAAGAGTGTCGTACGCCAGGAACTGGCCAACGCCGGACTTCAGACGCTATGCCCCGTTAACCGACCTGACTACCGACTGCCCAGTACACCTAATATGTCCCGCGGACCGAACAACCGCCCACGTTACCGGAACCCGGCAGAATGGCAAACTTCGATGACAGGCCGACCTGCTTCAACTGTGGACGAGTGGGCCATATTTCACGTCATTGGCGCACTTCCTGGGGTTGGCAGCCATGGTCGCATTATGCCAACACCCGACGCCCACCTGCTGGCTCTCGGATGCCGATCTACACAGCACAAGATGATGCTTCGCCATCCAGGCCCGCCCAACCAAGCCGCTCTCCGTCGCCCTCTGGACGCATGTCCCGCTCAACTTACCGACGTCGCTCCCCCTCGCCCTCCTACCACCAGTCCTCGGAAAACTGATGGGCGCAGCTCCTAGAGGTGAGCCTGCTTCGACGACCCGACCCAAAATTCCTCTACACACGATACCCGGACACAACAACTTGATTAAAGTAAATGTTGACGGTACTTCTGTGGCAGCACTCATTGACACCGGCGCTCATATATCAGTCATGAACTCCAGCCTTTGTGATCGACTCAAGAAAGTGCTCACTCCTGCTCCGATCACTCTTGTCCGAGTAGCTTATGGTGCAACACCAGCGGTCACCAGGATGTGTGCCGCCCGTGTCACTATTGCTGGACGCCATACCACTGTTCTGTTTTTCGTACTGGACCACTGCCCACATGACATCATATTGGGACTCGATTTTCTGTTGGAGAATTCCGCCCTAACTGACTGTTCTGCTGGTGTTGTTCAGCTCGTCCTACCACACGCCGTTGACCCTCCTGATCTTGCGCCGCCAAAGCTATGCTCCACCGACTTTGTCCGCCTATCTTTTCGAGCAGTGACGTATATCGACGTCTCTTCTGATCCACCTGTGGCGGACGGCGATTATGTCATTTCACCTAATCCTACAGTACTCTGTTTGCTCAATGTTGCGTTCCTCCACACCATCATCACAATTAAGAACAACGTGGCATGTCTCCCTATTGTGAATTTTGGACTTTGGTCTGAAGTGCTGCCACGAGGAATATCCCTTGCAACCCTTGCCCCGGCCGGCGACTACCACATATCGGCCTTAACAGAGGATACACCGTCATCTGCAAGTATTCAGTCGCGCAGTACACTAGACTGCATAACTGGAATGATTGCCTCTGATCTCCCGGCCGAGCATGTGTCTGCACTTCTTGGCCTTCTTGCGTCGTATCAAGACGTCTTTGATCTCTGCGACCGACCCCTAGGTCAAACGACCGTCGTAAAACATCGGATCAACACCGGTGATGCAAATCCAGTACACCGGCGACCCTATCGAGTTTCCTCCACCGAGGGCCACGTGATCCAGCAAGAAGTCGACAAGATGCTTGCCCGAGACATCACTGAACCTTCTTCAAGTCCTTGGGCTTCGCCCGTTGTGCTTGTGAGAAAGAAGGATAACAGCTGGCTGTGTTGCAGCTTCTGTGTCGACTACAGAAATCTTAACAAGGTTACAAAAAAAGACGTGTATCCTCTGCCGCGGATAGACGACGCTCTTGACTGCCTTAGTGGCGCAAATTATTTCTCTTCCATCGACCTTCGTTCCGGGCACTGGCAGATATCAGTTGATGATCTGGACCGTGAAAAGACGGCATTTATAACTCCCGACGGGCTCTATCAGTTCAAAGTAATGCCGTTCGGTTTATGCAATGCCCCGGCTACATTCGAACGAGAGATGGACGCTCTTCTTCACGTTTTCAAGTGGTCAATCTGCTTATGCTACCTTGATGACGTCATTGTTTTTTCGCCAACTTTCGAAACTCACCTCGAGCGTCTCTCAACAATTCTTTCGGTTTTCCGAAAAGCAGGGCTCCAACTAAACTCGTCGAAATGTCACTTCGGCTGCCGGCAGCTCACTGTCCTTGGACACCTTATCGATTCTTCTGGTGTTCGTCGCGATCCTGAGAAAATTCGTGCCGTCAAAGATTTCCCTGTGCCGACCTCTGCGAACGATGTTCGAAGCTTTGTGGGCCTTTGTTCTTACTTTCGTAGATTTCTGCGGAATTTTGCTGACGTCGCACGACCGCTCACGGAACTACTAAAGAAAAATGTGACTTTTGTGTGGGGACCTGAACAAACCAGAGCATTCGTTGAACTGACGAGTAGACTTACGACGCCACCAATTCTCGGCCACTTTGATATATGCGCTCCAACGGAAGTGCGTACCGACGCCAGCGGCCACGGCATCGGAGCCGTTTTGGCACAACGACAGCATGGCTGCGAGCGCGTTATTGCATACGCTAGCCATCTTTTATCGCCAGCAGAGCGAAATTACTCCACCACAGAACGCGAATGCCTCGCACTCGTCTGGGCAGTGGCTAAATTTCGGCCGTATTTGTATGGACGCCCGTTCACGGTTGTCACTGATCACCACGCCTTATGCTGGTTGTCGTCCTTAAAAGATCCTAGTGGACGTCTCGGCCGGTGGGTTCTACGGCTACAGGAATATTCCTACATGGTTGTCTACAAATCAGGTCGCCACCATGACGATGCTGATTGCTTGTCGCGTCATCCAGTAGACCCAGCAGACTTTTCTGAGAGCGATGAGTCTACTTGCGTTTTGGCACTTTCCGCGTTTAGCAACATCGGAGATCAGCAACGCCGTGATCCTCACCTCAGAGATATAATCCTTCGGCTTAGTGGTCCCACAACTTCTCCGTCTCTCCGTATGTTCCTGCTCCAAGATGGCGTCTTATATCGCTACAGCATGCATCCTGACGGACCTGAGCTGCCGTTGGTCATACCACAACATATGCGTCAGACTGTCCTTGCACAGTTGCATGATATTCCGACAGCTGGTCACCTGGGAATTTCAAGAACTTATGACCGCGTTCGACGTCGCTTCTTTTGGCCCGGTATTTACAGATCCGTCTGCCGTTACGTCACCTCATGCAAATCCTGTCAACACCGCAAAAAACCAGCAACCCTTAAAGCGGGACGCCTTCAACCCATTCAGATCCCATCCGAACCATTTTATAGGGTAGGTGTACACTTACTAGGACCGTTTCCTTTATCGGCGAGCGGAAACAAGTGGATAGCAGTCGCCACGGATTACACCACTCGGTATGCCATCACACGGGCCCTTCCTACCAGTTGTGCGACCGACGTCGCTGAATTTCTTCTAGAAGACGTCATATTACACCACGGCGCTCCTCGGCAACTGCTTATCGATCGGGGTCGCTACTTTTTATCACAAGTTATCCAAGACATATTGCACTCTTGCGCTACAAAGCACAAGTTCACAACGGCGTATCATCCTCAAACCAATGGGCTCACGGAGCGGCTAAATAGAACCATCACGGACATGCTCGCCATGTACGTTTCTTCCGACCATCGTGACTGGGACTTCGCCCTTCCATTTGTAACATTTGCCTATAATACGTCTCGGCATGACACTGCAGGTTTCTCGCCATTTTTCCTCCTGTACGGACGAGAACCTACGTTGCCTTTCGACACGCTTCTTCCTGCCGTTGGCCACACGTCAGAATATGCCCGCGATGTGATTTCTAGAGCTCTAGAGTCACGTGAGACTGCTCGCTGGCGTCTGAGGGATTCGCAGGAACGACAACGACAGGTCTACAACGCGTGCCATCGTGATGTCCACTTCAGTCAAGGTGACACAGTCATTCTCTGGACGCCGTCGCGGCGAGTTGGCCTGTGCGAAAAGCTGACTTCACTGTACTCGTGTCCGTACCGTGTGGTGCGCCAAGTCACTGACGTGACATATGAAATTGAACCTCTTAACGCCACCAGCGCGCGATCGTTTTCTGACGTTGTTCACATCACTCGGCTGAAACGATTTTACTCAGACCAACAAAGCACCGAGACGGTGCCTTCGCCGCCGGGGGTGATGCTACGGGGTGCCACAAATGAACATTCTAGAAAAGAGGACGATGTTTTGCGCGAGCTGGTGCAGACCGGGCTCCATATTGTATGCCTGCCTGTTTACCAAAAGTAAAGGCATTTTTCAGACGCCTTCTCCCCGTAACAATATATATATATATATATATATATATATATATATATATATATATATATATATATATATATATATGAGATATAACAGACAGTAATGCCAAGGAATGTACAGGGGAAGTTATTAGAACCAATGGAATGTAAATAAGAAGAAAGAAGAAAGAAAAGTGGATGAAAAAATTACCAACTGTGAGCAGGAATCAAACCTACGACCTTCAATATATATATATATATATATGTGTGTGTGTGTGTGTGTGGTATTTATGTTATGACTAGTCACTTAGGCTTGTCATACAGCCATGTGATGCCATATCAATTTTGTTATAGGTTTATAGGTCCGATTACCCAAACGGCCAGGAGAGCTAAAAGTCTGAGGCAGCTAGATAGATAGATAGATGGATAGATTGATTGATTGATTGATTGATTGATTGATTGATTGATTGATTGATTGATTGATTGATTGATTGATTGATTGATTGATTGATTGATACGGATCGCTAATAAATGCTTCACATTTAAAACGAGCGCACGTTCGGCCTATTTTCAATGGCGGCTGCTTGCGCTGAAGCGAACTCACGCCATGCCGTGCTTCCAGATGTGCAAGACGTTCACTTTCTTTTTGTGTGTCTCCTGCGCAGCAGTTCTAGCTTATGGATCCGCCATACATGTGTTTGTTATCCTGCGGAACAATCAGGGTTGAGCTTTTGACTACGATGACGACACGAATCAACGCAGGCATTGGTGTTAGTGCTTCATTAGTTCCATAAACTTTGTATCGCAACGTTATGAGCGTAACCAGGTGATATGCTGGCGAATATAGAGTCACGTTAAACTCAATGACTCATGGCAAAAAACCCCAGAGTCAATTTAAACACTAATGCACGCACTAGTTGTACAGCTGCACTATTACGTACGTATTCGCTTGGCTCCATTTACGTTTCCGCGATTACTTAGAGAGTTGTTCGAAAACACAACGCTACTGCATAATCTATGAAAGGTACGAGGCCAGCTATAACAAAACATACTAACCAATTACCCATTTACACCTGCTACCTGTAGAATGTATGGAAATTCTATTAACCTTATGACCTTCTGTCTATTGTTGGCACCACTGCGGGAACGTCTCGTGGGTCACCGCAGCTTTCTGTTTCAGCCATTCTGAAGTTAACAGCTTAGCGAATATTTACTAGCGCCTTTACACTCGTGAAGCGTTGCTGTGTTTCAGCCATGTACCACGAAGACAGCAATGTTCTACGTACCGAGTGCATACGCTGCAGACACTGCCGCACATCTCCACACTCCCACACAGGGGCGAAAAATGGCAAACGCTATACGGTGCTGAAGCGGAAACAAATGGCAGCCTCCTTGTGAAATCAGTCAACACCCCAACGCGTAGTTCATCCAATATGACTTTTAATGCAATGGCACGTAATTTTAGTTTTTATTTATTTATTTATTTAGTTTCTTTTATTAATACCCTAAATTCTCCGTGAGGGGCATTACATGAAAGGTGGGTATAACTATTACGTGATGGTTTATATAGATGCCCTGAAGAATGTATGGCTGGAGTGGTGCACCACGTCGGCAGTAAGACGATTTCAGTCTTTTGCAGTCTGAACGAAAAATGAGTTCATGTCACCGGAAGTGCGGGCGGCCGGGGAATAAACTGCATTAGGGTGGTCAAGATGGCATGAAGAACGATGCAAGGCTTCGATATTAGCCTGTTCACGTAAAAAGTGATAGAACTTATGAAAAAGACATGATCTGGCAGTTTTGCGGCGCCTCTAAAGATGAAGACATGATTTGAGTTCGGTGACACTGGTGTGATAGGAATAGTCCGAAAGAACAAACCTAGCCGCATGATTTTGTACGAATTCCAGCGCAGACGACAGGTTAGTTTGATGTGGGTTCCAAACTGAGCAAGCGTATTCAAGTTTTGGCCGAACAAGTGTTAAGTATGTTAGTAGATTTACCGGGGGAGGAACAAGGCGCAGGTTACAACGCAAATAGCCAAGCGTGTGATTAGCCGAGTTCGTGATGTTAGAGATAAGAACGGGCCAAGTAAGGTTAATGCATAAGTGAAAACCAAGGTATTTATATGATGAAACTGCACCTATTTCAAAACCACCTATCGTGTATTTAGTAGAAATGAATGATTGACTTCGATGAAACGTTAGAAGGGATGTTTTGCTTGTGTTTAAAGACATTAGCGATTTGTTACACTAGGATTATATGAGAGAAAGTTCAGACTGTAGAGAGAGTCTGATTGATTGATATGTGGGGTTTAACGTCCCAAGACCACCATATGATTATGAGAGACGCCGTAGTGGAGGGCTCCGGAAATTTCGACCACCTGGGGTTCTTTAACGTGCACCCAAATCTGAGTGCACGGGCCTACAACATTTCCGCCTCTATTGTAAATGCCGCCGCCGCAGCCGGGATTCGAACCCGCGACCTGCGGGTCAGCAGGCGAGTACCTTAGCCACTAGACCACCGCGGCGGGGCTGTAGAGAGAGTCTGTCAGCGCTGTTAAGTATAGGACGATAAATTACGCAGTCATCAGCAAATGAACAAATTTTAGAAGAACAACCATTAGGTAAGTCGTTAATGTATAGTAGAAAAAGCAACGTTGCATATGGACATAGTGATAAGATTAGAAATTTTAAAACACACACACACAGACCAACACGCGGACTCCTATATGTTGATTCAAAACACATGATGCAATTGGGTTCAGCACAATTTTTGCCAAGATTTCTTGCAGGTGAAAAAAGAAAGCGTACGTGAGTATGGTACTTCACATTATTACTAATAAATGTATGTAAGGAGAGGTTGGTGCCATGGTACTTCACACTTCAGCGTGACTCAGGTACAGCATTGATGCCTTCAACTGGCAATAATGTGCACCAGAGAGCACAGATTTTTCTAGTGAGGAGTCGCAAATAGGTGAAAAAAAAAGGGGGGGGCATTTGTAAACAAAGTTATTCGTGACCTAAACCTGACATTTAGAATAAACCAGACAGTGTAAACTACGGGCCAGTGGGCCTCATAAACGTGGCGCTGTAAATGTGTTGTCTTTTTTTCTCACTGCCTATGTTTTATGCCTCACCATTTCACCTGGAGTAGCATCCTAGACTAGACGTGGGGCTTAGCTCTGCACCGTTGTCGTCTATCTATCTATCTATCTATCTATCTATCTATCTATCTATCTATCTATCTATCTATCACTAGACCTCCTCTACGGCGTTCCTCAGAATCATATCGTGTTTCTGCGATATAAAACCCCAACAACTACGACAACAGCTCTTACCCATAAAACACACTTACGCGTTCTGTCATTAGCTTTAGAGATCAGAACGTTTCATATGCACACTTCCTTAGATAAAGAGTGAAAAAGGAGTAATTTTAAAAGAGGTAGAGCAGGGTGAGGAGCAAGGGCTTTATTAAGCAGGCAAATAATGACCGTTCCGGCTGCGCCTCTCAGTACAGGTGTCTACTGGCTCCTGCGGCTCACTGAGCTTGGTCCAGGAGGGTACTCTTGTCCTCCGTTGCGAGCAGTATTCCTCACTGCGGAACTAAATCACCTCCCCTTAGAAGGGTTGAGTTGGCGTGTCTTGGCCCAGCTTCACACTCCCATGCTGTGTTGGTTTATTTATATATTTATTATTTATTTCGAATGCCTCGGAGGCCCAAGCGGAGATATCACATATGGGGCGGATATTAATTACAGAAAAAAGTGACTGGTGGGCACTTGAATTCATGACGGTCAGAATGACAATACGGCTAGCCTTGTCCTTTTTGTGCGTTGTAAAGAAAGCCTATAGCAGCACTATAGCACTGCGTTCGTTGTCCATCACACGGCTTCTTTTCACGTCTCGCGGGCCTTCTTTGCAACGTGGAAAAAATAACAGCGCGAGACAAATCGTACATAAAACAATTTAGTCAGTGGTTTCTGAAAGTGCTCTGCATCTCAGTTTTCATATTTTGAGTTTCCAGCTCATAATTATAAAAATAGGTATATATGAATTAAAAAAAACAAAAAAAGACTCTGGAGCGCTAAAAAAACTAGGGACCTCAAGTTCGTGAATGCGAGGCGTTAACCACTGGGCCACCGAAAGGTGCCTCCTTTAACGGTCAAATGGCAAGCTATTTATATCTACCATTTACCGCTACTAGTGCACATATAGGGGGAGAAGGGGGACTACCATGTTTTCAGCATTATCAGTAAGATGGCACAATGAGCGAACGGTGGCTCTCATCTCTCACGCGTACTTTGTCCCAGGGAGAGGAGGGGAGTGGAGTGGAGTGGATGATCACTCGCACGCCCTTATCTCCCCGTGAGGAGGATCATACGTCTCGGCTGACATTGGGCTTGCACTGGAATGATTCTGTTGTAGTTGATTGATTGATATGTGGCGTTTAACGTCCCAAAATCACCATCTGATTATGAGAGATGCCGTAGTGGAGGGCTCCGGAAATTTTGACCACCTGAGGTTCTTTAACGTGCACCCAAATCTGAACACACGGGCCTACATTTCCGCCTCCATCAGAAATGCAGTTGCCGCAGCCCCGATTCAAACCGGCGACCTGCGGGTCAGCAGCCGAGTAGCTTAGCAACTAGACCACCGCGACGGGGCGATTCTGTTGTAGTTACGGGGCGCACAAAGGTCACATCAATTGTTGCACAGCCGCTGTTTGCGAAAAAGGCGTGCTTTTGAGACACAGTGAATTAACAACTGAGACCATTATTCGCGTTCATCTGTACTTGTGAGAACGTTTCATGAGAACGTATCGATCTTCTTGCCATTCTGCACGTGACCTTCTAATTTGTTGCTATCACGTTCAATGCTTCGCATTTGCGTCAAAGCTGTGACTTCTTTTTTAGAAAACTCATACCTATCAAAATCGCACGACAAGAACGCTCCGGTCGCTTTCACTCAGGAACTTGAAAAAATTTATATGGCGGTTTTCTTGCCCAGGGTTCGAGAGGAACGGGTAAAAACTGCGCAGCTCACCACGCTGCTCGATCAGCTTAAATTTTTCCTTTGAAATTTCACTATAAATTTTCCGAATGACCTTGAAACAAATGAGAATTATATGAATTTATACGAGCTATAACCTTCGAATGAAAACTGCCCGCAATTCACTGAGTTAAACAGGTAGTTGACGACGGTTCGTTGATTAGTTATCTTAATGTTTTTCTAGCTGCGGCAAAGTGCTACCGCTTCAACGTAGAGTTCGCGAAAATTTTAGGAGCCTAACTACAATAAAAATTAAAATGAAAAAATCTGTGTCACCCAAAAAACGCACCCAGTCTAAAACACTATAACAAGATTTCTTGCCCGAGATGACTCCCACATGGGGTCGTTTTGCAAAAGAGTTAGAAGCACCAGGGTGGCTTTGTGGCAGAGTACTTGAATGACGCAAAGAGGACACATGTTCAAATTTCATCCGATTTCATATTTTTTCTCATTTTATTTTCCCATCTAGCACGAGAGCGGTTACGGAGACTGGTAGCGGACAACTGCACCACCAAAATAGGTTGTCCTCTCCAAACACCTCTCGTTGTAAAAAGTGGCAAATTACAAAGCCCTTGTCATTCCGTCTCTTCGGCGCAAGCTGCAGTGGTAATAGCCAGCCGCACGCAGAGAGTCTGAATTAACTCTACAAGGCTTTCAGCTTCACTTGAACATATGTGCATTTATGCGGTGCTTTGGCTCGCCGAGTTGCCGGCTATCTCGTGTAGGTTTATACACATAAATGCCGCTTATTCGTGTTACCTCGCAAGCATGCAGCGTGTGACCTAAACAAATACAAAGCAAAATACTCGATAGGTTGCAAATGAAGTGAGCTCACATGTGCGTAAGCTTGAACAAGGGTGAAAAAAGGATGAGCACAAACGTGACACGCCAAGCAAATAATGAAGTGTGATGCCTGCACCCACTTTGGGCACACTCTCAAGCAAAACAGTAACTGTGGCACCATCCGTGCAATCGGCAGCACTAAGTGAGAGTTTTGTCCTACGTTTGAGGTAAATTTTAATGATTGTTCGGTGTTTTAGTTTATCACAACGAGAGTGGAAAGTAATTTAAACCTGGTGTAAATGCACTATGATGGTGCAAGAAACGTGCAAAACACGAGCGTGCCTGTCTGTCGCATTTCTTGTTCTGTCTTCACGCCATTCACATTAAGTTCTAATGTACGAACGCGCCTAGCTTGATATGTTTCTTCAATTTCTTTCTGATACATCGGACTCTGTTTTTACTTCATTGCTCTCGCGTTTACCGCCTTGCTTATCCAGCCTAGGTGGAGCTGACACCAAGTCCAAATTGCCTGCAAGCCCAGACAAATACCCTTCTCCTGAAGTCTAGACAGTCCACACCAAATATTGTGCATTGTTTTTAATTGTGTTATTGTATTGTAAATACTTCGTCGTTTCAAACTTGCCACATGAAAGATGCCCCTAAAAATAAATGGTCAGCACAAAAATCGGTGTGTACATGCCTACATTAGGAACTCTCTTTCTGTGCACATTTTAAATGAAATATCTTTCGGGCGATGACTGTCTGGACGATTTCCCGAGCTGGTGAACATCAAAGGGCCGAAAATACATCTGAAGAGCCTTGCCGTTGCCCTGGAGGAATTCAGGTATAATCGACTCTCACGCTTCATCGTGTGCGTGTAGGATCGCCTCTTGACATTTTTAACTGAAAAAAAGGCGTCGCAATTTTCAACTTATCACGCTCACTACCTCTTAATTGTTTTTTTCCTATCTTTGTCCTAAGTGGATCACACTATCGAGAGACTTCGTGCCTCTGTTCTTTATCTTTTTGCGTCTCTGACCCACGCGTATAGATACTTCACCGCTTTCTGCATAGAGGGGCAGGAGCTTTGGGCTACCAATATCGACTCTCGGTGATGTGCAAATGCGAATGTCGCCTGAAGACACCCATTTCGCAACCCTTCGTCTTAGTGAAGTAACGGTTTGAGAAAACTGCGCAAGATCACCGGGTTAATGCGCGTGCGCTTTTTTACATACGGTGCCAAGGTTCATCACTATCGAGATTGTTCATTACTGATGCCAGACTGTCTTGCTGATATACCTCTTTGATGAGCCTTGAGCAGTGTGAAATGGCCCTAAAGGTGTCTCTCCTTTGATGTTTCCAAGGGCAGTGAATATGATAGCTGCTAAATAGTGCAAATACTTTCAGATTTTGACATGGTTGTCTTGAAGCCTTTACAACAACCTTATTTCAGGCTATTTCACCGAGCAAAACGATGAACTCTTCTTTGACACAAATATTGACTGACGAGTTGAAAAGCCTTTGAAGAACTGCAATTGAATGTGCGAGGCAGCCAGTGCTTGAGGACTGACAATATTTGCAGGCGAGCTTCACAAGCATGCATGTGCTGCCAGTGTGGTTTTATATGCCGGGGAAAGACAGAAAAAAAGTGCTGATATTGACGAGAGCCTGAAGGTGCATGAACTCATAGAAAAGATAAGTTAAAAAACCTTTAGCGAAATGACCTTTTTTCTCTTGAGGTTTGCGCCACTCGTTGCAGTGCGCTTGCGCTGTCCTTACGTGTCCTACAGAGTAAGGCGATAGAATCTGAGCCCTTTTAAAAGATTCACTGTATGTTCGCACTTTATATTTAGACAACCAGTAGATGCAGGTGATCTACGCTAATTTTATGTTCTGCAGGTGCTCACCAGAAAAGCAGCAGGCCATCGTACTGGGTTATCTTTGTCCTCCACTGTTTATGCCTAACCGATATTTGCCTAACCCAGCGGCCATTGTTTGATGTTTCGTGAGTTTCGCCGAAGCTTTCATTGATTGATTGATTGATTGATTGATTGATTGATTGATTGATTGATTGATTGATTGATTGATTGATTGATTGATTGATTGATTGATATGTGGGGTTTAACGTCCGAAAACCACCATATGATTATGAGAGACGCTGTAGTGGAGGGCTCTGGAAATTTGGACCACCTGGGGTTCTTTAACGTGCACCTGAATCTGAGCGCACGGGCCTACAACGTTTCCGCCTCCATCGGAAATGCAGCCGCCACAGCCGGGATTCAATCCCGCGACCTCCGGGTCAGCAGCCGAGTTCCTTAGGCACTAGACCACCGCGGTGGGGCCCGAAGCTTTCATGATCAGCTGTTGGTGACACTGTTCTATGCGGGAACGTTCAAATATGCGGCACGCCTCACAATAGAATACAATTGCGACACGTGCGTTGACTACCACACAAAGTGCCCCTCTGATCCCCTTCCGCCTCACAAGCCTTCCGGAAGCGTGCGTCCTTGCCTTGCTCTTTAAAACCGATTCCATAAGTCTTTGAATTATGCTTCCAAAAAGGGGCTGTAAAAAACAGCGCCTCTCCCTCATTCGCAATGACTCGATTTCCATGTGGTTCGTAATACAAGTAAAAGATTTTGCGCCACGAGAGCTTAGGTGGTTGCTGACGACATAATTCGTTTTTGAAAGGAAAGCTTAAAAAACTTTAACATTGCGCATTGAATTACGGCTCAACAAAGGATGTCACTATAGCGAATGTCTCAGCTGTGAGACTTCGCTTTTTTCTCGCGCGCTAGAAACTGCCGCGCTAGATTGACGCAAACATGTGTCCATGACTCTACCAGACAATGTTCCCACTCACTTTGCAACTGGGAGACTGTGCCAACTTTTGATCGAGCAGGTACGCAGAAGGCAATGAGTTTGTAGCGACTAGGCGCGCGGTGCTCATCAAAGAAGTTAGCAATCGGGCGCGCAGCGTGTGCAGTGTGAGAATAAAAAATCAATTCGAAACTCAATGCTGTCAGGACTAGATCTTTTTTTTTTGTTAGCTCTGACAGTTAATGGTCACTCGATAAAAACACGCTGCCCCAAATATTCCGCTTGGGTCCCGGCTGCTCTTCTACCTTTCCTAGCCGTCCTGATGCCTAAAAAGACGCCACACCTAGTGAAGCTTCAGGTGCGGCGTTCCAACATGTCAACCTGACACCATTTTGGCCCATGAACCACAGAACATAGTACTTCCAGCTGGTGCCCTCTTTACCTCTGGACGTAACCTCAGACTTAGGTGATATTTAGCGTCGCTGCACCCAAGCAATCCCAATGACACTATTAAAGCAGCTGTAGTGGAGCATACGCACCAACGCGTATGCGCCTTCGGAAGACAACAAAAAAAGCCCGTGCTCTGCTTGCGCGAGAGTTTGTGCCGCCTCTGCCAGACTTGCCGTACGCCCACTTTCCGTTGCGACCTCGCTGCGACTTCTCGGCTCGAATAAACGTCATCACATTTGGTGGAGGTGCTGAGATCCCCAAGAAGACCTGGAGCTCCGCTCTCGCAAGTTGCCTGAAAGACTACCGCGAAACATGACTGACGCAGTCGCCCACCAGCCCGTCCCAGCCCAGCCAGCACCATCGGCTGCCCCGTCGACCTGCCCCGGTGCTACCCGTCAGCGGGACCCACCAATCTTCAGCGGCAGTGGTGAGCAAGACGTCGAAGACTGGCTCTCCTTGTACGAACGCGTGAGTGCCAGCAACAAATGGGACAACGACTCCAAGCTTGCCTATGTCATCTTTTACTTGGCTGACGTCGCCAAGCTATGGTTCACCAACCGCGAAACCGCCATCGCCAGCTGGTCCACCTTCAAGACCCTCGTGACCGAAGCGTTCGGCCGACCAGAGGTCCGCAAGCTCCGCGCTGACCAGCGTCTGCGCCACCGAGCCCAGCAACCTGGTGAGACCTTTACTAGCTATATTGAGGATGTGCTCGACCTCTGCAGGCGTGTTAACTCATCCATGCCTGAAGAAGAGAAAATTCGACATATTCTCAAAGGCATCGAGGATGGCGCATTCCAGATGTTGCTGGCGAAGAGCCCGACCACGGTGGCGGTCCTCGTAAGCCTGTGCCAGAGCTTCGATGAATTGCGTCGTCAGCGTTCCATCGCCCGACAGAGTGTTCCATCACCAGATTCCATCTCGGCCGTCGCACTCGCCAATGGCAACGTTCACCAAGGAACTCTGTCGAACCAGATTAAAGACTTCATCAGGGAGGAAGTCGCCCGACAGCTTTCCCTGCTGCCGCATAGTGATGCGCCCACGACAAGCCTCCCTTCGAATATGCAGCAGGCCATACGCACTGAAATTTGCAATGCACTCCCTACAGTTCCGGCCTCTTACCCGTGCACTTCGGTGCCATCTGATCTCTCAACTGCTGGCTACGCACCAACTGCGCCGCCTTCACCTCTCAGCTACGCAGCTGTGGTCGCGCGGCCCCCCCCGCATCCAGTCGCCTTATCGGCTCCAACTCCTCCGGCAGCGCCACCGGTTTACAGGCCCTCACCTCGCTTTTTCCGTCAATCTAATGAGTGGCGCACCCATGACAACCGTCCTATCTGCTTCGCGTGTGGCATCGCTGGCCACATTGCACGCTACTGCCACCGCCGTCCCACACCTGCGTACGCCTCCTTTGGAACTCCTACCTATGCGTCGCAGCAGGCCACCTCGTCTGCATACGAACAGAGGCACTCTGACTCGGATCGTCGCCCATCAACTTCTCGTTCCCCATCTCCTCGTCGCCGATCACCATCTCCTATGCGTCGTAGACCACCTCCTGAGGAGGGAAACTAATCAGTGCAGTTCCAGAGGCAAGAACTGCAACTTCTGCGCAATTATCAAGGCCTCCATTTTCGCCGCGAAATGTTGTTGATGTCAATGTTGAGGGAGTCGCCACACAAGCGTTAATTGATACTGGGGCCGCCGTTTCTGTGATGAACGCAAAATTTTGTCGCAAACTGAAGAAAGTGACCACATCTCTCTGTGGCATCGTGCTGTCCACGGCTAGCGCGCAACACATTCAGCCCTCGTCTGTGTGTACGGCGCGCGTCGTCATCCAAGACGTTTTGTACATCGTCCAATTTTTCGTACTACCATCTTGCTCTCATGACCTCATCCTGGGTTGGGATTTCTTATCAGGTCATGAAGCTATCATCGATTGTTGCCGTGCGGAAGTGTCCCTAGTGCCAAATTGTGAGTTTCCATCGCCCGACCATTCACCACTGCTCTGCAAACTCATCGCTGACGACGACATCACCTTGCCTCCGGAAGCTTCAGTCCCTATTAGCCTTTCATGTGTGGCGCAACCTGACGCCACGGTGGTATTTACGCCATCCCCTGTTTTTACTGAACGCAAGGGCATCGTGCTCCCATTTGCCGTTCTTACGATTGCGTCTGGTTTAACCGTAATGCTGGTTACCAACCACTGCAACTACCCCATTGGGTTGCTTCGTGGTGAAACGTTAGGATATGTGCAACCTGTCGACCATATCAATGATATTATTCTTCCCGACGAAACGCCATGTCAGATTGCCGCAATCACTCAGGCGTCTGAGCCATCAAGCTCACCAGCCTTCGACGATGCTATTGACGCAGACCTTCCCCCCTCGCATCGCAGCCAACTTGTTGCTCTCCTTAACAAGTTTCGCTCTTCTTTCGACTTTCAGAAACCTGCTTTGGGCCGCACCACGACTGTCACTCATACTATTGACACCGGCTCACATTCGCCTCTGCGACAGCGTCCTTACCGCGTTTCTGCCGAAGAGCGCCGCGTCATTACGGAGCAAGTAGATGACATGCTTAAACGTGGAGTCATACAGCCTTCTCAAAGCGCTTGGTCGTCACCCGTGGTTCTGGTAAAGAAAAAAGATGGCACCGTTCGATTTTGCGTGGACTATCGCCGCTTAAACAAGATTACAAAGAAAGACGTCTACCCGCTACCACGAATAGATGATGCTCTTGACTGTTTACAAGGCGCCGAGTACTTCACATCCTTGGATCTGCGTTCTGGGTATTGGCAGGTGCCAATGGCTGAATGTGATCGCCCTAAAACAGCCTTTGTAACGCCAGATGGCCTGTATGAGTTCAAAGTCATGCCATTTGGGCTCTGCAACGCGCCTGCGACGTTTGAACGCATGATAGATACCATATTGCGGGCCCACAAGTGGAAAACTTGCTTGTGTTACCTAGATGACATCGTAGTCTTTTCAGCTGATTTCACGACACATCTTCGTCGTCTCCACGAGGTTCTGGCGTGTCTAGCTTCTGCAGGCCTACAACTTAACACCAAGAAGTGCCACTTCGCAGCCCGCAAACTAACCATCTTGGGACATGTCATCACAAGAGACGGTGTTCTTCCGGACCCCGATAAGCTTCGAGCTGTCGCTGACTTCCCCATGCCCACATCACTGAAAGCCCTAAGAAGTTTCGTTGGTCTTTGCTCTTACTTTCGTCGCTTCGTGCGCAACTTCGCGTCCATCATTGCACCTCTGACTAGTCTGCTTTCCAACAGCAAAGGTATATCTGCATGGTCACCTGCATGTGACGACGCATTTCACCAGCTGCGCCGCCTGCTGACCTCGCCACCTATTCTTCGCCACTACGACCCTACTGCTGCCACAGAAGTTCACACTGATGCAAGCGGCGTTGGTCTTGGCGCAGTTTTGGCACAACGGAAAGGTACCCAAACCGAATACGTAGTCGCTTATGCAAGTCGCGCTCTTAAGAAGGCTGAATTGAATTACTCCGTGACAGAGAAGGAGTGTTTGGCCATAATCTGGGCGCTTACGAAGTTCCGCCCGTACCTTTACGGCCGTCCTTTCGATGTGGTCACAGACCACCACGCTCTATGTTGGCTGTCCACCTTGAAAGACCCGTCCGGACGTCTGGGCCGTTGGGCACTTCGATTGCAGGAATACGACATCCGTGTCGTATATCGTTCCGGTCGCAAGCATGCGGACGCCGATGCACTTTCCCGATCGCCATTAACACCAGATGTGGCTTCTCTGTCACCCCCTTTTACCACCTTGTCACCACTCGACAGCACTGACATGCTTTCGGAGCAGCGTAAAGACCCATACCTTGCCTTGTTAGTCGACTACCTTACCGATCCATCTTCTGTCCCTTCCACGAGAGCGGTACGCCGGCAAGCAGCCCACTTTTCCTTACGTGACAACATCCTGTACCGCCGCAACTACACGCCTGGTGGTCGGAAGTGGCTCCTTGCTGTCCCAACTCATATGCGCTCTGACATCTGCATGAATTTCCATGCAGATCCCCAAAGTGCTCACGCAGGTGTCCTGAAAACCTACGAACGGCTGCGCCAACGCTATTACTGGCGAGGGATGTATCGTTTTGTGAAGAAATACATTCAGTCTTGCACCACTTGCCAACAGAACAAAACACCTCCGCGGCACCTTACCGGCATGTTACAGCCGCTGCCGTGCCCGGCTCGCCCATTCGACCGCGTGGGTATAGACCTCTATGGCCCACTCCCATATAGTAGCTCTGGAAACCGGTGGATTATTGTCGGAGTCGATCATCTGACACGCTACGCTGAGACTGCAGCTCTACCGGCAGCGAC
Organism: Rhipicephalus microplus; assembly: GCF_013339725.1. Taxonomy (NCBI): domain Eukaryota; kingdom Metazoa; phylum Arthropoda; class Arachnida; order Ixodida; family Ixodidae; genus Rhipicephalus; species Rhipicephalus microplus. The sequence continues at coordinate 117,437,907 of NC_051166.1, read as the reverse complement.
CGCCCACGAAGTTGCACTCTTCATTCTCCGCAGCTTCATTCTACGCCATGGTGCTCCGCGGGAATTACTCAGTGATAGGGGTCGAGTGTTCCTGTCGGAGGTCATCCAAGCTATCCTCGCTGAATGCAACATTATCCACCGGAAATCTACCGCATACCATCCACAGACAAATGGTCTTACTGAGCGGTTCAACCGCACACTTGGCGACATGCTGAGGATGTACACCTCCTCCGACCACACTAACTGGGACGCTGTATTGCCCTTTGTTACCTTCGCTTATAACACCGCGACGCAAGCGACTACCGGTTTTTCTCCGTTCTTTCTATTGTACGGCCGCGAACCTTCCCACCCCCTTGACACTATACTACCGTACCGCCCTGATGCATCTGAGTGCTCCCCGCTTTCGGAAGTCGCCAGATACGCTGAAGACTGCCGTCAGTTGGCTCGGTCTCTGACAAGTGAGGCTCAAGGTCTACAAAAGACTCGACACGACGACGCTCACCGCATAGCTCCTACATTTCGTGCTGGCTCCCTTGTGTGGCTTTGGGTGCCCCCGCACGTTCCTGGCCTATCTTCCAAACTTCTGGCCCGGTACCATGGTCCGTACCGTATCATTGACGCGACCTCCCCGGTGAATTACATCATCGAGCCGTTAACACAATCACCAGATTTGCGCCGTCGAGGACGCGAGACCGTACACGTCGACCGTCTCAAGCCCTACTACGACCCCATCATTGTGCCTACTCCCTGAGTCGCCAGGATGGCTACCCTTCATCCCGGGGGTATTGTAGTGGAGCATACGCACCAACGCGTATGCGCCTTCGGAAGACAACAAAAAAAGCCCGTGCTCTGCTTGCGCGAGAGTTTGTGCCGCCTCTGCCAGACTTGCCGTACGCCCACTTTCCGTTGCGACCTCGCTGCGACTTCTCGGCTCGAATAAACGTCATCACACAGCTATCATTTCCCGTAAGTCCAAGTCTGAACACGGCAAACTTCAAGAGCTCATCACGGCTACAGAGCTCGATGACGTTCGCCCGTCACGTGCGACGCATTCCTCAGCTCCTTGGCGGGCCCTTCGCCTCTCAGGAGGAAAATTGTGATGTGATATTATCACAAGGACACAAGGACGCAGGCACAAAACAGGGTGTTTACTTTCGTAACCAAAGGCCAAAAGCACGAACACCACAGTACGCGCCCACAGAACTACTTCGTTATTCTCCTCAAAGGCTGGCCACTATAGTTGCCAGCCTACCTTGCGTCAACTCCCCCCTTTCAAGAGTGACCGTCCCGGTTGATTGAAAATCGAGCTGCTAGACGCGGCCATGAGAAAACATGGTCACGTGAACGAAAAAGAAACCCTGCGCTGTTGTGGATAATAAGAAAAAGTTCGAAGTGTTCATGAGTCGCGGTCGTGGTACGGTTTCATCCGTACTACACGAACTACTTCTGGGCGTGGGCATCTTCGGTTTGAACTGGTATCGGAGATTCGGTGAACTACTTCGTAATTCACCTCACTGAGGCAGCGCACAGCTTCGTAAGGGCCAAATAGCGTCGCAATAGTTTATCTGAAAGCCCATGATGTCGAACTCGGGTCCACACCCATAAATAATTACCTGTTTGATAGTGGACGTTCCTTCGGCCTTGGTTGTAACGGCGAGCGTCGGTATCTTGCTGCGTGCGAATGCGAATCCGTGCAAGCTGGCGGGCTTTTCTGGCGGGCTTCCTCGGCTTCCTCGGACAGCAGCGTTGTCATTTGCGCTGGTCTCCTGGTCTACGGGGAGCATAGCGTCTAACGGTGTTCTGACGCGACGGCCATAAACAAGCTCGAATGGTGTTATGTCTGTGGTCTCTTGCACAGCGGTATTATAATCAAACATGACCTACGGCAAAATTTCATCCCATGTCTTGTGCTCTACATCAACATGCATAGATAGCATGTCGGCCAGTGTTTTGCTTAACCGCTCCGTGAAGCCGTTCGTTTGGGGATGATAAGCTGTTGTTATTCTGTGGTTGGTGTGCGTCAGCTTGGCGACTTGTTGTAGTAACTCTGCCGTAAATACTGCTCCGCGATCGGTTATTAGGTGCACCAAGACGTTATGAGGTGCACCAAGATCGGTTATGAGGTGCACCATGACGACATTGTTTTGCTTCATGGTGCACCATGAGGTGCATCATGACGCAAAACAATGTCTTGGACGAAGAATCTGGCGACTTCATCTGCAGTTCCCCTGGGCACAGCTTTGGTTTCTGCATAGCGAGTCAGATAGTCGGTTGCGACGATTATCCACTTATTTTCTGAAGATGACGTAGGGAATGGGCCAAGAAGATTCATTCCCACTTGCTGAAACGGTGCTCGAGCTGGATGTAAAGGCTGGAGGAAGCCGGCGGGCTTTGTGGGTGGAACTTTACGCCTCTGACAGTCACGGAAGGTGCGGACATAGCACTGAATGGACGAATACAGCTGTGGCCAGAAATACTTTTGTCGGATTCGCGCTAATGTCCTAGCAAAGTCTAACCCCCGTATTTACAAATGCTCCTCGACTCGACCCTTCACTCGAAACGCTCCTTGAGGGGCGTTTTCCCATTCACAAACCACCCTTCACTTGAAACGCTTCATTCACTTGAGAAAATCTCGAGCGTTTCCTTGAGATTGTCAAGGAAGTGGTCGAACTACCTTGAATCGTCCCTCGAGTGACGCTTCTGCGCCATTATCGCGTCCATGGCGGAGCGCGTCCCGCTTTGACGGCGTTTCTTGATCAATAGGTGACCAGTAAAAGAGCGAGGCATTGTGGGATGCTACTGTCTGCTACTGGCTTCCGGTTCGAGAAGAGTAGACGACGGCGAACCACTTCGCCGCAAGCCTCCGATTATTCGGGATTCACGCATCCGGTCGCCCGTTTATCTTCGTCCTGATAAACCATGGTCGGTTGTTCAGCCGTTGGCTGCTCCATCTCGAGCGTGCGAGGCAAACGCAGGTATCAATTGCCATGTAATGAAGACAAAAACGAGGTTGGCCGCGACTGTAAAGAGAGCCACAGCGGCTAGGTAGCCTTTGAGTACGGAACTTTGAAGCCAGAGTGTGCGAAAACCATTTTATCACAGATACGTGTGTATTCCACACTAAAAAAAGCTCACGCATGAATTTGCTGCGAATATTATATTGAGAAATAAATTGTCGCACAGGCGCGCCTAGCAAAGATAATATGGGAACGAGCGGGAAAAATCTACCTGCCATATGAAATTAGCGCCGGCCATTGCACAAACATATATATATATATATATATATATATATATATATATATATATATATATATATATATATATATATATATATATATATATTTATATATATAGTGGGAGTAATAATTCATTGGGCCAGTTAGTCTTCGTGAAGGTATTTATATATATATATACATATATATATATGCACCAGGACGGCACCCAAAAGAATAAGTGCGTTAAAAATGCGCAGAATTTCGATTATTCGGCGCCGCTTATGTCTGATTGTATTGTTTATGTGCCGCCATGCCTTTTAGCTTGACCAAGATCAGCGTTCAAATAAGCATCTGACTTCTACTAAGAAATGCATCTTATAGCGTTCTAAAGGCTAGAAAAAAATATCTCAACGCGTTTATTAAGTGTTGCGCTTTACGCCGATCGACTAACGATGTCGGCCGAAGCAGCGATCGCCAAATGAACTCTAAGCACACTGCTACAGTCATCCCCATCCCCTGAGATCTTTAAAATGGTGACTTTTTTTATCTACAGTACCGTATTATGCAAAGAAAACTGTTTTGTGTATTGAATGATGCGCTAGCCAAACTGACAGCACCCCCGAGCAGCGTCAAAGCACTGCACATCATTTTAGTGCGACAAAAAAGTTTCCGGGCCGTTCATGACTTTCGTAGCTTGTCATCGTGACAGTCATGGTTGAAAAAAAAAATAAAGAAAACACTGACATTGCACGGCGAGGTGCTTTTTTTCAACGGAGCAGTACAAAAATGCGCGTGTGCTGCTGTTGACTCGTGTGGAGCGTCGAACCGGAAGCCGTCGTATCCCACAGTTCCCTGCGATTGCCCATTTTACCAGTCACCTATTGGGCTGCCATCGTCGCGTTCTTTCGACAATGCCTGTACGTATTTACACCGGAGCTGTCTTCGAACGATTCGGCAACGGCTACTGTGGCGCCGGGACAGGCGCGCGTGGTGACAAGAGGACCGCTCACCAGTGCCGTGATTTGTTGTGTTCCATGCATGAGTCAGTGGATTCCCTGTCCTCTGGTGTGCGTATACTCGTTGTGCGAGTGCTGAATGACTTACTGCGGACGCCAGTGCTTTCAAGTATTTCGATGAAGCTCGCACACCATATCAGTTCAAGCCTGGCGCGAAAACTTGATAAACAAGTGGAGAGGAAACGTAATAGCAAACTTTTGATGCGCTGCATTCACCGTACTCCTCAGCGGCTTCCTCTCTGGTGAATCTTTGCTACCCTAGCCAAAATATACGGCGAAGCACACATTCGTTTGATGATCGTCGGTATCTATGAGAAGGTAAGTTTTCCTTTTTCTTTTTTTTGTTCATTTTTCCTGCTTAGGTCAGATCACTATTAGAGACAGTTTAGGAAGAACAAAACTCAATGCAATTGGGACCTATGAGTGCGCTGTTGTTGTTAATACGCGTGAAATACAGTTTGGATATACAGTGTCTATACAGTTCACAATACCAATGAAAAACCACACCCAGCATTAGGGAATCAAGCAGAGGTTCGTGCTCTGTGAAATGTGCATGTACGCAAGAATCCAAGGAGTGTCGTATAAAAACTAAACATATGAAATAGAAACACAGCAGACACATTAAAAGGTTGTTTTTTATGGTTAAACCTCCCCTCCCCCTTCCCCCTCCCCCTCCCCCCTCCCCGAAGAGATATTGCTGGCTACGCCACTGATTCGTGCATATAGATAATCGAATTACATATCCACATGCCTGGGGAGCTGCCCAAGTGCCTGAGCCAAATATGTGTCAAAATAAGCAAAGCTCGATAACTCAACCATGTCTGTTCTTTAACGCAAGAAATAATGAATGTGTGACAACAAATAATAAAGAAAATGAGGCTGTGTTCTCGTAACTATTACGTTTTTGTAATATTATTTCTTGCTTTTTTTGTGCAAGAGACCAGCTGCTAACAGAAGAACACAGAGGAAAGGATTCCTTAAACGTGCCTTATTCGCAATGCATTGCAGAGTTTGCACGACTGTATAAAAAAAGGACCAACTCTGCAGTGAATGTGTGCAGCTGCATGGCATAACGCACGCTATGGTGGCTACTACATCAATTTTATTTATGATGCCCTACGATTTAGAACTTTATTTCGACAGTGTCTCAGCTGCATATGCTTGATTGATGCACACTTTGCAGTTGCACTATTGTAGTTGTTACATGGCTCTTCATCAGCCAAATGTAATAAAGGTTCATTTTTCCATTCGCAATTTCTACTTTAACTTTTTTATTAATATTTATTGTCATGTTCGTCTTTTCAGGATGAAACATAATCACAAAAACCACTTGTCCGATTCTACAGGAAAACAGTTCTACAAAAATCAAACTAGTTTTATATTCACCACCACCACTCCACTTCCATGAAACTGAGATGACGCGGTTCCAGCGTGTAGACATGCTAATGATGCAACAATAGCGGATATATTATTCACAAGAGTTTGACCAGATATACCCGCGATGTCTCCAATACTCTTGAGCATTATTTTGCCACTTTGTTGCACTGGTCTTCATTAAATCAGCAGAGTAAAATACTTTGCTTCTTGACGACGCTTTCTCCAAGGTTCAGAAAACCGCACGGTCGTTTTTTAGACACAACAGCGCCAAAAGTCAGAAGAGACTTCATTTTTATGATTTCCAAAACAATAAAATATCTCCTATAAATTGCGTACTGCCAAGGCTTTAAAATGAAGCGCACAAACACAATCATTTACTAGAGGTATTGCCGGCAATCTTATTCTACAAATAAAACTCAAACATAAATGCAAAGGCCATTTCTGCATTACCGATTGTACTCCTTAGGTTGCAGAAAAAGAAGACCCGACAAGAATTTTAAGACGTGGCCGCTGTGTGAGCTTAGAGACGGAAGCTAGAGAGATCCAAAGGTTACGTCTATTCGAATCTGTCATATTAAAACATCCACAAATGCGGGGCGAAAAGAAAATACAAAAAAATAAATGCTTACTCAGGCATCCTTGGAAGATTGAAATTTTATAATTGAAACACACAAACATGCACTGTTAACCGACAGTATATGCTGGTAATTGAAGAAAACAAGATCATTAAAAATGCTGTTTTCACCATTAGTTGAAGAAAGTTACATGATCGCTTTTCTTAACTTGCCTAGCAGTCTAAGTCAAACGCTCAGCCACGAGTGTACCATGCCTACTTTTTAACGCTACCCTGGTATAACCTTGAATAGTGGTTGCGAGCATTGTCTTCCAAATTTTCTATTACATGCAGAGGAACAACTGAACAACTGGAACAACTGGAACAACACGTTGAAATGCGCAGCAAATGAGGAAAATAAACATAGCACAGTTTCCTGAAATTAGGAACTGTTCACGTCCTCCCTCAGTGAGAACAAATTTGCGTACAAGTAATCTTTGTACACAAGGTGGTGGTGAATTCTAAAAGCACACCAATGTATTGCGACATAAAGTAAACGTTACACACTCCGCCGCGTTACACATTCGGTGGCTACACCTATGATTACAAGGCTCTCAGCAAAGTTAGAATAAACAAAGCAAAAAACCATATGTTCTGCTTCCTGTCATCACTCACGTAGTTCGTTAGTCACCCCGGCGAAAGCAGGGTCTAACCAAAACACACATGCAGACACTACCGTAAATATAAACTGCGATTATTAGACGAATATGAGACAAAACAAACTAAGCACGTAGAAACGCTCTGTAGCAGACGAAACGTCATCGGCTGTTCGTTCAGCTGCCTGGGTGCGACTATTGCCAGACTTGAAGCGGGGGTTTCGTTAACTCTACCGGCTCAAGGCTTAGGGAAACCACGCTACCACTCGAAGTGCATGCATTTAGCTGTAATATCAATTTATGAAGAAGAATAACTAAGAAAAGTGCTCATTAATACACAGAGATAGGCATTTATTAACCACAATTACGAACACTCTCGTTATCGCGTGCTTTTCTTGGCCCATGCAGCTCACTCAGGTGGAGGGAGTATTTCCAAGGGCTCCCTTAGCGAAGGAAGCGTGAAGGAGAGATCATCAAATGCAGCGGTTCCTTGAGATGGGGAGCACCCTCCGCCTTGACCTCGTCATGTCGAAGGGAGCCCTTGAGTGAAGGAGCGTTTGTGAATACGAGCTTAAGTGACCAACTGAAGGATTATCGTGGCACGCTTGCAAAACTTCCACATGCAGTGCCATTGGAACGGCGAGGAGAAAAATTTCCTGGCTGCTCGCAAGATTTCTCTTGTAGAGAACATTGTTCCGCAGGCAATACGATGTTAATCCACATGACAGCCGGCGTGGGAAAATAACGCCTTCTCCTTGAAGATGCTTGATGACAGGAAGTAGCTCAGTGTCCTCACGTTGAAGCTCAGCCGTCCGCACCGCATCGACGATGCCAAGAAATGGTAAATCTTGTTCAGTGTCAGATGACGCCGGGAAAATAGGAGCACGATACACGCAGTCAGCATCTGTATGCTTAAGTGGTGATTGGTAGACCACCGTTATGTCGTACTCTTAAAGGCGGAGGCTCCAGCGGGCGAGGCGGCCTGATGGATCCCGTAGATTGGCTAGCCAACAGAGCGAATGGTGGTCACTGACCACTCAAAATGACCGGCAGTATAGACAGGGTCGAAACTTCCTAATAGCCCAAGCAACTCCTAGGCACTCTTTTTTCGGTGGTAGAGTAGTTAGCCTCTGCTTTTGGGAGACTGCGGCTGGCGTAAGCAATCACACGCTCTGCGCCGTTCAGCGATTGAACTAAAAGGCTTCGATCTCTACTTTGCTGGCGTCCGTGTGAATCTCGGTGTCAGCAGTGTCGTCAAAAAGTGCCAGCACTGGAGTGGTCTGCAGTCGATTGCGTAGCTCTACGAAGGCTTGTTGTTGTTCTTCCGTTCATACTAAGGGCACATCTGGCCGTGTCACTCTTGTGAGAGGTTCCGCAATTTTCAAAAATCCTTCGACAAAACGGCGGAAGTAGGCACAGAGTCTGAGGAATCGATGAACAGCCATCTTGTCTCCAGCACCAGGGAAATCGGTAATGACAGCCAACTTCTCCGTATCGGGTCGAACACCCCTCGGGCTTACCACGTGGCCGAGAAACTTGAATTCCTGATAGCCAAAGTAGCACTTTTCGGGCTTGATAGTAAGGTTTGCTCTCCCTATTGCAGTGAGGACCCTTTCTAGCCTTGAAATATGTTCGTAAAACGTGCTTGAAAACAAAGCGACATCATCCAAGTATAGAAGACACGTCTGCCACTTTAGTCCAGCAAGTACAGCGTCCATCATGCATTGAAATGTTGCGGGAGCGGAACAGAGACCGAAAGGCAGCACTTTAATTTCGTAGAGTTCATCGGGAGTCAGGAACGCGGTTTTCTCACGGTCGCCCTCGTCAAATTTCATTTGCCAGTACCTAGACTTGAGATCTAATGATGTAAAGAACTGGGCAAGGCGTACACGGTATAAGGCGTCATCAATCGGTGGCAGGGGGTAACCGTCGCGTTTTGTGACTTTGTTAAGCTGTTAGTAGTCGACGCAGAAGCGTAGTGTGTTGTCTTTTTTCTTTACTAGGACAACAGATGACGCCCACGGACTTGTGGATGGTTGAATGACGTCATCATGCAGCATTTATTGATTGATTTGATATGTGGTGTTTAACGTCCCAAAACCACCATATGATTATGAGAGACGCCGTAGTGGAGAGCTCCGGAAATTTTGACCACCTGGAATTCTTTACCATGCACCCAAATCTGAGCACACGGGCCTACAACATTTCCGCCTCCACCGGAAATGCAGCCGCCGCAGCCGGGATTAGATCCCGCGACCTGCGGGTCAGCAGCCGAGTACCTTAGCCACTAGACCAACGCGGCGGGGCAGCATTTATTGTACTTGACGCTTAATCGCCTCTCTTTCCTAGGGGACACATGGTATGGATGTTAGCGAAGAGGCAGCGCCGACTCCTCAGTAACAATGCGGTGTTTTGTAACGGTAGTACGATGAAATTTCGAAGCTGTGGAGAAGCAGTCTGAGAACTCCGCCACAAGTTTTAGCAGCCTTTCTTTTGGTGAATCTGGCAAGTCTGGATTAACGTGAATGTGGCTGCTCAGGTCAGCACAAGCTTTTGCAAGCGGCGAAGTCGTATCCAATGTAACGATATCAGAAATGTCGGCAATTTCACTGAGCAAATCGACAGTGGTGCCTCTAGGGACGTGCTGAAACTTATTGCTGAAGTTGGTCAGCAGACCTCGAGAGCGCTTTTTCTCTAACCTAACAAGGCATCGGGCTATGCAGATGTTTCGTTTCAGCAGCAGCGGAATATTTGCCTCTGCAATACCTTCATAGTCATTGAATTCATTGAAAACGTCGCATGTTACCAAGGTCAACACGCTACTCTTCGGCGGTAACGTGACGTCATCGTCAACAATTCTCAAAGCATTGACGTAACGGTCGTGAGGGTTGCCTGCTAAAGCGTGTGCCGTAAAAAACGTCACCTGCGACTCTTGCAAGCCAATCACGACTCCATTATCATGCAGAAAGTCTAGTCCAAGAATTAGGTCACTCGGGTAATTTGGCACTATTACAAAATCTCCGAGATCCGTAAATCCGTGAATACTGACTAACGCTGTGCACCGTCCCACCGGAGTGAGAAGATGGCCTCCTGCCGTACGTATCTGCGACCCAGCCCACTGAGCAGAAACCTTCTTAAGCCTGCAGGCAAGACCCATGTTCATAACGGAAGTGTCTGCTCCAGTGGCGATTAGCGCCATTACTTCTTTGTCGTCCACGGTTACCGCGATGTTTGATGTCACCACTTTTTGTGCCACGTTTGACTGCGTCTGTACATCTTTTTGCTGCCGTCGCTGTCGTCGCAGTAGAGGATCTTCCGTAGAGCCAGCGTCAGCGGCATCACCACCGTAGGTCGCTGGACTCAGTTTTTCTGACTTGTAGGACTTGGTGAACGGTGTCTGGGAGTGCCGCGTGGATAGCCTGGGCTCGGTGACCTGTAGCGAGCAGGTGACGACGAGCGGGGCTCGTGCGACCGATGTTCAGCACTGCGACGATTCGAGATGAAACTCTTTATCTCCATTGGTCGCTCGCCAGGTCGTGGACGAGGGGCATTAGGCGAAAATCCACGGAGACCCACACGGCGGTATGAACATGTTCGGTAGACGTGTCCGGCTTCCCCGCAGTGGAAACAAAGGGCCTGTGGTTGGGTGTATGCCAGATGTCACTCTTCCTCGGTTGTGCTTCGGCGATCAACGGTGGGCTGCGAGGACGGAAGCCTACCTCCATTTGCTGAGCGCGTCGCTCATTGGGGTAAAACACGCTGGGTGAACTGCACGATGGAGGACGTCGCAGTGCTTCCGCGTAGCTCATTTCGACGCGCTGCCTCTGTTGTGGCGCCCCGGACTGTTGGGGAGCGCGAATGGCTTGCCGGAGCTCGGCGCGTACCATCTCCGCAACAGAGATCTGATCTACATGCGAAGCAGTCACCTGCATCTTTTGTAGCTCCTCCTTAATGAGAGCCCTGATGAGGTCTCACAACGGGCTGATGTCATTGCCCAGAGTGACAGAAGTGACCTCACTTGGTTGTACACTACGATTATACTGCCTTGCACGCTGTAGAAGAGCCCTCACCATGGCAGTGGCTTCCTCACGGAACTCCGAAAGTGTCGCAGGCGGATTTCGAATCAGGCCGGCAAAAATCTCTTCTTTAAGACCACGCATTAAGTGGTAAACTTTCTTGGATTTTGTTATGAAGGGCTCCGCACCCCTGAAAATCTGATCCATGTCTTCTATGTAAATCGTCACGCTTTTGTTAGGGCCTTGAACCCTTGCCTCTATAGCACGCTCCGCTGTCTTTTTCCTGTCCTCTCGGGCAAAGTCCTTGAGGAACTGCCGGTGAAACTCATCCGATGACGTAAGCGCTGCTTCATGGTTCTCAAACCACGTTTTAGTGGAGTCCTCCAGAAAGCAGTACATATAGCGTAGTTTACACTCCGGGGTCCAATCGTTGATGACGGCGACCCGCTCGAAATACTCGAGCCAGTCCTCGGCATCTTCAAAAGCAGCTCCGTGAAATGTCTTCGGCGTCTTGGGTTGGTTGACAACCAGGTGCGCTAGTGCTGGTACGGTGACGTTAGGGGGTGTTTGGTTCATAGTCATCTAACTTTCAGGCAGCAAACTGTGCTGTGGTTAGAGTCTCTGGAGACGACGGCTGAAACGTACTTGCACAGGGGTACGCTCGGCTGAGCTACTCGATGGGCTTGCGTCAGGCGTGCTCTCTGGAAACCGTATCATCTAGCGTACCCCGCACTTCCACCAGAAAATGTCACAAAGACATAGGGACACAGGCACAATACAGGCCATTTACTCCCGTAACCAAAGACCAAAAGCATGAATTCCAGAGCACGCGCCTACGGAACTACTTCGTTATCCTCCTCAGAGGCTGGCTACGGTAGTTTCCAGCCTACCTTGCGTCAATATCAGGGTGTTCGTCGGGCCCAGGGCCGCGGTTCACGAGTGCACACACGCAAACAAACATACATATGCAGTGAATATCCAAATTTCAAAGACGCTTGGCTAAAGTTAGGCTGGCTGCGCAGTCCTTTTCTAAACGCATGTGTTAAATAAATGTCTCTCGCAGTGTTTGCCCTTGGCTTCCTGGTCGCCGCTTCCTTGCGACGGTGCATCTCTGATTCGCTGATGTCCTCAGCGTGAGTCGTCCCACGCCATAGAACGGCTGCCTTCCGCACCTGCGCAGCTCGGTAGCGGCAGCTTACCAGCAACCACGCTCGTCCGGCAGCACATCCGGGGTCCTTTCAGCCACCTGGAACGGGAGCCGGAGCAGTTGCCCACAAAACTCTGGACGGCGGCGGGAACCGCGGCGCCTTGCCTGAACTATGGGTTGGTCGCACAGCCGGACTGCAGGCCTCGCGCGTCGGTTTCCCAGCTGTCAAAAAAGGCAGCAGAATCACCACGCCCCCTGGTCCCTGGGTCAGTCACGCAGCCAGAATAGGAAAAGAACAGAATGTCGAGGACGTTCGCGAGTTCTCCGAATGGGACGTCTAGCCGAGCAATGCCTTGCACGCTGTCGAACGCTGGCACGTGCTCTTTCAACACCAGTGCGTGCGCTTTCTCGTCCTCTTCTACGGGAACCGCTCAGTTTCAGTTTCGTTTTTTTAACGCTATATCACAAAAAGAGTTTGCGTGAGTTGTTCCTCCAGCGCTTACTGCAGAGCATGGTCCCGATCCTCGTGGCTACAGAAGATGTGTCACTCGACACGCTCGCGGAAATCAGTGGTCTAGTGGCCGGCTACTCACGGGGACATAGCCGCCACCAGCCACGGTAGCAGACCCCGCCTTTCCAGCACGAGAACCGTTTGCACACCTTTGTTGGGCGTATCGATGACTGTCTACCTTCGCATCGACGACCGTCATTTAGGTTCAAGTTACATCGCCATTCCTCTACACCACCACGCTCTCCGGGACTTCGGCCAACCGACGCGCCACGTGGTGGTTCTTCCTCGACCATGTGCTGGTACCATCACCTATTCGGTGCCTCTGTGGCTGCTCGAAAGTGCGCTCACCTGTGCTCCTTGTCGGGAAATGTGACGACCGGTCATTGACCACGGCAAGTGGTAGTGGTTGAATGTTATACCGCATTTTTATGTTTCTGATAATATCACTGGCGCTTGCTTCCTAGTCGACCCTCGCGCCTAGATTAGCGTCCTACTGGCTTCATGCGCAGATTGCCGTCGCAACAAACGGACGTGCCCACACCCCGCGATGAACAATACCGCCATCCGCACATACGGCCAATGCTCTCCTACACTTGACCTTGGAGTGCGCCGTAGGTTTTGATGCATTTTCATTATCGCTCATGCCTCGCAATCTGTTCTTGAGGCTGACTAGCTCAGTTTTTTCAACCTTGCTGTGGACATGCATGCTCATCATCCCATCAATCTCAACACACGCCCCTCTATTGGTGGTATACCCTGCTCTTCATCGTCAACAGGACTTCGAACTCTCACACCGGCTTCACCATATGTGAAAGTACTCGCCGAGTTTCCCAACATTACGATGCCACACCGGAAAATTGCTGATAAAGCATTCTATCACTCAACACATTGCCACCACTGGACCTCCCGTTTTGACAGCTTTTACTGCTCGCTTCCGGCGTCGTGTATGTTGTGCAAGATGCGAATAAAACAAACAAACAAACAAATATGACCCTCTTCTTGTCTGAAGGACGCCTCGCCACCGCTCACCGAGAGCCTGAGCACATGCCTCAATTTTTCATTGTGTGGCCTTCCGCAAGCCACTGGCATCGCCACTCCCTATTGTACCGAAAAAAGATCCTGGTGACTGGAGACCGTGCGGAGATAACCCCGCTCTCACTCCCAGCACCTTACCAGACCACTATCCACTTCCCCACATACGGAACTTCCCATCAAATTTGGCTGGGTGTGCGATCTTCATTAGGATTGACTTAGTGAAGGCTTACCATCAGATTCCTGTAGCACCCACCGACATTCCGAAGACAGCCATCACCACCCCACTCGGCCTGTTTGAATACGTCAGGAGGCCGTTTAGATTGCAAAACGCTGCAAAGATTTTTCAGCCCACTATCAACTAGTAACGCGGGGTCACATGAGGTCTCACTTTCAAATTTGCCTACCTTGATGCCTTCTTTGTCGCAAGCTCTACCAGCCCTGAGCATCAAGCTCACCGGTGCACTCTGTAGCGTACTCGCCCCATGGTGGCGCGAAAAGAAGGCACGTACACTCCTTGAAGTTTGGGACAAGACTAATTTATTTTCCAAGAAAAACAGGCTTCGAAAGCGACAACCAACAGGGGCGTGGCTTCGTATCTTCCGCGGCCCTCTGGAGATAACGTGAGGCATGTTGGCCGCGTCTGCGTCGTGCGCCTCGGCATACGAATTGGTATGCGCACACAAATAAAATTATTGTGATCACCGGCGTCATCATCGCCCGCTACAAGGGGTCCCCCCCCCCTAGACCGCCGAGCCTGGGAGGAAAAAAAACGAGCAAATGTGCGAGTTAGTCCATGAGGTGAGCCGGTTTGACGCGATCGAGAGAAACGACGTCCTCTCTGTCGCGTACACGAATGGTCACAGTTTTGTGCGACCGCGAAAGCACACGGAAGGGCCCGTCGTACACCGGAGTCAACGGCGCTTTTACTGTGTCACGTCGCACGAAAACATGGGTTGCCTCATTCATGTCTCGGAAAGAAAACAGTCTTTGGTTGCGGCTGACGCGTGGCGCGCTATGTTGCAGGTGCTCCAGCCAGGATTGTAGCCTTTCCATATGTTCTGAAGGCGTCGGCGTAGCGCTTGGTTTCTCACCTAAGAATTCTCCCGGTAGTCAGATTGTAGAGCCGTACAGCATTTCTACTGCACAGAATCCGAGGTCTTCTTTTATCGCCGTACGCAGGCCCAGAAGAACGACAGGGAGCTTCTCCACCCAGTGCTCTCTATCCAATTGGGCCGTTAAAGATGCCTTCACGGTGTAGCCGCTCCGCTATTCCATTGCTCGCTGGATGGTAAGCAGTGGTGTACTAGAACCGTGTTTCCAGAAGCCTTGCCAGCGCAGAGAGTAGGTTGCTCTGGAATTGTCGTCCACGATCGGTCGTTACACGCTGTGGGCAGTCATATCGTGAAAACCATGTGGCCACAAACACCTGTGCGACGGTCCCGGCTGCGATGTCCGGAATCGGCGTCGCCTCGGGCCACCGTGAGTAGCAGTCGACACAAGCTAGCAGGTATCTGTAACGCTGGAAAGGAGAAAGAGGTTCCACCAAGTTCAAGTGCAAGTGGTCGAAACGACACTCTTGTGGCCGAAATGCTTGGAGTGCTGTGCGCGTGTGACGAGTCACCTTGACTGCTTGACATGTTCGGCACGTCTTCGCCCAGCGTCGAACGTCGGCGTTAATTCCGGGCCACACAAAGCGGTCAGTCATGAGCCTCTGCGTCACGCGCATTCCTGGGTGGCTAAGGTCGTGAAGGCTGTCCAACACTGCACGCCGAAACTGGACGGGGACGAAGGGTCTTGGAGATTTCTGCGATGTGTCGCATGTGACCATAATCGTTGTGTATGGTAGCGGGATCTCTTAGAGCACCAGTGATAGTGGATTCTGCCTCATCTCGGTTAGCTCTGGGTCTTCCCACTGGGCGCGGCTAATGTCTCAAAGTCGACGGACGCTGAAACGGTGTCAATACGGGAGAGTGCGTCGGCTGCTTGGTTTTCGCTCCCCGCTATGTGGCGCATGTCCGTGAAAAATTCGGAAATGAAAGAAAGTTGGCGCAGTTCTCTTTCCGAATATGAGGAAATGTTGTTCTTGAATGCATATGTCAGCGGCTTGCGGTCCGTTAAAATGCGGAAATTGTGGCCTTCAGGAACAAACGGAAACGCTTTACGGAGGAATAAATGGCCAGCATCTCTCTTGCAAAGGAGCTGTAGCGCACTTCCGCCTGTTTCAGACGTTTAGAAAGGAAACCTATCGGTTTCCAGTCCTTGCAGTCGTATTGTTGCAACACTGCTCCCACTGCCGTCGTTGAAGCGTCAGCCATGAGCCGCGTTGGCGCATCGGAAAGCGGTTGCATCAGAAGTGTTGCGGAAGCAAGCTGAGTTTTCGCGTCCTGGAAGGCTTTTTCGTGCTCCGCTGACCAGTGAAACTCGGGCGTTTTCTTGCCGTCCCGGCGCAGCAAGTCAGTTAGCGGCTATAGAATGCGTGCACAGGATGAGATGAAGCGCCTATGGAAGTTTATTAGCCCGAGAAACTCACGCAACTTGCGGAAAGAGGCAGGCGTGGGGAATTCCCTGACTGCTTGCACCCGTGATTCGAGCGGCAAGATGCCTTGCGGGTTGATCCGATGACCTAGGTAATGTAGTGCTTCAACACCAAAGATGCACTTTTGGGGCTTCAAAACCAGACCGTGCTTGTCAAGACGCTTGAATAGGAGGCGCAGGTGAATTTCATCCTCCTCCGGCGTTTTGATGGCGACCAAAATGTCGTTCAAGTAGACAAAAACAAAGAGCAGTCCGCGAGTGACATCATTCATGAAACGCTGGAAAGTTTGTGCCGCGTTCTTGGGTCCGTACAGCATACAAACAAATTCAAAGAGGCCGAAAGGCATTGTCAAAGCCGTCTTTGAGATGTCGCTTGGTGCTGCTGAAATCTGGTGTTAAGCGGCCATCAGATCCAGTTTAGTGAAGATGGTCGTTCCCGTGAGGCGAGCGCTGAAATCATGGATGTGGGGGAGAGGATATTGGTCCGCCGTTGTCACAGCATTGAGTGCCCGATAATCACCACAAGGCCGCCAGTCACCAGACTCTTGTTTTGGCACCATGTGCAGCGCGCAAGATCAGTTGCTGGAAGAAGGTCGAATAATGCCGAGTTGGAGCATGTGGTCGAACTCACGGCAGGTGAATTCGTGTCTTTGTCCAGCCACTCCGGTATCGACAAGGAGGCGTGTGCCGGTGATGCGCTCGGCAACGAAGAAGAGGCGGCTTGAACGATGCCCCGTGTCGCTTTCCGCCGTTAGCGACTGGCCGGTGCGTTTCCTGTCTACGAGCATGGATGCGTGCAGCGAGTGGCTTGCTCTCAAAAACGACGGTGGTACCAGCAGATGTTCTGCTCTGCCTCGCTTGAGTGTCCGCGGTGCTGCGGGCTTCGAGCACGGGACGGTGAACGATGCCGTGCAGGCCGGTGTTTGTTGGACAGGGCGAGGTTTTCAACTGCTGCAGCTAGTCGGTCAACTCTGTACTCTAAGTGACCTAACCAATCTGCATGTTCGGGCCTTCCCGTTGCAGCAATAGACATTTTTGGTGGCTCCGTGCAGTCGGTGATGCGGTCGGCGAGTTGAGCCAGACGTTCGAGAGTCACGTCATCCGAGCCAGCGAGTATCATTCATGTTGACTGTGGCAGTCTCTGCAAAAACAACTCGCGAAGCAATGGATGTTTACGCTCCTCTAACGCTTGTTGGCCCAGCAGCTGACGCATTCGGTGGAGCAGTTGTGAGGGACGCTGGTCACCGAGCTCTTCATGAGACAGGAGTTGTTGCAGCTTGCTCTGCTGGGACACCTTAAGACGTTTCAGGACGGTGCTTTTTAGTTCGTCGTAGGGCTTCTCCGATGGAGTGGAGGCGAGCACATCGTCTACAGCGTCAGCGATGTCAGGTGGCAGTGCTAAAACGACGTGCAGGTATTTCGACTGCTGCGATGTGATGCGTCGAAGCTTGAAGTGGGCCTCGATTTGACTGAACCACACCCTGGGGTTTTCGGGCCAGAAATGAGGAAGCTTTAACTTCGAGGCGTTGGTAGTGGGTAAGCTTAAAGTGCCTTCCTCGTCTGACATGGCTGCTGTTTCTCCAAACGTCCGGGTCACCACTTTGTAGCGTACTCGCCCCATGGAGGCGCCAAAAGAAGGCACCTACACTCCTTGAAGTTTGGGACAAGACTAGTTTATTTTCCAAGAAAAACAGGCTTCGAAAGCGACAACCAAAAGGGGCGCGGCTGCGTATCTTCCGCGGCCCTCCGGAGATAACGTGAGGCATGTTGGCCGCGTCTACGCTGTGCACCTCGGCATACGAATCGGTATGCGCACAGAAATAAAATTATCGCGATCACCGGCGTCATCGCCCGCTACACTCTTTTCCACTGCTTGGATGAATATGGAGTCGCACTGAGCCCTGATAAGTGTTTCTTCGGTGTCGATACCATCGTGTTCTAAAGCATCCTTGTCATTCCTGATGGTATACAGCCACTCACCAGAAAAGTGAAAACTGTGAAAGACTTTCCACGCCTAACTTCACTGAAAAGGCTCCGAGAATTCTCGGGCCTACTAAACTTCAATCACCGCTTTCCTTCAACATGTGCCTTCTTTCTAAAGCTTCTGACTGAATTGTTGGCTCTAAAGAAAGGTGTGGCTGCACACCTAGAGTGAACTGAGGACGTTAATTCTGCTTTTCTCACCGCCTAAAAGGCTCTGGGAGACACCACCATGCTCGTACATCCGGTTCCTGATGCCCCAATTTGTCTCTTCACCAATGCATCAAGCGTCATAGTTGGCGCCGTTCTCAAGCAGCACGTATCTGCTTGGCAGCCCCTTCGTTTTTATCCAAAAAACAGAAGTCAGCAGAAGCAAAATACAGTACATTTGCCCACTAAACCCTGACGGTGTACTTCGCGATGAACCATTTTTGTAAACTACTGGAGGGCCAAGACTTTTACGTCATTTCAGACCACAACCCCCTGCCGTTTGCCTTTCATCACAATCACAGCAATTACACTGCCTGGAAGATCCGTCAACTATGCTTTATCTCCAAGTTCCCCATGTATCTCAGACATGTTCATGGGTGAGAAAATCCTGATGCACTAACCCGCATCGATACCTTGTAAACCCAGTAACCACTAGCCTTTGAAGAACTTACAGCTGCCCAAAACAACAATCCTGAGCTACATCGTCTTCGTTTTTTATCTGTCATTTACGGAGGGCCCCCTTCAATTTTCTACCCCATTAATACCGAGCAAAATAACTGCTTCTGTGCCTCGGCCTTTCGTGCCGTCCGTTTTTCGTCAGGCAATTTTCGATCAACTGCACAACATGAGCCATCCTGGTATCAATGCGATTCAGACGCTAGTCGAATCTCGTTTCTTTTGGTTTCTTTTGGCCAAGCATGAATGC
Organism: Rhipicephalus microplus; assembly: GCF_013339725.1. Lineage (NCBI taxonomy): Eukaryota > Metazoa > Arthropoda > Arachnida > Ixodida > Ixodidae > Rhipicephalus > Rhipicephalus microplus. The sequence continues at coordinate 117,418,950 of NC_051166.1, read as the reverse complement.
TGATGTGCGACGCTGAGCGCGTACCTGCCTTCAGTGCCAGCGTGTTAAAGTTCACCGTCACACTGTCACAGCAACTTCCCCCTTTCGACCTCTAGACGCAAGGTTTTCCTCTTTGTACGTCTATCTGTACAATGTCTGTCCTCTTCCGCCGTCAAAAAGGACCTGTTACCTGCTGACATGTTTTGTCAGCAGGTAACGCTTCCGGCCATCGCTTCACCAGATGGCCGGAAGCGTTTCCCTTTTCAAAAATCACAGCACCTACAGTTTTTATGGCCTTCACAAACGACTGGGTGGTGCGCTTTGGATGACCTTCTGTCATCACAACCGGTCGTGGTCGTAAGTTTCAATCCACCCTTTTCACTGCACTTGCCAATATTCTGGGTATTCGACAGATTCACATGACTACCTACCACCCTCCCACCAAAGGCATTGTGAAAGGCCTTCATCGGCAATTGAAAGCTGCCCTCACTGCTCACCAGCTAAGGGAACGTTGGCTCGACCCTTCGTACTTCTGGGCATCCGATTGGCATAGAAGGCGGATCTGCGCTGCTCATCAGACGAGCTGTTCTGCAGCGTTTCCCTGAATCTAGCAGGAGAATTATTCAAGCCGTCATCGCCACCTGCATTCATGATACCTTCATTGACATTCGAGAGCTGCGCACTACGTTTCGGGACCTTCGATTTCTGCTGACCAAACCTACAGGTTGTCTTTGTCCGCCATGATTAGCATTATTGCAGTAATGTCTTCGTTCGGGATGTTCAAATGCGACCGCCACTCACACCGGCCTATGATGACCCATTTCGCGTACTCCATTGCTGAGACGCAGCTGCGCCAAAGAAGTGCAAGCTTAATATCAATGGCCGCGAAGACGTTGTGGCTGCTGATTGACTAAAACATGCTTACGTCGCCACTTTCCCGTCCGCGGGACTTACATGTGCAGTTTGGAGTCTCACTTCCATGCAAGTAAGGAGGGCGACTCCTATGGCTCATGTTCTACAGGGCAAAGCCTTGTAGCCCTTCGGGACGTGGTGCCCACCATAAAAAAGTTGGCAATCGGTCGCATGGCGCTTGGAGTACGATAATTAAAAATCATTTTGAAACTCTACGCTATCGGGACTGGATCGTTGTCGCATTATCTCCGACAAGCTAATCGAGCCCTGAATAATGCACTCTACTCGGGCAGGAATAGTTTGTTTGCCTTCTACTCGCCCTGGCAAAATATAAATATGTTGGTTATTTTGATACTGGGTTTTTTAGGCGAGAGAAGTCAGAATATTTAAAAGTTAGTATGTGTAGGAGTAGTGGCAAGAAACGTGTGCCATCTAATGATTTGTGTGGTTGCACAAGCAAACCATATCTAGGGCGTCGTGTTTTTGGAGTTTATTTTCTTTGAACTTCGGAGGGTGTTTTTTAATTTTTCTTCTTTTGGATGAAATGCAGCGTTTGTCGTTGTTTACTCCTCGTAAAGCTTTAATTATTAAAAAATCATAGTTTAGTGTTGAAGAATTGTGAGTTGTAGCAATGTGCTATTTTTGCGTCTATTTTGCTTGCAGTGAAAATACCTTGCATTTTTTATGACAATCCACTTCCTCCATTGTCTCTGTTCTTACTTCTTGTACATTTACCCTGTTGATAAAGCTGTTGATTTGACCTGCTTTAAACTCGCAAACTCGCAAAGTGTCGAATTTTGTGGGGAGAGGGAGCTAGGAGCTAGTCAAGCTGCATCTCGGCTTTTTACCAAAGCTACCCTTACCTTCTTCACACAAATATAGATTAATGATTATTGTCATTGTGAGAGCAATTATATGTACACTCACGGCTGGATTTCTCCACCGGGGCTGGCTTCGACGTCGACGTTGGTGAATATCACCATATATATATATATATATATATATATATATACATATATATATATATATTGTAATGATGAGAAGTGCAGTGCTCAGGCACGGGCGCATACGCGACTACAGAAAAAAGAGAGGAAGACGAGGTACAGAATAAGAACAGCTGGCCCAGGATCGGGTGTTGTCTCTTGTTCTCTGTCTCGCTCAGCACAATATATATATATATATATATATATATATATATATATATATATATATATATATATATTTATATATATATATATATGGAAATGCATTAAAGAAAGAAATAATTCAGTAAAAGACTGCAGCGCGCAGAACAGAACGTCTGACCTCTTTCGTGTGAGTGTGGAGTGTGTGGCGGTATCCACTGAACCACGAAATAGCAGTTGCTGCAACCTTGAAATGGCAAGATGTTTATATCCACCACTTACCGCTGGCGATTGCGCTCTCGGGGGACTGTCGTGTTTTAAGCATTACAAGCGAGAAGGCGCAGTGACCGAGCGTCGCCAGATCGGCATGACGTGGTGACGCGTGCCGATGTATTCCTCTTCTATCCGCATTTCGCGCCACGAAAAGGGGGAGGGGGAGGTTAGACGCTCACGCGTGCGCGTGCTTGTCTCGCGGCGTAGAGAATAGCATGCCTTGCGCTTTCCCCGGAACAATTATGTTGTAGCTACCAGGCGCACAATGGTCACTGCACTCGCTGCACTGTGTCCGTTTGCGAAAAGGGCCCGCTTTCCAGATTCGACGAGGTAACAACTTAACACCTATTCACTTTCATCTGTACCTGTGAGTACGTTTTGTGCCTCATTTGTACATGTGCAACGTGGGGCACCTTTTGATTTACATGCCATTTTTCGCGTGACATTTGTTGCTATCGCACCCATTGTTTCGCCCTTCCGACAAAGGTCTGACTTAATGTTTTTTCGTGTGAAGCATTACAGGAAAATATTACGTGAAGTGAAGGAAAAAAACTTGTCTGCGCACAACAGCATAATGCGACAAATGTTAGTTTAAGACTTCCTTGACAATCGTATACACACTTCACCAAGTCGTGGTGGTGTTTATACCTAGCAGTGGCGAAGCTGAGAGTCAGATGAAACAAGCGAAGACCCCAACACACGCCGGGCATATTATCGGACATCTGTTATCACGTCTCCCTGCTGCTGTTGCATACTTCTTCATTGCCCTAAATTCTCATGAACAGGAATATTATTAATTGTTGGTTTTAACATTCGAAAACCACCATATCATACTGAGACGCCGTAGAAGAGGCCTTCGGAAATTTCGACCACCTGGGTTTTATTAACAAGCAGCTAAATCTAAGCACACGAACCTTAACCATTTCCGCCTTCATCGAAAATGCAGTCGCCATCGCCGGGATTCAATCCCGCGATCTGTGGGTCAGTAGCCGGGTGCCTTAGCCACTTGACCATCCTGATAGTTCTCCTGAACACGGAGGTTGATAACTTAGCCGCCACGTTGACCCCATGCGCATTCATCTAACATTCGAGTTATCGCAGATCCTGCCCAACCGTGAGCCCGACGATTTCGAACCGTCCAATAGCAGGCGATAAGGACGGATTCGGAGCCGCAATGCCAGCCAGATAAAGCCACAATCGCAGTCACAAAGACACATAGACGTCTAATGTACTAAAAAATCACTGCTTTGCCGAAAAGATGGCGCAATGACTGATGCAATAGCAACAAATTGAAACGTCACGCAAAGAATTGAAATCAGATCAAAACATGCCCCGCGTTGCTCAGGCACAAATGACGTACAAAATGTCCTGACAGGTACAGATGAACGCAAAATAAACGCTTCAGTTGTCACTTCGCTGTTTCTTAAAAGCGCACTCTTTTCGCAAATGGACCCTGTGCAGCGAGGGCAGTGACTTTTGTGTGGCCGGTAACTGCAACCGAATCGTTCCGGTCAAAGCTCAACGCATACGGTTTTCCGCACCGCGAGATATGGGTGCGCACGCGTGAGCGTCCACCCCACCCCTGTCCACGGGCCAAAGTACGCATGGGAGATGAACGCATCAGCGCGTGTCACCACGTCGTGCCAATATGCCGGCGTACGCTCATTGCACCAACTTGCAGGTAATGCTGGAAACACGATAGTTTCCCCTAGATGGCCCTCGCCAGCGCTAAGTGGTAGATCTAAATAGCTTCCCTTTCAACGTTCAAGCAGGTGCTCTTTCATGGCTCAGTGGCTAACGACTCAGACGCAAGAGGTCAGACGTTCCATTTCGCGCACCCGAGTGTTTTCCATATTATTTTTCTTTCTTGCAGTTTCATCTATGTAGATACGTGTACACATACGGTGAATGACAGCGGTCACCGACAGTGACGATGGTGGCAAAAGTGGTTGCGAAACTTGTATGCATCTTTTGAGGCCACTATTTTTGCGAAAGCCTAATAAGAGCTAGCAATTATACCATTCAAGATTGTGCGACTACTTGTTATTTCGATTTTGTCTAAAGAATAGATACAGTAAAACTATGTGTGCGTAGCTTGTGGTGTGGCCATGAAACGTAAAGAAGTTGACTAAAGATAATCGCTAAACGTGTTCATATATACGCTATCGCAATTAAAGGTACTCTAGCAGATAACTAGTACACGCGTTTTCTTGAAGGCAGTGAGTGATGTGTTGCCTTGCAAGGGCGGCATGAAACTGTGTAGGTCCACCGCTTTTGGCCAAAGTGACCAATTTTGTAGCTCATATTGCTACGTGCCAGTGCATCCATGGAGTTGAAGAAGACAAACCAGATAGACTGGCACGAGGTATTCTGTGTGGCTGGCGCTGCTCGCTTAACCAGCTGTAAATACATCGGTGGCTACCCTTCCGAGTCGGTCTCCTTCTCGTAACATATTTGGTGGAGTTGTGCGATCCGTGTCCTCGCCACGGAACTCCGAAGCGGACGCTATCGGAGCGGCTTTCAACATGACCACTCAAGAATCGGCTACATCCTCTCCGGTCGCCCGCCCTTCTGCCCGACCTGTCAACCCAGCACCCGCAACAACTTTCGTGACGCTTCCCGCGCTCAACGACTTCGGCGTGCTCTCGAGTCGCGAGGGTTCCGACGTCAACCAGTTACTACGCCTCTACGAACGCGTCAGCGCCACTTACAGGTGGGATTCTACTCTTATGCTCGCAAACATCATCTTTTATCTCGACGGAAGCCCTCGTGTTTGGTTTCACGACCACGAGCATGACATAACAAGCTGGGATAACTTCAAGGAAAAGATCCGTGAGCTTTTCGACAACACCTCCGGCCGTCGTGAAGCTGCGAAAAATGAGTTGTGGACTCACGCACAATCTTCCACGGAGCCCACGGTTACATTGAGGCTGTCCTCTCACTATGTCGCCAAGCTGACGAAAACATGTCTGAGCCTGAAAAAGTTGCGCATATCCTAAAGGGTATCACCGACGATGCGTTCAACCTGTTGTTATTCAACAATGTGTCATCTGTTGATGCGATCATTCAAAAATGCTGCCGGTTCCAACCAGCTAAAAGCACGCGCATCTCCTATCGATTCCAGCGCCTTCCGAACACCACTACGACATCCTCGTGTCTCGACACATATCATCCACCATACACATGTGACAACTGGACGCGACTCGTCTGGCGGGAACTTGAAGCGGCTGCTTCAGCTCAGGTGGAGCCAATGTCCGCTTACCCCTCTCCTTCAATTACGTTGCCTCTCATTCGGCAAGAAATCGCCAGCTTGGGAATTCACTCTATCTCACCGCCTCCCCGCACCGACTACCAGCCCCAATACACGCCTGCGCGTCCCTTTCTTACCGGCTCTCTCTCAACGTTCCGTAATCCGTCCGCATGGCGTACACACGATGACAAGTCGATCTGCTTCTCGTGTCACAGAATCGGGCACATTTCTCGCCATTGCAGAAGTCGCTGGAGTCCTCCTGCACAACCGTCATCTCGTCCCTTCTATGCACGCCCTGCCTATCGCCATGAGACCAGCCGCGACCATTTTGCCCAAGAACTTGCTACTGAACACCGCTACTCCCACTCATCATCCCCCTCCCCCTTCGCCACTCTCGTTCTCCACAGCGCCGCCGACCATCTTCCCCCGCAGTCCCACGAGGTTCCCCGACGGAAAACTAAGTGTTGCAGCCCCCAGAGGTGGCACTGCATCGCTCGGACTGACTGAAAACCTTCTCTTGACGATGCCGACAAAACGGAACCTTATAAACGTACAAGTAGACGGCGTACATGTCACTGCTCTTGTCGACAATGGCGCTCACCTTTCTGTGATGAGTGATTTTCGCCACAAGCTTAAGAAGGTTCTCACACCTGCGACCACTCAGTTCGTCCGTGTTGCGGATGGCGGAATAGCATCTGTCGTTGGAATGTACTCCGCTTGTCTGAGCATTGCGGATCGACACACAGTTGTTCTCTTCACAGTCCTTTATAAAAGCCCCCACGACGTAATCGTAGGCCTCGACTTCCTGTTCGCGCATTCTGCCATCATAGACTGTTCGACCAGTATGCTCCGTCTACATATGCCCGCAACAGAACCGCTTGCACAACGGCCGAGTCACATCTGCACAACGGGACATGCGCGCCTCCCTCCACAGACATTGACCTACATAGAGCTCGTCTCAATACCACCAGTTCCCGATGGTGACTGTGTTCTGACCTCTATCACTGATGTCCTCCTAAACCGCGGCATTACATTACCGCACACCATTCTGTCCGTCGCAGGAAATTCTAAGTGCCTCCCAGTTGTCAACTTTAGCTTCACACCTCAAGTTCTGCCACAAGGGATCTCTTTAACGATGCTCTGCACCTTAGAAGACAATGCGGTAAATGTTTTCACCATGGCCGCTCCTTTTGACCCCGACGCTAAACATCAATCTGCCACTTGCTCCGACAGCGCTATTACGTCGATGATCGCTTCCAAATGAACGCCGCAGCAGACTGATGAGCTCCACCGGGTTCTGCTGTCCTACATCGACGTTTTTGACCTCAGCGGCCGTCCTTTGGGGAAAGCTACTGGTGTGACCCACCGCATAAACACTGGTAATTAATATCCTATTCATAGGCGTCCATATCGGGTGTCGGTGGCCGAGCATCACATTATCTAAAGTGAAGTCGACAAAATGCTCACCAATGACATCGTTGAGCCAGCCTGCGGTCCTTGGGCTGTTTGTTGTAGAAATTCTTTGTTGTAGAAATTATTTGTTTTAGAAATTCTCACAAATGTTGTACGAGGCTTGTTCTTGAAGCCTTTACTGAACGTTGTGGTCTGAAAATATTGTATATACTTGTTTAATGACCCCACCACGGTAGTGTAGTGGCGAAGGTACTCGGCTGCTGACCCGCAGGTCACGGGATCGAACCCCGGCTGCAGCGGCTGGATTTCCGGTGGAGGCGGAAATGCTGTAGGCCCGTGCGCTCAGATTTGGGTGCACGTTAAAGAACCCCAGGTGGTCAAAGTTTCCGGAGCCCTCCACTATGGCATCTCTCTTTATTCAATGGTGGTTTTGGGACGTTAAACCTCACATATCAATCAATCAATTCCTTATTACGGCTTAATCCAGGTGACATCGGCTTAACCTCTATTCATCGTGAACTTACTTACAGCGCAACACCAGAAAAAATACAGGACAGGGAAGGAGCAAAAGAGAAAGAAAAGACGGCGCTGACTCACAACTGGGAAAGGTGCGGGGGGGCAGGGACTCACTAAGGCCGCTAGTTGATTTTCTTTATGAAAACAAGCTGCATGTACTAGTACCCGACAAAGAACGATACTTTGCCATTATGAATTCTGAAGCGTATTCACAGAAGAGCGAGGCCGCAGTTAAGAAAAGTTTCAGGCGTGTCAGTGTTAAGGCCACAGAAGTAAAACACCGAGCGCTTTCCTTGTTAGAAAGAATGAATCTGCAACGTTTGGCAGCCAGCGTAAAGAAGGCAAAAAACCTGGAGTTAGAAGTTTTCTTTACGGTGAAATCGCACAAGGAAGACATGCCTTTCCGGGCCATAGTCTCGGAAAAAGGTAGCTGGCAGTTAAATATTTCGCGTTTTCTGCAAAAGAACCTAGCATGCCTGAATATTGTTGACCCTTTCCACATACCGAATTCGGATTCTGTGTGCGAGTACCTCAAAAATAACTCGATGAGCCTACGTTGCGCCTTCAGTGTCGACGTGGAAAATTTATATTATTCCCTTCAACATTGCCAGGTTATGAAATGCGTAAAAGCCTGCATTGTGTTTGACAACGATGAACAATCTTTCATCGATGGTTGCGGTATTTCTTTAGAATCATTTCTTGAACTTCTGTCATTTTACCTTGAAAGTACCTTTGTGACGTGGGGGGGGGGATCTTTATGTACAAAAGTCTGGTGTCTGCATAGGGTCGAGCGTGGCCCCCCTTATTAGTGACATTATTTTAGGCTACATTGACAGACAGCTGGAAGGTCACCTTAATAAGTGCTGCAGTGCTATTTTTTCGTTACGTCGACGATTTTGTAATTTTTTCCCACAATGACATTCACCATAACGACATTGACCACATTCTCAAATTGTTCAGTCAGCATGGTATAGGTCTTACCTTCACTCACGAAGTCTGTAAGGATTACGAGCTACAGTTTCTTGACCTAAAGCTAACTTTTGGTAAAGATCATTTGTGTTGGAAATATGACCCAAGATCAGTGAAGCCTATCTTAAACTACAAGTCTGGTCATTCTAAGATTGTGAAGAGAGCGATTGCAAAGACAATCTTAAATGCGTCGCTTAGGAAATCCTGTGTGCACGTGTTGAATACTGCTTTTCATAACCAGGTAAAACGGTTAGCAGATGCTGGTTATCCTGACAAGGTGATTTCGGCTGTGTGTGAGTCAATGGTTCGGAGCGTTAAGCTCGTGAAACACAGAGGAGCTCAAGAAAAATTCTGATAGAAAAAAAAAGAGCGGTTTTTCCTTATGTACACAAGTTGGCGCATGGGCTGAAAAACGTAGGCTCAAGATATGGTGTCGACGTTTTTTTTCCGCCAAACATAAGATAGGTCGCATTTTCCCGATGGTTGATCATGCGCTGAGGAACAAACAAGCCAAAGGGAGATGCGCGGTGAATAATAAGTACAAGTACATCGCATGCGTAAAAAAAGCTGTGCATTTAACTCCATTATCGTGTGGTAGGGAGGACGTAGGACAAACGAAACGATGTGTCAATGTTCGTTTAAGGGAGCATGAGTTATCTCTTCAAGCAATCGTGCGACTTCATCTGCCGGAACATTGCAGGTCGTGCGGTTGTCGTCCCATTTTTGAGAGGACCACCATCATCTTCAAGCATCCTAACCAGCTAACAAGAGAAATCGCTGAGGCATATCATATAAATATTAGGGGGAGCAAGTGCGTTAGTGAACCATCCGTCACACTGCATGAAAAAGAATTAAGTTATTTAGGCCAATCTTGTTTATTGCCATGAGTGTGATAACGCTACCTCGGTGCACCTCGTATTCTGCGCATGTTGTGATGTTGGCTGCCAGTACCTATATATACCCTTCCCCCCCCCCCCCCGTTTTCTCCAATAAACAACAGTTGTGAGTCAGCGCCGTCTTTCTTTTCTCTTTTGCTCCTTCCCTGTCCTGTATTTTTTCTAGTGTTACGCTGTAAGTAAGTTCACGATGGATCCTAACCAACTGGCCCAACTTACCGTCTTAACCTCTATTGTTTTATTGTGGCCAAACTCAGTCACCCAAGACCCCGCCGCGGTGGTCTATTGGCTAAGGTACTCGGCTGCTGACCCGCAGGTCACGGGTTCAAACCCAGCTGCGGCGGCTGCATTTCCGAAGGAGGCGGAAATGTTGTAGGCCCGTGTGCTCAGATTTGGGTGCACGTTAAAGAACCCCAGGTGGCCAAATTGCCGGAGCCCACCACTACGGCATCTCTCATAATCATATGGTGGTTTTGGGACGTTAAACCCCACATATCAATCAATCAATCAATCAGTCACCCAAGAGGCTAGACAATTTTGACTTCCTGTTAAGAGACTGGCTCAAGTGTACTTTCATTTGGATGAGCTTAATCTGGCTTAATTCGAATGGGTTTAACATGACTATGCTCTGGTATCCAGCAGGCTAAACAATCTCAAATCACTCCAAATTGTTTTGCTCGTTATTAGCATATTGTGGACTAGCTTGATCTTGGCTTAACTGGCTAAGCAGTCTCAACTTACGCAAAATCAGATGGTTCAAGACTCGGATTGCCTTGACCCAGCTCAATAGAGTTTATTCAAATCAGCCTAATTTTACCACACGCAGTCACTAAAACGACTAGTCTTTCTCAATTCTCTCAATATTACCTGGTTCAAGATTAGCTTAATCCGTATTTATTTATTCACGTATAATATGAAAGAGCGTAGCCTAGTGGGGCCTAATCAACACTGCAACAATATTTTCTCTTGATTACCTAAAAAAGCGTAGGTAACGTGCTGCCAACCACTTCTGTAAAAAGAAATTAGTACACCAGAGATCACGTAGGACACATAGAACGTAAAGCCCGTTCAACTTTCACGAAGATCTCCGCAACGAAGAAATAAAGGTATGGCTGTTACGGAACAACACCTGCTCCGTAGGGCCATTTCTCACACATTATTCATAATACTATTGCTACATGTCCGTAAATAACAAACGTGTTTCTTTTGGATTCAACATGACGCATACGTAATCAGCAGATCTTTCTTCTGCAAGTACAAGGTCATACAAAATTCTCCAGGCCACTATTCCATCTCATCCTGTGGCAGCATCAGCAGGGAACGTTCGACTGCACCTGCACATGCTAAAGAATTTACGAAGTGAATTCAAGTGTTCAAAAACCAACAAGGACAAGTTTCCTATTCACTGAAATTTAATTTTATTTCCCCATGTTCATAAAACGAAATACAACACAGACATGCTACAATACGTTTGAACAAAAATTGTCAAAACGTTTATTTTATTTCAGCGGCTTTCTATCTGTAATTTAAAATACGAAAAAGGAATATCATAACTTCCAGATACCCAAAGCACCTGTGTTGTTTTCCTATTGTAACAGTATTGTGCAGACTTCTTTCTGCAAAAGAGGAAAAACATTTTGTCAACACAACCACAACAAGCGAGAACAGAGTGAAAAAGAGTGCCAGCACAATTAATTTATTCATTTCAAGACTCCTAATAGGCCTTGTTAGACGCACTGGCTTGCAGCTCAAAAATAAATCATCAAACGTAATAAGTAATAGTACATATCATACAGAATGAAATGGCATAAAGCCCAAACAACTTCATCATCACACCAAAATATTGGCTAACAGTATTAGCTGAGGTAAAAGAGCAAAGGAGTAATTCAATGTAATAAACTGTTCAACGATTAGGGTTTCGCCATGCAAAATAACCCAGAGGTTTTTTTTTACCATTACGATTATGGCGGAAAAATTTTCACGTTTCTAGAAGTTCAAAACTCGTCCTGGTCATTCAATTCCGTTGCCAAAAATTTTGCTCCCTAGTTATGAGAGTCTGTAGTATGACGCCGACTGAGCTAAAAGTCATCAAACAACAATTCTTTGCAAATGTCGTTTTGAAATGCACTCAATAAATGACATTTCCAGCAAGGTAATGTAGTGATATAACTAAAATATTGACTTAATTATGTATATCAAATATTCGAGAGCTTTTTTTACGAACAATATTGAATAATGTTGTTAGGTTTGGAATTTTTCTCTGGTAACATGGCAAATGCCAAGGACACAAATAAAATATGTGCTGGCGACCGTTTCGACATCCTACAAATTAAAAATAAGTTATGCGCTGCAGTTTAGCAGATAGTCTCAAAAAATTACAAATTTCAGTTTTCTGGGGCAAAAGCTCTGTATTCAGCATCAAAAAGCTTGCCTTGGTGGTCGGACAAAAAATATGCACAACATTTCATTTTGCAGCTCTACGTACTACCTCAGTATATGTGGACTTACTAAAGCGTAATATTTTATTTAAACTCGGGAAGTATTTTTTTAAATTATGTACCTCAACCAGCTTTACCCCTACTTACCTCAAGCCACATGAAGCACTTGCAAAAGCAATCTTCAACAGATTGAGGTACACACCGCAAGCGGATTCATCTAATTCTTACTACCCCAATCTTAACAAAATCAATTTTGAGTAAGTAGAGTGTGTCTAGCCAGTTAGATGACTAAGTGTGACTACAATAAACTAATGAGGAGTAAGCTGCATAAAGGTAATCCACATTAGGCTGATCAAGAGCGAGAAAATTTTGAGTAATGAAAATTGTCTAGGCCAATGGATGCCGGAGCATGGTCACATTAAGGACATTCGGATGAAGCCAAACTAATCTAATCCAAATTAGGTTAAGCTAATACAACTTATGTGTCATTACTATTCATTTATTTATCAATACTCTCTTACCATTTCATGTCATCATTGGTATCCAACAAGATGAGAAATCAGCTGTCGAAGCCCCATGACTTTGTCAAGTGTGTCATCGCACACATATTATGCATGACTTAATTTTCTTGTTAGGAACAGTCAGTCAGGGTAATTATGCCCTCTTATCATGTCGTGTCAATTTTGGTAGACACCAAACTAATAAAGCTGCTGTTATAGCTCCATATCTAAGTTACGTATGTCATGACCTGCATGACAAGGTGTTCGCGTGATGATCATTTATTTATGTTATTATTAATCCCTTATAATGCCATAAAAATTTTGCAACCGAACAAGTTAATAGTACCGTCATTAGAGCTTCATGGCAGGATCATGCTTTGCCATGGCATATATGGCATGCATGACATCGTCTTGGTGTTATGATCAGTCAGTATCGTTTTTATCTCACGCTGTTATCACGCCTTGTCCATTTTCGCTTACATAAAGTTAATAAACGGCCGTTAGAACACTACAACTGTGTCATGTCACATATGACATAATTTACGTATGACCAGTCATTTACGTTAGCCATACACTCCTATTACGCCTTGTAAATTAGGCACACATCAAGTTTATAAAGTGGCCCTAACGGCTCCATGACAAGGTATGTATCTTATGGCCTATATGACATGCATTAGAATGTTTTCTTGTTTGAGAAGTCATGTATCTTATACTGATGCTCTTATTATACCCTGTAAATATTGGTATACATGAAGTTCCCCAAATGGCCGTTGTATCTGTTTGACCATGTCACGTATGTCATTGCGTGCATTATAGGCATGTCGTGATTTTCTTGTAATGAGCAGTAATTTACATTTATCAGGCGCTCTTGTCATGTCATGTTAGTTTTAATACTCGCGAACCTAATCAGTCAGCCGTGAGAGCACGATGACCTACGCAGCCAGTGATATAGACAGACCAATATATACGCTCTAAATGCCCTTATTTCATGGGCGGCAACAGTGCGCAAACTCACGGGACGAAGATAGGGGACACAAACAAGCGTCTGTGAGTTCCTGTGCTGTTACCTTTCATAATGTATCACCAACTGGCCGAGTATCAGTCTTGCATTTCTTTCACCATCAAATGCTTCCTTCGCAATATTTCGTGCCTAATCTTTTTGATACCAACATTATTTGTGCAAGTCCTACCCCCCGAAGGGATAAGCTGAGCCAAATTACCATGCAGTTCACTGAAAGTGATCTCTCTCTGCATGTCAGGCACTATCAGCGAATGCAAATATCTGAAGCAATATGGCGTCCACAAAAGCAGTGTCTCACCCTGCGGAGACACTGCACTACACAAACACTGACGAATGTTATACGCACGTAAAACCCGGTGAGTTCCAACTGCGAAGTTCAAACAATAGCATGGACTTAATCAACGCGGCTGCAAAAGTCTGCGGACTATAATGGAAAGCGCGAATTTCCACGTAGTTTTACAAAAACTTAGCCGCTCTCAAAAACGAAACAGATAGATTGCGTCACGAACGGTCCGGTATATTTGCTGATGCGTGAAAGAGACAAAGTGCTTTGTGTTAGTTTTTTGCTAACACGTTAGCACTGAGGGTAGCACAGCCGAACAAGAGATGAACGTACATACTGATAATCCTAGAGAAGATGCTCCTAAATTCTGCTAGGTGGCGCTACAGTCTATGAACATTGCAAATTTACATGGCATGTAAACTTTAGGTCATTGTGCCACAAAGTTGTTGTTAGCGCTGTCGCAGCTGTTGAAGTTGCTACTACTTTGGAATTGGAATACTCTTTTAAACAAGGTGAGTGCGAGTGTTGGTACTTACCACCTGTGCACAGTCACAGAAGTACAGTTAGTGTTGATTTTCGCACGGCAAAGCAGAATATTGTGGACTAGAGAGACATTTTGCATGCGTGCAAAATTCCGTCCTAACTCTCAGTGCTGGCATGCGTACTTCAAGACGCATGCGAAGGAGAATTTCGGCCTAATTCCCAGAAATCATTGGTTTATTTTTCAGAAATGTGCAGTTATGATGCAGTTAAACGTCTCTGACGATGGTAACTCAGTCTGGCGAATAAACGCTCGGTGACACGGTGCTCCCCTTTCCCTTTTTGATATCACCTGCCGTGGTAGCTTAGCCACTGGGTGTCGCGTGACTATGCTCGAGGGCACCAATTCGACTCTCGGCCACGGCAGCCGCCCCTCAATAGAAGCAAAACGCAAAGAACACCCGTGAGCTTACGCTTGGATTCATGGCAAAAAAACTTCGGTAGGCCAAAATTCAACCATAGCTGTTGAATTGCACGTACGCGTCCACTTCAGCTACGGGAGGTGTGGTGTTCCATGGCCAGTGCCGGCCAGCCACCCAATGGTTTTTAAACGGAGTACAGGTGGGCTTCGAGAGGCTGTGACGCGTCGCCCCAGTGGTGAAGCTTACTATGCCTGGAGAGCTCCCAACACGTTGCGCGAAACGCGGTATCAGGCTAAACTTCATTCGCAGACGCCAGCCACAGTGTATCTGATATTATTATGGCGATTCCGGCATATAAAACTTCAGCAATGTTCTATTATCATGCTTTCATGCATAAACTGTGCAGTGGTATCACAATTGCTGAAATGGTGAAATAACTTGGCAGATTCCTCTTTTTAGTAATTGGTATACACGAAAGTTAGACTTGTCTTTACCGAAGTAGTTGCGCATTTATTTTGTTTTGTTCCGCGATAAGAGCGAAGCACTGAATGCTGCAGCAACAAATTGCAATGTGGTAGCAAGAAAGACAAACAGCTCTAAACTTGCAGTGCACGCCTCATGCAGAAAGCAAGCACGAGCGTAGAGAAGCAAATCTCTCAGCTTGACAGGTGAAGCACGCTGCTTAAGCAGAAAAAAAGTGCACGAAACGAATAAACTCAGCACGAGTGCGAACAGTTGTCACAATTTTTACTTCATCATATGTGAGCAGCGTGACATTCAAGGCTCTTATGGCCTTCGTGACCTTTGTGCTCTTATGAATCATGAGTCTGATATGAAAATCCCGCGTGCAGTGCGAGAGACGAAGCGCGTGCTGCAATGAAACGCGAGAGGCGCCAAACATAAAGCCGTGGCGCCATCTCGCTACTTATGACGAAAATGTGGTAAAATAGACCATTTTCAAGCAATCCCCGAGCCGCCCCCCCCCCTCCTGGGAACGCGGAGCACGATGGGAAAAGTGTGTACGTGGAAACGGTCAAGCCTATCGGCTGTTTTCTGTCGCCGCTGCTCGTTGGCGCCCTAGGGGGACCAAACGAGAAATAAAAATGAAAGTCCTCTCCAAAAGTTTACTATCATTACATCCAAAAGACTATATATGTTTTAACGCACGTCCACGTATATCTATTGTTACGGTGCATCATCGACAGGAGAAAGCGTGGCACTTTGCGAAGATGAAGAAGACGCCTGTGTGTTAGGCGCTTGCGCGAGAGGCAACTCAGACATCTTGTTCGGCTGCCGATTCTCGGTGGACGCTATCCTATAAGCCTAGACCTCGCCCCGTGACATTTGGTGGACGTGCTGGGTAACCGCCTCGCAACGGAACTTCGCAGCGGCCGGCGTTTGAAAGGTCATTCTACAACGATGACGGAAAGTACGGCGTCTGCATCTGCTTCTGGTGTTCCTGCGGCCGGAGATGATGCGGTAACTACATCTCCTTCTGCGACCACAACCTTCGTGCTCGAACCCCCGTGGGATCCTGGCACGTTCAGCGGTTCCGGCGACCCAAATGAAGTTGACGTTGAAGATTGGCTGGTAGAGTACGAACGTGTGAGTACTCGATACCGATGGGGCCCGACTCTTATGCTAGCGAACCTGTTATTTTATCTTAGGGGAACCGCCAAATCGTGGTATGAGAACCATGAAACAGAACTTGGAAGTTGGGCAGTGTGCAGGGAGAAAATGTTGGGCCTGTTCGGAAAGCCGATTGGAAGAAAAATGGTCGCGAACAAAATGCTCGCGTCTCGGGCGCAGACCTCGACCGAGCCTTACGTCTCCTATATAGAAGATGTGTTATCGTTGTGTCGCAAAGCCAATGCCGAGATGCCGGAGGCTGACAAGGTTGGACATATTCTCAAGGGGATTGCGGATGACGCATTCAACCTCCTCATCTGCAAAAATGTTTCTACAGTGGACGCCATTATAAAAGAATGTCGGTGCTTTGAGCAAGCGAAGAGCCGGCGGATTAACAGCGTGTTTAACCGCCTTCCGAATGCGGCTGCAACATCATCTTGCGAAGACCGTGCAAGAACACAGTCACCATTTCTCAGTCACAGTCACCATTAATCGGATCAGGTGACCCGAATTGTACGGTGCGAACTTGTAGCCATTGCCTCTGCTCCGGCTCACACTGCTGCAAGTGACACGGCCCCACTCACTGCTAACATGGTTCAAGCCATCGTCCGCCAAGAGCTCGCCAGCATAGGTATTCCCTCCGAGTGCGCTTTGCCCAGCCCACAGCGAGCTCCATGGCGTCCACCCTCGTCCTATCACGAGCAGCAGTTTACGGCCCGATCTCGCAACCCTTCTGCGTGGAGAACCATCGACAATCGACGAATTTGTTTTCATTGCCACCGTATCGGTCATGTCGTCCGTTACTGCAATTACCACTGGTCCTCGCCACCTCGGACTTCATCTGAACCTCACTAACGACAGGACAGCACCCGCTTCGCATCTGCCGCGCAGCCTTCTCCGCCGAACAACTACAGAATGTTCAACAACCGATCTCCGTCACCGCCGCATGGTCGTCAGTCGCGTTCGTCTCCAGGACGTCGCCATTCGTCTCGCTCACCGCAGACTCGCAGGCCGTCGTCCCCATTCAACCCCGCTCCTGCCTACCCGAAAAACTGAACGCTGCAGCGCCCGGAAGTGACGCTGCATTTTCGACTCCCTCCACAAATCCTCTCTTGACGCTTCCGACGAGACAAAGTTTGTTAGACGTTGACGGTGACGGTGTGGCTATTTCTTCCCTTATAGATACTGGAGCGCACATTTCTGTAATGAGCGCGAGACTTCGGGCTCATTACAGAAATGTGCGCTCATACATTTAGAAAATTGAAATTGTTCCAGCCACAGTTCAAATAGAGTCCGACGTTTCGAGACCGACTCGGTCCCTTCCTCAGGGGGTGACTGTCTTGGTCATGGAAGTGTCGTCGCGTCGTGTTCTCTCACCACGGCTCCGGCTTTCCCTTTCCACCACGTTTCGGAGACCGTGAACGTACACCGAAGGCATTGTTCCCAGCGAGCGGTTCACGTTGGCAGGCGTATGCTGAATGTGCCAAGACTCGAGCAAGAGCCTCTTTCCCAAATTCCGTTCTGTTTCAATAACAGAAGCGCCGTCTAAGTCAATTTTATGGTCGTGCTTCTCGCAGTGCTCCGCCAGAGCGCTACGTTGCACTTCCATCTTCCTGACGTCGTTCTTAAGTTGGCGCATTCTTTCCGGGAAACACTTGCTCTCGCCTATGTAGCAGGCTGGACACCCAGAACACGACACTTTGTAGACAACGCCCGGGTGTAGCTCCCTCGGAGGTCGGTCTTTCGGCCGCGGTAGCAAGCGAGCGAGCGTCAAAACAGGTTTATGGATTACCGTGACCCCGGCTTTTCCTAGGACTCTCGAGAGCTGTTCACTTATGCCCGGCACATATGGAATGGCGACGCGGTTGTTTGGCGCCTTCGTTTTTCTCGTGTGCGATGGTGTGGCCAGGGCGGAAAGGGGGTCGGGCGGTGTGTCGCTTGCAGGTGTCTTTCCGCGGTGCGGTGGTTGTCGTCTCGACAAACGGCGTGACGCCCGGCGGATGAACGCTTCAGTGTAGCCATTCCCTCGTAGCTCGGCGACAATCCTCTTTTCTTCTTTCTTCCTCTCACCCTCCGACGTGCAGATTACTCGTGCACGTGAAAGGGGGTGACCAAGACAGTCACCCCCTGAGGAAGGGACCGAGTCGGTCTCGAAACGTCAGACTCTATTTGAACTGTGGCTGGAGCATTTTCAATTTTCTAAACTTTTCTACCCAGCCAGACAGATTGCTGTCAAAATGTTTATGTTTATGCGCTCATACATTACATTGCACCTTACAAATGTGTGCTCATAAAGAAATGTACGCCTACATAAAGTGCTCACGCCTGCCGCTTCCCGCGCACTTCGTGTCGCTGATGGGAGGACCCCTGACGTTCAAGGGATGTGCACGGCCCGTGTGTCCATTGCCGGTCATCCAACATTAGTTCCGTTTGCCGTCATTGAAATGTGGCCTCATGACATAATACTTCGTTTGGACTTCCTGTCACGTCATTCTGCGCTCATTGATTGTGCCACTGGTGCTCTTCAGCTTGAACTGCCGCAGTTTGCCGATTTTCCAGCTGACTATTCTCCCCGTTTATGCTCTCGTCACCACGTTCGCTTGCCTCTGCAAGCTGATACATATGTCACTTTGTCGTGCTCACGTCATGTGCCCGATGGTTACTACCTCGTCACTCCTATAGTCGACGTACTGATGGCTCGAGACGTCGCCCTTGCTCACACTGCTGTCGCCGTCGCTAATAATACAGTGGTTATACCACTACTCAACGTGAGTCTCTTGACTCACGTTATTCCGCAAGACATGTCTTTGGCCACCCTATCTCCACTTGACAGCTGCAACGTTACTAGTTTGGACACCGATACTACATCCCCCTGTCTTGGCCGCAATTACACTCTGCCTGCAGGTGACATTAAGAAGATGATTGCTCCCGACCTCACTGCAGCGCAAGCTGCCAGCCTCCGTAGTCTGCTAACATCATATAAAGACGTTTTCGACTTTCACCACCGCCCTCTAAGCCAAACAGCTGCAGTGACTCACCGGATCAACACTGATGATGCCAGTCCTATACGGTGGCGTCCATATCGCGTATCTCATAAGGAACGCCAAGTAATTCAGAATGAAGTGGACAAAATGATTACTAAAGACGTAATAGAATAATAGAACCATCATCCAGCCCCTGGGCCTCTCCAGTCGTGCTCGTTGAGAAGAAGGATGGCAGCTGGCGCTTTTGCGTGAACTATCGCCATTTAAACAAAGTGACCCACAAAGATATCTACCCTTTGCCTCGGATTGATGACGCCCTCGATTGCCTCCATGGTGCCCGATACTTTTCGTCTATCGACCTTCGGTCCGGCTATTGGCAAATTTCCGTCGACCCCATGGATCGCGAAAAAACCGCTTTCGTTACGCCCGACGGCCTCTGCCAGTTCAAAGTCATGCTGTTTGGACTGTGTAATGCACCGGGAACTTTCGAGTGCATGATGGACTCCCTTCTCCGAGGATATAAGTGGTCCATCTGCTTATGTTACTTGGACAATGTCATCGTCTTTTCACCTACCTTTGACAGCCGTATAACACGTCTGTCAGCCATTCTGCATGTTTTTCGAAGAGCTGCTCTCCAGCACAATTCTGCAAAATGCCATTTCGGACGTCGCCAAATCACCATACTCGGCCACCTTGTCAGTGCCGATGGTGTTCAACCAGATCCCGAAAAGGTGCGAGCAGTACAACAATTTACTGAACCACGCTCAGCCAAGAACGTCCGAAGTTTTGTAGGGCTATGTTCCTATTTTCGTCGATTTGTCCGCAACTTCGCCGACATCGCTCGACCACTTACTGATCCCTTAAAGAAGGACGTTCCCTTCACATGGGGCAAAGAGCAAGCGGACGCCTTTTCAACTTTTATTCATCTGCTGACTACACCACCAATACTGTCCCAATTCGACCCTGCATCACCTACAGAGCTTCGGACCGATGCCAGTGGCCATAGAATTGGAGCGGTCCTTGGCCAACGACAGCACGGGAAGGACCGCGTGATTGCTAACGCCAGTCGTCTTCTTTCACCTGCCGAACGGAAGTTCTCCATCACTGAGCGTGAATGCCTAGCTTTAGTGTGGGCCGTGGCGAAACTCAGGCCTTACCTATATGGCCGAACTTTTTCCGTTATTACGGACCATCACGCTCTTTGCTGGCTGTCATCGCTAAAAGACCCAACTGGATGTCTCGGTCGCTGGGCGCTCTGTCTGCAAGAATACTCGTTCGTGGTCCACTACAAGTCGGCACGCCTGCACACAGACGCAGACTGTTTGTCACGTTATCCGGTTGAAACGCCCGACTTGACAGACCTTGATTCAGACCCCTGCGTTCTCTCCATCCACGCTTTGGCTGATATCTCCACCGAACAACGACATGACCCGTCGTTACTATCCATCATCGAGCGTCTCACTTCTGCTCCAACAGACCCTTCCGTTCGCCTGTTCGAACTGCACGACAACATTTTGTACCGTCGCAGCTTCAACGCTGATGGCTCGGAATTACTACTCGTGCTTCCCCATCACCTGCGTACCAGCGTTCTCGAAAAACTACATGACGTACCTACAGCCGGACACCTAGGCGTCCCTCGTACCTACGATCGTGTGCGACGTCACTTTTTCTGGCCCGGACTGTATCGATCTGTGGTTCGCTACATCACTGCTTGCGACCGCTGCCAACGCCGCAAGCGCCTCTCTTTGCTACCGTCTGGCCTCCTACAGTACATTGACATACCGACGGAACCATTCTTTCGTGTTGGCCTTGACCTGTTGGGCCCGTTTCCTACGTCCACCTCCGGAAATAAATGGGTTGCAGTCGCCACAGACTACGCCACGCGCTTTGCCATTACTAAAGCACTGCCGACAAGCTTTTCCACTGACGTCGCTGACTTTCTCTTGTATGAAGTCATTCTTTATCACGGCGCTCCGTGGCAGCTGCTCACTGATCAAGGAAGGTACTTTCTTTCACGTGTTGTGGATGACATTCTCCGCGCCTGCTCCACTGAGCACAAGCTTACCACCGCTTATCATCCACAGACGAATGTATTGACCGAGCGTCTGAACCGAACGCTGACGCAAATGCTGTCAATGTACGTTTCGCCAGATCACCGTGAATGGGACAAAGCACTCCCTTTGTCACGTTCGCGTACATTTTTTCACGGCACGACACAGCTAGTTATTCGGCGTTTTATTTGCTATTTGGCCGGCATCCAGCATGACCATTTGACATGCTCCTTCCTTCGACTGCCCCCTTGTCTACTGAGTACGCCAGCGTTGTCGTTTCTCGAGCCCATGCAGCCCGCCAGCTTGCCCGTGATTGACTGCACTTGTCGCAAGCGCACCAAAAAGACCGCTATGACAGTCGCCACCAAAGCGTGCACTTCTCGCCGGAGTCTCTGGTACTTCTCTGGACACCAAACCGCCAAGTCGGCTTATCAGAGAAGCTACTACCACACTACCATGGCCCCTACAAAGTGTTACAACTTAGTGACGTGAGCTACGAGATCGCACCACTAAACAATGCCTCTTCGACCCACTCACTCTAGACAGACGTTGTACACGTTGCCAGACTCAAACCGGATAACCCTCCTCGTTCGTCGCTGCCGTACTAAGCGCCGTAACGGCGCTTCCGCCGCAGGGGAGTGATGTTACGGTGCATCATCGACAGGAGCAAGCGTGGCACTTTGCGAAGATGAAGAAGAAGCCTGTGTGTTAGGCGCTTGCTCGAGAGGGAACTCAGACATCTTGTTCGGCTGCTGATTCTCGGTGGACGCTATCCTATAAGCCTAGACCTCGCCCCGTCACACTATGAATGAAATGCGATAGAAATGTAGCAATCAATCTAGATATAACCAAGCGGATGTATTGACCACGAGATCATGGAGTGGCGCCCTATCATGTGTTACGCCAGTTAGTAGACTCCGCTCTACACCGCTCTACAGCAGCAGCTGCTCCTGTGCACGGTTTTTCTGCTTCGGGCGAGAATTTCGTCGAAAAAATGGGTCTGCTAACGCCCACAACTAATGTTTTCGAGTGTAATTGTGAATTACTTTTTAGTCGCAGCCTAGTCAACAAGGCAAAGAAACCTCTCAGATGGCTGATAAGCACGCCGTTGTCGCCTACCGCTTTGCTGGTTAGAAAGTTAAACTATGTGTGAGTGATCTCGCTCGTCATCTGAAGTTTCCGTCATGTGATACTAATTAGTCCAGGTGTTTCTAATTCGAGTTAACGTGGCTTTCTCCAGCATCTACCAGCATACAGATACAATAAGTGAAACGTCATGATGCCTTATTGGCGGCGCGGTTAGTGTACGATGCCGGCCGCGTTGTTGAATGTGTGTACAAGATGCCGTCAGTAGAAGTCGCCTCACCGTCGTTGCTCTGGTACTGAAAACACGTGAGCTTGCCACCCCGCCACACCACGTCCCTGTGACGATTGAGGGCTGCGCAGTTGTGAAGTGCTGCTCTGTGCCTCGGTCTGCTTCTTGCGCCCGCGAAAAAAAAAAATATTAGATTTCTTAACAATCCGAAAAAGAAGAGCACGCCTGCACTTGGGATATTTTTTTCAGCAGTGCAACGTTAGTCACAGTGAACATGCGGATATGTGTGAGAATCACGGACTTCTGCCACTCTGGTATTCGCCAACAACGTAGGAGATTATTACTTCAAAACAGCTTCTTAAATTGATGTTTTGACCGTCAATCGGACGTTTGTAGCATTCACTCGAAATACAAAGCAGCATCAATATACCAAATTAGAGATAATTGTGTTTCTATTGCAGTAATGAGCGTCGATAGGGCGCAAGCCCTGTTGTATCGCAAAAAGAAAAATCTCGGGGGGTAGGTGCTGGTGCGACTCGGGAGGGGGGCAAGTTCATGCCATAATGCACCCTGATTGATATGTGGGGTTTAACGTCCCAAAACCACCATGTGATTATGAGAGACGCCGTAGTGAAGGGCTCCGGAAATTTCGACGACCTGGGGTTCTTTAACGTGCGCGCCAATCTGAGCACATGGGCCTACATTTCCGCCTCCATCGGAAATGCAGCCGCCGCAGCCGGGATTCGATCCCGCGACCCGTGGGTCAGCAGCCGAGTACCTAAGCCACTAGACCACCGCGGCGGGGCGATAATGCACCCCTTGGCCGGTTCAAACGACTGCACTTTGTCTCAGTGATGTTTGTTCAATAAGAGCGAAATCATGGAGTAGTTCATTTTACTACTACACAAGGCTGTCGCTCGGGTATCAGAATATAAGAAATGGCTATCGCAGATTGCATATACTCGGCATAGGGCCAGAAAGATTTTGTGACAACCTTTATTGAATATGCATCAAAAAGCGGCAGAAGGTTTCGCTTATGAATTTATGATAAACAGTTCGCACGACACACGCTTCTCTAGATTAGTATACTATGTATATATGTATGTACACCAACCAAGTATGTATATATGTATGTACAACAGTATGTATGTACAAAAGTATGTATATATGTATGTATAACAACTATGTATATATGTATGTACACCAACGAGAGGCGCGCTTATCCGAGGCGATGTGGAGGCTGCGTCGTCGGCTCCCCGTCTGGAGGTCTTCGCGGTAGATTTTGGGACGGCACCCAACCTGGTCTAAGTCGCCTACCCCTGAAGCCTGCGTGCAATTCATGGCTGAAGTATGGCGAGGCGCTGAAACATAGTTGGAAGCTTACCGAAAAGGATAGCATAGAGAGGGTATAGCAAAAGTCACTGTCAGCGAAAAGCCAAACGGTCGATGAAGACATGCGGTGCTTTCCCCCACTGAGTTTGACTATTCACTTCTTCCTCAGCTTCGGATCCTTAGGATAGTTGTGAAAGCTAACTCCCTTTTCCCGTGTGGGTTATTATATAGAGGCACAGAGAAGTACTCCGCCATTGCGCAACCCTCGCCGCGGACACAAACGGGTGTAGTTTTGTAAGCCAAAGTGCTGTGCTTGTAAATTAGCGTTAAAAGCAGACACCCATTACTGTTAGAACAGCGTTGGTAGCCACCACACACAAGAAAACTAATTGAGGTGCGTCATTGCCACGTTTTATCACGACGGTGGTTTCTACGTACGGCGCCGAATATACAAGTGTGGTTCGCATCGCCGCGATCGATCGCACACCAGGCTAATAAGGGAAGTAGCAGTTGAGCAGCATGCGAATGAATGATTACGTGCCGATGCGAACACCTAATTCATAATTATGGAACTATTACTTGTCTATAGCTTGAACAACCAGTATTTGTCCGCGATCGGGTGTAACGAAACTGTTGAGAGGTTCTACAGTGTTCAGGTGCACAGAATATTGATTTATTTTAATTCAAAATTCACGCGCTGTGCAATCGAGTGAGCACATTTCAAGCACGTTTAAACAAAAAGGTAAGGGACTAGAATTCATTAGTGAGGTTCCTTGCTTTGGTAATTTGCTTTATCTTAGTACATGCTTTAAAGTTTTACTGTGGCTTCATGAAAACCGGCATTTTAATTTTACGTCGCCGCATTCGCATATTGTTCAACGAGGGATTTCAACGTCATGCTACGCACGGCACCGTAAAATAAATTGCTGACATAAGATAACCAGTAGTTTCCTGTTCCAAATGATTGCCTTAACGAGACTGGAGGCCCTGCGTATCGTTGCATTGGCTTGCGAAAACCAGTTCGCACGGCAAAGAAAGACAAATGTGGACATACTTCACCAGTGAATAATGAAGAAGCTAGAAATATTTGAGTTTATTGACATATCTTTCAAAAGTCACATGACCTGTATAATGCAGGAAAGCCACGTAGTGTGAGGCTTGTGTTTGCCACCACGAATAAAATTAGTCGCATTTGTTCTATAGTGTGCAAGAGGTCGCGAGATTTCGCGGTGAGGTACAGCAGTGTGCACTGTTAGGGGGAACAGGGCTCAGAGCGGCAGCTCACTGCGGAGGGCCAGCGCAGCCGGTGCAGCCGCGCATCGAATCCAAGTGGCGCAGGCGCACGCGTGTACGCATGCGTCCCCACGCTTCAATAGGCGCCCGCGCCAGCAAACTGGTGCTTCGCGTAGCGCGGCCACGCTCGCGCGTGTTCACCCTCTGAGGGCTCGCCGCTGTACGCCACCGTGGAACAGTGGTTACAGTGCTCGGCTGCTGACCCAAAGGTCACGGGTTTGATCGCAGCCATGGAGGTCGCATTTTCATGCAGGTTAAAGGGTAGAGTCTGTGTACTGTGCGATGTCAGTGTATGTTGAAAAACACCAGATGGTTAAAATTTCCGGAGCCCTCAACTACGGCGTTTCTCATAATCATATTTTTCTCATAATATTAGTATGTGTGGGACTTAACGTCTTAAAACCACCATATCACTAAATGACATGCTGTAGTGGAGGGCTTCAGAAATTTCGACCACTTGGGGTTCTTCAACGTACGCCTAAATCTGAGCACATGGGCCTACAGCATTTTCGCCTACATCGAAAATGCACCCGTAGCAGCCGGGATTTGATCCCGCGACTTGCGGGTCAGCCGCCGAGTACTTTAGCCACTAGACTATTGTGGCGGGGCTGATGTCTTTGTTTTGGGACGGAAATGGCCGGATTCTTTATTTTTATTGCGGTCAGAGCCATGTCGTAATGCCATAATGTGGTCAGAGTCATGTCAGTTCATGTGTAGCAGTTAAGCACAATTTCTCTCTCTCTCTTATTTTCCACGTGTGCATCGATTAAACTGGTCGATGTGTTAACAAGCGTGCCAGTGAGCATCAAAATTCGAATATTCGAGAGGTCTCATTTCGCCTCGCGGTGTTCGGTTGCATCACTGCATTGTGATACTGCAAGAGAGCGGAAACAAGAAAAGCATGGTTTATCTCTCATCATAGGAACTAGTATAACACAAAAATGAAACCTATCCTTACAGAGGTAGCGTAATGCATACCGCACAATGATATAAGAGAGCTTGCAATGTCTCTTGGGGTTTTGACATGGATGCATGCATGGTGACACTTGGTGGTAGATCTCCACCCGGGGGAATAACAATCAGGATCAATGAATAAACAAAGCTTTGTGGTAGCTGTAGTAGCTAATGGTGAGAGCGCTACCAGAAAAGGTGGCGTGACAGTCAGAAGAGTGCCGCTGAATGAACACAGAATTTGGACTCCTTTAAGACGCCGGTCGCAATAGGTCAAAAAGTTAACACCACGGTGAAACTAGGAACAAATGCAACACGCGTCACGTCACAGCATTAATTTTTCTCGAGCGAGTACACGTGGGGAGCGCGATGTTACAGCCCGGCCAGGCAGGCGCACCTCACAGTTTTTTATATATTACAAATTAATGTAATGAGCGAGTCCTACGCCCATGCAAAGGTCACCACCTCACCGTGCGTCAAATCTTTAACGAAATTGCATTTCAGCGATAATTCAGCGATTGCAAACGCATGATATGTTCCAGGAGATCAGCGTGGAGGCCATGATGTCAGCTGAGGCCAGATGCTGACACCAACCTACCAACCAAAATGGGTCTGAGAGGAAACTGTGATATATAAAAGGCGTGTTTCTGAAGCCCC
Organism: Rhipicephalus microplus; assembly: GCF_013339725.1. Lineage (NCBI taxonomy): Eukaryota > Metazoa > Arthropoda > Arachnida > Ixodida > Ixodidae > Rhipicephalus > Rhipicephalus microplus. The sequence continues at coordinate 117,392,262 of NC_051166.1, read as the reverse complement.
CTGAGCGTGAGACCATGACGCAGTGGCTAGCTTGCGCGGCTGCTGCTGTTGATTGATATGTGGGGTTTAACGTCCAAAAATCACCATATGATTATGAGATACGCCGTAGTGCAAGGCTCCGAAAATTTGGACCACTTGGGCGGCTGCTGCTGTCGTGGACCGAAATTGCATGGGTTTGATTCCGATAACGAAAGTTTTTTTTTCTTTGCTATCCATTCAGGTGCCTTTGTTTTATTACAATTCCGGGCGCAAAGACGTCAGTGAAGTCTTGGTGGACCTTGTTGTAAAACACTATTGTAATAAAAACTTTATTGACGCAATAAACACATTTGGGTGCATGTTAAAGAGCCCCAGCTGGTCGAAATTTCCGGAGCCCTCCACTAAGGCATCTAGCATAACCATATGGTGCTTTTGGGGCGTCCAATCCCACATATCAATCGTCAATCATCGACGCACTAAGCAAACCTAATAATTGGCACTTGTAGAATTTTCGGCGCACTTGAAGTAAAGGTTAATTCACGGCACTACCGTATGCACTACTAAAGCGCAGTCCCAACGCAAGAAGCATCTCAATTCGGCGCTATGGCACACCTTTACAGAAGGTGTATCGTCCCACGAGAATACGTACTGCTACGTTCGAAGTACGTACCACCATATTGAACTTGCTGTTCCATGAGACTGTACTCGTTCTCTTTAGTGTCCAGCTTTTGTAACTACTTGTGTAAACATTCTTCGTTAATAAGTCTGCATATTCAGAAAGAGGTTCTAAGGAAAGGTTTTCTGATTTATTGGTGTGCGGTGTTTAACGTCCAAAAACCACAATATGATTATGACCAACGCCGTAGTGGAGGGCTCAGGAAATTTAGACCCGCTGGGGTTCTTAAACGTGCGCCCAAATATGACCACACGAGCCTACAGCATTTCCGCTTCCATCGGAAATGCAGCCACCGCAGCCGAAATTCGATCTCGTGACCTACGGGTCAGCAGCCGAATACCTTAGCCACTAGACCACCACGGCGGAGCAGGTAAGGTTTTCTGAAAATCATTCATTTACATTTGATGTTACAATGAAGTGTACTTTTTTTACTGTTATAGAAAGGAAGGAGAATGAAACAAAGCGCAAAGAGAACATTTCTCCTTAGACAAAATCATATCAATCTGACAGAAAATGATTCCGATGAAAAGACCTGTTTTGTTGGCAGCTCTTAGTGCAAGTCTAGTATAGAGCGAAACTGAGATAAGCGAATGAATAAGTGGCTTGGCCCTGCCCCACCGCGGTGGTCTAGTGGCTAAGGTACTCGGCGGCTGAACCGCAGGCCGTGGCATTAAATCCCGCCAGCGGCGGCTGCATTTTCAATTGAGGCGAAAGTGCTGTAGGCCCGTGTGCTCAGATTTGGGTGCACCTTAAAAAACCCCAGGTGGTCGAAATTTCCCGAGCCCTCAACTACGGCATCTTTCATAATCACGTGGTGGTTTTGAGACGTCAAACGACACATATCCATCAATCAAGTGGCTTGGCCCTGGAAGGAACTGAATCAAACACCTCTGTACTGCGCCGGTGATGCTCTGTCGACTGACACTGTCACTTTCTCGTCCAGAGTATTAGTCATTTTTCCTGAGTGTAACCATAGTTCCTCTATCTAGCATCTAAAAAGTTTTGAATGACTATGATGTAACCCAAGGAATGTTATCCAACACCACAATATTGGTCATCGAACACACTTTTTGCTGGGTGGCGTCCCTTATACCCATATCACAAAAACATGTGTACTCGTCACGTCAAGGACACAGCTTTAGTGTAATGTCGCCGTTAGTCAATTTAATTACGCGGATTTTTACAATGGAACAAAAAAGGAGAGAGCGTCGTCACATCTATTGTGAAATTGCATTCAGTGGCGGAATCCTTCATCCAAATTATGACTCTTAGCTACGACACCTGTTATACTAAAAAACTATCACTTATGCACTTCCAAAAGATCCCTTGTGTTAAAACATGCCTTATCAAGCGTTATCTAGGTGTAGCGATCATTTCTCTCAATTCCAACAAACAAATTTTGCACACCCCACGTAACTGTGATTCAACGTTAGACGAATCATGCGGAGGGAAGGCAAACGTGTTGCAATATTTTTTATTGAGCGACACACCATGAAATGACGCTAAACATATGTACAAATGTTGCATGCACAGACATTTATTGTGGAGTTGAAGATGTCCATATAAGCAATTTTTCGCACTTGTGCAACGATGTCAACTGGAACATGTGCATTAGCCACACCAGAAGCTGATATTAAGTACTGATGCTCGTGAAGATGCTGGCCCTAGACACTGCTGCATAAATCAACTTCAGTGCATGCCACCTAACCACACTTGGCGTTAACCCGATGTGACGGCTGTATCAAGGGAGTAGATATGTAATTTTATAAAATAGGGTCGGCATCACTGCAACCACTACTGACGTTTCACGAAGATTATGTTCTATTTGAGAAGTTTGTCCGAGACCTGACCTAGCTCTGTGGTAGAATGCTTGACTGCCACACACAATGCTTGGGCTCGATTCCTGCTGGAACCCTGAAATGTATTATTTGCATTCGTTCGGGGCTCAACGGTGCCCAAGTCAGGTTTTCTATAACACTGACATTTATTATATGTTATGTTAGGTCGACGATACCGATGTCGGATATTGCTTAACGCTCATGCGTGAAAATTGCCCATGTGGGTTCTCGTCGTTCTTGGGTAGATACTAAGTGTCAATCACCTGTGGCACATACCCGCCTACCAGCGGCACATACCCGCCCATTGGTGTGCGCCACTGTCTGGCGGAAAGTGTTTCATGACGTGCATGATGAGATTGTGGCAGTATTTATGTCTTGACCAGTGCATCATATTCGTCAAACCATCTTACCCTCCCATGCTAATTTTAGTTCATGCCAAGTTAAGGGCGTGACCACGAGAGCACCCTAACCTAAACCACTAGATAGATAGATGGATAGATAGATACGTTCAATATCACAAAATTTCACTAAAAAATGCTTCGAATTTAAAACAAAAGCGGACACGACGACTTAGAAATGCAGACTTCGCCACAAAGGTGATGCAATGTAAGCGACAGCAACGAATTTTGCTGTGATACGAAGAAAGGCTATCAGCTCACTCCTTCTGTGAACACGGCCGCTGCAGCGAGTGAAATGATTTTCATGCAGTCAATGCATTCAATGCAAACATTGCAACGGTGGATACAGCGTGCGAGCACAGGCTACCACACTATATAAGGCAAAGTATAGAGGCAAAGGCGGGGTAGCCCTGCTAAGTTGAAAGACGCCTGTGGAGACGCTTTATTAATGCTTTTGCCCCATTGGGCCATCTTACTGATGAGATAGAACACGCCCCTACCACGCTGAAGCACCGTAAAGACGTGCGTACCACTATCGCTAAGTAGCCTATATTAATAGCTCACCCTTAGCATGCTGACTGCTGAAGGGGTTGTAACTGAGTAGCAAACGCGTCCCGCCATGAATGAGGGGCCATGAAACCTCGGGAAATATTTCGTCTGAAGTACTGCTGCCTTCTCTGCCTGCGTCAAACATGCCAACAATCCAACTAGCCCAACTTTCTATTCTAAAGACTCGTACCTTGCTTTTAATTGTAAGCTGTTGCATACAACTGTAGCAGTAAACCAACCTCTCACACAACTGCGAGTCTGATTTCCGACCGTCATTGCAGTACTGTACTGTTGACGCGCAGCTCTACATGTTGCGAATGCGTACCGACATTTCAATACTGCTCTGGGACATTAAACTCAAACAACTAGTATTATTATTATTATTATTATTATTATTATTATTATTATTATTATTTCAATACAGCAGAAAGGTACCACAGCTTGCCAGACCATCAGTCTGAGCCACAGTATAGACAGCGTCGTATATAGGCGTAACATTTTGCATTGAAAACTGCACAAGGTATTTCTGTTTCACTATAGCCGAAAATGGCACCAGACATCTCGTACTGTAAAAGCGTTAAACTTTCCGCTATGTCACGTCTTCAAATGACAACATTTCAAAGTCTTTCGAGAAGCATTTGTTTCCCCAGTTGCGAACTGGGCAGGTGAGACAAAAAGAGGGTGCTTGTAGACACGGTTTGCCAAGCCTGCAGGGTATCCAAAGGGAGCGTGACAGCGTTAGAGTTTTCCCAAACGGTTTGCACCTGTATATTGTTCCAGCGTGCAAACGGCCCCCCAGAAACGTTTGGGCTGGTATCTCCAGCAAGCAGAGTATACGAGCGTGTCGCGCCGTCTTCGCGCTGCAGGCTGTCGGGTGTTTTTTTCTTTACTTTTCTCTAGGGCACCTCCTCCTCTTTTATTGAGCACCCCCGCCGATGCTCAACTGGCGCTGGATCCTTTTCGGAAGCCTTTCTACATGCTGCACCACGCGTAATTTTCCGGAAAGTTTCGTCATGCCATTATTTTTGTTCGGGAAAGAGTCCCGAAGTTTGCCATAAAGGTACTGACGCTTGCACCAACGAAACAGCATCTCATCGTCGAGCGTGTTAGAAATTCATTAGACATCTTTTCGAAAAATTCTTCACCGACAAATGCAACGCTTGCACCACCCTGGCCTTTTCGAGATTGAAGTGACAGGTACAATAATTTTCTCGTATACTGCTCAAAGTGACTAGAAAATATCCGAGAATACCAGGATAAAATATAACACATGACATTTCCACAGGTATTTCCAATAAGTTGACTATCACAGTGATCGCGTGTTTGAACTCACCGGTAACTGCATGACGGTCGGAATTTTTCAGTACTCTAATAACTACCTCTCGCTTTTGTTACGCTTTATTTTTTCATCAAAAAGGTATGCAAAGGGAAACGCTTGAACTGCTTTATGAATCAAACTTCGCGACTCCTCGCAAGACAATTCGATGAATCTCACAAGATTAGCAAGCTCCAAATTTTTCGCACAGATTCTGTCATTGAGCCAAGATAAGAAATACTGCGTAAAAGAGTGCTCACAACTTGTCGGGTAATAAATTCTAATTCTCTCTGCCTCTCAAGGCAGGCGCATTAAAAGTGGTAATGAGACAATTCCAGTCAAACTTGACATTCTGCAGTCTGCTATTCCCAGTCTTCATTACGGCTGAGAATAATCTGTTTTGTAGTAGTGATAGATGAAGTGACAGTGCAGGCTTTACATTCACCGCTTTTTTCCCCTAGGCTTGATTGCGCAGCGTCAATGGCGATGTGTGAGCTGGTATGTAGGCTGGTGTGTGTGCTAAATCCATATTATGCAACGAAAATGTTGTATCAGAAACTTTGTACTCTCTTGTTCTGTGAACAGAAAGGGAGTAAAAAAATTCTAAACTGAAAGAAACCGGCCGTGCTTTGTCTTGGACTGTGGATTCCGAATTACGGCTGTTCGAAATTTTCTCGAGTCATGGCTCGTTCTTTGTTTCACTTCCGGAACAGTGAGTCGTATACCAAGCGAGCACAACTAAGGCACACTGATACATCTTTTTTAGCCCGTTTTTCCCTTTATTTTGCTGACCTCTAGTGCCATAAGTTCTAGTTTCGGTAATAGCAAAAAAACTGCGCTTCATGACAAATTCGAAATCAATGAGCGAGGCTTGTGGATAGCGCTAATGAAGCTGAGGCCACGCTTTCACACCGCATTAGAGTCATATAAATACCTCCATCATCCATTCACGTAACATAATACCTAATTTGATGTTTGTGAAGCTAGCGAAATGACCGTGAGCGCATCATGAGCGTGGCATCAAGTAATGTTCTTACATGATACGCACATGGCTGCCTGTATGACACGCAGCCACGTATTGTTCCTACATGACACGCATGACATGGTTATCGTGTCTGCACCAGTCATACTTATCCTCTTTCTTCCATGCACGCCCCGAAATACGAACTTTGGTGTTTGTGAAGCTAGCGAAATGACCGCGAGCGCATCATGAGCGTGGCATCTGGTAATGTTCTTACATAACACGCACATGGCTGCTTGTATGGCACGCAGCCATGTACTGTTCTTACATGACACGCATGTCATGATTATCTTGTTTGCGCAAGTCATATATATACCTCCAGCATCCATTCACGTCCGATAATACCAAATTTGATGTTTGTGAAGCTAGCGAAATGACCGCGAGCACATCATGAACGTGGCGTCTGGTAATGTTCTTACATGACACGCACATGGCTGCCTGTATGACACACAGCCATGTTTTGCTCTTTCATGACACGCATGTCGTGATTATCTTGTATGCGCCAGTCATATATATACCTACAGCATCCATACACGTCCCGTAATACAAAATTTGGTGTTTGGGAAGCCAGCGAAATGACCGCGAGCGCATCGTGAGCATGGCATCTAGTAATCTTCTTACATGACAGGCACATGGTTGCGTGTATGACACGCCGCCATGTTTTGCTCTTTCATGACACGCATGTCGTGATTATCTTGCTTTTGCCAGTTATATATATACCTCCAGCATTAATTCACGTCCCGTAATACCAAATTTAGTGCTTAAGAAGCTAGCGAAATGACCGCGAGTGCATCGTGAGCATGGCATCTAGTAATCTTCTTACATGACAGGCACATGGTTGCGTGTATGACACGCCGCCATGTTTTGCTCTTTCATGACACGCATGTCGTGATTATCTTGTTTTTCCCAGTCATATATATACCTCCAGCATTATTTCACGTCCCGTAATACCAAATTTAGTGCTTAAGAAGCTAGCGAAATGACCGCGAGCGCATCGTGAGCATGGCATCTAGTAATCTTCTTAGATGACAGGCACATGGTTGCGTGTATGACACGCCGCCATGTTTTGCTCTTTCATGACACGCATGTCGTGATTATCTTGTTTTTGCCAGTCATATATATACCTCCAGCATTAATTCACGTCCCGTAATAGTAAATTTAGTGCTTAAGAAGCTAGCGAAATGACCGCGAGTGCATCGTGAGCGGGGCATCTAGTATTGTTCTTACATGACACGCACATGGTTGCGTGTATGACACGCCGCCATGTTTTGCTCTTTCATGACACGCATGTTGTGATTATCTTGTTTGCGCCAGTCACATATATACCCCCAGCATCCATTCACGCCCCGTAAAACGAAATTTGGTGTTTGTGAAGCTAGCGAAATGACCGCGAGCGCATCATGAGCGTGGCATCTAGTAATGTTCTTACATGACACGCACATGGCTGCGTGTATGACACGTAGCGAATTTTCGCTCTTTCATGACACCCATGTCGTGATTATCTTGTTTGCGCCAGTCATATATATACCTCCAGCATCCATTCACGTTATGTATTATGAAATTTGGTGTTTGTGAAGCTAGCGAAATGACCGCGAGCGCATCATGAGCGTGGCATCTAGTAATGTTCTTACATGACACGCACATGGCTGCGTGTATGACACGTAGCGAATTTTTGCTCTTTCATGACACCCATGTCGTGATTACCTTGTTTGCGCCAGTCATATATATACCTCCAGCATCCGTTCACGTCCCGTGAAACGAAATTTGGTGTTTGTGAAGCTAGCGAAATGACCGCGAGTGCATCGTGAGCGTGGCATCTAGTATTGTTCTTACATGACACGCACGTGGCTGCGTGTATGACACGCAGCCATGTTTTGCTTTTTCATGACACGCATGTCGTGATTATCTTGTTTGCGCCAGTCACATATATACCTCCAGCATTCATTCACGTCCCGTAAAACGAAATTTGGTGTGTGTGAAGCTAGTGAAATGACCGCGAGCGCATCATAAGCGTGGCATCTAGTAATGTTCTTACATGACACGCACAAGGCTGCGTGTATGACGCGTAGCGAATTTTTGCTCTTTCATGACACCCATGTCGTGATTACCTTGTTTGCGCCAGTCATATATATACCTCCAGCATCCATTCACGTTATGTAATATGAAATTTGGTGTTTGTGAAGCTAGCGAAATGACCGCGAGCGCATCATGAGCGTGGCATCTAGTAATGTTCTTACATGACACGCACATGGCTGCGTGTATGACACGTAGCGAATTTTGCTCTTTCATGACACCCATGCCGTGATTATCTTGTTTGCGCCAGTCATATATATACCTCCAGCATCCATTCACGTTATTAATATGAATTTGGTGTTTGTGAAGCTAGCGAATGACCGCGAGCGCATCGTGAGGGTGGCATCTAGTAATGTTCTTACATGACACGCACATGGCTGCGTGTATGACACGCAGCCATGTTTTGCTTTTTCATGACACGCATGTCGTGATTATCTTGTTTGCGCCAGTCACATATATACCTCCAGCATCCGTTCACGTCCCGTGAAACGAAATTTGGTGTTTGTGAAGCTAGTGAAATGACCGCGAGCGCATCATGAGCGTGGCATCTAGTAATGTTCTTACATGACACGCACATGGCTGCGTGTATGACACGTAGCGAATTTTTGCTCTTTCATGACACCCATGTCGTTATTATCTTGTTTGCGCCAGTCATATATATATACCTCCAGCATCCATTCACGTTATGTAATATGAAATTTGGTGTTTGTGAAGCTAGCGAAATGACCGCGAGCGCATCGTGAGCGTGGTATCTAGTAATGTTCTTACATGACACGCACATGGCTGCGTGTATGACACGTGGCGAATTTTTGCTCTTTCATGACACGCATGTCGTGATTATCTTCTATGCGCCAGTCATATATATACCTACAGCATCCATTCACGTCCCGTAATACGAAATTTGGTGTTTTGGAAGCTAGCGAAATGACCGCGAGCGCATCGTGAGCATGGCATCCAGTATTGTTCTTACATGACACGCACATGGCTGCGTGTATGACACGCAGCCATATTTTGCTTTTTCATGACACGCATGTCGTGATTATCTTGTTTTCGCCAGTCATATATATACCTCCAGCAATAATACACGTCCCGTAATACGAAATTTAGTGCTTAAGAAGCTAGCGAAATGACCGCGAGTGCATCGTGAGCAGGGCATCTAGTGTTGTTCTTACATGACACGCACATGGCTGCGTGTATGACACGCAGCCATGTTTTGCTTTTTCATGACACGCATGTCGTGAATATCTTGTTTGCGCCAGCCACATATATACCTCCAGCATCCATTCACGTCCCGTAATACGAAATTTGGTGTTTGTGAAGCTAGCGAAATGACCGCGAGCGCATCATGAGCGTGGCATCTAGTAATGTGCCGTGATTATCTTGTTTGCGCCAGTGATATGTATACCTCCAATATCCATTCACGCCCCGTAATACGAAATTTTGTGTTTGTGAAGCTAGCGAAATGACTGCGAGCGCATCGTGAGCGTGGCATCTAGTAATGTTCTTACATGACACGCATGTCGTGATTATCTTGTTTGCGCCAGTCATATATATACCTCCAGCATCCATTCACGTTATGTAATATGAAATTTGGTGTTTGTGAAGCTAGCGAAATGATCGCGAGCGCATCATGAACGTGGCGTCTGGTAATGTTCTTACATGACACGCACATGGCTGCCTGTATGACACACAGCCATGTTTTGCTCTTTCATGACACGCATGTCGTGATTATCTTCTATGCGCCAGTCATATATATACCTACAGCATCCATTCACGTCCTTTAATACGAAATTTGGTGTTTTGGAAGCTAGCGAAATGACCGCGAGCGCATCGTGAGCATGGCATCCAGTATGTTCTTACATGACACGCACATGGCTACGTGTATGACACGCAGCCATATTTTGCTTTTTCATGACACGCATGTCGTGATTATTTTGTTTTCGCCAGTCATATATATACCTCCAGCAATAATTCACGTCCCGTAATACGAAATTTAGTGCTTAGAAGCTAGCGAAATGACCGCGAATGCATCGTGAGCGGGCATCTAGTGTGTTTCTTACATGACACGCACATGGCTGCGTGTATGACACGCAGCCAGGTTTGTCTTTTCATGACACGCATGTCGTGAATATCTTGTTGCGGCCAGTCACATATACACCTCCAGCATCCATCACGTCCCGTAATACGCAATTTGGTGTTTGTGAAGCTAGCGAATGACCGCGAGCGCATCATGAGCGTGGCATCTAGTAATGTTTTACAATGACACGCACATGGCTGCGTGGATGACACGTAACGAATTTTCGAACTTTCATGACAGCCATGTCTTATTATCTTGTTTGTGCCAGTCACATATATACCTCCAACTTCCATTCACGTCCCGTAATACAAAATTTGGTGTTTGTGAAGCTAGCGAAATGACCGCGAGCGCATCGTGAGCGTGGCATCTAGTAATGCTTCTTACATGACACGCACACGGCTGCGTGTATAGAACACGCACCTTTTTCTTATGACACGCATGTCGTGAATTATCTTGTTTGCGCCAGTCACATATATACCTCCAGCATCCATTCACGTCCCGTAATACGAAATTTTGTGTTTGTGAAGCTAGCGAAATGACCGCGAGCGCATCGCGAACGTGACATCTAGTAATGTTCTTACATGACACGCACATGGCTGCGTGTATGACACGCAGCCATGTTTTGCTTTTCTATGACACGCATGTCGTGATATCTTGTTTGCGCCAGTCACATATATACCTCCAGCATCCATTCACGTCCCGTAATACGAAATTTGGTGTTTGTGAAGCTAGCGAAATGACCGCGAGCGCATCGTGAGCGTGGCATCTAGTAATGTTCTTACATGACACGCACATGGCTGCGTGTATGACACGCAGCCATGTTTTGCTCTTTCATGACACGCATGTCGTGATTATCTTGTTTGCGCCAGTCATATATATACCTCCAGCATCCATTCACGTCCCGTAATACGAAATTTGGTGTTTGTGAAGCTAGCGAAATGACCGCGAGCGCATCGTGAGCGTGGCATCTAGTAATGTTCTTACATGACACGCACATGGCTGCGTGTATGACACGCAGCCATGTTTGCTCTTTCATGACACGCATGTCTTGATTATCTTGTTTGCGCCAGTCATATATATACCTCCAGCATCCATTCACGTCCGTAATACGAAATTTGGTGTTTGTGAAGCTAGCGAAATGACCGCGAGCGCATCATGAGCGTGGCATCTAGTAATGTTCTTACATGACACGCACATGGCTGCGTGTATGACACGCAGCCAATTTTTGCTCTTTCATGACACGCATGTCGTGATTATCTTGTTTGCGCCAGTCATATATATACCTCCAGCATCCATTCACGTCCCGTAATACGAAATTTGGTGTTTGTGAAGCTAGCGAAATGACCGCGAGCGCATCATGAGCGTGGCATCTAGTAATGTTTTTACATGACACGCACATGGCTGCGTGTATGACACGTAACGAATTTTCGCACTTTCATGACACGCATGTCGTGAATATCTTGTTTGCGCCAGTCACATATATACCTCCAGCATCCATTCACGTCCCGTAATACGAAATTTGGTGTTTGTGAAGCTAGCGAAATGACCGCGAGCGCATCATGAGCGTGGCATCTAGTAATGTTCTTACATGACACGCACATGGCTGCGTGTATGACACGTAGCGAATTTTTGCTCTTTCATGACACCCATGTCGTGATTATCTTGTTTGCGCCAGTCATATATATACCTCCAGCATCCATTCACGTTATGTATTATGAAATTTGGTGTTTGTGAAGCTAGCGAAATGACCGCGAGCGCATCGTGAGCGTGGCATCTAGTATTGTTCTTACATGACACGCACATGGCTGCGTGTATGACACGCAGCCATGTTTTGCTTTTTCATGACACGCATGTCGTGATTATCTTGTTTGCGCCAGTCACATATATACCTCCAGCATCCATTCACGTCCCGTAATACGAAATTTGGTGTTTGTGAAGCTAGCGAAATGACCGCGAGCGCATCGCGAACGTGACATCTAGTATGGTTCTTACATGACACGCACATGGCTGCGTGTACGACACGTAGCCAATTTTTGCTCTTTCATGACACGCATGTCGTGAATTACTTGTTGCGCCAGTCACATATATACCTCCAGCATCCATTCACGTCCCGTAATACGAAATTTGGTGTTTGTGAAGCTAGCGAAATGACCGCGAGCGCATCATGAGCGTGGCATCTAGTAATGTTCTTACATGACACGCACATGGCTGCGTGTATGACACGTAGCGAATTTTGCTCTTTCATGACACCCATGTCGTGATTATCTTGTTTGCGCCAGTCATATATATACCTCCAGCATCCATTCACGTTATGTAATATGAAATTTGGTGTTTGTGAAGCTAGCGAAATGACCGCGAGCGCATCGTGAGCGTGGCATCTAGTATGTTCTTACATGACACGCACATGGCTGCGTGTATGACACGCAGCCATGTTTTGCTTTTCATGACACGCATGTCGTGGATTATCTTGTTTGCGCCAGTCATCATATATACCTCCAGCATCCGTTCACGTCCCGTAATACGAAATTTGGTGTTGTGAAGCTAGTGAAATGACCGCGAGCGCATCATGAGCGTGGCATCTAGTAATGTTCTTACATGACACGCACATGGCTGCGTGTATGACACGCAGGCAATTTATTCTTTCATGACACCCATGTCGTTATTATCTTTTGCGCCAGTCAAATATATATACCTCCAGCATCCATTCCGTTATGTAATGAAATTTGGTGTTTGTGAATCTAGCGAAAGGACCGCGAGCGCATCGTGAGCGTGGTATCTAGTAATGTTCTTACATGACACGCACATGGCTGCGTGTATGACACGTGGCGAATTTTTGCTCTTTCATGACACCCATGTCGTGGTTATCTTGTTTGCGCCAGTCATATATATACCTCCAGCATCCATTCACGTTATGTAATATGAAATTTGGTGTTTGTGAAGCTAGCGAAATGACCGCGAGCGCATCGTGAGCGTGGCATCTAGTAATGTTCCTACATGACACGCACATGGCTGTGTGTATGACACGCAGCCATGATTTGCTCTTTTCATGACACGCATGCCGTGATTATCTTGTTTGCGCCAGTCATATATATACCTCCAGCATCCATTCACGTCCCGTAATACGAAATTTGGTGTTTGTGAAGCTAGCGAAATGACCGCGAGCGCATCGTGAGCGTGGCATCTAGTAATGTTCTTACATGACACGCACATGGCTGCGTGTATGACACGCAGCCATGTTTTGCTCTTTCATGACACCCATGTCGTGATTATCTTGTTTGCGCCAGTCATATATATACTTCCAGCATCCATTCACGTTATGTAATATGAAATTTGGTGTTTGTGAAGCTAGCGAAATGACCGCGAGCGCATCGTGAGCGTGGCATCTAGTAATGTTCTTACATGACACGCACATGGCTGCGTGTATGACACGCAGCCATGTTTTGCTCTTTTCATGACACGCATGTCGTGATCGTCCAGTCATAGATATAACCTCCAGCATTAATTCACGTCCCGTAGTACGAATTGGTGGTGTGAAGCTATCGAAATGACCGCGAGCGCAGCGTGAACGCGGCATCTGGTAATGTTCTTACTTGACACGCAAATGGATGCGTGTATGACACGCAGCCTTGTTTTGACCTGTTTCTGACACGCATGTCGTAATTAACTTGTTGGTTGCCATTCATTGATTACCTCCAGCATTATTCCGTCCCGTTTACGAAATTTTGGTGTTTGTGAAGCAGCGAAATGAACGCGATTCGCATTCGTGAACGCGGCAACTGGCAATGTTTTTACTTGACACGCACATGGCTGAGTGTATGACACGCAGCCTTGTTTTTTGCTGTTCATGACACGCATGTCGTGATTACCGTGTGTGGTGACAGTCATAGATATACCTCCAGCATTAATTCAACGTCCGTATTACTAAATTTGGTGTTTGTGAAGCTAGCCGAAATGACCGCGAGCGCATCGTGAACGCGGCATCTGTAATGTTCTTACTGACACGCACATGCTGCGTGGTATGACACGCCAGCCTGTTTTGCTGTTTCATGACACGCATGTCGTAATTACCCTTGTTGGCGCCAGTCATAGATATACCTCCAGCATTAATTCACGTCCCGTATTACGAAATTTGGTGTTTGTGAAGCTAGCGAAATGACCGCGAGCGCATCGGAGCGGGCATCTAGTAATGTTCTTACATGACACGCACATGCTGCGTGTATGACACGCAGCCTTGTTTTGCTTTTCATGACACGCATGTCGTGATTACCTTGTTGGCGCCAGTCATAGATATACCTCCAGCATTAATTCACGTCCCGTAATACGAAATTTGGTGTTTGTGAAGCTAGCGAAATGACCACCAGCGCATCGTGAGCGTGGCATCTAGTAATGTTCTTACATGACACGCACATGGCTGCGTGTATGACACGCAGCCTTGTTTTGCTGTTTCATGACACGCATGACGTAATTACCTTGTTGGCGCCAGTCATAGATATACCTCCAGCATTAATTCACGTCCCGTAATACGAAATTTGGTGTTTGTGAAGCTAGCGAAATGACCACGAGCGCATCGTGAGCGTGGCATCTAGTAATGTTTCCTACATGACACGCACATGGCTGCGTGTATGACACGCAGCCTTGTTTTGCTGTTTCATGACACGCATGTCGTAATTACCTTGTTGGCGCCAGTCATAGATATACCTCCAGCATTAATTCACGTCCCGTAATACAAAATTTGGTGTTTGTGAAGCTAGCGAAATGATCACGAGCGCATCGTGAGCATGGCATCTAGTAATGTTCTTACATGACACGCACATGGCTGCGTGTATGACACGCAGCCTTGTTTTGCTGTTTCATGACACGCATGACGTAATTACCTTGTTGTCGCCAGTCATAGATATACCTCCAGCATCCATTCACATCCCGTAATACGAAATTTGGTGTTTGTGAAGCTAGCGAAATGACCGCGAACGCATCGTGAGCATAGTATCTAGTAATGTTCTTACAGGACATGCACATGGCTGCATGTATGACACGCAGCCATGTTTTGCTCTTTTATGACACGCATGTCGTGATTATCTTGCTTGCGCAGGTCATATATATACCTCCAGCATCCATTCACGTCCCGTAATACGAATTTTGGTGTTTGTGAAGCTAGCGAAATGACCGCGAACGCATCGTGAGCGTGGCATCTAGTAATGTTCTTACATAACACGCACATGGCTGCGTGTATGACACGCAGCCTTGTTTTGCTGTTTCATGACACGCATGTCGTAATTACCTTGTTGGCGCCAGTCATAGATATACCTCCAGCATTAATTCACGTCCCGTAATACGAAATTTGGTGTTTGTGAAGCTAGCGAATTGACCGCGAGCGCATCGTGAGCGTGGCATCTAGTAATGCTCTTACATGACACGCACATGGCTGCGTGTAGACACGCAGTCTTGTTTTGCTGTCATGGACACGCATGAAGTAATTACCCTTGTGTCGCCAGTCCTAGATATACCTCCGCATCATTCACATCCCGTAATACGAAATTGGGTTTGTGAAGCTAGCGAAATGACCGCGAGCGCATCGTGAACGTGGCATCTGGTAATGTTCTTACATTACACGCACATGGCTGCGTGTATGATACGCAGCTATCTTTTGCTCTTTCATGACACGCATTTCGTGATTATCTTGCTTGCGCCAGTCATATATATACCTCCAGCATCCATTCACGTCCCGTATTACGAAATTTGGTGTTTGTGAAGCTAGCGAAATGACCGCGAGCGCATCGTGAACGCGGCATCTGGTAATGTTCTTACTTGACACGCACATGGCTGCGTGTATGACACGCAGCCTTGTTTTGCTGTTTCATGACACGCATGTCGTAATTACCTTGTTGGTGCCAGTCATAGATATACCTCCAGCATTAATTCACGTCCCGTATTACGAAATTTGGTGTTTGTGAAGCTAGCGAAATGACCGCGAGCGCATCGTGAACGCGGCATCTGGTAATGTTCTTACTTGACACGCACATGGCTGCGTGTATGACACGCAGCCTTGTTTTGCTGTTTCATGACACGCATGTCGTGATTACCTTGTTGGTGCCAGTCATAGATATACCTCCAGCATTAATTCACGTCCCGTATTACGAAATTTGGTGTTTGTGAAGCTAGCGAAATGACCGCGAGCGCATCGTGAACGCGGCATCTGGTAATGTTCTTACTTGACACGCACATGGCTGCGTGTATGACACGCAGCCTTGTTTTGCTGTTTCATGACACGCATGTCGTAATTACCTTGTTGGTGCCAGTCATAGATATACCTCCAGCATTAATTCACGTCCCGTATTACGAAATTTGGTGTTTGTGAAGCTAGCGAAATGACCGCGAGCGCATCGTGAACGCGGCATCTGGTAATGTTCTTACTTGACACGCACATGGCTGCGTGTATGACACGCAGCCTTGTTTTGCTGTTTCATGACACGCATGTCGTAATTACCTTGTTGGTGCCAGTCATAGATATACCTCCAGCATTAATTCACGTCCCGTATACGAAATTTGGTGTTTTGTGAAGCTAGCGAAATGACCGCGAGCGCATCGTGAACGCGGCATCTGGTAATGTTCTTACTGACACGCACATGGCTGCGTGTATGACACGCAGCCTTGTTTTGCTGTTTCATGACACGCATGTCGTAATTACCTTGTTGGTGCCAGTCACATATATACCTCCAGCAACCATTCACGTCCCGTAATACGAAATTTGGTGTTTGTGAAGCTAGCGAAATGACCACGAGCACATCGCGAACGTGACATCTAGTAATGTTCTTACATGACACGCATGCCGTGATTATCTTGTTTTCGCCAGTCATATATATACCTCCAATATCCATTCACGTCCCGTAATACGAAATTTTGTGTTTGTGAAGCTAGCGAAATCACCGTGAGCGCATCGTGAGCGTGGCATCTAGTAATGTTCTTACATGACACGCATGCCGTGATTATCTTGTTTGCGCCAGTCATATATATACCTCCGGCATCCATTCACGTCCCATGGTTGCGTGTATGATACGCAGCCATCTTTTGCTCTTTCATAACACGCATGTGGTGATTATCTTGTTTGCACCAGCCATAAATATATACCTCCAGCATTAATTCACGTCCCGTAATACGAAATTTAGTGTTTGAGAAGCTAGCGAAATGACCGCGAACGCATCGTGAGCGTGGTATCTAGTAATTTTCTTACATGACACGCAGCCATGTTTTGCTCTTTCATGACACGCATTGACGTAATTACCTTGTTGGCGCCAGTCATAGATATACCTCCAGATTAATTCACGTCCCGTAATACGAAATTTGGGTTTGTGAAGCTAGCGAAATGACCACGAGCGCATAGTGAGCGTGGCATCTAGTAATGATTCTACATGACACGCACATGGCTGCGTGTATGACACGCAGCCTTGTTTTGCTGTTTCATGACACGCATGTCGTAATACCTTGTTGGCGCCATTCACAGATATACCTCCAGCATTAATTCACGGCCCGTAATACGAAATTTGGGTTTGTGAAGCTAGCGAATGATCACGAGCGCATCGTGAGCGGGCATCTAGTAATGTTCTTACATGACACGCACATGGCTGCGTGTATGACACGCAGCCTTGTTTTGCTGTTTCATGACACGCATGACGAATTACTTGTTGTCGCCAGTCAGAGAATACCTCCAGCAACCATTCACGTCCCGTAATACGAAATTTGGTGTTTGTGAAGCTAGCGAAATGACCACGAGCACATCGCGAACGTGACATCTAGTAATGTTCTTACATGACACGCATGCCGTGATTATCTTGTTTGCGCCAGTCATATATATACCTCCAATATCCATTCACGTCCCGTAATACGAAATTTTGTGTTTGTGAAGCTAGCGAAATGACTGCGAGCGCATCGTGAGCGTGGCACCTAGTAATGTTCTTACATGACACGCATGCCGTGATTATCTTGTTTGCGCCAGTCATATATATACCTCCGGCATCCATTCACGTCCCGTAATACGAAATTTTGTGTTTGTGAAGCTAGCGAAATGACTGCGAGCGCATCGTGAGCGTGGCATCTAGTAATGTTCTTACATGACACGCATGTCGTGATTATCTTGTTTGCGCCAGTCATATATATACCTCCAGCATCCATTCACGTTATGTAATATGAAATTTGGTGTTTGTGAAGCTAGCGAAATGATCGCGAGCGCATCATGAGCGTGGCATCTGGGAATGTTCTTACATGACACGCACATGGCTGCCTGTATGACACGCAGCCATGTACTGTTCTTACATGACACGCATGTCAAGATTATCTTGTTTGCGCCAGTCATATATATACCTCCAGCATCCATTCACGTCCCGTAATACGAAATTTGGTGTTTGCGAAGCTAGCGAAATGACCGCGAGGGTATCATGAGCGTGGCATTTGGAAATGTTCTTATATGACACGCACATGGCTGCCTGTATGACACGCAGCCATGTACTGTTCTTACATGACACGCATGTCAAGATTATCTTGTTTCCTCCAGTCATAATATACCTCCAGCATCCATTCACGTCCCGTAATACGAAATTTGGTGTTTGCGAAGCTAGCGAAATGACCGCGAGCGCATCGTGAGCGTGGCATCTAGTAATGTTCTTACATGACACGCACATGGCTTCGTGTATGACACGCAGCCTTGTTTTGCTGTTTCATGACACGCATGTCGTAATTACCTTGTTGGCGCCAGTCATAGATATACCTCCAGCATCCATTCACATCCTGTAATACGAAATATGGTGTTTGTGAAGCTAGCGAAATGACCGCGAGCGCATCGTGAGCGTGGCATCTAGTAATGTTCCTACATGACACGCACATGGCTGCGTGTATGACACGCAGCCTTGTTTTGCTGTTTCATGACACGCATGTCGTAATTACCTTGTTGGCGCCAGTCATAGATATACCTCCAGCATTATTTCAGGTCCCGTAATACGAAATTTGGTGTTTGTGAAGCTAGCGGAATGACCACGAGCGCATCGCGAGCGTGGCATCTAGTAATGTTCTTACATGACACGCACATGGCTGCGTGTATGACACGCAGCCTTGTTTTGCTGTTTCATGACACGCATGACGTAATTACCTTGTTGGCGCCAGTCATAGATATACCTCCAGCATCCATTCACATCCCGTAATACTAAATTTGGTGTTGTGAAGCTAGCGAAATGACCGCGAACGCATCGTGAGCGTGGTATCTAGTAGTTTTCTTACATGACGCGCAGCCATGTTTTGCGTTTTCATGACACGCATGTCGTGATTATCTTGTTTGCGCCAGTCATATATATACCTCCAGCATTATTTCACGTCCTGTAATGCGAAATTTGGTGTTTGTGAAGCTAGCGAAATGACCGCGAGCGCATCTTGAGCGTGGCATCTGGTAATGTTCTTACATGACACGCACATGGCTGCGTGTATGACATGCAGCCATGTTTTGCTCTTTCATGACACGCATGTCGTGATTATCTTCTTTGCGCCAGTCATAGATATACCTCCAGCATTATTTCACGTCCCGTAATAAGAAATTGGGTGTTTGTGAAGCTACCGAAGTAACCGAGAGCGCATCATGAGCGTGGCATCTAGTAATGTTCTTACATGACACGCACATGGCTGCCTGTATGAAACGCAGCCATGTACTGTTCTTAAATGGCACGCTTGTCATGATTATCTTGTTTGCGCCAGTCATATATATACCTCCAGCATCCATTCACGTCCCGTAATACGAAATTTGGTGTTTGTGAAGCTAGTGAAATGACCGCGAGCGCATCGTGAGCGTGGCATCTAGTAATGTTCTTACATGACACGCACATGGCTGCCTGTATGACACGCAACCATGTACTGTTCTTACACGACACGCATGTCATGATTATCCTGTTTGCGCCAGTCATATATATACCTCCAGCATCCATTCACGTCCCGCGATACCAAATTTAGTGTTTTAGAAGCTAGCGAAATGGCCGCGAGCGCATCGTGAGCGTGGCATCTAGTAATGTTCTTACATGACACGCACATGGCTGCCTGTATGACACGCAGCCATGTTCTGTTCTTACATGACACGCATGTCATGATTATCTTGTTTGCGCCAGCGATATATATACCTCCATCATTCATTCAGGTCCCGTAATACGAAATTCAGTGTTTGAGAAGCAAGCGAAATGACCGCGAGCGCATTATGAGCGTGGCATCAAGTAATGCTCTTACATGACACGCAAAAGCTGCCTGTATGACACGCAGCCTTGTACTGTTCTTACATGACACGCATGTCATGATTATCTTGTTTGCGCCAGCCATATATATATCTTCATCATTCATTCACGTCCCGTAATACGAAATTTAGTGTTTCAGAAGCTAGCTAATTGACCGCGAGCGCATCTTGAGCGTGGCATTTAGTAATGTTCTTACATGACACACACATGGCTGCCTGTATGACACGCAGCCATGTATTGTTCTTACATGACTCGCATGACATGGTTATCTTGTTTGCACCAGTCATATTTATACCTCCATCTTCCATTCACGTCCCGCGATACCAAATTTGGTGTTTGAGAAGCTAGCGAAATGACCGCGAGCGCATCTTGACCGTGGCATTTAGTAATGTTCTTACACGACACGTACATGGCTGCCTGAATGACACGCAGCCATATATTGTTCTTACATGACTCGCATGACATGGTTATCTTGTTTGCACCAGTCATATTTATACCTCCATCTTCCATTCACGTTCCGCGATACCAAATTTGGTGTTTGAAAAGCTAGCGAAATGACCATGAGCGCATCGTTAGCGTGGCATCTAGTAATGTTCCTACATGACACACACATGGCTGCCTGAATGACACGCAGCCATGTATTGTTCTTACATGACTCGCATGACATGGTTATTTTGTTTGCACCAGTCATATTTATACCTCCATCTTCCATTCACGTCCCGCGATACCAAATTTGGTGTTTGAGAAGCTAGCGAAATGACCATGAGCGCATCGTGAGCGTGGCATCTAGTAATGCTCTTACATGACACGCACAAGCTGCCTGTATGACACGCAGCCTTGTACTGTTCTTACATGACATGCATGTCATGATTATCTTGTTTGCGCCAGCCATATATATATCTTCATCATTCATTCACGTCCCGTAATACGAAATTTAGTGTTTCAGAAGCTAGCGAAATGACCGCGAGCACATCTTGAGCGTGGCATTTAGTAATGTTCTTACACGACACGCACATGGCTGCCTGAATGACACGCAGCCATGTATTGTTCTTACATGACTCGCATGACATGGTTATTTTGTTTGCACCAGTCATATTTATACCTCCATCTTCCATTCACGTCCCGCGATACCAAATTTGGTGTTTGAGAAGCTAGCGAAATGACCATGAGCGCATCGTGAGCGTGGCATCTAGTAATGTTCCTACATGACACACACATGGCTGCCTGTATGACACGCAGCCATGTACTGTTCTTACATGACACGCATGTCATGATTATCTTCTCTTCGCCAGCCATATATATACCTCCATTACTCATTCACGTCCCGTAATACGAAATTTAGTGTTTGAGAAGCCAGCGAAATAACCGCGAGCACACGTGGCGTGCATCTGGTAATGCTCTTACATGACACGCACAAGCTGCCTGTATGACACGCAGCCTTGTACTGTTTCTTACATGACAGGATGTCCTGATTATCTGTTTTGCGCCAGCAATATATATATCTTCATCATTCATTCCCGTCCCGTAATACGAAATTTAGTTGTTTCAGAAGCTAGCGAAATGACCGCGAGCACATCTTGAGCGTGGCATTTAGTACTGTTCTTACACGACACGCACATGGCTGCTGATGACACGCAGCCATGTATTGTTCTACATGACTCGCATGACATGGTTATTTTGTTTGCACCAGTAATTTATACCCTCCATCTTCCATTTCACGTCCCGCGATACCAAATTTGGTGTTTGAGAAGCTAGCGAAATGACCATGAGCGCATCGTGAGCGTGGCATCTAGTAATGTTCCTACATGACACACACATGGCTGCCTGTATGACACGCAGCCATGTACTGTTCTTACATGACACGCATGTCATGATTATCTTCTCTTCGCCAGCCATATATATACCTCCATTACTCATTCACGTCCCGTAATACGAAATTTAGTGTTTGAGAAGCCAGCGAAATAACCGCGAGCACATCGTGAGCGCGGCATCTAGTAATTTTCTTACATGACACGCACAGGGCTGCCTGTATGACACGCAGCCATGTACTAATCTTACATGACACGCATGTCATGATTATCCTGTTTGCGCCAGCCATATATATACCTCCATCATTAATTCACGTCCCGTTATACGAAATTTAGTGTTTGAGAAGCTAGCGAAATGACCACGAGCGAATCATGAACGTGGCATCTAGTAATGTTCTAACATGACACGCACATGGCTGCCTGTATGACACGCAGTCTTGTATTGTTCTTACATGACACGCATGACATGGTTATCTTGTTTGCAGCAGTCATATTTATACCTCCATCTTCCATTCACGTCCCGCGATACATAATGTAGTGTTTGAGAAGCTAGCGAAATGACCGTGAGCGCATCTCAGGCGTGGCATCTAGTAATGTTCTTACATGACAGGCACATAGCTGCCTGTATGACACACAGCCATGTACTGTTCTTACATGACCCGCATGACATGGTTGTCTTGTTTGCACCAGTCATATTTATACCTCCATCTTCCATTCACGTCCCGCGATACCCAATTTAGTGTTTGAGAAGCTAGCGAAATGACCGCGAGCGCATCGTGAGCGTGGCATTTAGTAATGTTCTTACATGACACACACATGGCTGCCTGTATGACACGCAGCCATGTACTGTTGTTACATGACACGCATGTCATGATTACATTGTTTGCGCCAGCCATATATATACCTCCATCATTTTTTCACGTCCCCTAATACGAAATGTAGTGTTTTAGAAGCTAGCGAAATTACCACGAGTGTATCGTGAGCGTGGCATCTAGTAATGTTCTACATGACACGCACATGGCTGCCTGTATGACACGCAGCCATGTACGTTCTTAACTGACACGCATATCATGATTATCTTGTTTGCGCGAGCCATATATATACCTCCATCCTTCATTCACGTCCCGTAATACGAAATTTAGTGTTTGAGAAGCTAGCGAAATGACCGCGAGCGCATCGTGAGCGTGGCATCTAGTAATGTACTTACATGACAAGCATATGGCTGCCTGTATGACACGCAGACATGTACTGTTCTTACATGACACGCATGACATGGTTATCTT
The DNA here is from genome assembly GCF_013339725.1 of Rhipicephalus microplus. Lineage (NCBI taxonomy): Eukaryota > Metazoa > Arthropoda > Arachnida > Ixodida > Ixodidae > Rhipicephalus > Rhipicephalus microplus. The sequence goes on along the minus strand of NC_051166.1, from coordinate 117,368,989 downwards.
GTTTGCACCAGTCGTATATATACCTCCATCATTCATTCACGTCACGTAATATGAACTTTAGTGTTTGAGGAGCTAGCGAAATGACAGCGAGCGCATCGTGAGCGTGGCATCTAGTAATGTTCTTACATGACACACACATGGCTGCCTGTATGACACGCAGCCATGTACTGTTCTTACATGACCCGCATGACATGGTTGTCTTGTTTGCACCAGTCTTATTTATACCTCCATCTTCCATTCACGTCCCGTGATACCAAATTTAGTGTTTGAGTAGCTAGCGAAATGACCGCGAGCGCATCGTGAGCGTGGCATCTAGTAATGTTCTTACATGACACACACATGGCTGCCTGTATGACACGCAGCCATGTACTGTTCCTACATGACACGCATGTCATGATTATCTTGTTTGCGCCAGCCATATATATACCTCCATCATTCATACACGTCCCGTAATACGAAATTTAGTGTTTGAGAAGCTAGCGAAATGACCGCGAGCGCATCGTGAGCGTGGCATCTAGTAATGTTCTTACATGACACACACATGGCTTCCTGTATGACACGCAGCCATGTACTGTTCTTACATGACACATATGTCATGATTATCTTGTTTGCGCCAGCCTTATATATACCTCCCTCATTCATACACAACCCGTAATACGAAATTTCGTGTTTGAGTAGCTAGCGAAATGACCGCGAGCGCATCGTGAGCGTGGCATCCAGTAATGTTCTTACAAGACAAGCATATGGCATGGTTGTCTTGTTTGCACCAGTCATATATATATCTCCATCATCCGTTAACATCCCGTAATACAAAATTTGGTATTTGGAAGCTAGCTAAATGACCGAGAGCTCATTGTTAGCGTGGCATCTAGTAAATTTCTTACATGCCACGCAGCCATATCATACCGTACCAGTTTTGCAATATGCCATGTGAACGAAATGACCGCAGAAGCATCAAGACCCTGACGTGCAATTCGTAACATTCGTGTAATGATTTGAAACTTATGACAAGTCCCATATGCTCTTCGTGCAGTGATGTTATGCCATTCCAATTTTGGTATAGATACCATTATCCAAACGGCCAGGAGAGCTTAAAAGTTCTAGCCGGCTAGATAGATAGATAGATAGATAGATAGATAGATAGATAGATAGATAGATAGATAGATAGATAGATAGATAGATAGATAGATAGATAGATAGATAGATAGATAGATAGATAGATAGATAGATAGATAGATAGATAGATAGATAGATAGATAGATAGATAGATAGATAGATAGATAGATAGATAGATAGATAGATAGATAGATAGATAGATAGATAGATAGATAGATAGATAGATAGATAGATAGATAGATAGATAGATAGATAGATAGATAGATAGATAGATAGATAGATAGATAGATAGATAGATAGATAGATAGATAGATAGATAGATAGATAGATAGATAGATAGAAACGCCTAAACTCCCTGAAGTTAGCTAAAAATCAGTATAATGGCTAGTTGGGCTAGTTAGTAGTGATTGACAATACACTGTGCCAAAAACGGATGGAAACACGAAAGGAGAGAAAAGGCCAGACAAGTGCAGGCTATCAACGGAAGCTTTATCGCAAGACCGAAGCAACACATTGAGAAAAGGATAGAAAGCAAGCGAGGGCAAAGGGGGGGAAAAGGCTCGAGGGACCAAATCAACAAAAACCTAGGCCACACCAGGAACAGCACGCGTGTTTTACAAAAACAACAGAGCTTAACTCTTTTTCTTCTAGAGTCACAGAGCGGAAAATGACGCACGACTCATATCTTATTTCGCAAACTTATTGAGGCGGCGCATATTCACAAGAATTCTGAGTCGTGTGTCAGTGTTCCCTTGGTGGCCATACATGATAAAGGGTTAAGCTTCCTTTGTTTTGTATGACGCGCGTGTTCTTTCTAATGTGGCCTATGTTTTTGTCGATTTGGTCCCTCGTGCCTTTTTTCTCTTCCCCATTTGCCCTTCTTTTCTTTTTATACTTTCCTTTATATGATAGCTCGGTCTTGCAACAAAGTTTCGGTTTATAGTCTGCGGTTGGGTGTCTTATTCTCCCCTTTCTTATTTCCTTCCGGTTTTTTTTGCACAGTATATTACGGTTCGCTAAGAATGCTTCGCGGTTATCATGAAAAATGAAATTTGATGGCACTCGCACCCAAGAGAAATCTTACTGGAAGCAACCGTTTGCCTGGTTTGAGTTGCCAGAGACAGCGTTTTGCACATTGGCAATGGGACAAGTCAGGTTTCAAGAATATCTCTTGCAGACCCGCCGCGGTGGTCTAGTGGCTAAGGTACTCGGCTGCTGACCCGCAGGTCGCGGGATCGAATCCCGGCTGCGGCGGCTGCATTTCCGGTGGAGGCGGAAAGGTTGTAGGCCCGTGTGCTCAGATTTGGGTGCACGTTAAAGAACCCCAGGTGGTCGAAGTTTCCGAAGCCCTCCACTACGGCGTCTCTCATAATCATATAGTGGCTTTGGGACGTGAAACTCCACATATCAATCAATCAAAGAATATGTCTTACAGTCTTCCAGGCACTCCTTCCACCCTGTTGTGTGTCGCTATCACCATTCGTATCTCACGGTCAACTGTTCTCATTGATAACGTGGCCGGATCACTTCTCTGATATAAAGCGATTACAGCGTGACGGTGCGTAAAAAGGCAGTGCTTTTCTTTGGGTGGGAAGTGGCAGATAGCGCTACAAGTGTTTTTTATTTGTACATTTCCTTCGTTGCTACTGGCTAACTCAAAGTGAGCTTGTTAGAGGGCGCTTCTTGCTGATCCGCGCAGCGGCCTAGTGACGAGTTTTTTTTTTCTATTTCACGGGATTTCTTTAATAACAGAAAAATGAGCACGTAATTAGTAGGTTGCTGAAAGAAGCACAGACAGACGTCGTTTCCACATGCGAACATAAGCTTATTTACATTTTGATAATTAGGCAAGTAATCTTTCATTTGGAAATTTTACTATATTTACTAAATAATTGTCCTAACAAGAACATTACCAGCGACAACTACAGTATCCTAGAAACATTGTGTACTTGGCTGGCCTCGCTAATGCCATTTCTTTTTTTTTTAATATGAAACAGCTCTTTGACTAGCGTGTGAAAGACTGTCCGTCTGTGTCTCTGTTTCGATGCGCCGCATCACGTTCCCCCCGCCGCAGTTATTGGAAAGCTGCCCAGTAGGTCAAGTGGCAGCTACGCGTATACGTCCCTCCCTATTTCTCTCCCGCAGCAGCTGCCGATTCCTCCGAACACACCGAGGTGGTGTTGCTCCTTCAGCTGCTCGCAACACACATATTTCTCGCTTCAACCTCTCTACCGCCGGCAAAGCTCGGCCACACATCGAGTAGAAACACTTTCTGCTCGTTTATCTGCAATTAGACTTGCAGGAAATCCAACCCGCCTCCTGTGCTTTTGCGTTTCAAAGAAATGTTTGCTTTGTAACGCTACCCCTAGGTTCGCTTCAAACTGTTCTTCCAGCACCCGCGTGAACACCAGTTTCAGACAGGTGAACGGCATACGTAACTCTGCTGCGTCGCATCCCATCATAGTTCCATTCAGAGAGACGGCCAATAATTTATATTTCGATCTGCGTGGTAATTGGGACGCTCAGAATATATATATATATATATATATATATATATATATATATATATATATATATATATATATATATATATATATATATATATATGATATCTAACAGACAGTGATGCCAAGGAATGTACAGGGGAAGTTATTAGAACCAATGAAATGTAAATAAGAAGAAAGAAAAGTGGATGAAAAAGTGGTTAGAGCATCGAACGCGTTATTCGAAGGTCGTAGGTTCGATTTCTGCTCACGGCTGGTTATTTTTTCATCCACTTTTCTTTCTTCTTATTTACATTCCATTGGTTCTAATAGCTTCCCCTGTACATTCCTTGGCATTACTGTCTGTTAGATCTCATTAATATTGTGTTAAAAGACGGAAAAACGAGCCCTTAGGTATACACTTCTTTCCCTTATTTCATTAAACAAGGGTCTCGTACTGGCAGACCTGGTATCATTAGGTTGTATACGAGAGACTTATAATCAGCTGCCCGCTCATAATAAGTTCACGTGCTACGTGACGCCATACATGCGCATAGAAGAGTGTTTTCACACTCGTCGCTTGGCTTATAGATGGCGCTGACTGTCACTCCTGTTTCTAAATTCACATATAAACCCAAAAAAGTGGATGGAGGGAAGGCCGCTGTGGTAGCTCAGTGGTTAGAGCATCGAACGCGTTATTCGAAGGTCGTAGGTTCGATTCCTGCTCACGGCTGGTTATTTTTCATCCACTTTTCTTTCTTCTTATTTACATTCCATTGGTTCTAATAACTTCCCCTGTACATTTCTTGGCATTACTGTCTGTTAGATCTCATTACTATTGTGTTAAAACACGGAAAAACGAGCCCTTAAGTATACACTTCTTTCCCTTATATATATATATATATATATATATATATATATATATATATATATATATATATATATATATATATATATATATATATATATATATGGGGAAGAAGGAAGAAGTGTATACCTTAGGGCTCATTTTTCCGTGTTTTGACACAATATTAACGAGATCTAACAGACAATGATGTCAAGAAATGTATTGGGGAAGTTAATGGAACAAATGTAATGTAAATAAGAAGAAAGAAAAGTGGGCACGGCTGGTTATTTTTCACCCACTTTCCTTTCTTATTTACATTGCATTTGTTCTAATAATAACTTCCCTTATTCATTCCTTGGCATTATTGTATGTTAAATCTCATATATATATATATATATATATATATATATATATATATATATATATATATATATCTTACAAGAACAATATTCAAAGCATTTGACCATCATCTTCTTCATCTGTAAATAATCATCCCCACGGGAAACGTCTTCTTCGTTCTAAGCATTGATCGAGTGATTCAGCCTACTAAACGCCGCCACGACTCCAACGCTGCTACAGTTTTGCAAAGTGGTGGAGGCTGCCTTCGAATTCCAGGTCCTCTCTAACGTCATGTTCTCCTGGACGTTCGTTCGAATCGCCGCTTGCGCCACGCGTCCGTTGTCATGTCCCAAGAAACGCTGCCCGAACCATCCAGCGTCCCTGCCCAACCAACCATTCCTGCCTGGTTCTTCAACGCCCGGCAGCGTGACCCATCCATCTCCTCCGATCTTCCACCCGACGACGTCGAGGTATGGCTGAAAGAATAAAAAATGACCAGTGTTTAAAACCACTGGAATGAGCCTCCAACATTTTGTCGCGTCGCCTTCTATCTGTGCGATGTCGCGAAAGCGTGTTTTTTCAGCCATGAGAGAAGCTTCCCGGATTGGCCTAGCTTTGCTCAACAAATCCGGAGGATTTTTGAGAAACCGAACATTCATTCCGAAGTGTCGAAACTAAAGCTTGACGGGAGTGCCCAACATTCCTTGGAGACGCAGACTTCGTACATTGAAGACGCCCTTGCGCTTTGCCTCCAAGTAAACTCAGCGATGACAGAAGCTGATCGTGTACGCCACATCCTCAAAGGGATGGACCATGTCGCGTTCAACGCTCTGTTTGTCAAAACCTCACCACCACTGAGTATATCATCACTATATGTTAAATTCTTGACTCCAAGCCATTCGATTGTACCCAGACTACCCAGACGCCTGCGGCAGCTGGCCTTCTTCGGATGCGGATTGACGCACGCTAATCCGCACTCTGATTCGAGAGGAGCTTTAAGCGCAAGCGTTTTCATGTGCACCCACCTTTCGGCCTCGCTCCCTGTCTGCTGGTCTGCGCAACATGATCAAAGAGGAGCTCTCATCCATGGCTTCAGCTCTCCCATCTCACACTCCGATGCCGCCAACGCCGCCCATTACGTATGCGCAAGTGGCTGTCATGTCAACTTTATTGGTTCAGCACGCGCATGCTGTTTCTGCGTAGTCCAACGTAGCAGAATTCGCACCACACTCGTCTGTCCCAGTGCACGTCCCATCTCCAGCATTCTACGCCCCTGGCACTCGCCTCACCTGATATGTTACTATTGCGGAAATCGGGGTCTTATTTCACAATTCTGCCGCAAACGCCAGCAGGACGAATGCCACGGCTACAACGTTTATGAAAGGAATTTAGTGCCCACTCCGATTCAGTACCAGCGCTGCCCTACGACAAGTTCTTTCTCTCCGTCTTCTCCACTCGCCGCATCTCGCTCCTACCATCCGGGACGCCACCGATCCCTTTCCCTTCTGCAACGCTGAACATTTCCTCTGAGACCAGCTGTTCATACTTCTGACTGGTGCAGTTTCTGGAGGGAAAGTGGCACCACTCGAACAAACACCAAGACCTCCAGAGGACCCGGCTAATTTGTTATTAGTGTATGCCGAAGGGGTGCCAGTTCAAGCATTGGTGGACACGGGGACTGCTGTTTCTGTTATTCATTTGAATGTGTCTTCTCGTATGCGTAAGGTTACGACACCTTATACTGGTGCCCTCCTACATAGTGCAAATGACTTGCAGATACGTCCATCAGCACAGTTCACCGTTAGAGTTTTCATTGATGGTATCATATTGATAGTATCATATTAGCACCATATTCAGTTCACCGTATTGTCCTCTTGTGCCTAGATGCTTATTTTAGGATGGGACTTTTATATGCTGCTGCTTTTATCTCGTGTCGACAAATCATACATATGTGAGAGACTCATGATATCTCCCCGAAATCATCGCGTAACCGGCTACGAACAGTCAATGACTTTTTTGTGCTTCCTGGTCACGAGCACGTTATCACCGTAATGTCTGACTTCGTTACCACACTGACCTCCTAGTCACTTCATCGGCCCGTTGCCTATTCAGGGGGATCGCATTTGCATCAAGTCTTGTCCGCTTCACTAATGGCACCGCCTTTCTCGCTGTACTGAATATCACCAATGAACAGATTCTGCTTATCAACGGCACTGTTGTAGCTTGCAGCGTAGACACACAACCCATTTCTGTAGTGGCTTTAAATACTAGTCTGGCAGAATCACGCTCGATAACAACAGATGCTCCAACTCTTACGGCTCTCGTCAATGCCATCACCACGGATCTGACTCCGCCACAAGCAAACTACTGGTGTTATTGTCGAAGCATAAATATTTTTGACCTACATTTCACTGCTCTAAGCCAGACTTTTGAAGCGGCTCATCGCACGCACGCCGACTAAATCTCTGAAGTCCGTCGTCGACCATACCGTGTCTGTTCCAGCAAACGCAGGATCACCGACAAGCATGTTGCTGATATGCTAAGGCAAAATATAATGCATGCCTCCGCAAGCTATTGGCCGTCACTTGTCGTTCTCGTGCGCAAAAAAGACGCCTTGGTGCAATTCTGCATTGACTACCGCGCATTGAACAAAATAACCAGAAAATACGTATATCTGTTGCCTCGCATTGATGATGCCTAAAGATTCCTTACAAGAAGCAGAATGTTTTTCCTGTCTTGACCTGCACTCCTGTTCTTGGCAAAATATAATGCAGGATTGATTGATTGATATGTGGGGTTTAACGTCCCAAAACCACCATATGATTATGAGAGACGCCGTAGGGGAAGGCTCCGGAAATTTCGACCACCTGGGGTTCTTTAATGTGCACCCAAATCTGAGCACACGGGCCATATAATGCAGGAGGATGACAAGGAAAACTGCCTTTGCCACACCCGATGGACTTTATAAATTTATTGTCATGCTTTTCAGCCTCTGTGTTGCGCCAGCAACGTTTTTACGAATGATGGACGATGTATTGCGTGGCCTTAAGTGAAAGACAAGCCTATGTACCTTAACGACATCTTCATATTTTCTTTAACATTCGAACAACACTTACAGCGGCTAGATGAAGTTCTGTCGTGTCTCGCAGCTGCTGGTCTCCAACTCAACACCAAAAAATGCCACTTTGCTAGAAAAAGTATTAAAGTACGCAGGCATCTCGTCAGCAATTATGGCAGGTGGTCTGTTTCCGACACGTTTAGTAGCGTTCTTCGCTTCCTGGTGCATCATCGCTCCAAAGAGCTCCGAAAATGTTTTGGCCTTGCGTCGTACTTCCGGTTCTTTATACGATACTTCGCCATCATTGCTGCGCAACTTCACCAACTCCTTTCTTCGGGAAAGTCATCCGTATAGTCAGACGAGTGCCAAATGGCTTTTGACACCTTGAAACGTGTCCTCACATCTCATCCAGTGCTTTGTCATTTCGATAACGCCGCACCCTATCCCCTCCATAATAATGCCAGTGGGCACGTACTCGGTGCTGCACTTTTGCAACGAACAGAGCGTTATGGTGAACGTGTGATCGCATACGCTAGTCGCACCCTCCCAGCAGCAGAGAAAAACTACACCATCACTGAGCAGGAGTGTCTCGCTGTTGTCTGGGTCATCCAGAAGTTTTGATCATAACTTCACGACCGCCACTTTACCGTCATCCCTGACCACCATGCTTTGGGCTGATTGTCGACGTTGAGTAATTTGCCAGGACGTCTCGGTCGCTGGATACTTCGGCTTCAAGAATACTACTTCGACGTTCCCTACAAATCCGGCAAGAAACACAACGATACCGATGCCCTTAGCCGCTATTCATTACTATCCTCGTCAGACACTCCTGACCTGTCGCCATCCATGAGCGTCCACGTCAACATGTCTTCGTCAGTTTATTCACTCGCCGCTGTGACTTTTCCTTCTGCCTTCCGCAACGAGACGTTTGCGTCCCACCAATGCAGCGACAAATACCGCCGCTCTGTATTGCAGCGCCTTCAAGGCTCGTCTCGTCCTCCCAACGCCTGCGCCCATCGAAAGCTAAGGAACTTCAAGACTTAAAACTCAATCCTTTACAACTTTGTCTTCCATCTTGTAGGACAGCGCTGGTTTCCGTCGCTCCTCGTTCTCGAAGGGCGCAGATTTTGGAAACATTTCAAGATGATCTCAAGGCTGGTCATCTCAGTTTTCACGAAACCCATGAACACATCCGCAGTTTTTTTTTTGCCTAGCGTAGACTTTTTACCTGCGTAGCGCGATATATTGTGTCATGCTCACTCTGCCAATGCGGCAAGTGACCCACTTCATCTCCAGCCTGGCTCCTACAACATCTTCCGTGTCCTGACGCTTCCTTCGATGTCATTGAGACTGACCTCTACTGATCACTACAAATACAAGCTAGCGGCAAGCGCAGGATTGTCACAGCACTTGACCACTTGACAAGGTATGCCGGAACAACTGCACTCTCTTCACGATCGGCAGAGGATATTGCCAATTTTTTTTGGGGGGGGGGGAGGGGGGAGGCAATCTTTTTGAGACATGCGAACCAGGCATTCTATTGAGCGAACGTGGCAAGGCGTTTCTCTCAAAACTACTCCAACACGTTCTCCCCGCATGTCAAACCATTCATAAGACGGCTTCCAGCTACCATCTCCCGACTAACGGCCTCACAGAGCGCTTCCATCGAACTTTGTCCAATATGATATCTATGTACATCAACGTCGACCACACCAACTGTGATACCATCCTGCCATTCGTGTCATTTGCGTAAAATACCGCTACGTAGCGGAACACGCGCTATTCCCATTTCTTTCTCGTCTATGGCCGTCAACCGACATCTCTGCTTGAGGTCTCGTTTTTTGACGTCGCTGTAAACTCGTCGACTTCATCGAGTGAGTACTTAATCTCTCGCCTGGCCGCTTGTCACCGACGCACCCGCCTCAACACAGAAGCAAGCCAACAAGAGCGGAAGACTTCCTATACGATGACGTCCACCACGTCGTTTCCTTCAATAATGGAGACGAAGCACTGTTGTGGACCCAAACGCGAGTGCCTGGCCTGTGTGATAAGTTTAACGCCCTTTTTATTGGCCTAAACACTATACCAGAGTAAACTTCTCCTGTGAACTATCGAGTAACTCCCGTTGTCATGTCTTCCGATGGTCGTTTTTGTGGCACGGAGGTTGTTTATGTGTCGCGCTTAAAACCATTCGTGCGACCTACACCACCTTCATAAACAACGGCCCGGTACGCCACTTCCGCTCGAGGGAATAATTAGTGCAAGCGCAATACATTTCCGTAGGCGGCCCAGCCCAGATGCGGTGGCAGAAAAAAAAGCATTACTTTATGCTTTTGACGGCGCTTTCTCACCGACAATGCGGCGGATATTACGACTACAGGTAATTACAAAACTAGTAGCATCATGATCACCTACATCTACGAGATTAACGTGCAAAGCACAGCCGTAGAATCGAACTAGGGACCATATGCACATGAAACAGATGTCTTACCAACTGCACCACAGCGCTACCACATGAAGGCGTCTTTTTGCGGGGTATATATCTACAACGTGGCTTTTTGCAAACCGTCGGCGGAACTTTGAACAGTTTTTGCGTCCTGTGCATGCATATCATCATCGAATAGTTTGTAGGGCTTCATGAACTCGAGACAACCACGGTAAGCGCTTTCGGCTCAGACTTCGGTTCATGGTGCGCCGTTCCGCAAAAACGATTAACGTGTGTTTGTGCGTCGTTTTAGAGCTTCCCCGTGAACTGCGGGTGTTGCGCTCACCAAAATTTGCGGACGAGGCTGTGTTCGTCTGTCGAAACCTGCGTATGTTCCTCGCACGTGTGTGCGCTGTCAGAAATTTCGCTGATTTGTGTCGGGAGGTACACGCCTGTCACTGACAGCAGCCTATTCTCAGCTGTTTGAAGACAATGCGCTTTCGCACGTAAACGTTGCATGGGTACTTTAGCGTGCCTGCTCTAACATTTGCATTTCGTACATGCGAAATTCTGGGGCAGCAGCACCTTTTCAGCATTTCGACAATTACTTATTTCTGCAATTAAATTTAATGCGCATTATTTCGCTATATAGAGTGGTTTTACTCATTTTCATTCTTTAACAGATGTTATTTATGAGGAGTGGCTACTTTTACTTTCATTCAACAGCACATCACTGTTCAAGTGAGTGCCCTAACGCGCACCAAGGTCAAGTATGACGTACACATATTAGCCACGGACAAGTAGGTCTCCCTCCAAATAAATATTGCTTCAGCACATCTCCTTCGCGAACGTCCGCGTGCAGTTGGGGTCAAGGAATGGTTCAGAACGACCCTCAAAATTTTTATTTTTACTGCATGCAGTTGCTCTTAAGAAAATTGGGATTTTTATAGCTGGTACATTATCTCCACAACAGTACACCGATTGTCTCTGTCGTAGTTCACTGTTACAAACCTATGCTGGAATATGAGAACTCTACTTAATATTTAAATGAGTGAGCAAATGTCGGTGACATACCCTCTCCTACTGACTTCTTCACCTGTCATCTGACTTCTGTACTTGATGTTTATCATCAAATTACGCAACCACTAATCAAACATTAACCAATTGATTTTCAATTTTGGTCTTCCTCTGTCTCGCTGCCTTCGGTTTGTTTCTTTTTCGCCATGCTTTCCTAAAATCATCAGTTCAGCGTGTTTCGTAGAACATGAGCATCAACATACATAGGCCAGTGTTTCAGTAAGCTTTCGCGCATGCACTACTTCACCATCACTCTTTATTTCATCATCATCACTTCACTCTTTTATTTAGCGCATGACACAATGCCACACCTCGACAACTGATGAATTGAAAGTTGTTTGTACTCTTTTATCGAAGTCAAAAGAGTAACAATGAGACTGCACATCCCAGTGTGTACCCAAATGCAGAGAGATGTATGACATTTTCAATGAAGTGTGCCGTATAGCACTAGAAAATGTGTCCGTCCTAGACCATCTTGTAGAAAAACAACCATCACAAGACAGCGCGACGAAAAGGCGAAGCACAAATGCCACGGCTTGTAGGTGATGGCGAATGTGACGCCGGCGCCGGGCGCCCAGCTGACGTGGCCGCGGCAAAAGGCGGAGGGAGGGGCGTTTCTTTCTCTTTTTGTTTTCGCGCTCGCGCTTGTGGCCGAACGGTTCTGCGTAAGTTGATGGCGGCTCCTGGCGCCAGGCTGGCGTGAGAGAGATGGCGGCTCTTCCCTCTTTTTTTTCTATCTTGTGCCTGCTCTTACTGGCTGTATGCGTTACTTCCACGGCGTGCGGCGGTCACGGGTATTTTTTATTGCTGGGCTATCTATGGACAGAATTTTAGTCAGTACGCAGGAGCGCGTCGCCTATAAGCCGTTCGTTATCCGGCACCTGACTGAGAGTGCAGTTAAAAAATCTACAAGTGCAGTGGTGTAATGACATTGCATCGCAGCATAAGAACAATCTTAGCGATATGTGAACTTGCAATTGAAGCCACTGTGAAATTATTGAAGAAAAGTTGATACAAAAAAGAGGCAAACCTTGAAGACGCTATTTAGGCAATACACTGTGCAACCAGTTCATCATCTCTCCTAATCCAGTGAAAGACAGGCCTATTTTCCTTTGTTATTGTTAATTCCAGCCGAAACCGTGTTATATTTATGAATAAGATGAGATTTTTGAAGTTCCCCATCATAGCTGGTGCGAAATCCTGATTATACTATCGTGAATTCGAGGTTACTTAATGAGTGACCAAGCATGTTTCCATGTCTTGGTATTAAATGCTTTTGTTGGGTTTCAGCAAGCGATCTATGATTGTTTGAAGGGATTCTGAACGGTGTTTTAATGTTGCCCGTGTATTGCATGTGGCAGGTGCCACACTCAATCAAATACACTTCAATGATCGAATTACAATAAAGCTGCCCCAGCTGTGAAAACGAATTGGTTAGATGTGCTGGTGGCAGTTAATGAAGGTTCTGTATGAGGACAGACTTTACAGCGTGGCTTCTTGCAGCGGCTTCAACCAGTACTGTTAGTGGTAGTGATTTCATGTCACATAAGGATGTCAGTTACGTTTTTTGAGCTTCGATACACAACATTGGGTGGTTAAGGAGAGGCCGCTTTTAGTCTGTCACTCTAGGTGAGGATGTTTTAATGTTTACGCACTATACCTTTCACCTTATGGATAGACGCTGAATGTGTAAATACCAAATTGGCTCACCTCGACCCGTTCCTTTTCTTTCTACCTTTTAAACAGTCCGTTCGATGGCGTCCTCTGGCTAGTCGTATCGTGTCGTGAATTTTTTTTTTTTTTTGCGGATATTTTCGCTTAAGAAGATTCTTCTTGAGATACTGGCAACAGGAATTAAAATCTTGATCTTCAGAACACATGCACCTAAAGCGCTGTGTCTGGCTATATGGAATCTCTGTCTTCCAATGGCGCACGTGACTACTTTCAAAACGAAGAAACTGTTAACTATATGTTGTCTTTTTGGGGAGCTTCGTAATTAGGCGCCCATGAGAAATCGTAATCGTGACGTCGAGGAAGTCTACAAACAAGAGTGAGTAAATGTGGGAGAACATCATAGCGGGATGTAGCTGGTTGAATTTCGCTATGAAATTTAGAAGTCCGGTTTAACAGTGTGTTCAAATAAAAACTATGGCATCAATGTAGCGTTTGAAACGCACAGGCTTTAGTGGTACACTCTTGAAAAACGAGTCTTCCAGCACTCCCATAAAGATGTTTGCTTATGTAGGGCCTATTTTTGTACCCATTATTGTTCCACTGTTTTGTACGTTATGTACACAATCGTTTCTCATTCATAAATTCAACAATGTTGTTGCTGGAATTACCAAAAACAAAGAACAACAGACCTTTGTTTCGCTTGTTTAAGAGCGATGTTGCACTGGTTGCCCAGAGTATTGCCTGAATCACGCCTTCTAGATTTGTCTCTTTTTTGTTTCAACTTTTCTTCAATGATTTCACAGTGGCTAACATTGTAAGTTCATTTATCACTAAAATTGTTCTTATACTGCCATTCAATGTCATTACACTACTGCACTTGTACATTTTAACTACATATAAGCACTCACTCACTCACGTGACAGTACATGCAGGGGAATATTGAACCGTGTCTTCAGTGTGTGTGTGTGCCTTTCCACTTTTTTCTTTTTTTTCACCCACGTGATACTTTGCGATGAACATTGTAATGCTAACCCGTTCAGTTGGCGCTTACCTGTAATTGAAAGGTGCTTTTAAAGCCATTTATTATTTCTTGTTACAATAGATGGACGAAGGCTGGTTCACCAGCTGGAAACATTATTAAGGACGCTTTCGAGAAAGTTTCTTTGGTCTTTCTTTCTTTATATCTTTATATCTGTAAAAAACCATCATCAGTCTTCGTGTCATTCGTCTTCGTTAAATTGGGAATGGAAGAAACGCACCATTATTGCACTAGCATAGATGCCTGGTTGGCACAAAACTGCAGTACTTAGCATGCATTATTGGAAGCAAGACGACAGCTCACAATGAGGCATATGCACTTCACGTAACCCTTGACTGCAGAATCTTACCCCGGCTGTGGTGGCGCACTGCTGACCAAAATTAAATGCTTAAGACCTGTCTGATTATACGTTGGTGTAGTTTATAGAACCCCAGTTGCTCAAAATTTCTGAATTCCTCGACTACAACACCCCTGATAATCATTTAGTGGTTTTCGCAACGTTAAATCTACCAATTAATATTATCATTACACTTCATGCAAACGAAAGCAAGCAAAGATCCCAATATCCCAATCATCCCCCTCCCAATTCGTAGACTCAAGTTACAATGTTCCAGAATGCTATCTGTTTGTTATCATTTCTTAACAACATTAGACATGATGCCTGAAATATGAATGAGCCGAAGAAAGTAAAAAGCATTTTGTTTTCCAATTTTGCACAGGAACTTTAATTGATTCTGCAGTTAGACTATCTAATATTCAAGTTTATTGTGTACTTTTAGAGATGTCGCAAATTCTCCATTAGTCACAGAAGCGAGAACGATGGAACAAAAAACGTACCTAATGACTTCGGAACATGTCGTGTGGCACATTTTGGAAATACCCAAAATTAGTGCAGAACTTACGTTACCGATGCGACAAAAAAATGAAAAAGTCATAGTTTTAAGAGATTCTTCATGCTGTGCGCCACTAAATACAAAAAAAATAGTTCTAGCATCAAATACCTTACACTGGACTGTGATAGATTTTCAATGCTTTAAGCCACGTTCTTTGTGAGTACCTGACGACCGGCATTAGAATTGGCACGCATTTTGTGACTTGCTTGCTTGAACTTTTTCGGTATTTCACGAATTCACGATGTTCGGCAGTAAATGTTCAAGAGTATTTGTAAAAAATCACACATGGCTAGGTATTCGCAAAGTTGTGTATGATCAGGTATGACAGTAGGAAATAACTTTATTGCACTGATGAAATCAAATTCTAGAAGATAATGAACTATCTAAGGTTTCAAAAACTTACTAAAATAAAATAGCCAGTGAATATTCCAGTAGGAATAAAAGCATTATGTGCTACCACGTTATCACAAAGCAAAAAGTGCATTGTTAAAAATGCATAGTTGCACATAACACATGATTTGAAATATGACATACTAGACTTGAGGGCAGCTCACTTACATATTAAAAACAAACTAAATACGCCGTAAAAATCTTAGAAAGCAGCCTTGACACATTCAGAGGTGCGCTTTGTAGTTGCAATAAAATGCAGCCCTAACAATAGAAAACCACCTTTGCAGATAAGTTGTGTGTCCAGGAAAGCACAAAATAAGACACAAGCGCTGTCAACAGCTCATCAGCAGAATAAGAATAACGAAATTTTAGTGACTACAATAAGTGGGTATGTTTGCGTTGAAAAGTTTGTGGTAGTCGCGCTTATACACAGTCTCGCATGGAAAAACATTTTTCGAGCATGACTATGCTCCAAGATATCCAGCTCAAATGCTTATTTGTGCTTTTCAAGATTACGCATGCGAGGCCGTGAGGATCATCAAAATATTGCTCCCTGATGGAACGAGAAGTCACTGCTTGTGATCGCCAACCAGTTGTAAAAGGTAACCATTATTATGTTTGCCTATGCATTCAAGCCATGGTCAGTATAAATGCTGCACATCTGTGCGCTAGTAGCAGTGTGCTAGTGCTTACTGTCCTGCATTTGTAATAATACACGCCGAGACTAAACATTCGAGCAGGATATCTGAGCACAAGCATGCTATAATTCTTACAAGTAAATCATCTAAAAATGCCCCGCCGCGGTGGTGTAGTGGCTGAGGTACTCGGATGCTGACCCGCAGGTCGCAGGATTGAATCCCGGCTGCGGTGGCTGCATTTCCGATGGAGGCGGACGTGTTGTAGGCCCGTGTGCTCAGATTTGGGTGCACGTTAAAGAACCCCAGGTGGTCGAAATTTCCGGAGCCCTCCACTACGGCGTCTCTCATAATCATATGGTGCTTCTGGGACGTTAAACCCCACATATCAATCAAATCAATCATCTAAAAATGTGACTGGCTCAAATTTTTCACTACATCCATAACCACCAGCTGCAGTCGATAACAAGTTCATTGTTGAGTCTTCTTCACCGGCACTGCTGAGAGTGAGCATTGTTGTTGCACATGCTGTCCCTATCAATACACTCCTATCTGGAAAGGCGGCTTTTACTCACATAACTCAAAGCGCTGACGTTTTAAAGAAAAACAAAAGGCCTAATTTTGAACATCGTGAACGTACGAGCTACTTGAGTACAACAACCAGGTGGCTCAGTGCAGTTCACTTTCCACAGAAAACAGAAGTTATGCGGAGCTACTGCACATCACCATCCAGCTTTCCCGTGAGGCAGCATTTAGATAGGCTTGTCCGAAATTTTTTCACACTCACTTCATACGTAGAACACGCCTAGACCACACCAAAAACACCAAAAAACACTCTAGTGACATGTGTCTGTTAGGAAAGCTGAATTTGTGAGTCTTTTCAAGATGACCAAGAATTATTCGTCTCAAGATAAGCAGGATGTACACAAACTAGAGAGGTTATAATTAAACAATGTTGGTGTTCTTGAACTTAGTTACAACTTTATGAAAAAATATGATTTCAACATCGCAGGTGCGTGAAAACACCTCCTATATTTTATCGATGCCAGCTGGACATACCGCATCCAACTGTTCAACACCCTCTCCTCAAGTCTTTTCCTGCTCTCTCTCGTCCCCTGACCTTCACGTGTGCTTTGCGGTCACGGGATAGAGAACCCTTCATTCAGTTCCTTACGACGAAAATCACATAAAGTATTTTTTTTTTCAGTTGTGTACATATGCCTGGGGTAACGTCTTGCATTCTTTGTGGTCACAATATTGGCGGTAACGCTGCCTCTGTAAAAGATACAGGGCCATTTTGAAAAAAAGCTCACTTTCGAGCAACTTTTGCTCAAGTGAAATTTGGTCGCGTAAGTATATTAACGAAGCGACAAAAACGCCTTAAGAGGTCATTGCTGTCACATCGGCCGCTGCAATAAAGCGTGCTGTGACTGCCCAGGAACATGTCAGCGATGATGATCCAGTTGCTATATTTTCTTACGTCACCAAAAAATGCCCATAAGTGGATTCATGAAGCTAAATTTTGCGTAAAAACAGCGTAGCAATAGATAAATACTAAAAGTAGTTCGCACCACTCTTACAAACATTGTGGCTGCCTAGAACTTGTAGGCGTGGCGGAATACCTGCGTGCTGTAGCCGATTTTGAGTTCATTCACGACCGCACAGGGCTGCTTTCTGGCTGCTGGTGCGTTTTTATTGATTTCGGCACTTTGCGTTTTACGTGCTGTTTCTATTGTACCCAATAAACAGTACTGACAACCACAGTTGTCTAATGGGCTTAGAGCCGCAGTAATTCAAGAATCCTATTGGACATCAATAGCGTAAAATTATGCATGCAAAGACATTTGGTCGATGCAAACCAATGTGGTACGTAAATGGCCGGTGAATGCGAACACTCTATGGTACATTGTCAACCCTAATTGTCATGTTATTGTGTTGCGCCCCACATCATCCAATTAAAAGTACAACTTAGGATGCTTGCCACAACGGCGGAAAGTACCACCAAAGAGATTAGTAGGAGTATACATTACCTGCACGCTACTGGAAATAAAAAGGAGCGTAACTTTTCACTTAGCTATTCGTAAAGCCTCTTCAGTGGTTGTATTCTCATATTGGCTCTAACCACTGGCTCTAAGTGTAATAGGCACGATCTCTGAACTACTACTGCCGATGCACTTAGGGACGATCTAAAACAGGCGCGTGCTTTGTGAACCGAATCTCATTAGGGGTGGGCGTGATTACGCCTGAAACTACAACCAAATCAACTTTTCTGCCTTGAATGTTCAAAAACCGATGTGGAACGCGTTGATATGGCAAGCAGTTAGGATAAATTAATTCCGCACTTTTAAATTACACCGGAAATGTGCAAATGCTCACAATTCTTGAGCAAACCTTGGCTGAATTTTTCCCTTTGACAACAACTGTTTAAGTTGACGTAAGAATATTATTGAAAAGTGGAGCCAGCCGCTGATATTCATTCTGCGTGCGGCAGCGATCATTTTACCTGGGAATAATTGCGTCGCGAAGGCGAAACCCCTGCAGCATGCTCTCATCGAACCAGACGACAAACGCGAGCAATGACGGCTTGGCTTTCAAGCATAGCTTGTGACTGTTTTGGAAGCAGTATTCTCAACTTCAAGTGACCTTATCACTTTTCCAAAAGACTTCTTTCATCTGGAACCGCCCAGAAATGCTGCCGTGTTCGTCATGTATTTTCTCTCGCGCATGAGAGCAAATTTTGCTTCGCCGTGAAAACCATTCAAGAACTTTTAAGAGCTCTCTTGCGTGCTGCACAGTACGCGAAAGCAACAAGGCGTCGTTAACAGTGTCGGTGTGTTGCACCGATTTTAACAAACGCTTCTCGCTTGAGTTACGTCAGCGTTCCACTGAATGCGTTGGGATTATGGCTACTTTTTCGGTGAGTGTAAGCAGTGTGGAAACCTGCGGCAGTGTCATGGTGTACGGTGATACATAGCGAAGCCTCTACTTCGGTGTGTTTATCAAGGGAGCATCGGCGCCAGTGGGTCGACGGCAACTAGCACTCGAGAAGCTTTAATTCATATGTGAGGTTTGACGTCCTAAAACCACCATATGATTATGAAAGACGCCGTAGTAAAGGGCTCCGGAAATTTCTACCACCTGAAGTTCTTTAACGTACGCCCAAATATTGTCACGGGCTAAGTAGATGCCTGGGGATGACGACGACGAAGTGCTGAACGGGAACGTGCTCGGACTGCAGCAGCGTCGTACGCATTAGCTCGCCAGTATATTCGCCAGTACACATTTGCTCACCAGTGTATACTTTATTCCCCGTAACATCATTGGTGGAGGTGCTGGGTACCACTCGCTATACAGCCCAACGAGCTGGATCTTCGCAGCGGACGGCGCATTGCAGCTACCACGATGACTGACCAGGCTACTCAATGTCAACAAGATCCGTCAGCCCCGCAGCCGATCGTTGTGGTGCAACCTCGTGACCCAGGTCCATTCAACGGCACAAGTGGCATAGACGTCGATGACTGGCTGGTTCAATATGAGCGCGTCAGCAGCAGCAACCATTGGGGTCCGACGCTTATGTTGGCGAACATCATCTTCTACTTGCATGGCACGGCGAAACTCTGGTACGAGACACATCAAGAAGAGTTGACTAGCTGGGACGTCTGTAAGCAGAAATTGCGTTATCTATTTGGGAAACCCATCGGACGTCAAGTGGCCGCAAAGAAAGAGCTTGCGACTCGTGCCCAGACATCCACAGAGCCGTACATCGCGTACATCCAGGACGTGTTGGCTTTGTGCCGCAAGGTCGACAAGGACATGCTCGACGAGTACAAAGTCGGACACATCCTTAAAGGAATTGCGGATGATGCCTTCAATTTTCTCCTGTGCAAGGACTGCTCGACGGTGGAGTCGGTCATCGAAGCATGTCGTCGCTTCGAACAGGCAAAAAGTAGGCGCATAGTTCACAGATTTGACCGCCTTCCCAACACGGCGGCTACGTCCTCTTGCGAAGATTTGCCCACACTACACCAACCACCAGCGCCAGAAAACGTCACCAGAATAGTCCGTCGGGAACTCGAGGCTATGGCTCCCGCTATGTCTAGCGTCAGCGCGCAAGGACACAACTTCGATGCTATTTCAATGATACAGGCTGTGGTTCGCCAAGAGATCGCGAATATGGGCATTTCGCCACCTCATCAAAATGCCCCTGCTACTTCCAGCTCGACTCCAGTCGTTGCGGCTGCCACTCCGAACCGCACGTTCGGGCCACGACGAAACCCAGCTGAATGGCGCACTCATGATGATCGTCCCATATGTTTCACGTGCCATCGGATAGGACACATCGCTCGCCATTGCCGCAGCCGTTGGACCTCATCACCTCGACCGAGCGTCTATGATTGGCGGCCTCGCTCTGAACGTGCACCTTATGCCCCGTCCTACCGTGCTGAGACAGGTGCAGAGCATAATCCAGAACGTCGGACCAGCCGCTCGCCATCGCCCGTGCGTCGTCAGTCCCGCTCGCCCCAACCCCGCCGTTCTCGGTCTCCCTACGACCGTCGCTCGGAAAACTAGCCGGTGCAGCCCCCGGAGGTGACGCTGCATACACGACTTGGACTGCAAATCCTCTGATTACTCCCGACCAGCGGTGCAACCTCCTTACAATTCTCGTTGATGGTTTACCTATAACTGCTCTTATTGATACCGGTGCACAAATATCTGTGATGAGCTCAACCTCCGCCGCCGCCTCCAAAACGTTCTGACGCCTGCGATTGCACCTACCGTTCGTACAGCGGATGGGAGTACTCCTGCTGTGCTTGGAATGTGCACTGCGCGATTAACAATTTCTGAGCATCAAACTTCAGTTCTGTTCGCTGTACTGGAAAATTGCCCTCATGACCTCATCCTTGGACTCGACTTTCTGACTTCACACGCTGCGCTCATTGACTGTTCCAAAGGTCTTCTTCGACTCGAACTACCATCCTTTTCGGAGACCGTCTCTACCAGCCCACCTCGTCTACGCTCTGTCGATTTCCTTAGACTTCCGCCGCAAGCCGCAGTCCAAGTCCAACTCTCGCCATATCCTGCAGTACCCGATGGTGATTATGTTGCTGCCCCAATTTCTGACGTCGCCATGACACGCAATGTTGCACTCCCCAACACGGTAGTTACCGTTAAGGACAACCGAACTTCGTTTCCCGTCCTCAATTTCGGCCTCTCAGCGCAAGTTATTCCTCGCGGCATGTCACTTGCGCATCTTACACCACTGGTCGACCACACAGTTTCCGCTCTAACCACCGATTCGCCACCCGATTTTTCATCAACGTCGTTCTCGTCACGTTCTGTTCCGACCTTTTCAAGCCAATGCTATCTGACAAGCTCACCTCTGAACAAGTCTCTGCTTTCTGCCGTGTGCTTGCTTCTTATCAGGACATCTTTGACTTCGGCGACCGTAATTTGGGCCAGACATCTGTGGTAACCCATCGCATCGACACCGGTGACGCTCGACCCATTCGCCGACGACCCTACCGTGTGTCAGCCCCGGAGCGTGCTATTATACAGCGAGAAGTCGATAAAATGCTTGATAAGGGCATAATCGAACCCTCATCTAGTCCCTGGTCCTCACCCGTTGTTCTTGTTAAAAAGAAGGACAATAGCTGGAGATTCTGTGTTGATTACCGCCATCTCAACCATATTACCAAGAAAGATGTCTATCCTCTACCGCGCATAGATGATGCACTCGATTGCTTGCACGGTGCCAAATATTTCTCTTCAATAGACCTTCGCTCAGGCTACTGGCAGATCGCTGTGGACGACAAAGACAGAGAGAAGACGGCCTTCGTGACTCCTGATGGACTTTATCAGTTCGAAATGATGCCTTTTGGATTATGCAATGCCCCCGCGACATTTGAGCGCATGATGGACTCTCTCCTTCGAGGCATGAAGTGGACCATCTGCCTCTGCTATCTTGACGACGTTATTGTTTTTTCGACTACTTTCGACGACCATCTTACCCGTCTGTCCGCAGTGCTTGATGTTTTTCGACGTGCCAACTTGCAACTTAACTCATCCAAATGCCGCTTTGGGCAACGCCAAATCTGCGTACTCGGCCATCTTGTTAACGCTGCGGGCATTCAACCAGACCCTGCGAAAGTCCGAGCAGTTCGCGACTTCCGCACACCCCGCTCAGCCAAGGACGTCCGAAGTTTTCTGGGACTGTGCTCCTATTTCCGTCGTTTTGTGGAGAAGTTTGCTGAAGTAGCCCGTCCTCTAACCTGCCTCCTCAAAACGGATGTCGCATTCACCTGGGGCCAACAGCAAGCAAACGCCTTCTCGTCGCTCGTTGACATTCTCACCAATCCACCAGTCCTAGCACACTTCGACCCATCTGCCGCCACGGAGCTTCGTACTGACGCCAGTGGCCACGGCATAGGCGCAGTGCTCGCGCAGCGGCAACAAGGCATGCACCGCGTCGTCGCGTATGCAAGCCGACTGTTGTCGCGCTCGGAACAAAACTATTCCATCACAGAACGCGAGTGCTTAGCTCTCGTCTGGGCCATTGCGTAATTCCGACCGTACCTGTATGGCCGACCATTCTCAGTTATTACGGACCACCATGTGCTTTGCTGGCTCTCCTCACTCAAGGACCCTACGGGACGCCTTGGTCGCTGGGCGCTGCGCTTACAAGAGTACACTTTTTCCGTATCCTATAAATCCGGACAACTTCACAAGGATGCCGACTGCTTGTCCCGTTACCCAGTCGATCCCCCTGACACGAGCGAAGATGAGCAAGAGGCCCTCGTTCTTTCAATTACCGACTTCACCGACATAGCTGCTGAACAACGCCGCGACCCCTCTTTGCGTGCTATTATCAATGGTCTGCACTCTCCCCACCCTGACCACTCCTTACAACTGTTCGTTCTTCACAACGACATCTTGCACCGCTACAACACCCGCCCTGATGGTGCTGAGCTTTTACTCGTTGTTCCTGTGCATCTTCGCTCAGACGTTTTGGCCCAGCTGCATGATGCCCAGGTTGTAACAATATGCCCAGGTTGTAACAATATGAGCACACGGGCCTACATTTCCGCCTCCATCTTAAATGCAGCCGCCGCAGCCGGGATTTGATCCTGCGTCCTGCGGGTCAGCAGCCGAGTACCTTAGCCACTATACCACCGTGGCGGGCCACTCGAGAAGCCTGCAATGGGTATTTGTGTGCCGGTAACAATTTGTTCGTTACGCTTTCTAGTCTCTCAGTTGAGTTCTGTCCGACTTTTTGGATTGACAGCGTTTTGGCACGTTACTTGAGTGACCCCAAGTGTGTACAGTTACGCATGAACTAGGCGCTTTGGTTTGTTTTTGCTTCACCACTGGTTAGCCCGTGTGCTTCTATTCAGAGCAGTCCAGTGTTCGTGAGTGAAACGATCTTCTTTGTGAACAGGGGGTGCTGTGTCGCGGTTTCGAAGACTTGTGAAATGGCTTTGCACGTGTGAGAGAAAATTGAAAGACAGCGTCAATGACTGTTTCGCCCTGCGAAGTTGCGGTGGTGGGACTGAACGTTTTTGTTAATAAACTTGTCACTTCTCCTTTTTGTGAGAACCATAGTCTGAGCGCTGTGATGCGTAGAACCGAAGCCGCGAAATGCTGCATTCTGTTGTGGATCATGAAGCTTTGGCAGAGCACCTAGAGTGTTCTTCGGTGAAAACATAAGCACGTGCCAGTGAGAGCCCGTGAACGTCTAGCTTCCCTCCGGCCCTCGAAAAGAGCAAAGATTTCACCACTGCCTTGCTTAGATTGAAGTTGCAGACGATATTGGCTCATTACAGGTTTTCGAGTCAGTCTGGCCGTCGTTTATCGGGACACTATAGCCTCGAATACAGGTGCCCATTGGAGGTTCTTACACTTCATGGGTGGGCATGCACGCCTGGCCAGCCTTTACTTGCTACAACATGGGCAGTGTCCAGTCTACAGACGTTTTTTGCCTGTTGGCCCCAGAGCACACTTAGTCCCTGATGACACTGACTGCTACTAAATGCTCTGCCACCGGTGAGTTGACCTTGAGGAACTAAATTTGTTGCTTTTCGCGTAGTACTCTAACGTGTGCAAGTTTTTCAGCCCAGCAGATGTAATGTTTTCTCATGCTTACTTCAAGTATGAAAACTTTACTACTACCGTAAACACATACATATATTATGAAGAGGGGCGCAAGTACATCAGCAGTTTGTTTGTGATTTCATATAAGTGAGCTCTTCTTTCAGTATTAAGTCGAGCTTGTTTGTTGGCCACGTTTGATAGTTGGAAATAATATTTTGAATTTATTTTCCAGGAGCCACGTTACACTTGAGGAATTCTTGTTATTTTGAAAATTTTGTTCTAAGGAGGATTACCACTGTGGCAGCACTATACATCACTAGAACATATATATTGTGGTACGTAAAAGCTACGTGGGGTTTGGCTTCAGTTTATTTCAAAGTCAATATATGTGATTGGATCTTTTTAACGAAGTGATAGTTCTGCGTTATAGTTAAAGAACTATTAAAAGTGAGTGCTTTTATTGATAGTTTTTTAAATATATCGCTTTGACATCTTGAGTGATCACAGTGTTAAGCTCTTGTATGCATCGGTTGCACGCACTGGCTTGGAGCACCAGTACAGAAATAGGAATGTCTCGTGCTCTCTAAACGTGCAGGTCTCTGTCACTGGTGGGACTGTTATCAATCAGCAGACCTGGAAGTGGCCTCAAAAAATTCGTGGCAGTATCGTCTAGATGGACTTTGATCTGCCTGGAAGCTTCGAAAGAAAACTGCCTGATGGATCGTTGCTAGGTTATCTGTTTTTACTTACATACGATTAAGTAAACACCAGGTAATGAACACACATTGAAAACTCAATAATGGTTGCTAACAGTGGATGCTTGAATTACTCTCACACACAATGCTTATTGGCCATTATTAGAAGCAAACTATGGGATAATTGAGAATGTTGAAAGTGTCAAGCCCGCAGCTTATGAAATAAACTCCATTCATGTAAGGCTCAAAACTTCGTGATTTTGAACGAACACGAATACTTTGATTCTTTATTAAGCTCCCATGCTTGTGACTCGCTCGGAAGATCAAATGCTCTGGAAGGAAATAGCAAGTGGTTGAAAATGACCTGGTTGTTCACAACTTGTAAGGAGAAAGGCCTATCGTACAAGTCTCAGACGACACAGGGCAGGTAAATGCACTTTCTACCTGACATTGCTTTTTCTCTCTGAGTGCTGTGGCATGTTATATTTCAGCGTAACGTGTTCACTCTAATCGCGCAAGCAGAAATTTTTATACTAATTGTACCTGACCCAAGTAGGCATTGTTGATCTTTAAAGGTGACTCTCGGTGTGCCTCAAAGCCATGGCTCCTTATCCCCCTGTCCGTGGCTAGCCTACCTGAGCAGCAGTGCAAGGCAACCCACACCCATGCAGCCAAGTAATGGAGCGCCTATTTCGTGTTCTGTGCAGGACACGGCATATCCGTCTGGAACGAAACTCACATCAATAATAATGGTGAGTGTTACTGGCAGCTGCAGGAGCCCAATCAAGTTAATTGGCAGATTGTAAGTGTGTTGGTTGCGTACCATCATTTACCTTATTGAAGTGCATTTTCGAAAGGTTTTCTTCGTTCTGAAGAATAGATGTGAGCAATCAGAACACTCATAATCGACAAGTGCTTTGTGCCTTCTGGGCTGCGTACTTGCTCATGTATGCTGTACGATGAGCAGGCTATGTTAGATAACTTTGAAATTATGAACATTGGGTTTTGTCCAAGTTGGCCTAGTGAACTCATTCGTAGTCGGCTTCTCGCACCTGCCTTGCGGAATATAGGTCGGACCGGAATGTAAGTCGACCCCTCTCACTTTGAATCTCTGGAAAACAAAATTTTGAAAATCGCAAAATGCCGCGGCGCACCCTTTTCTTGGTAAATACGCGACACAACCAGCTGCGCTGTGGGAATGTTTCTTATTATTTTGACACTAATCGTATGCAGTTGAACGCCCGAAGGCTAGAAATCGCTGTCACTCGGACTTGTCCGAACTCCAGTTCGACCGTTTGTTTGTCACTTATAACGTCCCAGAGTGCATCGTCATCCGTTCCATCCAATGCGTTACTGATACAGCATTTGCGCAAAAACGGAAGTACACCGCCTCAGCACAAAGCCCTTCCGCTTCATGAATTGGCGCACCCACAAAGACGCTCTCCCAAATGGCACCCTCGTGAGCCCAGAGTCGCGCGCTATCTCGAAAGCTTTCACGCGGAAACACTCCCCTGTTACGGTTATCGACCTCACAGGCAGCTTCCGTAAGAATTCGGCCAGTAGCGTATCCAGTTCGGGGCGCACTGCAGTTTGTCCACGAAATGATGTTTTTTTTTTTTGCTGTTGTTGCTGCAGGATGTGATGTGCTGATTTTGGCTCCTCCAGTATCAGACGCTTTTCTCCAATGCACCGAATTCCCGTTGGGCCGCCAGGTTGCCGTGCGCTTCAGCATACTCAATAACTTTTTTCTTAAAGCATATCGCAAACTGCCGTCGAATACCACTCAATTCTGAAGGGAATGGAAAAAAGAAAACAGCAGACTCACGGCAGGTAATCGAGGCAAAATAGTACTGCAACAACACTGCATAGGCTTTGCCTAGCCTTGCTTAACGGCGCCGCTGCTGATGCTCATGATCGCAGTGGAGGATTTCGACTTCAGCTACCCATTTTTGCGAGACTTCCACATTATTTTCTGCCACTGACCGTTCTATAAAACTATATATGGTCGAAATTTTAGTCTGTTCTTTATTAGACCCATAGTTCGACTTTTACGATAGTGTAGAGTTGAAATACAAGATACATTATTGGCCTATTTTGCCTGGCAGAAGTTTCATGCCTTCAAAATTAACATCGTAGTTATGCACTTGTATCATAAAATTTATATTGAGTGTTCGCTATTTGTGTGTGTAGTAAGACTTTTTTTCATTGTTTCTTCATACTTGTCATCGGCTTCTGAAACTACATCATCTCTAATTATGAGACCATATTTATCAACTGCACACTTCTGCACGTAGCATGATTCTAACGACAATCTGTATCTTTCCTAAGTTCCAGCAGTATGAAGGCAGCAGGTGCTCCATGGACATTTACAGTGTATCATGAACAGAGCACAGAAGACCAGCAAGTAGAGAGGCACTGCCAGTTCTCTGCCCTCGTGCTCAATGTGCACTTCAGCAGAAAAAGCAAATTGTGATGGCTGGAGCAGTTTGAACTGTATAGTATGATTCTGTGAAGCTGCAGTTTAACGTCATAGCACCGCATATTTCAGCATTTCCTTTGCGATTGAGAATACCAAATTAGTTACATTTTGCAGGAAAGATACCAAACCATCACACAAATTTAAAGCACGCTGTAGTACTAGTGGGAGAAATCAGTTTGAGCTGAACTTTTTAACATGCATATTAATTAAATTGCCTTCGTTTTTCTGCGCATCACTACGATAGAAAACAGCATTCATGGCTCACAATTGTAAGCGTCTTTGCATACTTTGTAGTACAAGAAATGAAGGCATGGGTGCTGTAATTTTGTCGATAGTCGATATAGGTCTTCAGGATACACGCATTTGTATTTCGACAATGATTTCATGTGTGTATAAGCTTTGGGAAGTGCTTCTACATAAATTATTTGGGTGGAAGAGGATCCTCCCTACACTACAACACTAGGTTTTAGTACTTGTGTAATACCCGCAGTAGTGTCTGCGGAAGCAGGCGTTTGGTGTGTAGCGACACCACGGACCCGAGCTAACGGGGTGGGGAAGGTTTGACTCCCTCCCACGCCTAAGCAGGCGTAGCTCAGCCGTGACCGGGAAAAGTGGGATCCTGGGAATCCTGACGCTCGGTGCTTAGGCCTTTTAGGCCCCCGGCAGAGGCAACACACCCCTTTGGCCCCGGCTTCACGTAAACGGCTCCCGTGGGCAGACCGAACCAGGGGAAATGGGCAGTCGCCTTTTCCTATCTCTCTCTCTCTCTCTCTCTCTCTACATCTTCATGTTTCCCACTCTTTAAATATATCCTGTCTTCTCCTCTTTTCCATTTACTTCATTGTTTCCTGGAAGCAACGGTTGACTTCACGTAGGTATCCAACCTTGGGTCGGCTATATCCGGCTATAGTGATAGCGTACAGCTGGCCTTCTGCAGACTTGTTTTAAGTGTTGCCGCATACTCTTGTTGGGCTCCGTGGTGGGCGGTTGGCGCTGTCGCCGAACGCACGCACTACTCCTATGGCTAAACAAGCTTCTCTTTTCCTTGATCGCCTCAGAAAAGAGGGCGCACCGAATCACCCATCTATTTTTTTCCTGCTAAGCAATGACAACTTTCCGAAATACCCTTTATTCTATAGTGAGGGCAACCATACTGCTCGTAAATTGTCTCCTTTCCTGGTGACGAAATGCCTCGGAAACATCATTGAAACAAGCTACAAGGCTACGAAAATGACTAGCGGTGATATGCTACTAGAAATCAATTTAGAAACATGAATCACTTGAAATGTATTCGTGACGTAGCAGT
This sequence comes from Rhipicephalus microplus, assembly GCF_013339725.1. Lineage (NCBI taxonomy): Eukaryota > Metazoa > Arthropoda > Arachnida > Ixodida > Ixodidae > Rhipicephalus > Rhipicephalus microplus. The sequence continues at coordinate 117,340,445 of NC_051166.1, read as the reverse complement.
CACTGTGTCTGCACATCGACCAATGAACATGAGCCATGGTGTAATATGCGAGGATAAATTTTGCACCTCAGTGATGAGGAACTTCTAGATGGATTCCAGAATCAAAATGTTATACAGGTTGAAATCATCCTGGTTGCCAAAACAGCGAGCAAATCTGCACTAAGCACATAATACTAACCTTTGACAGCTGTGTACTCCCTGCTGCACTAGATGGAGGCTACATCAAGCTTCACGTGAGGCTGTACATCCCAAATCCTCAGCGATGTTATAAGTGCTAGTGGTACGGGCTTGGATACCAGACTTGCCGGGGAAAGCAGACTTGTGCTAAATGCAGCTGCAATGAACGAATGCAAATCATCTCCACGTTGTGTGAACTGTGATGGAAGTCATCCAGCCTACTCTAGAACATGTCCTAAATGGAAGATTAAAGTAGAAATCCTGTCACTAAAAGTAAAAGAAAATATAACATTTCGTGAAGCAAGGAACCGTCTGTCATACCTTGATCACACCAGTTTTTTGAGGTGGTGCAACGGGGGGTAGTGCCACAAATGCCTCAGTAGTCTACTGTGGTCACTAATAGTGGCCCAGTAGTCACTTCTCCCACGCCTTAGGTGGCTGCTGCTATCGCCACGCGACCAACATCAAAAGCGAGTCTGCAGGGTTTGGCTCATCAGGCCCCAAAGCTGAATCGAATCCTAAGAGTGGAGACTAAAGTCTCTGTTACCAGTCTTCGACGTTCCGGCGCCTCAGAGAAGGCTATGGAAATCGATAGACGAACACTAGCGTCGCCAACGCCCAAAGATTTGTCCTCTTTAGAGCGCAATAAGAAAGGGAAACATCCCACAACCGCTCCACTAAAAAGGTCGGTAACCTGAAGGGTTGCCTTCCTTCGACAAGCATTTTTAGCACGTTCATTTGAACACAGGACACATACATCTTTCCTCAATATGGACACACCAATACTACAGTGGAATGTCAGGCGCCTATTTCATAACCTAGATGATATCAAAGAATTGCTAAATGGCTATCAGTCAAAAGCGTTCTGAGTTCAAGAAACTCATTTAAAGTGAACTCACACGAACTTTTTGAACCTGTACGTGGTTTTTTTTTGAAGATGGAAATGGTGGCGATTCCTCGTCAGGAGGAGTGGCAATCATTACACAAAGGAGCGTACATGCCAGCACAATGCGCTACAAAGCTCTTTTGAGGTTGCGGCTATTCGGGCCATTCTGTTCACCCATTTGATAACTATCTGCTACATCTACATACCTCCCGACAAAATGCCATAAAATAGAGTTCGAAAAGCTGATTGATCAGCTTCCACAACCGTATGTTTTAATTAGAAATTTTATAGCTCACAGTTTGTTATGGGGTGATACCAGATGTGATGCGAGAAGTCGCGCAATAGAAAATTTTCTTCTTTGATCTGGAGCCTGCCTGTTCAATAAAGCAGACGGAACTTACTACAGTGCCACCCACAATCTTCATTCATAGATTCAGCCATTATGTCACTGTCACTCCTACCTTACCTAAATTGAAAAGATATCAATAATCCATATGGAAGTGACCATTTTCCGTCTATTTTAGAAACTAGACAACGAGATGACCAACCATCTTTCCCTAAAAAATGGAACTTTCATGGTGCAAACTGTGTGGAATTTAGTGAGTTCTGTAAACTACGCATCGAAGAAGTGGAGCATCTAAACGTAGAAGAGATGACCAACTATATCTCCGAATATGTCCTCATTTGTGCTAAAAAGTGCTTACCGCAGTCTAGCAATAAAAACGTCTACGCAGAGCTGTGGTGAAATCATGGGTGTGAAATTGCTAAAAAACAGCAAAACAAAGCATGGAGGACTTTTTCTCGCTATCCAAAAGTAGAAAAATTGATAAAATTCAAAAGTTGCGAAGCAAATGGCAGGCGTAATTACCGTATAGCCAAACGAGAAAGCTGGGCCCACTACATATCCTCAATAAACTCCTACACAGACGCCAGCAAGGTGCATATTGTGGTACATGAACTTAAAGGACAAGGCTCAAATCCCTTCCCTTTGGTGAATGACTGCGGTGCTACAATAAAAGAACAGGGGAACGCTCTTGGTGAACACATCGAGAAAATATCAAACTCAGAAAATTATGCCGCTAACTTCTCACGCCACAAAAGCATAGCTGAAAGTGTACCTCTGCGGACAAGTAAGCCTGTATCCGAAGGATACCTTAAACCACTAACACTATATGAACTGAAGCTTGCCCTTGGTTCCTGTGAAAGTTCTGATCCTGGTTCTGATGAACTTATCTATAAAATGATCGGAAATCTACCTGATGAACCCAAAAATGCTTTTTAGCACTTTACAACAAAATTTTCAATACAGGCAACATACCCTCAGCTTGGAAAGAGGCAATACTCCTAGCAACCTTTAAACAGGAAAAAAATCGCTCTTCAGTAAATAGATGTTGCCTGCTTAAAGTGTTTGAAAAAATGATTGACTGCCGTTTGGTCTATTCCTTGGAATACAATGGTATATTGGCCCCGTGCCGGTCTGGCTTCGGTTCAGCTAGGTCCACAATTCACAATCATCTCCTCCTCAAGTCATATATACGTGACACATTTGTACACAACCAATACTGTCTTTCTGTTTTGTTTGATCTTGAGACGGCATATTATACTGCCTGGCGATATGGCATACTGCAAGACGTATCATCCATCAGAATATGCTTCAGGTTGATAACCATCTCAAGAGATCGCCTGTCTGAAAGGAAGCTTCGTGTGAGAATAGGCAGCTTGTTATCACACGCATTTCTTCAAGAAAATGGAGTGCCGCAGGGTGGAGTATTAAGCTGCACGCTTTTTATAGTTCAACCAATCTCTCTTCGCTCTGTCATTCCTCCTGCGATATCGGGCTCTGTTTGTGTGGGTGACATCCAAACCAGTTTCAAATCATGTAGTTTTACGGTATGCGAATGCCAGATGTAATTAGGTGCGAACAGACTTGCAAAATGGGCTGATTACAATGGTTTTAGGTTGAACGCTGAAAAGACTTCTAGTGTACTTTCCTCCAGACGAAAAGGTATACATCCTGACCACTACATAATAATGAATGGATAAAACTTACTCATCGCGAAAGAACAAACTTCCTCGGTGCAATTTTCGATGCCAAACTCACTTTCATCCAGCACATAAAACAGCTGAAGTTGAAATGTCTCAAGACCATAAACCTTTTAAAACTTTTATCGCATCATTCATGGGAGACAGACAGTCACTGTCTCATATCTCTGTTTAGAAGCCTGGTGTTGTCACGCATAGACTATGGATGCATAGTATATCAGTCAGCTTCAAAGCAGCACTCAAACTAATGGACTTTGTATACCACTTAGGTATCCGGCTGGCACTTGGTACGTTCCATACAAGTTCTGTCCGAAGTCTTTATGTAGTGTCAGATTAATGGCCACTGGACTATCAGCCCACATATCTAGGAGTCACCTATGCAGTTAAAATCATGTCTCTGAAGCAGCCCCCATGCAAAGCACTTATGAATGATCTGTCCACTACTCAGTTATACGAAAACCATCCTTCTATGGCCCCATCGTTTCCATTGGCAATAAGAACTGTAGTGAAAAAAACAACTTGAAATTTGTTTCAATGACCTACAGGGAAGTGACCACACTGAACACATTCCTCCTTGGCAGCAGTGTCCTGTCACTTGTGACTGGCCTTTCAAATACCCCAAAAAGAAAAAAAAATGTTGAAGTGCGCTAATTGAGCAAGATTTCTTGTCTCTTGAGCACAAGTATTCTCAAGCCGCATTCTTCTCTGATGGCTCAGTCTCAAAAATCTGTATCCTGTGCAGCCTACGGACAAAACTTCTGTGACACCAGAGCCATGCATACACACACCAGCATTTTCACAACAGACGCCTATAGTATCGTGCTTGTATCATGGATGGTGGGCAATGAAATAGTGAACAAGAATGCAAGAGAAGCGACTGATCGGCGAGCCATAGATGCCTCCACTGTTCCGGGTTCTGCGCTCGTCTTCGACTCTCGTGTTAGTTGTCGAAAGTTTTTGCGCTGAGAAGTTTAATATTGCATATAAAACATGTTGTACATAAAGGATTATGCAACCACTGGCAAAATGAGTGGGAAAAACAGGTCGACAACAATCTCCACCTAGTAAAACCCCAACTGAGGAAAGTTATCATACAAAAACGCAATAGATTCACTAAAGTCACTCTAACACGGCTCAGAATAAGCCACACTTACGCCACACATAAACTATTTGACAGGCACTGATCCGCCTACATGTATACACTATGGAGAGAGTCTAACCGTTTTGCATGTCCTCATTCAATCTCCCCTGCTTCACCAAGCACGACTGACCCATTTCAGAGAGCTCGACTGGTATAACATTCCACTCCATCCCGCGCTGTTTTTATGACTTGATGCAGTGTTTGACTTTAAATGACTGCTTCATTATCTTGGGAAAGTGAAACTTTTAACAATGATATCATTCCATCTTAGCCACCAGGCTGCGCCTCAAGTGTGAGGTACCGCCTAGTGCAAACAACATGGCTGGGCACAACATGGCTGATTTTTCAACTAGGTGCAACATTGGATGTTCCCGTAACCGCATCTCAGGTAGAAGGAGTCATAGCCGGTGAGTGAGGTCACGGGCAAGGGTGGGCTGTGGGCCGGTTGGTAGCGCGCATTGCGATGCTGTGGCAACTCCGAAGTAGCGGGTCCCCTTAAGCGGACGGTACGTGAGGCCGTAGCAGGTGAGCAGCGCAATGCAGAGGGCGTCATATGGGTGCGGGCTTGTGGTCGATTTGGCAGCTAGATGACGAAACTCGAGTGGCAGGCAGCGCGTCGAGCAAGATGGCCGGCATAAGCAGCTGGTCTGCGACGCCATTCAAAACAAGAGCGGCGTCGAGCCGAATGAGCCATGCCTGGAGTAAGGTCGCGTAGAACGGTGGCATAAGTGGGCAGAGTGTGGGGAAGCATGGCAGCTGGTAGCTTGTCGAAGGGCGTGTCGTTCAGGTTACCACTGTAGCGAGCGGAGTAGAGACGACGTTGTGGAGGCGGCCGACGGGGCATTGCCGGTCTCGCTACTCTATTAGGAGCGGAGCGTCTGCCAGCGTCCGACACGCCCAGCGTGGGAATGGTTTTTATTATTTTTTTCTTTTTTTTCTCGTCTTCTCGTGTATGGGAAGAGCACCAATGTAGTAATGGTGTACCCGTTATTGTAAGTGTTTCGCCGTCGTGCGTATCGTCTCTCAAAATATTGTATTTCCTGAACCTTGTATCTACTTAGTTTCCTGTGATGATGTATTCCCGCTTCCTGTATGGGTCTGCAGAAGGCCTACAGTATTGTTAAATAAATAAAAAAATAAAAAACTCGTTCTATTCTCTTCTCGCGCCACTCAGCCTGTGGCGTGAGAGGCGTGGAGCGGTGGTAGAGAAAGTGATAATGATGAGGATGGCTCTACACTTGCTTCTAAGGTGTTGCTGTTGGCGCTGTGGGAACGAAACATTCATGATAACACTACCATAGTTTTGTTATCACTGAAGGTTATCCGTTTACTTGACGCATAAACTTTCATCTGGTGCGTCTGCATTCAGAGGCGCATGGTTACGAGAAAGTTATATTGCTTTGCAGTGTCGGTGGTAACATGCAAGCGCAAGATTGTACTCCGTCAGCAAGGATGGAGTGCCAGACACCATTAATGCCACATCGGCACGAGAGTTGCATAGATTGGAAACACTGCCTGAATAGCAGAACGTTCGCAATCTCGTTTACTCTGCCTTCAAGAAAAGAGTAAGTTCCGTGACCAACTCTGCCCTACTCCCCCACGGAGTTAAAGAACTCTGGGGAGTGTAACACAGTTCTCCCTCAAATTCTGTGAGTGTACTACTGACGGAGGAGGGAACGACCAACACCTTAAGAAGCTTCACCCGTAGAAACCTCTTGATAGTAGTCATAACATATAATGATCCTGGAGCTGTTTAAATTTTACCGTATAGCATATAAAACTGCCTTGATTAAGCACGTGCAATCATTTCTATAGCGCATATACAGAACAGGCGTGCAAAAAAACTTCAACATAAATAACAGGTACAATCACGCGCACCCTAGGCCTGATAAACGCTCACAGCTTAGAAACACCGCACAACTATTCAACCAAAATAGTCGTCAATCGCGAGCAGGGCTCGCTCGAACACCACTGCCGACAAAGGAGGGCGTCGCCACACAGTGATACTAACCCTATTGATTTATCCCTAGACTTAGCTATTTGAGATCTGTTTGTTGAATCCACGGATTTTTGTAAGGATCTCTAAATGTTATATTACGTGGCTTGGTTACAGCCGCTACTCAATAATCACGCTTTTTCAACTGAAAATGCTACAAGAAACAATAATCTCGCCTATATCCCATTTTCATATAAAAGAACTTCGGTGTTCTGCTGGTATCAATGAGAGCGATAGCAGTTTTGTAGAACGAGATGCCTTTTGCTCAATGCTCGGGGAAGGGAAACTGTCTTCGTAAGTTTATTGACATCCATGTGCATATCAATATGAGTGGCCTGAGAGATGGCAGCTTTAGAAAACGAAGAAAAACCTGAAGTTCCCACAAACAAGAGTTGTCAAGTTTCCTCCGACTGCGTGTCTTTGCCGTGCTTATGCTTCATGTTAAGTAACTACTGAACCAGGAGGCTTAGAGTTAAAGAGAGCAAGAAAACTGAAAATGGGTCAAGCTCATGCAGATTTATATTATTATTAATGATAGCCACTATAGCCAAAGCGTCCGCTAAGAAGCGGAGAAATTAGTCCTCTTGCATGGCTTGCCATTTAGTTTTCTAGATTTCACATTCACCTTTTAGTGAAAGGGTATGAGTTGTCATATTTCTCATGTAAAACTCGAAGGCCGGCTGCACAGATTCAAATTAGGCGTACTTTGGCAACACAAATTGCAAAGTTTGCAGTGTTTTGCGGTGGTTCGCAAAGCGACTTTTAGGGACGCTTTCAAGTCTTTCAAGTCTTTCAAGTAAAGAAGTCCGGAGTTAAGAAATTTACCTGTAGTAATCTTCCGCAGAACTACAATTGTAGTCTGCCGGGTATCTCTGTGTTCCTACCACTAGTGGAATCTCGCACTTCACTCAGAACTCCCCCGCTCTCTCTTGACATAGAGAAAATATTTTGTGGAATTCTGCTTCCGCGTTAGTTCCAATCTCTTCATGCTTAGTCAGCCCCAAATAAACCTACTTTAAGGCGATGTTCAACTCAATATATGGGCTCTGTATATACACAATAAGTGGTGTGAGAGGCCTCGAAATGTCTCACTAACAGCGAGGCCCCTAAGAAAGTTGGGTGAACAGATTCGCTGATAGCGGCGATGAGCGGTGGACGCTGTTGCTTTCATCCTCACCGCCAGGTCGTGTAGCCATCCGCCTGTAGGTAGGTGCGGACACCATGTACCTCAAGCTTGTCTTACGGCTTGCTATATAAGCCCAACACTGTTGTACATTACTATTTCCTTTTTCTCGTCTTCTTCCTCTTGTGTTTCTCTGTGCTCTTGAAATGTAAATAAACCTCCGTCTGTCCTGCAATAGTACATTTTGTCACTACAAAGGATGGGCCTGGTGACGAGGACAAGCTGCCAGTCGAGACCACCTGGACCCAATTCCAACAAACTTAAGGTAGCGGTGGCATCCTCGTATCCCTCGAGCTCCAACACTTCACAAGCTCGAAAAAACTTGAAAAATCAAAGTGGCACCGTCTCATTCCGCAGACTAGTCTGTGAGACCTTTCGATCCTCATAGCTTTCGCTGTGCTACGTCTACAAGAGTCATCCAGAAGCTTACGTTGCTTACCGGTACGGCCCAAGTGCGCTTTCACGGAGGTACGGATAGTCAATCAGTGAGACATCAGTTAGTGAAGTCTGTTGCTCAAGGAATAGCGTGGTTCGCTCGACCAGAGGAGACGTGGTAATGGTGTAGTGCGGTCAGTTGGACTGTAGAAAAGTATCAATCGATGACGCCTTGAGAGAAGTGACAAGTTTTGAAGAGGGTCGCCGAGGAGACATATGATCACGTCTTACTGCGAATAAGAATGAGCAGTCAGAGCTGCCGTCTATAGGTGAATTGAAGCGTCAAGTCGGTGAATATGTGTGATGGGAGCTTCATGCAAACAAGCGTAACAAGGCCGAGATATCAGGTAGAGTTCGTGGGGAACATGCGATTTGTTTTCGTTACAAATGCATCGTCTAAATTACTGCTTGTACTTTGTGAAGTCAACGACTGCCGCATTCCTGTTTCCGTAAATAATAGAGGAAGTTCGAACGAAGCACCCTTTCACGGCAGTTCAACAAGACCAACACATGCTTAGGCAACGATAACTTTTGTCGTTTAAAGTGCATCAAAAGAGCACCGATACGGCAGAACAAAATCTTGAGAACGAGAAACGATGCATTATCTCAATGTCGGAGCGGCTCGTCTGTCCCGAAGCACGGCGGCGGTCCATTGCTTTCGTCTCTCTTTCTCCTAAGGTCTTGCGGTAAATGGGTAAAACAGTGCTGCGGGCAAGTTTTGTACGTGTTGAGTACCCTACCCAAGAGCAATTATTAGACATCCCTGCAAGCTTCAGCCACCACACATACGAGGAACGCTTCTATTTCCTAGTGGAACTAGAAACATGAACAACGTGGCACCACACATTACCACGACGTAGATAACAACGGTGGTCATCTGTTTACTTTCCAGAGAGTGATGAGTGAATTCACCAACTATGGCGCTTCCGTCAGCGCACAATACACGAAACCTGATGATTGTTATAGCGTGAGCTCAGAACAGCTTCAAAGACCAAGAACACGAGCACTAAGCACTGAATAACTGGAGACCAGCATAAACACTCATTCAACAGGTGGGTGCCGCAACCGTACGAAATGTGTAAACTCCTTGCTCTTTCCGACATGCGGACAACGGGTCGTGAGGTGCGCATAGGTACGAGTGGGGTCACATGGGCTAATGGGTAGTCGAAGTCCTCGCATTCTGTCTTAAAGCTCCTTTTTTTTTTTGCTGTGTTGCTTGTTGTACAGGTAGACGGTCCTTGGCAACATATAGGGAGCATGTGATCGTAGGCTTGTGAGTCACTCGGATGTCTTCTTTCCTGTACAGGCAATGATTTCGCTGACTCCTCAAGCACATGAGTGAGTGGTGTTTCTTTTGTGGTGTTGATTCATGGATCGGACTCTGAATTTCTCGGCGAGCGTTGCCGTACTTTCAGAATAAAGGTTCTTTGGTAGTTCACCTTGCTAAGTTCCATAAATAGCGTTTGCTTTTCATTTGTTAGAATGCGCATGCGGATAATTCTGCGTGTGCCTATATTCTCTGGCGTTGTTGACCGACTGGGCGAATCACGAGGGGGGTGTTCTCTCTGGTCCTTTCTTGCCTACGTGCCTGCCATGTACACTTTTGCAGAAATCGCTTCATTTTGATAGAATTCAGAGAAACGTCTCAAATTGTAACTGTAAGTGCACTTCATTTTTTTGTTTTGTTTGATGGCAAGAGTGATATTTGTGAGTTTGTTTGCTGTGCCATTTTTATTAACACCATCTGGGGGTGTTTGACGCCTCAGTGAAAATGGACCCGAAATGGGAACAGGAAAGCAGCGTGATAGTCGACAAATCTCAGAGCAGTCGAATGAAGACGAGATGACTGTCGTTGTAACGAGAGTTTTTCTAAAGCATTTGTAACTACTCTCTCAAACACTTCATATGTTGTTAAGTAAAACCAGTATAACCTTGTTAAACAGTGTTTTCCTCAACATGAGCATTTATCAATGAATATAAAGAACTCAGCCATTGCATGGTGTCTAGTAATTAACTACTCTAAGTCTCTAACACCGGTGTCACATGGGTAAGTTTAATCGGGATCAAGGTGATCCGGATTTGTTTCCTTGATGAGGATCAAATTTATGACCGCTGATACACGATCCAAACTCGGTCTAAGCTAATCTGGTTCGAGCTTGGGTCAGATGAAATGTACAACATGGCACTTGCATGCCGTAAAACATGTCATCGGCAAAATTTGGGCTATTACATTGCTAGAGAGCCCTTTATCAGCTATGCTATTTCTGCAAGAACTACTCGAACGCCAAAAAAATTTGCATGGCACTACACGAGTAGTTTAATAAATGCATCATTTGATAGAGTTTTTCTTTGCACTTACCTGTACTGCTTTGTAAATTCATCGCTTTTCTTTCCGATGGTCCTCGCTCAAAACCTTCCAGTCACATTGAAGCGTCGATCTCATTGCGCGCGCCAGAGTTTCACTTCTGGCGCCTGAACTTTTCCAGTCACTTCTGCCAGCCGTCAGTTATTGTGAAGGTCTCTTCATTGGACAACGAAGTGCGCGTAGGTTGCGACGAATTCGAAAGACTGGGGACACTCATGATCAGTTTGCTTCTAGGTGCTCCAACTGCTCCAACGGTGAGACAGTTGAACTAAGTGGGAAAGACAACAGTCGTCTGCACATCATCTACCTCTTCGATAACTACAAATAATTGATACAAATCTTAAAATAGGAAATATTTCAGGTACTGTTCCAGTTTAAACCGTTTAGACTTTGCTTTTTGTATACATATAGCTGGTTATTCTGTTGTTATATAGTTATGCTTGATTTTCTTGTTTATTGTGCTTTCAACAAGATTGGTCAGGACCTCCAAACGACAACGAAATCGCGATCTCTCAGTCAGATTGTGATGTGCAGATCGCAATAGTCACTATCTCTATCGTGCCTGATCATTAATAAATGCGACCAAGTAGTAGCACCTGATCCGGATCGTGGTTTATCTGAATTAAAACTGACCCCAATTAACATGCCCTTGTGACACTGGCATAAGTATTTGCAGCCAAATTTAGTAAAATAATTAACATGTGGAGTGGTGATAAATAATTATCAGCACTGTGACCTCAACAATGACAGTAAAAATGACTTTTTTTAATTAGTTTACTCTGACCTTCAAATTTCTTCGGCTCGCTTTATGATGCTTTCGGCAGTGTGTGAGGCACGCTAAGTTAGAGTGGCATACTGTACACACAAACTTTGCATTTTAACATGTTGGCGCCCTTTTGTATCCCCCCTAATTGTGTAAATTTACTGCAAAAAAAAAATGTCACACTGAAAATGCACATGCTGTCTGTCACGAAATGCAGCATTTCTCCGCTTGTGTATTTGTAGCTACCACCCCAGGTGTACTGGCTTGCTGGAACACAGTGACGCTTCCACATCAATCCATTCCTGAATTTTTCAGAAAGAAATAAAGGCACAAGTATCAGTTTTAATTAAATATTTTGTACCGTTGCAATGTGCTAATAAGCAATAACCTTAGGTTTGGTGGAGAAGCATTCTTTATTACTGCAATAGCTTGATCATTCGCCATATTATTTCTGCTCTTTAAAGCAATGAGCTCTAGAAACATTACTGTCATATATGCCATAAGACATTTTCAGAATTCAGTTAGGTATTTTGAAATATTATCTAGGCAAAATTAGGTTTTCCATAGCGCTTCACCGAAGTGTGAATGATCCACATGACTGCTTGGAGTCTTGTTGCTGACAAATAGTTGCACTTGCTGCACTGCTAAAGTAGCCATGATAGCAGGTGCTTGTCTCTAGTGATTTTGCATGCAGAATACCAAACCACAATGCAGCTATCACATCAATACAAACTACATTATCGATTGGCCTTCTGCGAACATATTTCTTATAGGGAAGCACCTATTATCAGTACTACTTTTCAATCTGCCGCATTGAAAAAAACTAAAAACTCAAATAACTGGACATAGGAGAATCTGTTTAAGATTTACATATGAATTCTACACCACCTGATGCATAAATTATTTTCCCTACTTACACCCATTGTGATATTTAGCACAGAAGTGGCTAAAGCCCTTAAAATGCAATGCTATATGTTTATTTCTTCTAGATCAATGTTAGCCCATGTATTTTTTTTCTAAATCACAGTTGCCTGACGTATACTTTATCGAACCTTGGACAATATATATCTGCACAAAAACAAGCATCTGTATCTTATGCTATTCATCTTACAGCTAGTTTTTGTAGAACCGGCAATGCGTGCACAAGTGTTGAAGATTGGGCGAGTTGGTCTGTCATATTTGAACTGGTATCGCGCATATTACTTGGCCAAGTACACCGACACAAGAGGACAGGGTGCTAGTGTTCTCTTCTCTTGGTTCACTCTGCTTCATCTCACCTATTTCACAAACAGCAAATCAGCTTGCCTATTTGCTGAGCAGATTATTACCCGCAGTGACGTCAGCAGCCACGTCGGCTTGATCCTGTTGCGGACACCGAATACTGATGATTGGCATAACTCTGCATCGGAGAAAAATAAATTAGGCAATACAAAAATTGTAGCATAACGTGAAACAACTGATCTACGAAGAAGCATTATTATGAGGCTACAATGTTAGAAGCCAAACTGAGTGAATGGTTAAACCTATTGCGAATTTTATCATTGTAATTGGAGCAGCTCCCAACGTCCTACTTTGTGTGTACAAATGCATGCAGTGAATGTGGCCTAGGGCTTCAAATCAGGGAGAGTCCGGGGGGGGGGGGGGGGGGGGGCTCTCTTTTCTTTTCTGATGGGCATAGCTCCGCCTCAGCTTGTCAACGTCCGCACAACATAAATCATTCAACGAGTGCTATAGTTGATATTTTTTCCTTTTTGTGGCAGGGATTCCTTGTGCGAGGGAGTTGTGACTTTTCAATTTCAATATTAATGATTGAATTGTTATTGTTGGGCTGATGTTGCAAAATCATAAGAAGAAAACAGGTATCCTCATACTGCTGCATGCATTTTCTCGAAACACTGCACATAATGGATCAAGGCCCTGCTCGATTAGGCTTCTTGGCAAAGCATGCTGTTTCACGACACATTTAGGCGTTAAGCTACTAGTTCATAAGTTATTTTGAAGATTCACCTTCATATCTTTACTTTACCAGCCAATTTTTATTGTAGCAATAGACCTCTACAGGTGTAAGTCACAGTTTGACGTCACCGGAGCAAATGCGTTGTGGTGGTTGGCTCAACATTCCTGCGCTGCCCTGCATGGCAGAGTTGGGCGGTGCGCAGGGCAAGTTTTTGTTTTCTTTTTTTAAGCGCTTGAACTTCAGCTTACTATGGCGAGTTCAGATGTGCCAGGTGCAAGAGAACATTTAGGGGTGTGGTAAATTGTGTGACGAAATAATCGCCACGCAAGCTGGCTATTTAACGTGAAGAAGTAAACACACATGGTGGTCTGGTCGAGGAACAGCAGCATTGTCTCCAAAAAAGTGCAGTGTTTATTGGGGCGTTGAGTGTGCATTGAAAGTCAACGACAATATTTGTCGTGAGACTGACAATATGGTGTGTGGTGTGGGAATAACAGCGCGGCTTGTTTGTGAAAACATTGGTGGGCTGGTCGCAGTGACCAAATGTCGACAGAACTTCACGATTCAACATTTAAGACAAGGTAAAAAGAAGCTATTTGACTTGATCATCTGCAAGTAGGTACAGTGCAGCGTTTGCGTTGCATGCAGAAAAAAAAACAATGCCTCATCTACGGGCTGAATAATACGACCACTCATGAGCATTGCCAAGCTGCATATATGCTGCGCCTGAGTGAATACGCAAACACAAGTCACGATGTAAATTTAGTACGTTCTTATCTATGCCAAGCAAATGTTTCTAAAAGTGCCAGTCAGCGTCAACATGCAGAACGTTCGCCTTTGAAAAGGATAAAATTATTTTGTGTGTCTGCCATCTACCACGAGCAAATGGCCACAGGTTAACCGAAGATAATCGCGCATTATAGGCAGTCACCTTTCCTTTTAAAAGCTGTGACTTTATAAAATGACACTTTACAGAAATTTTTGCCGAAGGAATGCCTACTCACACAGCACTGCTATGCAGAAAGATTCTGCCGGCGGAACTTTTTGCCAAACCATACCTGCTCCTACGCAAAAAAAGGTGGGTGTGGTGCTCGCAGTGACGTCACACTGTTTGCTAATGGGCAGAGGTCTGTAGAACATCACCAGTCTGTTGGAATACAAAAGACGAACGAACTTTGCGTTTTTTTAGCTACGTAGGCGTGGAAATGAAATAAAACACATAGTTGTCGTTCCCCAAGTGTCAACGCAGTGAGTAAATAACGATCTGCCCTGCAGCTTGGTTATTTCTTACAAGGTTGCACATCTCTAATTCTAGCCATCCAGAGTTATTTATTAGATGACCCATCCTAAATACCTACATTAAAGTGACTGACTGATTAGCACACTATGTAAATACCCGAAGAACACTCGGCGTACAGTAAAGGCTGGTTATTTCAAACTTGAAGTTAACTTCACAATTGTCTGAGTTAAACGCAGTTTAAATAAGCTGGTATATGTTATATTGCACATTGCACCACAGTGCGCAGTCTGTAGTGCAATATGGTGCATTGAAGCCACTTCTTGACTCATTATTGCAAGTTAGGTGATGTCACACGCTTGTAGCAGCTGATTTTATAAAGAAGTTTATGGAGCTTCACTACCGAACAAAAGTAATAAATCAGTCAGTTGTATGCTAGACACAAGCCCCGGCATGCTTTCATATCAGCAGTATGAGCTTCAATGTTGAAATATATAACTCTATTTATGCTCCAAAACACTTTTTTATACATGGCATAGTTCAAGCAATCAAAAATAGATACGTTCAATAAGTTGCAATTGCTTGCGCTACTTCTAACGGAACCCCATGAATAACGTGTGCAGCTTGCTGACGAGCTCTAGCGCAGCGTTAGAATTGTCATCTGCCGAGAAATGCTTTGATTTTGGCGATTTGACTGTGTAGTAAATTTGGCTTGTTTTCTAAGCTCGTTTTGAGCACTGTAGACCGACTTTATGAGGAGCGATGAAAACAAAGCGCTTCTAGTTTGAAATAATGAGCTTCTACTGTGTTGTTATTTCTATAAAAATCATAAGCATCCCGTGCAATCAAGAGGCAGTTTGCTTCAACACACTGATGTGTGTGTGTGCGTGTGTGCGTGTGTGTATGTGTGTTTGTGTGTGTGTTTGTGTGTGTGTTTGCGTGTACGCGCACTCTTTGAGGAGTCCCCCTCCAATAAAGTGAGACTTATAATTGTGACATGGCTGCCATACGGCTAATATCAACTTTTCATAGACCACTTGTGCAGTGAACATATATTTATCTGTCAAAACGTTGTGTCATAATCTATTTTAGTTAGTTTTTTGTCACAGCAATGAAAGCCACTATGTATACGTTTGCAGGTACGTACCCTTTGTTTCAGTGATGTCTAAATATGTCTGTTCTGCAATATAGGGATTGCCAATCATCTTTATTGCATGTATTTGTCCACTGGTTTGAAGTTTTAAAAAAAGCCGTTTTTGAGGTTTACCGTGTATTACAGCAAGAAACGTTGCAGAGTTGTGACATAATTTTAGGTTTTAAAAGTCCTAAATTCTTATATAGTGTGTGGTATAATAATGGCCTTACAGTGTAAAGGCAATGCATAAAAAAATACATACAGAGGCAAAGAAATGCTGTTATAACATATGCTAATGCCATATTACAGCTGAACTGTTTATACTGTTACTATAACGGCTCCTGAAGTCAACGGGGGCGGGCTTGGTGGTTAGTAAATGCGCATATAGGTGAAGTAACACTTTTGCCCTTCAAATCTGAGGGGCAACCTAAAGGACCCCTGAAATAAAATTTGGAAACTCGAGTTGCTGGTGTTGTTTGACAGTCCTGCATGCGGGGCTACCTCTGACCGATCATAAAACAATGGCAAGCGTTCCATTGAAGATACTTTAATTTGGTTTTGAAGTAAAGATGCATGCTCCTCCGAGTATTCAGGTACAATCGACATTTTATGTGGTTTCACGTACATAGGGGTTCCCCTTGTGACGTTGCAAAGGTCAAAAACATTGGCGAGGCATGCACAATACCCCGACAGCACCCGGCGAGGACCATTGTTCGTCACCCCTCCCACTCTGTTGTCGGGCTGCTCTCGAGGTAGTTTATTTTGCTTACGCCGGGAATGCTTTTCTTTTTTATGAGGGGTACATGCTCAAAGCCCCCTCATCGTTTCAATCTTCACCACCCGCGAGTTCCCCTATTTGAAAACAGCATGTTTCAGCGCCACCAAAGCTCGAGCGCACGTAGTTAAAGGCACTGCTTCGATGTGGGGCGCTAATTTTTTGTGCTATTTAGGCGGGCATTTTGAACTCACGCAAAATTGTTCGGATTTAACGCCACTGGTAATAATTATACGATGCGTTGGAGCATATATGACATAAATTCGACATGATCAGGCGCAAAGCTTCAATATACTGTAAAGAACTCACAAACAAAACTTTCGCTATCAGGGGTCCTTTAAAAAGAGCGTAAGCCACGGGGCACTCTCGATTACGAGGTTGGGCCCAAGAAACGAAAGCTTTCGATGTACATGGGCTTCCAATGTAACCTATACGCAATTCCGACACACGCGATCAGCCGTAGAAATGCTTGGTGCAAGAATTTAACCAATACCTGCATCGACATAAATGAAATCGTTTCATTATGCGTGACGCGATTGTCACGCCTAATGGTAGGTGAAATAGGGCCTTATGTGCGTTACAATGCGCTGATATGAAAATGTCCCGCTTATGTCCTCTTATATGCCGGACTTAATACGGTACTCGACTAAGAGTGCGTGGCATCCTGACGTGGCGCCGCGCCCAGCCCCTATGAGGAATGAAGGCGGAAAACTTCGCTTAGTCACGCGCACTCTCTCCTTAAAGGGACAGGGCCTGGCGCCACGTCGGAAAGCCAGGCGCCGACGCGCTGTAACGGATGCGTGTGGTCAGGCCACAGAACACCTACCTGTTTAGAGAACGGAAACTGTACTTTTGGGCTGTTGTATCAAAATAGCATGCAAATACGTAGTGGCGGTGTACTGAACTGCTATACCACGAGGCGAGATAGCGCTGGTAGTACTATCATCATCCATAAACAGACGCAATTTTTGCTGCAGGTGGGTGACTCGTGGCTGCTTCGCGCTGATCAATTCCTCTGGTATTTTTTTCGATGCTAAATTACGGTTCGCAACTGTAATTATTGCCAGGTGACTTAACTGGCCTAGACTGGCAAAAACAACGTCAATCAAGTAAGGTTCGCATCGTTTATTTGCGAGTGTCCAAGCCGGTACAACCAATGTATACGGTCGGGTCCAAACAAAACAAGTCATTCTGTATATATCACAAGCTTTCAACCCATGTGTAAAGACTCTTGAAACCTAACAAGCATATTCAATACCTGAACATCGAGATCGCTGAATGAACGCCGTTCTCATTGTGTGGCGGCATTCCAGTTTAATAGCATGGCTTCAGGACAAGCGTTCGATTCAGCAGTCAGATGCGGCGCTTGCCCTGTACGGTTGATCTTGAAGTGAATGCATGATATGTAATCAGTGAGGGACTTTGCACATTGCCGAGAGATACCTCGCGCAGAGAGAGCATTGTCGTTTTGCTAAATTTGTTAAATAAGCAACTGCGGATGCGTGCAGTACTGAATATTCCTGGCTCCGCAATGCTACATTGAGTACTTCACAATTGTGCTATGTCGCGTCGTGTCGACAAGATAGGCACTAGTTTTAATTCTGAGCCATGAGCCCATATCATAGGTAATATGTATTTAGGTGATGGGCCTAAAAATATTTCAGGCTTGCTACATTTTGTTAGAGTTAAGTTACAGAGTTACTACAGCCAGAATTTCTCGTCGCAGGTACTGACCGGTCTGCTGAGTATGCAGCGAACATGTATGCTAAAGGAACACAGTTATGAGGTGTGTGCTTACAGATAGAAAAGGGCCAATTCTCAAAAAGTAAGCTTTAGGCTTGCATTGTACATTTTTTGTACATCTTTGTCTGTGCTCTTACAGTACACTATCTGCTCAGCTCTGAGCAAAATTTGTTTTTTGCATAGACATTTTGATAGAGCTTGAGCACTGTCTTGCAAGCAAGCACTCCTGAAATCAATTTGTGGTACATGATTTGAATCTGTCCAAATAAAAGATCACATTTAATACAAACTTGTTATTATGTCTACTTTTTCAGTATACTTGGGCTTGAAAGCTGAAGGTGTTTTCTCCCTTCTACTTTTAGAGGTTAGGACTTGAAATACGTACTATCTTGCAATGTGGCTGTGGATAAGTCAAGATCATGTATGTTTCAACTACCTGTGCGATTTCCTATATTTTTTTCATGACGTTAGTGCACATTACTTCACTTCGCAGTGCTATGACAATTTATTTTAAACAGAAGCAGATGTGCTCAATGAAATCTGAGACGTTTCTGTGCTCTATGAAAAGAAAACAGTGCCACATCCAATGAACACAATCTTGCTCATAACGACAGCAATCAGATGTTTGAGGAAGCTGTGCTGCAAGTGCTCGTCACCTTTATGATGTATTATTTTAGGAGCCCATTGAACATATGTGCAAAGCTAAAGCAATTGAGTGCAGCCTTATGAGCTTTGGCGCATCTTTTTGTAAACTTGTATGAGCTAAGCACAGGTAATAAAGACAAAACAGTTCTGGGTGTACTTCGTAAACTGTCACAAGGCACAACTAAAAGTCAGAAAGCCTGTTATTGCTCCTCATTGCGGGGAGGGGGAGGGTTCATTTTGTAATGCAATTAATAATTTCTGACGATTCACATGCTAACTTTGATGTGATCATGACTCGTACAGTAGCGGGCAAATTTAGATTGATTCTGGCTTCCAGGTGTTAAAACAAATGACATTGTAGCCTCACAGGAGACAAGACTGCCTCTCGAAACATTTGCTCTGACACATCATGTTCACAGATTTTTCATATTTTTAAACTTCCATCTTTTAAGGGTCAGTTTACTTCACGTGCATCAACGGGAATTTGTTCAAAGTTGTGCACGCCAAGTTCAGAACTTGTGCACCACGAGTTCAGCAGTGCGGCATCAAAAGTGAATGAGAAGGTTCCGACAGGGTGGAATGCTTATTTTTGTTTGCTTAATTTATTGAGGCGCAAACATCCTGGCAAAACACGCCGCGTTTGTAGAGGTGGGTACGGCACCTACGTCTGAAGCTATGTTGTTTGTTAAGGTGTGTGTGGCTGCACCGAACCAGCGTCGTCAGTGAAGGAAGTGCAGAAAAATTATGAAGTAGTTTTAGTGATGTACTTCTGCGCTTTTTTACATGAATGGTAGGTTTAAATGTTGTCATTGCTGCACCACTTAAACAAATAGCGAGGTGCAGCACTTTATAAAATGAATCATGTGGTGCAGGCAAATCAAACAAACCCTTGATGAGCACACAAGCGTCTTAGAATTTCACCCCCATCAAAATATGGCCACTATGGCTGGTATCAACCCTGTGCTGTTGAGCTCAGCAGTGCCACACAATCTAACTAGTAGTGTTACACTTTCAACGTTATTGAATTGTATATTCCATGCCACGGTAGACAGCCAATGCTTGTGGACAATCTAAAGCACCCCTCCATGATATGTGTAATAAAACATTCACAAATACAGCATTGCATGTGTTCGGTTTGAGATGACCTGTTGTAGTGGACGTTGAGATGTTTCAACGTGATTGCAGAGTGGACATTCGGGGGTAGTCATCCTGTCGTTGCATGGCAGTCTGGAAAAACAAGTAACATCGCCAGATGTCAATGCATAATCAATGCAATAAATTTTCCAAAGTAAACAGATAAACTCAGGTAATTAGTAAACAGCAGCATTTTATGCATATATGTAATGGTACATCATAACACGTGTATCACTCAGGGCAGCTTTTCCGCAAGGCATGTCATGTAGCAGGTTCCTTGCCCATTGTACACAGCCGCTTCAATGTCAGGTGGGCCAGGAGCTTGTGGCAAAAAAAAAAGTATTTCTGATTTATGTGAGGCTTTCTTTCTCACACTACCGCAAAACCACACCCATAATTATGTGATGTTTCTCAAATGCGACTGCGGTAGACTATTAACTCGTAGGTTTTTTGCACTAATATATGGGCGAGCTACGAAGAAAAATGCGAGGCGACAGTGATGTATTTGCCTTATTTCATCACAACGGCCTGGTTTGTGTTACCTGGCGATAGACTTTCAGAATTAACTATTGAGTCAGCGACTCGTTCCCACGTGAAGCCACGCCGCAAGTAACGCGCGTTCTTCCGGTGACGAATTGAGGCCTTAAAAATTGAAATTTACTATTGCAATGCGCTGCCACCGTGTGGCGCCTACGCAGTCATTGGGGAAAAAAACTACATATGTGGAAATGAACCAACTAGTCTAGCAAACAACCGTCCTTAAAAAAACTGAAGTGGTTTCTACTCACCGGCCCACAATTCTCGGGCTTCCAACGGGTGTTCATCCGATCAAAGCTTCAACAGCCACTTCGTTTCCCGGAAGTCACTTGAATTCATTTCGCGAAAGCATTTGAACGAGCAAAATAAAAATAACGAAAAAGTTTGTGTCGGTCGGCAGTGCCTTAAAATCTTTACGGCAAAATTGATTCATATGTGGGGTTTAACGTCCCAAAACCACCATTTCATTATGAGAGACGCCGTAGTGGAGGGCTCCGGAAATTTGAAGAACCACCTGGGGTTCTTTAACGTGCACCCAAATCTGAGCACACGGGCCTACAACATTTCCGCCTCCATCAGAAATGCAGCCGCCGCAGCCGCGATTCAAACCCGCGACCTCCGGGTCAGCAGCCGAGTACCTTAGCCACTAGACCACCGCGGCGGGGCTCTTTACGGCAAAAGGAAACAGTGTTAGACACATTCGAACGTACCGCGAGCCGTTACCTGCTGTCGCTACAGTTGGCCACCGTATATTTAAAATGAGAATAATGATGTCCATAGGCTGCTGCTGACTACGAGTCAGCTGGACGACAAATTGTTACAAAAATTGGCTCCTTATCTGTATGTTACACTACAAATGTCGTCGAAAGACGATAGTCTTGTATCTGGAGAGAGTGAACAAAACGTTTATTTGATGTTCTGCGCAAGAAAATTGGTGACTGCTATTCTGCATCACTTACATTTGGACTGTGGTGCCTGTGGTGGGTAAACCTTAAATTATTCCATGTACCCTAGCTGTCGCGTGACCATAGATTAGTGTACTCTGTCGACAATTTTCTTGTTAGTATTAAAATAGTGTTCACTTCTTTATAGTAAAAGATATTACTCCACAAAAATATACATGTAGTCTTTCGTTGGTAGTTCGCGGTAAAGTTGCGCTGCTTTCGCGTAGTATAACGATCTCATGCTTGTCAGCGCTTCTTGAGCAACTTTTCTGCGTGCTCATGAAACGGTACATGCATTTTCAAGTCGATATGATTATGAAGCGGCATAGATTTTCTACACTTTGCCTCAGAAATGACGTGTCTGCTGCTCGGCATGACCTCCATTATGCGCAGTGACGTTTTCATTGACTTGGCTCCGCTCTTTTGTTGAAAAAGTAACTGCAATGGGACAAACCATCCACGACACAGGGGCAACAACCTTTTGTGCAGACTCACGCAACGCCGTACAAGTACAGGAAGCAGTATAAAGCCACATCGTCTCATTGTAAAGGATTATAATAATAAAAATATAGTAAAGCTCAGAATAAAAGTGTTTAGGCATAGTTACAGGAACTCCTCAAAAAGCAGAACAACATGCACAAGTCACTGGAAGCGCTACCAGCATCGCTATCCGATTTCTCAGCCTTGGTGGACGAAAAGGGACATCCATGTTCAGAGCGTTTCTTTTTAAAAAAAATGTCACTTATAAATTAACTGCGGGTTTTTAGGTATAACTATATATACTACAGCTACGAACTCTATGAAGGGTAAGCTTTCTGTCGCACTAGTAAAAAATGGGTCGAAAAAAATGAGTTGTCAGTCCCTTAGCACTGAGCATTGACACAGTGCTACATTGCTCTGATCGCTTTATCGTATCTCGTTATGTTTGCAATGCTAATGTCACAAACGTGAAAGCTGCTCTCATTCTTCCCCTCCTAGCAACCCGTAGAAAGCAATCACGCCTTGGTCTTTTTCACAAAATTTTGTTACCATATGCTTCACACTTGTTTGTAAATCCCGGTATATTTTGTTCATACCAACTTGATCATCATTACACGGCCAATATAATACATTTCTCAACAAATACCGGCTCTCAATAATTTGCTCCCAGGAGCGCAGGATATTGGAACAACTAAACTGCCTTCATAACTGATATAAATTGCATAAATTTCACACAAAAAGTTCCTTATCCAGCTTACTTTACCATTACAAATTTGTGTCTTCTACAATGATTGTAACATATTCCACTAACTGTTCGCTCATGTTCTTTAAAATTTTTCGCAATTATTCTGCATGATGCTTTAATTTTACTGTTTTTGTAGTGCGTTTACTCTTTTTTGTCTTCCCTTGTGCAGTACCAATTTTTATGAAAGAGAACGCGCGAGTGCGTGCACTGCGCTCTGCGGCGGCTGCCTTCAGCACCATCAGCCGACCGATAACGAAAGTGCGTCCGCTTTTGGCGGTATCCCCCGTTGCGAAACCAGAGTGAGAGCACAATTTAGCAGCACTTGTCCCATGGTCATGACTTGTTGCTTCGTTTGCTTATAGATGACGCGAAGAGCGGGCGCACTTTCTTTATCTGTCGTTTGATGGTGCTGAAGGCAGCCGCAACTGAGTGCAGGTCATGTGCTTACGTGTTCCTTTTTATTAAAAATTACACTCTACACCCCCCCCCCCACGCTTTCGGCAATGTATGTATACCGTAAGAGTAAAATAAATAATAAATAGATAAATAAGACCCCCATGTACTTAGACCTTGCTATGCTTTAAAAAAACCTGTTGGGCAAGATTATTCTGGGTTCCCCACTTCAGCTTATCTCGTGGTAGCCGCATCGTTTTGATGCGGGAAAACCGCATATATTTTCTGAATATATTATTAGTTTCTTTCATTTCAAAAAGCAGAAGGATATGGTGCAAAGCTTTGAAATACGTACTCAACTTATTCGAATATCGCTCATTAATATGCATCCTCCTATCTTTGTGCCTTATTCTGTCACTTGCGAATAGCAGCGTGCGAGGTGTGGTGACATAACCACTTGGAACTACTTCTGGCAATGATGTAAAATTCATGAAGGTCGAGATACAACACTAATTTACGCATTCCTATCATGTTGGGTGGCGTATTCGGTTTCTGGTTATGAAATATGATGAATGAAATTAGCTTGCATGCGTGACAGCATCGCATTTGTGCGAACTCAGAAGGGAATTTGCTAAGGCACGTTGCCGGGCTAGTTGGTTAGGGTTCATCATTTATAGGGCTATAGCGCACCACGGCAAGGACACGATAAGAGAGACGCACACACACACAGCGCTAACTTGCAACTATTGTTTTATTTACGATCACACATGCTATATATACAATAACATTGGACTGATAAAACCTGGAACATATCATGTTAAGATGGGAAAATCACAAAAATGAGACGTGTTGCTCTGCGTCTTAACTTTGATCGTAGTTTCTGATGCACTTAGAATATTTATGCCTGCTCCTTTCAAGTCCATCCTTACCAGGATTGAGGCGGAAAGTTTCTCGTGCGGGCTTAACAACAGTAAACTTTGCCTTTCTTGCCACAAAATGTTGACCCCTCGTCAGAAAGAAGTTGTTTCAGAGCAATAACATGCACCTTGAGAACATCGTTTCACTACGTGAATTCTCACATGCTCCTCATGTGATTAGGTAATCAGTCCGAAAATCATGTATGCTTTTTCTTCTTTGTGCTAATTACGTCTTTCTTTGTGAGTAATCTGTATGAGTATACACATATCTGCAGTGTGCTTTCATTTTTCAACTTCACTCCACTAAATGTTAGGCCCCAGGTGTATATAACGACAAAACAGTTCTGCAGGATCCTGCATAAATACCGCGTGCTGTGGACTAATACAAGGGGCTGGGCCAGTTAGTACACGCTAACTGGAGTACACAAGACGCGTAACGATCTTACAAAGAAAAAGTTCCTCCTGAAATAGCAGCGCGTCTTGTGTACACTAGTAGGCGTAATGAGCAGATTGTCACCCGATGTTCTCATATGTAATTGTGTCTTTTGCAATACAAGTTCAACTAATGTTGCCTCGCACACTCCCCTATTTCTGTTTATGTCACCGGCCCAGTGCACGGCCAGATGCTACCTTGCGCAAACCACACCAAAATGTATATAGGAACATTCTGGATTATTTTAGAATGAGGCAAGCTGGCCATCCATGTCACGTGAAGGGCGTATGTGATAAAAGCGACAGACATGTGTGTCCTACCATCTATTGCTCCTCAGGCAAAAAGAGAACGCCACGGCCGTCCTTCGCAGGGCAAAGATGGTTGTGGCTCGAGCAGCAAATGTGAAATTGAGGGCCTAGGCGCGAGTCTCGGTAGAGATCAGGAAACGAATTTTATATTTTTCTTCATGTTGTTATCTCATCATATCTTGTTGAAACTATTGATACGAGATACGGCAAACTCCATAAACAGCTTCTCTCGCGGCAGTGGCCGCAACATACCAGAACAGCTTTTTACAGAGTTACGCAAGATCGAATCAAGGAATAGCTGCTAGACTTCGTTCATATAACATACGAGATGTTGCTATCATCCGGACACGCATTTGGGCTGGTTGGTTCATGATTTCTAGAAGACAGTGCTAAAATACGGGATGAAGAAGGGATACAAACCACGACGCTGACTATACAACGTACAACAGGTGTTGTTCTTCAAGTCAGTTTACAAGTACATACTGTGGCACAATCTCAAGAAAACAGAAAATAAAATAAATACTGTTGTAAGCATGCGCAGAGTATGGGGCAGAAATGGTAATTTTATTGAAATTATTGTTACGTTTGAAATAGACCGATAGAGGTTGAAAGGGGCCGTTTATTAGGTCGTGAGGGGCAGCTCAGAAGCGGCCGACTGATGATGATGATGATGATGAACTCTTATGAATGGCGCTCACCCACAGAGGGGGATGGGCCAAGAACCGGGCGGCAGGATACTTAAATGAAACTAAAATGAAAATGAAGCCAATCTGAAAAAGTAGTTTAAAAATAATACTACCAAACAAACAAAATATTTGCAGAGCAAGCGGTGAAACCATCTCTTGTTTTTGATAGACATAACTACGAATTATAAACTTAAGATCTGAAAAGGTTGGGGTTCACTAGCACGGTAATCTTTTAGTTGCGTTGATGTAGTAAAACACAGTGCAGCATACATCCCTGTGGCAGTAAGCAAATGAAGTTCCGCCAAGTGATAAAATTACTGGTAGATTTACTTGTATTCCTAGCTTTTGTAATGGGGCTACTAAAAATCTTTTTCTCTGATAAGAATAACGATGGAAGAATAAAAAGAAATGTTCAATTGTTTCAATTTCGTTGCACCAAATGCATAGCGGTGACGCCTTGAGTCGAGCTTTACCAAGGTAATAATTTAGATGTGGAACTGCACAGCGCAATCTGGTATAAGTGACCTCTAACTGGCGAGATACACACCACTGTTTACTCCAGCAATAGCTTAAATGCTCGAAATCTTTGAATTTATTCAAATTACCTTTTTCCCATTGCAGGAGAGCATTTCGGAACCTTAGCGCTGTCACGTAAGCCGTATCAGGCAAAGCTGGGATGGTGGGCCCACCCAGGGATACTACTGCTAAAGAGTCCGCCGACTGGTTAAAGATTCTCCTGATCTTCTTCTTCCTTTTTCACTCCGGGCGCCAAGTGCGTTCACCGTATACGCTTCGTTGTCGTCGTTCATGCGCGCAACATTCCTCTCCGCGCAGACGAAGGCCGCAGGATGAGTCAGTCGAGTTGTCGTGGCGTGTACAGTTTCAGGCGGGCAACATGAACCACTTGAGTTTTGGCAGCTCGTCGACCACTCATCGTGAGACGAGCTATTACATTGTTGTGCTCTGTAAGTCTGTGCACAATCACAAAAGACCCATCGTAAGTGGCCAAAAACTTTTGGCATAACCCGCGCTTGCGTATCGGAGTCCACAACCACACCAGATCACCACGGCGATAAATCATTGGTCGATGGTGAATGTCATAGCGTACCTTCGCTTTGTCATGTGATGCCGATGTGCGTAGTCGAGCTATGCGACGCGCCTCTTCGGCGAGGCAGAGAGTCTCGGCGACAGTGACGTTGTCGTGATCACAGAAAGCTATGAATGTGTCGATGGTGTGCCGGGGCGAACGTGCATAAAGTAAAAAGAGAGGGCTATAACCTGTAATCTCATGCTTCGCGGTGTTGAACGCGTAAGTAATGAACGGGAGTACGTCATCCCAGTTCATGTGGTCGCATGAGACGTACATAGACAACATGTTGATAATGGTGCGGTTGGTACGCTCCGTCAGCCCATTTGTTAGAGGGTGGTATGTTGTCGAGTGACGCAGGCGAGATTCACACAAACAGAGCAGCTCCTTCACTACATCCGCCGTGAATTGTCCACGATGGCAGATAATCAGGTGAGGTGGGCCATGTCGGGGGATGACGTACTGTAGCAAAAACGACAAGACTTCCCTCACAGTTGCGGAAGGGACGGCCGCCGTCTCGCAGTAGCGCGTGTGGTAGTCGACGCAAACAATTATCCATCGGTTGCCCTTAGCTGATTTTGGAAAGGGCCCTAGACAGTCGATCCCCACTTGTTCGAAAGGTGCGGTTGGAGTTGGCATCGGCTGTAGAAGACCAACTGTACCAGTTGATGGACGTTTGTGACGCTGGCATTGCATGCAGCTTGCCACATAACTCTCTACGTACTTCTGCATACCAGGCCAATAAAAGCGCTCTTTAGTCCGGTGAAGCGTCCGCGCCAAACCTAAATGTCCAGATGTAGGGTCGTCGTGCATGACACTCATATTAACTGTTGGCAGGCTCTCCGGGATCACTAGAAGGAAACGCGTGCCACTGCTGGAGAGGTTACTTTTGAACAACAGTCCATCATGCATGCAGAAACGGCGTGCAATAGTGGAAGCGGATGCAGCGGCGAATAGTGGTGCTAGTTTAGCGTCCTTGCGCTTTTCTGCTCTGACATTGGGGTAGTGCGGGAGTGTAGCCGACACAGACGCTACAAGCTGGTCAAAGTCATCGGATTCACAGCCCATTGTGCTAAGTGGCATGCGTGAAAGACAGTCCGCGTCAGCATGTCGATGACCACTCTTGTAAGCGACGGTAAAACTCTATTCTTGTAGCCGGAGTGCCCAGCGCGCAAGGTGGCCGCAAGGGTCATGAAGGTTGACAAGGCAACACAACGAGTGGTGGTCGGTTACGATTGTGAATGGGAGTCACCTCCGCAACTGCCAGTGAAGTCTCGTCGTTTTCGCTACAGTACGTCATACTCTGACAAGCCCCCCTCACCTGATTATCAGCGAGCGTGGACGACAATTCACAGCAGATGTAGTGGAGGAGCTACTCCGTTTGTGTGAATTCCGCCTGCGTCACTCGACACCGTACCGCAACAATCTGAAAATCGAGAGGACGTTTACTCATGCCTCATTGGCGTTGTAGTTGTGATACGCTTTAGAAATGAGGCGCACGCGTTGTCGCAATACTTCGACACGAAAGTCTAAACTATTAAAGATGGCTAGCAGGCGCAATATTTGCAATCAAGAGACAATGGACTAGCTGTAGCTTGTTTTTAGACATTGTCAGTCATTAGCACACCAGTTCGTGTAATCATCATAAGAACGCCCGCAAAAAATATTAATCTTATGCAAAACACCATCACAATAATAAACGAACATCTGCCGTTGCTTCTTGCTCGATATATTCGTCTTTATACTTGATCCGCTAGTTGAAACGGGCTAACAAGAACATTTCGCGCGGAATCTGTCACATCTTGCTGTCAGAGACATGCAAACGGGTTCGTTTTTACATTAACTGCTTGCAGACTGTGAACCCCTCTGAACTGCTTTTACCCAGTACCCAAAAGTGATTTCTAGAATACTTGCGACTGACGTCTCAGACTGCCGTCTTCCTTTGGGGCAACTTGGTCTTCGTCATTCGACTGCCAGGAAGCATGCATCAGTATCCAGGGCAAGGTAAAGATGTCAAGGTACACTCGGAGATGCCTCAATCCCGAAGAACGTGGTTGGTTTTTTTCAGGCTTGGGCCTAAAGTTTCTGAGCCTGATCTGGATAATGCAGAATTAGCTCGGTCAGAACAGCTTCTGATAAAGCAAGGACGGATGAAGGCGACCGGTGTATCAGAGATGAAATTTACTGCCTGCCTCACCGGGTTAAAAGAGGCAACACTGTTGGGCTCCACTTAGCCGTTGCTGTCTTTCGTAAAGCCATAGCCTGAAGCTGCTGCGGTCTGATAAAGGAGGATTTGACATGACGTCTCGTGGTCTGTACAAAGCAAAGAAAACGCGGCCATTAACGGCAACTTCAACGAAGTGAAAAGGTAAAAACAAGGACTGTTAATCGTCGCGTCTTTTAGCGCAGTTTTCTACTCAACATGTTGCTATCGCATTCACTGCTTCACTCTTTCAGTGAAACACATTTTTCTTAAAATTCAAGATAGAAATTTATCTTCCCCCTAACTCTCGAATCTACCATCAACCCCCCCCCCCCCCCCCCTCCCCCCCCCCCCCCCCCAGGCGATGCCGTCACTGCTCATTTGATGAAGCCCGCGCCGATCACGAGCCGCCGCCAGGGGTAGAAATGGCGGCGCACACCCGCTGGGAATTGCGGCAATGGCACACAAGCCTACTCTGGACACAGTCGGGAGAAGACAGGCTTTGCACTATAGACGTCAGACTGGCGTTTTGCGGACACACAGTGCCACCTGTAGACGCAGTTTTGAGTAGTGTAAAGTTCGACTCCCGTGCGCAGTTCGCCAAACAACCAGGTACAACAACAGCACATGAAACAACGATTAAGCTAAATATTAGATTTGTTTGTGCATTCAACACTTAGAAAAAGAGCTTCGAATTTCTCTCCGCTTGTCGGAAGCGTCAACGAACCACCGTAAAGTGCTTGCTGGTTCACTCGCCAGAACGACGGCGAAAACAAGAGCAGACGCAACAGCTCCACACTCTACAAAAAAAAAACCAGTCGACGTTACTGTTGCGTTGTGAATTGCAAGGACGTAAAGGACTTCAGTTATGCTGCTTTCCGCAGCTTTCGCGAAGCAGAATGGCGAGAGCGCTAGATACGGGCTGCCGCGAACGTGTTGGGTTAGTGAATTACTCGCGTTCTCAACAGCCGGTCGCATGAGAAAGTGCGATAATGTAGGTGATATGATAATGCGCCCGATCATTACCACGGTTGATTATGAAGCTTAATTCAGAGCATCTGACCGCGGTGCGCGCCATGCAACAACAGTAGGCTGGTGACGTGCGCGATAAACATGGCACACACTGCGACCACCGATAAGCTGTAGTGATTGCCACCACACAGAAAAACGCACGTAGGGCTTTGAAGGCTCTAATTTGTGGCTTTAACTAGAAATTGCGAAAATGTACGTCAACACGAAAATCGGAAAGTGATCGCGAGCACAATCACGTTTTTATTGCCGTTGGTCTCTGTGATTGTCGGAGCTATCTCGGAACTCTTGGTTTTGCCTTTCATTGTACACCAATAAAGTGTACAAGCATGTATCCCCGTTTATAATATACAGAAACGAACGACAACTGTCAACTTAACATTCTAGCAAGAGTTCTACGCACACGAAGGGAGTGATAGATAGGGAAAGCAACTACAAAGACTAAAATCATCAGGGCCATTCGTGCCGGATAAAGCGAGCTTCGTACCACTGATCTTCGGATAGATTGCTTGTGCATGTACTCGCTTTGGCATTATGTGTATGCCGAAGTTGAACGCGTTTAGGCGGTACATAACACACGTCGGAGTACTTGCTTCGAAGTCAATGTCATGCGATGCTCGCTTGCACTTAAATTGCAGCACAAATACTGAAAGATCTTTTGCCTTGTACCCGCAGTTCGCTTTGATAAGCTTTTTACTTCTCTGAAGCGAGGTTGGATTGACGCAAAAAGCTTGAAAGGTTCATGATTTTCAAAAAACTGCGCTTTAAGAGCGACCAAACAGGAGGGCCTATGCACGTTCTCTTGCGGGCGGCTCTCTTTGCACTACCCAGTTATGAGTGGCGCGTCGATGGGGACGGTAGTAGCGGCATTTTTTGCAGCACCGCCTGGACAGTGTCTGATGTCCTTACATAGGAGGTGGCACATGATCTCTCCCTCGGTGGGAGTGGCTTGCTCTTTCTTTTCCTTTTTACCTTTTTACAGCGAAAGCTGTATATGGCTAGGAGACCCAAAAATCTGTGCGGCAGCGGTGTCACGAAAGGTCTCCATTGGCTGTGACACAAGCTCTGCTTAATTGGATGTTAAATGTTTGTGTTCCGTTGACGAAGCGATTCCATGCTCCTAAAAGGGCAAGTAATGACAGCGTAATGAGCTTTCAAACCATTTGCACGTTGAACGTTCAGTCCTGCGTCACAGCGTTTATGCTACTCTCTAATGGCCTACTACTGCGGCAAATCAGTTAGACATGCTGGGTGCATGTGACCTCGGAGTGCCGTTCAGTTCATACGTCGATTCCAATTCGTGCAGTTTTCTGTAGCACCCACAACATTTCGCAAGCGTCCTTCATGACGGTAAGGAAGCTGAAATATGTTCTTTCAAACCGCGGCAAATGCTTAGATGGCGAGCTTTCATGGTTTTATTGATATGTGGAATTTAACGTCCCAAAACCATCATATGATTTTGAGAGACGCTGTAGTGGAGGGCTCCGGAAATTTCGACCACCTGGTGTTCTCCGTGCACCCAAATCTGAGCACACGGGCCTACAACATTTCCGCCTCCATCGGAAATGCAGCCGCCGCAGCCGGCATACAAACCCGCGACCTGCGGGTCAGTAGCCGAGTACCAGAGCCACAAGACCACCGCGGCGGGGCAGCTTCCATGGTTTCAGAAAGTATCTTGGTCTCATGTACATTTCGCTATGCTGACGACTCTATCCGGTGGAAGACGCATAGTGTGCCAGTTCTATCTGTTTCTATGCTAGCAAATCGGCTGATCCTCCTCCGGGCGCCATCTTGAAACGTGCAGCGCGCCACATATAATTCGTGGCCATAGCGAATACTGAAACAGCATGAGAGAAATCTTTGCTGAGTAAAATTCTTCACGAGGAGGGATCGGAACCCATGAACCCTTTATCCGTAGGAATGTGTCCTAACCACTCGGTTATTCGGGCACGCTGACGGAGCATGGCATAGCCTTGTATAGTATTGTGTAGCAAGGGTGTGGTAAACGAAGTGAGCGTGAGGAGGAGAGATGTGATCGTGAAGGGGAGGGGAAAGAGGAGCACTGAGGGTTAAACATAGCACTTGAAAAATGAGAAAGACAGAAATGGAAAGAAATGCAGAAAGAGAAAGAGGAGATGAACGGAAGAGAGCGATAGAATTGAAGTGACAGATAAAGGTGAGAAAAGGTGTGAAAGACGAAGAAGATAGAAAGACAGTTTAAGAGAACAAAATAAATTCAAGTGAAACGTGAAGGAAAGACCGAAAAAACAGAAGAAAAAAACCTAAAAATGAAGCAAGAATATTTGCAAAACTTATCATAGTAGCAAAAACCAGAACTAGATACAAGTTCATAATCTCCGCTGTCTCTTAAGCGTTGCGAATTTAGTACAAGCTACACTATCTATGTAGCCCTAGACACAGAAAAACTGCTCGAAGCATTCAAGAGGGGCGAAGATTGATTGATAGATTGATATGTAAGGTTTAATGTCCCAAAAACCACCATATACCATATATTATGAGAGACGCCGTAGTGGAGGGCTCCGGAAATTTTGTCCACCTGGGGTTCTTCAACGTGCACCCAAATCTGAGCACACGGCCCTAAAACATTTCCGCCTTCGTCAGAAATGCAGCCGCCACAGCCGGGATTTGATCCCGCGACCTGTGGGTCAGCAGCCGAGTACCTTAGCCACTAGACCACCATGGTGGGGCGATATGGCGTTGGTGGTACGATGAAAACGACGAGTGGTATGAAGATGAGTGCCACCAGATTTATCGGCCTGTGTAAATAAAACTGGTCTGCCAGTAACACTCTGTCGGTAATTAATTTTTCATTGCAAAAGCTTGCACTGTGTCGCGCAAAGCTTCGCACCACAAAGATCATCGGCCATCAAAGAAAACCCATATACAACATTGCGACTCCTACTCATAACATAGAAAAACGTACTTACATTCCCTGAAAACACAGCAAATGTTTGCTACAACCAATAAATACATATAAACAACCAACGTTAGCTTAAAAACTTTCACCAGTTTTGCTGTGCAAAACTTTGCGTCAGACATAGCGCTAACTTTCCACATTTTTTTTTATTTCAACAAGTCAGTGGCGCAGGGTAGTGCGAAAAGGGATTATCCTTATCGTGAACTGGTCCGCGCTCGCTTTGTCTTTTCCAGCTTAAGACAAGATGGGCGCCCATTTATTCATTGAAAATGCAAGAACTTCAATGGACGTACACGGTAGGTGACTAAAAATCATGTACCATCACGCTAGCCTCATAACGGTACTGAAATCATGTAAAACAACGTAACAGCCGGTCACGTGAATTGAAAATCACGTAAGATCATCGTAACATTTAATCCGATAACTAAAATCCTGTAACATCACGTGACTATTCACGTGAATAAAGTACGTGCAGCATTACCCAACCATAATATTATGATCTAACACAGCCATCCAAAGAAAGCATAGGGGATGTTATATCGGTATTGCGAAGTGAATGTGACGAAAGAAAAACTGACGGAAAGATAACTTGCCGTTGGCAGGGGCCCAGCTTGTGACCTTCGAATAACTCGTCCGAAGCTCCACCAACTGAGCTACCACGGCAGCTATACGCGCGTTCACATTATGGGGTGCATATAGGTGCAATAAACCTGGGAGTGTCAGTCAGTGCCATCAGTAGTCATGACGGCGAGCGTGCAACCTTCTTTATTTGCCTGTTTGGTGTCACGCAGCACGTAATTTTAGAACGAGCTGGCAACTCCCTCGTATACTACCTCAAATAATGCCTCGTATACAACCTCAATGCATCCAATCTGCCAGAGCTAGACCCTCGCTATGAATGAATACAAGAACTGAATACTTAAGGGCTCGTTTTCTTTTTTAGACCCAATATCATTGAGACCTAAGAGATAATTACACCAAGGAAAGTATAGGGAATGTTACATGAAGCAATTGTCATGTAAGTGTGAAGAAAGCAAAATGGGTGAAAAGATATTTTGCCGTGGGCAGGCACCGATCCTTCATGAGTCTTGTTCTGGCAGACTTGGTGTCTTCAGGTAGTATACAAGGTATTATTGGTCAGCTGTCATCTCGTAATAAGTTCACGTCCTACATGAAGCTAAACAGGCTGATAAATGTTGTCCCACATTCACCGTCCCGGCTACAGGCGGCAATGACTAACCCTCCCCTGTTTAACTCACATGATTACCCCATAAAGTGGACGTGGAGATAGTCACTCTTCTAGCTCAATTGCTGGAGCGTCGGACGCGTTATTCGAAGGTCGCAGGCAGGGCCAGTTATTTTTTCGTCTACTTTTCTTTCTTCACACTTACACTATAATTACCACGTTTAACATCCCCTATATTTTGCTTGGCAAGATTTCCGGTAAAATCTCAATAATATTGTGTGTAACAAAGAAAAGTATACCCCTTTATTGTAGACTTCTTTTCTTCATTACGTAACCAGTCGCGTGACGAAGACTCTCTAAATTATGCAACTTTTCACGTCACTAAAATCACCCCTCATTTAACAGTTAGGGACGTTGTATGTCGCCGCTATAGACCCAGTAGCTACTCACGTGACTGAAAGCACGATAAATTACGTGCATGTTCTCGATAGAAAAACGTAACAGCTGGTGACATTTCTGAAATTACAACATCACGTCATAGTTAATCACGTGACATGTTTTTTTACCGAATGAGTGAAACAACTAGACATGCCACTAAAATCTTGTGACCTTAGGTAACAGCCTGCCACGTGACATCTTCCCGCCAAAAAAACGTAGCAGCTGGTCACATGACTAAAATGGCGCAACATCAGGTAACCAGCAGCGTGGCATCTTGCCGCCAAGATCACGCAAAACCTATAGCCACGTTACGTGTTCGCGCCACCACCACGTGACAGGTGTGGTGTGTTGGGAACCGACCGAAATAAGACTTGCCACACTTCAAACTGCTAGCAAAACTTAGCGTCTGTATAAAACGCTTGATATTACTAGATAAACTTAGCTAGGTTAAACATCAGCTTTACCGATGGTTCTAGCTCTGTGCCACTACTATAACCTGCGCACTTTATTTACTGAGGATTTCCTCCAGCGCAGTATACAGGAAAGTTGAGTCCTCACCAGCGGTGAGGACGAAAACGATTTGCGATGATAAACATGTACGGAAAACAAACTGCCTCACAAATAGCCAAAAAACACTTATGCCAAACGTAATGCTAGAAAATCTCTTCTTAATATTTATTGATACGTCATTGGGGACAACTTTTAGTGACCTGTTCGCAATGAGAAGAGCTGTGTCATTTGTTGTTCAGGACGTAAGACTAATTATTTTAAATACCACACCAATGTGTGTTCCAGCATATAAATGTGACACGCCGTCTGGTATGTATTTCACGTAATATTTTGTTTGTCATAATAGTACGCAAGATTTATGGCTACGCACAACACTTTAAAAAAATTGCGGACACTAAAGCTTCACCTTTAGAAATTGAACGCGATATCGACATCCTGTTTCTTGTGAGTACTTCAAACACTTAGTGCATCAAACCTTTTCGCATTTGCTATGACTCACTGCGTGGTCTTGAGGGAATAGGCGCAGTCGCGTGTGTGGCTTTTGTAGTGGTGTACCGGTTTTCAACCACCGAGCCACTCTGATAATCACTAATTCTAACGCCTGTAGGCAATGGACGCTTGTGCCGCGCAATATTACGGCAATATTCTATGTTGCATTGTGAAGCACGTGCACAAAACGCGCGTGTTTGGGAAGCACGAAAGCTACTTTCGCTGCATTTCCAAGCAGAGGAAGTTCTTTTCACTTTTTTCACAAACTTCTGGAGTAGCTTCCACTTATGGACGCTTGTGTGTCTGCCTGACTGATTAAGTGTGTTGTGCGTACGTAGTTCACAATTACTATTATGATTTCATGCAATAAAGAGAAGGAAGCAGAGGCGTGGCCGTGTGGTAAAACATCCGCTTGCCACGCAAGCAA
Source organism: Rhipicephalus microplus (assembly GCF_013339725.1). Taxonomy (NCBI): domain Eukaryota; kingdom Metazoa; phylum Arthropoda; class Arachnida; order Ixodida; family Ixodidae; genus Rhipicephalus; species Rhipicephalus microplus. Next base: position 117,305,080 of record NC_051166.1, on the reverse strand, counting down.
CCCGGGTTCGATCATTCCTTGGACCCAAACAACTCTGGTTTGGTCCCCACTCTGCTCCAGAAATATCTACCATTCATTTTATTGGCATTGTTCTCAATTTTCTGGTCGGCTTCGGCGTCAACCAACGATGCCGAAGCCGACACCGACGCAGACGCCATAATTTCTGCGAAAAGAGCTCTTTAAGCTATCGTGTTAAAACTGCCACACCACGAAATAGGCCCCACCTAAGCTTACGGGAGAGGATATCGCGGTAAAGAAAATGACGTGCTCTCTTAATAGAAATGGGTGCTTTAAACAATTTCGTTATCAATTTATGCGTGGTTGTTGACTGCGAGTTTAAACCATTAAACCACAACTGTACGTGTGGGAAGAAGTTTCTAAATGTCATTCTGGCGTTTTGGTTTAAGTAATAATGAGAACTAACACATATTATTTCCAGAGAAAGTAAAGGGAATGTTATTATAAGTAGTTGTAATAAAAGTGTGAAGAAAAAAAAGTGGACGGAAAGATAACTGGCCACCGGCAAGCTGCGAATCGGTGACCTTAGAATGACGCTTTCGATGCTCTACCACTCAGCTACGGTGGCAGTCATCCTCCTGTCCATTTTATAGTGTAAATACGTGCATTTAAGTGTGGAAGCTTCAGTCATTGCCACATGTTGCCCTTACGGCGAATGTGGAACACTATTTTTGCGTGTTAGGAATCACATCAAACGTGATTCCATTCACACTGATAGTTACATTACAATGACTTCTATAAACATTTCGTATACTTTCTCTGGCATTATTACGTGTTAGTGTTTGTGAATATTGTGTCGAACAAACAAAAACGAGTCTTTAAATATAAATTTCGCTGTTAAGTTATGGTAACAGCAAGGTAACCCAACAATTCTCAGAGCTATACATTTTTGTCAAGCGCATTTAATCAAAACAGTACTATAACAAAACTGAAAATGAATGGGCCGTTAAGGTATCTATCTTAGTATTTATTCGAAAAGCCTTGCTATTTTCGTAGATATCAGGCCAAAATAACGCATAAGAGCAGAATTGGTTAAGTATTTTATGTAATATATAACGTAAGATTTTGGTATTGCCATTCATTATCAACTGTAACTTCACTGACCGACGTCATTGTTTGTTGTCAATTCTTCAATAACATTAGAGGAGTTTATTTATGCGTACACGGATGCGTTCTTCAAGGTTTTTACAGAGAGCTTGATAAATATTCCTCATCTTTTGATGCGGTGAATGGAAGAAAAATCTCATAGATATGGTGTTCAATACATGAGTTTTAACGTCCAAAAACAAATGAAACGATAACCGACACCATAGCGCAGGGTTTCTATATATCCGCCCACCTGGGGTTCCTTTATCGTGCGCTCATACTGCGTCTAACATGACTCTCTGGCATTTGATTTCCATTGAAATTCTACCACCACGGCTGGGATTGAACTCACCTATTTGTTCAGAAGCCGGGTATTTATTGTCTAATATCCGGGGTCGACGTCCAGAAACCGAAATATGATTATGAAAGACACCATAGTGCAGGGTGGCGGAAACTGTGACCATCTGCTTTCATTCAGCATGCCATCAGAACGCACAGTACACGAGCCTTTACCTTTTTGCCTCCATGGAATTGCGACCGCCGCGGCTAGGATCAAGCCCATGATATTCGGGTTCGCAGCGGGAGCGCCATTGCCATTGCTTCACCACGGCGGAAACAGCCGGGTATTGTTACCACAGAAACACTGGCGCGGCTGGTAATGAAGCTAATGACAAAGATGTGTACAATGCTACAACGCAATTTTTAGTGTATAAGACTAAATGAAAAGATGAATTTTCAGGTACACTCCTAACCAAGTCCTCCCTAAATGCTATCTCCACCACATTAAGTTGGACCAGATTAAGAGTGGAGCTTAGCAGCGATATTGATTACACTCTGAACTTCTTTCACCGTTTGCTCAGATAATTCATTTTTAAGGGTATCGGCCGAGGATATTTCTCTTTCGGTAACACACACACGATAGGCGCCATATTTCTTGTTATGTTGCATGTGCTTTGGTTTTAAATGCGAAGCATTTCTTAGAGAACTTCAGCGACTTTGACCGTGTGTGTCCATCTAGCTGCCTATGACTTTCGCTCCCCTGGCAGTTTCGGTAACGGGATCTTTGCCTAAATTGGTATGGCATAACATGACTGCATGACGAGCATAAGTGAACAGTCATAATTCGAAAATCATGTCATTTGGGTCTTGAATGTCATGACATACATTTCAAGGTATTGTTGCTCTCGCGATAGATTCGTTCACATTACATATTGCAAAACTGGTATGGTATGACGTGACTGAATGGCGAACATAAGTGACAGGTTCCAACGTGGAAATCATGATCATGACATGCATGTCATGTAAGTCGACTACACTCACGGTGCGGTCGTGGTTGTTTGACCAGCTTCACATACCCAAACTTGTTATTACGTGATGCGAATGAATGACGACGGCCTATGACTGGCGCAAACATAATAACCATGACATACTTGTCATGCAACAACATGACTAAATGTTACGCTCATGGTACGCTTGCGGCTGTTTCGATAGATTCACCTATACCAAATTTGGTATTACGTGACGTGAATGGACCACGAACATAAATGCTATGCGCAAAAATAATAATCATGAAATGGAAGTCATGTACGGCATAATTTAGGTCCGCCTCGTAACGTTGTGCTGACTTTAAAGTGACATATCAACCTTCCTCACTTGTGCTTTGCCTATCATCTATTCCCACTGTACGTGGGATCTGCCATTTTTTGTGCTGCAGTGGGTATTTTAAGGACTTTTTCATCACATAGAGTCAGTGGTCTTTGTGATCATTTTCTTCCCAACTTGCATTCGTAATACTTAAGCAAATAGACTTTGACAGGTAGGCTTCCCTTCGCAACCTAGGTTGTTATTTACGCGTATGAATTGTATTCTTACAATAAAATATTCATGCACCGTACTTATATCGCGATCATGCCACATTGAACAAAATTTGTTTCGCCGGAGCATTACCTATAAATCGAACCGGTCAAACATCCAATCGGTCAAAATATCGCTGCCGTTGACGGTCATCGTTTCAGAAGATCATGAAAAATGCGACAAAAGGGTCACTGACCTCAGCTCTTACAGATCCAGCATGAATGCTATAATAATATTATCAGGAATTTACGTCCCAAAATCACAATATAATTATGAGAGATGCCGTAGTGGAGGGCTCCAGGAATTTTGACCATCTGGTGTTCTATAACATTCACTTACCTCGCAGAAGACATCGACCTCTACCAATTCACCTCCATCAAAATGCAACCGCCACAGCCGGGGTCGAACCCACGACTTTCGGATCAGCATCCAAGCACCCTATACACTGTTCCACCGAGGTGCACTCCAGCATGAATGTTACGGATATTAGTGTTCGCTAGTATGGGGACGTTCGTGGGCGTTGTAGCTGTCGTAAAACGTGCAGGGATCTGTGTCATGATGTTCAAATGTATAGGACGATGTAGCTTATGACTTCTTCCTATATGGTAGGCCAGACATCAATAGTGGGTCTACGTAGCACCGCTCTTGTAATATTTATCTTCAGCTCAAAGAACTGGTTTTCGCTCTGCTACTGTTATTTTTGTAAAGAGGTCGACAGCCTTTTGATTTAATTCAGGGAATACAAATACAGTGCCACCCCACCATTTCTAGTATTTGTATACTTGTAAATCTGGGAACAGAAACGAAGACATGGCATGGTAAGTCTAACTTGTTTTTTTTTTTAAGACGAGGTCTTCAAGATATCTCTGATTCAGTCTTAGCAGTGGCGCGGTTATTGCCTCGGAATGAAGGATACATGTTTCACCGCATCCTCCAACAACGCGCGGGGCATTCTATTTAAGCTATGCCCCACCCTCCAATCTGAGGAAATTCATCTTGAGCAGTCTGTAAATGTCACTTCGTTTTCGAATTTTCCTAGATGCAGTAATTTCCCATGCAGCTTATAGAAAAATTTTGACTTCTGGTGTTCATTTCAGGCGATAGCCAAGCCGTGTATGCTGTGTAAAACATTGTTGGCACAAACTTGAAAGAAGACGAAATAAGAGACACGGAAAAGCGCTTCTCTTCTTTTGTCTTCTTTTAAGTTTCCGCCAACGATGTTTTACACAGCTGTACACTAACTAGACTGACAGCATACGTTACCGAAATCATGTATGGTTTTGTACTGTGGAGGCAGAGGCACTCGCTTACCCCCGAATGCAGAGATGTTACTTGACTCGTACTTGACTCGTTCTTGACTCAAGACAGTCTTGCCGGTCGCCATAAATCGTTCTCGAACTTGCGGATGACTTGAAGGCGACTTGGCTCGGTCGAAGTCAGGACAAGTTTCAAGTCAGCTGCGGGGCTAGCTTGAAAGCGACTTCACGCGTCATTCCAACATGGCCACCTCTCGAATGGACGTCGCGTGAAAGGCGGCCGCTTTTGAGTTTGCTTGCCTAGCCATAAGCGAAGCATTTTTTTGAGGCGCACTGCCTGCCGAAGATTCTTGGAACAGCTTTACGTGACCAAGGAAATCCGATGGAGTTGTACGACGAGCAACAATTCCACGCTCGATACAGATTCACGAAGAACGCCGTGGGGCAGCTGCTTGTTATGTTGCCGCTCCGTGAATGTGGGGACAACCGAAGACAGCCCGTGCATCCAGTGTTACAGCTACTGATGGCTCTCAGGTTTTACAGCGCTGGCACATTCCAACCAGTCACCGAAAATTTCGTCCGCATTACGTAGTCGACAGTTTGCCGTGCAGTCGGAAAAGTTACGCTACTCATCGCAAAGCACCTGTAACGCGATGCTGGTGCGCTTTCCGCAGCCGGCGGACTGTTATGAAGTGGCTGAGTTCCCCTGCGTTACAGGTTATGTCGACTACACACACGTGCGTATTAATAGCCCCGGTGTCGACAACGCCGAAGTGTTCCGTAACCGCAAAGGCTATTTCTGTTTTTCTATAACACGACGACATTTTCCGTCTCTTTCGGTAAAAAAAAAAAAATTGACTCTGTGCTGTGTCCGTGTGCCTCGTCTATCCTTTCGTCCCGTCTAGGGCGCTGTTTCTCGTTCAGAAAGGCATCGCTTGTAGCACAACGCTACGTAAAATTACACACACATAAAAAAAGAGGTGCCCCTATCACGGGTTTTTTTATCCGCGTCACCATGATGCAGCGATACATTGCTGCACCCCGCGAGACAGAATTCTGCTGAGGGCAACAATGTCCTGACCCCCGCTTTTTCTCTTGTTTACCAAGCTCAACAAAAAGGATACGAATCACATTTGTTCCCAGAACTTGTTTTTTTTCTCATAATAACTGCGACCTAGCCATTACAGGCATGCACACATGCGAACAGTAGGGCAAATACCGTGAAAATCGCATCACCTCGTGAGCCAGGTCAGCACAAATACATGCCATGGCGTTCGATTAAAAAAAAAACGAGGAAAGAACCCAACGCGATGCTTGTTTCTCCTCCAAACAAGCAACCATGGAGAAACGCACCGCATTTGAGTGGCCACTAAAACCAGCGGGCAACGAACGCTTTACAGAAGCAACACTGCGCATCGCTGTGGTGGCAGGCACTACGTGCCGCTCGTTAGCCGTAAAATGGCAAGAATATGCTTGTGGCCCTTCGTTTTTATAGTTATTTTAAAACGTATGGTCTTTTTTTGGTGTAATGCATGCCTTACGCGAACAACTTCATTATTAACCTCGTTAGCAGGCGAGCAGCGTGTTTCTGCCTTGAAGCTCGTTCTTGACTTCACCAAGCAAGACAGCCTGAGCATCTATGAAACGCGAAGGCCGACTTGAGCGTTTTCAAGTCCGCTGCTTGCTTCGCGCCGACTTGCTCAAGTCAAGTCGAAGACGCGGCCAAGTAACATCTCTGCATTCGGGGGTTAGACACGTGAGGCTCTTCACATGCGACGATTGCTTCGTGACTAGAACTTTATTAGGTGATTTGAATATCATTATTTTTACTAGGCACTCGGTAAATGGCATACACTTGAGACAACTTTTACCCGGCTTTACTCTTGTCACGCATCTTTTGGATTTTAGGCGACGTACAGTAGTAGCTGCTGCTGCAGCTCGGCAGTTACATTGCCTAGCTGCCGACCCCAAAGGCGCGCGTTCGATACAGGACGCGGTGGTTGCATTTCTATGAATAAAAATGGTAGAAGCCCATGCGCAGTGTTTTAGTCGATGGTAAAGAAGGCCAGTTTAACGTAACAACGAACCGGTGGCCAGTAAAACATCATGTTTCGTGGACGATTCTTTCAATTGAATATTAGTTGCTCAGCTTCATATATCATTTCAGCTTGGCAAGTTTACTCTTAGTGTATGCGCAGTATTTTCTACAACGTAGTGTGCTCTTCGTTGAGCACTCTCAATTATTTTTCTCCTTCCAACAACTCAAATGTTTTACTCAAGTACACTACAGTTTCCATACAAGTATCCATACAAGTTTGCCTCGGTGACACAAATTTCATTCGTTTTTTATGAAAGTTAGTAGCTATTTAGCTCTCGAACAGTGAGCGATGCAGGTTTCCGGGGAGCAAGGCGAAAACAAATGAGGCAGTATAACGCACCAGAAGGGCTCGCAAGATGTCTTTAGAGATGTGCTTGAAGCTGCCGAAGTCCTGCTGCCTGTATCCGTCTTTGTTGTGAGAAACCAATGCAGTGATAATTATTTCGAAGAACCCTACTGCAGCGTTCCTAGCAGCTTATGCCGGAAACGTTGCGCCAGAAATAAAAAAAAAGGTCCACGAAGAAGGAACACTAACACTCGATGTGTTTATTGTTCCTTTTTTATAGTTTTCTATTTTAGCCCTGTTTTGACTGCGTAGATTGAACCAACTAGCCCCTCAAGACGTCATGATCACATCGTAACCTTATTTAGTTACCCTTCCCATTTAGTTATCTCAAAACACTGCCCTCTAACGCGCTTCAAAAACAAAATCAGTAAAGAGAAGATTCAATAGAAGGGTACACTGTGACTTACTGGTTCTACACAGGCTTTTGGCTGTCTTTGTTATGACAGTTCGGCGTTAACGTGCATTCATTCCGCAAAAAATTTGGACAACGCACTGCTCGGCTGCAGCCTGTCACGCGAACTGTGACATCGAAAGTGCACCACTAGAGTTTCGAGTGCAAAGTTTTATAGCCAAGTGTAGCTGTCTGTGACGTCGCGTTAACTAATGCTTGAGAACAAGCTGGGCCATGGCAGCAGTAACCAGAAGTCCCGACATGTCGCAGTTGTGTCTCGCTCTGTTCAAACACTGGCATCCTAGCACACAAGATTGTTTCTGCAGAGCACAGCATATACGACGCGGCAATGTTCTGACGGCCTCTGCTTCGCTGTCAATGGCACAGAACTCGAAACAAACATGGACGTTTTAGGACGTTTCATGCCACTTTCTCCTTGCTTGCAATAATGTTTACTCTCTGTTACATTATGTAACACAATTGGTTAGTTTTTGCCAGTTAGTTTTGTTATTTCTATTTGTATAAAGGTACTGTTTAACTTTCTTCACAGCGCTTGCGAATTGTCTTTAACGAGTGCAACTCAAAGATAGGCCAATACTCTCAAGACAGCATAGAACGACATAGTCAGTCTACATGTGCGTGACAGCGTGAATTAGCGCCATTCGATAGGCTGCTCATACGAACGTCTCCATCGCGACTGTCAAGGCTGTCTCACGGAGTGCATATACGAAATCTGTGATAACAGGTGTGTGCGCAAAGAGCGTATTATACTTCCTGCCTCGAATTCCTGTGATACTCGCGCTGCGAAGTTAAGCTCCACATAGGCTCATGTTGCTCATACGCTTTCAATATCATGAATAAATACGTACACATTTCTTTGCATTCATTTTGTCTACAACTTACAATTAGTTTTTCAAGGAAATACATGTGCCTATAGACACAGGTTCTTATTCTGGCTTAAGAATATTATCATACAGCAGGTGACACAGAGACACCAGCGCTTTCTGGGCGCCCGCGTTTGTCCTGCTCTCAAGATAATCTTTCGATATATGTGTAGAAACTCTGTGAACTTCGTTCCAGTAGTAATTAAGTTCGGCGCGAACAAGGTTTCAGGTCCTATGTATTTGATTAGTCTCAAAGGAATACTGTTCATTTTTCCCAGCAGGGGCATTCTCCCTCTGCCTCATTTGTTGTTGTCAGTGTGCCCGAACGAATTGGTTGTGCTTACTTGGTCGTCAAAGCAACCCACCACAGCAACGCATACGAAAAAAACTGAACAGCACAAGCTACTTTTTGGGAATGGCTTCGTTCCTGGCTCAGTTCTTCTCATTCATCAAGATCTGTATCAAATAATTAAAATATCAGAGGTTTAACGTCCCAAAAACACGACATGATTATGAGAAACGCCGTAGGGGAGAGCTCGAGAAATTACGACCATCTAGGATTCTTTAACATGCACTGACGTCACGAAGTACATGGGCCTTTACCATTTAGCCTCCATCAAAATGCGACCGCCACGGTGGGATTGAAACCGCAATCTCCGGGTCAGGAGCCGAACACCCTAGCCACTAATACAGCGAAGTGCTCCCGATATGAACTTAGTTCCAATGCTCATTAGAAGGGCGTCGTTTCGTGTTTTACTTCTATATTGAGTACACTGCTTAGTGAATTCGGATGTCCGCGAAAGTTTTAATAGGTCATCAGGAACGCAAAATCTGCAAAAGCCTGCACAAGCGGCAGGCATGCGGAAACGCGCGAGTGAGTATTGTGTCAGAGTCCGCTTGCGGGATGCGACGCCCCGACTTTTCTGCAAATCTGTCTACTACTTCATCTCGCTCTAAGAAAGAAAGAAAGAAGGAAAGAAAGAAAGAAAGAAAGAAACAAACAAACAAAGAAAGATAGAAAAAAGAAAGAAAAACAGAAAGAATAAGAAAAAAAAAAAGAAAGAACGAAAGAAGAAAAAAGAAAGAAAGAGAAAAAGAAAAAGAAAGAAAGAAAGAAAGAAAGAAAGAAAGAAAGAAAGAAAAAACTGCTATATAAGGATCGTTTAGTGATTGGACTTCGAAGCTGTTATTATAGCCGCTTCGTATAGGCGGGCAAAGCCAGCCGACCACGCTTCCTTTATTTCTCCCAGGCTTTATTTTAGTATTTTTGTCATGGCTATTATCATCTTCCCTGCTTCGTTTCTACGTGAGCCTGCTTGCTGGCTTTCCTGGCCACTTTAGTGGGCTGACAGGCAGCCAAAGCAGCCAACTGATCCGTCACCACAGGGTCGTTATCCTCGCACAAGATTAATCTCCAACAGACGCGCACGTCCGGACGGTTTATCGCAACACACGACGGCTCGGCAGCAGCGCTGCGCAATGGTGACTAAAGAATAATAATTAACGGCAGCCAGAGAAGCGAGCGACAGAGAGAGAGAGAGAGGGCACAATGTTAACACGACTGGAATAGCAGACTGTACAGCGCTCGGGAGAAGGGGAATATATAGTGCACCAGATATTGTAGAAGGATCATCATTCGTGAAGCATCGTTAGACAAAGAAGGTTATTAAAGTGACTGGGAAAGCAAATAGAGACGAAATAGGAGCATACGGCTGTTTTGCAATTGACGAAACCTTGATGACTGCTATCACTGAGCGACGGCCATGGTTAGGTTTCAATGGAAAGCTTGTGAGATTTTATTTCACATTTTCAGGTTCGTACACAGCTTAACTTTTGCAGCCGGGAACAGTCGTTACGAAACATAAATTTTCGTGGTTCAGCGAAACGGCCATAGATTAAATGTTACGCAAATCTAAGAAATTATTTACCTCTAGTAGTCTGCGCTCTACTTGAGTTACGGTGTTTTTGGCTGATACGCTGCGCTCAAGAAATGCTTGGCGAGATGAAGCGAAGTGTTTTGAATTAAGCTTCAATAGTGTGAAAAAATTAGATTGTGGTCATCCCTTGTGTGAGTTGACTCAGCCATTTGAAACGGTGGGGAGGATGTGAAACTCCAAGAGGGCGCTGCTGCAAGCTCAGCACTAGATATTAGTGGAGTCTTCGATTGTCCCACAAAGCTTCGATAGGTAATATGTTGTGCCGACATGTGCTCTTGTCCCATTTATTTTTTCTTTATAACACACTTGTGAGACATTGTTTCATCCCGACAGCAAGTACTTCAAGTTTTATCCGTTTGTTACAAAGTATTATTGACAGTGCTACTTTGGTTTGTTCCATCGCGGCAATCTCTTCCTATATCACATGTGCTTCAGGCAAGTTTGTTGCATTTTCTGTGGTGTCTCATTGCTTTACGCTGGCTAGACGCACAGACTTTGGCGGCACGGTTTACTTCCCTGGTGTACTTCAAATCCTAAGGAGGTTTGCGAAAGTTTCCTGCCATAACAAATAACATAAACGAACTTCGAAAAGTCAATATTGGAAAGGGTAGAAAGGCAGGTGTAATCAATGTCTGCACTACTTCTAGTTTGTTTTTGTTTTGTTTTTTTTTTATTGTAAAGCTCAGTTTCGATCAAGGCCGCGGCAGTCATATTTCTATGGAAGCGAAGTGATAAAAGCTTGTGTACTGCGTGACGTGCGTGCTCGTTATAGAATGACACATGATCGAAATTTCCGGAGCCCTTCACTGCAGCTTTTCTCATAATCATATTATAAATTTCAACGCAAAACTTCAGATGATGCTATTCATATTATTATTAGTATTCATATTAGAAAGATGACAAAACCGGATTTTATCATTACTTGTCAGCCCTTGATTGGTCTCAGGTTAATGGCAAACCAAATGTTGATGGACATGTTCAGGAGTTTACGGAGCTTGTGTCAAGTAGCGTGCATAGGTTTATACCGCAATATAAATCTAAACTTTGCGAATATCCTAACTGTTTTTCCTCTGAACTTATAAGCGCATGAAGCATGAGGTCGCACACACAAAAATGCTAAATATTCTCCATTCAGCAAGTGGCAGAAGAAGTGTAGTTTTTGTGATTTTTCTCTAAACTCCTATACAAACAAGACCACAGTTGTTATTGTTACTCGTTAATACGAAGAAGACAAAAAGATGCTTGCAAAAGTCCTTGTCCAGCCCTTGGGCAGCCCATGGGCTTCTCCTGTTGTCCTGGTTAAAAAAAAACGCCGGGCCGGCACGAAAAGCGCAGCACAGTCACAGCGAAATCAAGAAGAGTGGCCTTTCAGAGCCTTTTCTAAACACTCATAGAATTCCTGCTTCAAGCACACTTGCTTGATACCCGTGTGCACTACGGCATTGATAATAAAGATGTTTTGTGTAGTAGGCTGGCATTCACTATGTTATTTTTGTCATTCGTTTGAGAACCGTGGTGTTTGCTAAACACTTGCAAAGCAGTATGTGCCGATTGTTCATGCAGTGGCTGATGACGATGAGGAATCGTGCCTGAAGTGGGTATGTCCCACAGTTATTAGCTGAACAACAAGCTTTTGTATTGGGTTGGAGCATTGGACGATCCACTAGTTACGCTATTCGCATTGTCCGACGACTGACTGTACTTTTGCTGTTTTAAAATTCTTTATAAATTGTAATAACGCATGATTGCTTTCGCAACCTCAAGCCTGCCCAAGGCAAGTTTGCCAACAAGTCCCAAGCACCAGCGTGGCTTGGTGGTAGTATACTTGGCTGGCATCCAGCGGACCTGGGTTCGAGCATCATTGTGTGCTGGTACTGGGTAATTTTCTAATTTTGCGCGTTGTGGTTACGGGCGCTGCAGCGGCGGATGGGATGGCGGACAACTATGGCAGCGCTGACCCAAGTTTTGATCTCATACAGCTTTCGCTGTAAAAGATGGATGGAACAGGGCACTTTTGTGTAGATTATCGGCATCTCGACAAAATTGCGAAGGAAGATGTTTACCCGTTGCCTAATATCGATGACGCCTTAAACTGCATTTAAGGTGCCACGTATTTTTCCACTCTCGACCTTCGATTCGGCTAATGGCAGTTCGCTGTCGACGAGATCAACCACGTGAAGATTGCATTCCTTACTCCTGGCCGTTTTTATATTTCAAGGTTATGCTTTTTGGTCTCTGTAATGCACCGGCCACATTCGAAAGAAATATGGGCTCACCGTTCTAAGGGTTCAAAGAGTCAATCTGCTTATGTTATCTAGACGACGTTATCGTTTTTTCGCCCACCTTCGACAACCATTTCGATCGCTTATCGGCTATTCTTGACGTTTTCCGTTGAGCTAGACTTCACTTGAACTCCTCTAAAAGCCACTTCGCTCGTCGTCAAATAACCATACTTTGTCATCTCGTCGATGCCACAGGGGTCCACCCGGATCCCGAAAAAACTCGCCCCGTTACGAACTTTCCTAGTCCGAAGACCACAAAGGACATTCGCAGTTTTTCGGGGCTGTGCTCTTATTTCAAATGCTTTGGTAAGGACTTCGCAACCATTGCAAGCCCGCTCATGAGCCTCCTGCAGAGGGACAATCCGTTATCCTGGGGAGCTGATCAAGCCTTATGTTTTTCCCAGCTCACGACCCTGCTTACAAGTCCGCTGATTTTCGCTCATTTCAATCCGTCAGCTTCTACCAAGGTTCGCACTGATACTAGTGGGCGTGGCACAGGAGCAATGTTATTGCAACATCAACGCGGACATGACCGTGTTATAACCTGTGAAAGCCGATTGATATCTACCGCCGAGCGCAACTATTCAATCACGGAGCGTGAGTACCTCACTCTTGTCTACGCAGTCGCCAAGTTTCGCCCATACATGTACCGGCGTTCATTCCCTGTAGTCACCGATCATCACGCGCTTTGCTGGATAGCCTGACTCAAGGATCCCACAGGACGCCTCACTCGTTGGGCCATACGCTCACATGAATACACATTCACCTTAACGTATAAAACAGGGCGATTGCATGAAGATGAGTATTGTTTATTCCGTTACCCTGCGGAAGAATCCGCCCATAATGAAACATTTCCGGACTTTTGTCGGTGGCTCAGCCACTGAACCTTGCCCACGAACAACGTCGGGATACTTTTCTGTGAGCCATCATTGACAAGCTTGAGTCAATGCCTCACGACGCGTCTCTGCAAATGTTCCTGGTCAAATACGGGATCCTGTATCACCGCAACCTCGATCCATATGGGTATGACTTACTCCCCGTCATAACAGCGCATCTTCGTGGGACTGTTCTCAATCCACTTCATGACACTCCTTAAGCGGGCCACTTGGGCGTTTCTCGCACATACTACCGTGTACATCGTCGTTTTTTAGGGGGGGGGGGGGGGCAGCTGGTTTTGCCCGATCGGTCCGAGGCTACGTCGCCGCCTGTGAGCCCTGCCAGCACCGCAAAAAGCCATCTTCCCTGCAAGATCGATTCTTTCAGTCGATTGACATTCACTCTGAACCCTTTTTTGAGTTGGACTCAACCTGCCTCACTCATTTCCTATCGCCAGCTCGGGCAACAAATGGAGTGCGGTCGCCACTGACCAGGCGACACGGTATGCTATCACGCGAGCACTTCAGACAAGTTGCGCAACCGATGTGGCGGACTTTCTGGTTTACGATATCGTTTTAGTACATGGAGCTCCACGTCAGCTCCTCACTGACCAAGGCCGGGCCTTCTTCTGAGCTGTCGTTGACGAAATCTTGCGCTCTTGCTCCACCAAGCACAAGTTTGCCACTTCGTACCATCAGCAAATGAACAGTCTTACGTAGCGCCTCAACGGGGCTATAAACGACATGCTTTCTAACTAAATGCGTAGTGGCTGATCACCAGGACTGGGACATTCATTTGCCTTATGTGGCGTTCACATTTATTTCGTCACGTGACGATACTGCCGGCTATTCACCATTCTACCTTCTATACGGCCGAGAACCCGCCCTACCCTTTGACACCTTGCTGCCTTCGGTCACTGAAAATGCCAGCAAAGTCATCACACAAGCCGACCATGCACGCCAACTCGCCCGCATCCGTTTACAGGCCTCACAGGAGCACCAAAGACAGCTGTACAATTCTCAGAATCAAAACTTGCACATTTCTCCGCGTTTCCTAGTCCTTCTCTGTCACCTACTCGGCGTGTAGGTCTTTCTCAAAAACTGCTGTCACGCTACACTGGACGATACGCGTCGTTCGCCAGGTGACTGACGTTACATAAGAGATCGTTCCAGCCGATCCAACGTCATCATCGTCAGCTTCGAGAGACATCGTGCACATAACTAGGCTCAAACTTTATCACCCTCCTACCACCGCAATCATGCAATCCAAGCATTGAGACGGTGCTTCTAACATCTTAGGGTTATGATATAGAACTGCCGCCGCAGCCTAGCTGCATGAAAGAGAAAGACGACGACGGTTGCTGGTTGTTGATGAACTGGCCCCATCTTGCTCACCGAGTTCTGTGCATCGCATATAGGTTAATAAAAACGTTATTAGTAACAATAAATTGCATTATTAGAAAAAACACTTCTGACAGGCCAGCTGACTTTTGTAATTATGCACAAAAGTGGTCAAGCAAAAATGAGGAGCCTTTCCGGCTACTAGACTCGGGCGGTGTCGAAGTAAATGCTCTATCTGACTGATTCGCCACCTATTTTTGATTAGTTTATAAGGCCTCAGACTCTAGGACTCATATAGGGCACCAGCACAAGGCAATTGGCACATCCAGTGGTCTGTCACTGGATAAAAAGCTCTTCTGTTCATACATCAGGCACTTAAAACCTTCCTTATCGTGTGGACCAAGTGGCACCCCTTTGGCCATACTAAAGGCTTAGGCTAGTATATTTGCCCCAGTACTGACTACAATATTTATTAACTGTCTGAATGCTCCACCATTTCACAGCATGTGAAAAACTCCACGTGTTTTCCCAGTATTTAGATCGGGCTGCAAAGCTGATGTTTTTAATTATCGCTCGATTTCTCTACTGTGCGCCACATTAAAGATCTTTGAGCTGGCTCTTCACAATATATTGTACGTTAGCGTGAACAAATAATTGATTCTTATTAAACACGGGTTTCTCTCTGGCCGCTTAACTACCACAAATCGTGCTAGTTTCATGACACAAATCGCCCCACCTATCTCTCAGAGAGAACAGGTTGCCTAAGACGTGAGCAAGGCTTTTGATGTGGTCAGCCACTGAATGTTTTTGCTAACTATGATGTTGATGAACTTGCTAACTATGATGTTGACTCGCCTGTTGTGAATCTCTTCCACAGCTACCTGCTCAATAGACCCTGTTATGATGCTGTAAATGCCTAAACGTCTTTTTTGTACAAAGTTACTTGCAGGGTCCCTCGAGGGTCGGTATTAGGCTCAATGTAATTTTAATATATGTTAACGACGTTTCTCTTCCAATTTGTTCCTCTTGTTTTCTCTTGTATGCTGATGACATCGAGACATTTGAGGAAATTTATTCAGTTAACCCCTGCAGGGGCGTCTCGTTATGCAGGCGTTTGGTGTGTAGCGACACCACGGACCCGAGCTAACGGGGGAGTTTCCACTCCTTCCCACGCCTAGCCGTGCGTGGCTTTGCCGTGTTCGGGTCAAAGGGGATCCTGGGTGTTGAGCCGACGCAGGGTGATTGGACCTTTAAGGCCCCCCTGCACAGGCAACACACCTCTTCGGCCCCGGCTTCACGTAGACCCCTAGGCTGACTCACCCAGGAGAAATCGGCAGTCGCCTTTTCCTATCTCTACCTTTCTACATCTTCGTCTTTATCTCTCACTTCTTACCTGTCCTGTCGTCTTCTCTTTTCCGTTTACTTCGGGATTCCCTGGCGGCTAGGGTATCCCTAGGAGACTGACCTACCTTGGTCAGGACCATAGGGTTATAGTAGCAATGTATGGCTAGCGTGTGTATACGTTCCCCTTGTTGGACTCCATGGTGTGTGGCCAGCATAGCTACCGAATGATCATGCTTTTCTATGGAAAAAAGTAACCCCTTTCTACAATAATAGGTCCCGTAAAAGGGGTCGCACCGAAGCGAATAGAAACCTACTGACTAAAGAGAGCGATTACAAAAAATTT
Organism: Rhipicephalus microplus; assembly: GCF_013339725.1. Lineage (NCBI taxonomy): Eukaryota > Metazoa > Arthropoda > Arachnida > Ixodida > Ixodidae > Rhipicephalus > Rhipicephalus microplus. The sequence continues at coordinate 117,289,025 of NC_051166.1, read as the reverse complement.
TTTGTTGTGACATCATTGACTGAGACTAAGATTCCGATCGCAAAAGCAATCAAAGAATGCATTGAAAGCAATTACAGTGCAAAAAATGAACTCAGGAGATCTCCTCATAGAAGTGGAAAACAAACAACAAAGTGAGAAAATCAGACACCTTGGAAAAATCGGACAACATGAAGTTCGTATAACAGCTCACCGATCTCTCATTGCCACGCGAAGTGTGATATCTGACAATGAACTGCTCAAGTGCACCGTCGCAGAAATTGAGGATGCTTTAGCGGATCAAGGTGTACTTTCCGCACGAGCAATCATCATCTGTAGAGATAAGAAGGAAACCTGCACAAGGGATGTGATACTAACCTTCCCAAGCACGACTCTTCCTGCTGCAGTTAAGGTAGCGTACCTTTACCTACGTGTGAGGCCCTACATGCCTAATCCTCGCAGGTGCTTCCGGTGCCAGAGGTTCGGGCATGGGTCTCATTCATGTCGTGGTAATCCAACCAGCATAAAATGCGGCCATAATTAACATGAGGATGGCGAGTGCACTAACGCTTTAAACTATGTGAACTGCAAGGGGCCCCATGCAGCGAACTCGCGCTCCTGCCTAGAATGGCAAAAAGAAAAAGACATACTTACACTGAAAACCAAAAAGAACATATCGCATCCAGAAGCGCGCAAGCGAGTGATCCTTGCCCAAACGGACACCTATGCTGAAGCGGTGCAAAAGGGGAAGGCACCGCCGACAGTCTCTGTAGGCACACAGGTCGAACTCCAGGACCTAGTGGCCGTAGTCCCTCCCCCAGACAAGAGCGAAAAAAAGGCACCAAGTGCCTTTTTTCAGGGAGGCCCCAAAGCCTCGACCAGTGTTGGTGCCAGCCAACCTAATGACGAGGCAAAAGAGGTCTCAACGATGGTGCCGAGTAGCCAGCCTCCCTTGATGAGGCCAGCATCCTCGCCGGGCACCAAGACTGTTGAGCACCCTGGTGGTGCTGATTCCCTGGACGTGGATCCATCGGACACTGAAGGCCTGAAAGACCCTGCTCCAACTAGCAGGGCGATCAGGCGCCCCATCATCCCTCCCTGTAAAAAAGGGAAAGGGGGCCAAAACACATTTTCGGCCCCACAAAAAAAAGAAGTGACAAAGCGCACGAACAGCGTCGCTTTTTAGCTTACGCACAACTAACTCGAAGTACCAAATTTTATACACATCATTTCGCGTAATGTCATACAACATCCATTGGAACTGCAGAGGCATGACACGAAATTTAAGCGATGTTAAGGACATATCTACAAGCTTCTCTCCTGTAGCGTTATGCTTGCAGGAAATGGATCTGGGACCAAAAAACACCAAAATACTAAAAGGTTACACTGTTATACGTCGCGACCGCTCTCAAATCAACCGGCTGTCGGGTGGCACCCTATTGTTGTTCAAAGTGGTATAGCGGTAAGAGAAATTATAGTTAACAGCTTCATTGAAAAGGCTGCAGTCACCATTTTATCACATAAAACTATCACTATTTGTTCCATATACATTTCACCTCGTACACATTTTGCTGTAAAAGATCTAGAACAGATTGCAGAACGGCTACCTAAACCCTTTTTATTGGCAGGAGATTTCAATGCGCACAACATACTATGGGGTAGTGTAAAGACAGACAGTAGAGGGCAGGTAATTGATGATTTTATTCTTACTAACACTGTGTGTCTTTTAAACACTGAATCACCAACATACTGCTCTCCAGGCACAGGAACCATGAGTTGATTGGATTTGGCACTGTGCTCTAGCTCACTGTTTGCTGATTTTACATAGGAAACAATAAACAACCCTTACGGTAGTGACCATCTACCGTCGATTGTAAAACTAACATCACCACTTCCGACCATACGCTCTCGACCACAGCGTTGGAAGCTTCACAAAGCTAACTGGCCTTTGTTTACACAGAGAGCTAATCTACGGGATGAGATCTCTGAACACCTAACAATAGATGAAATAAATGACAAGATCACCGATTCCATACTGTCTGCGGCAGAGCAAGCTATTCTTCAGTCTTCAGGACTAGTGGAAACAAAGCTGAAGCCATGGTGGACCAGTGAGTGTACAAAAGCCAAAAAACTACAAAATAAAGGATGGTGCAACTTCCGTAGGTACCCCACATGTGACAACCCCCTCGAATTCAAAAAAGCTGAAGCAAAAGCACGATATATTCGTAGAAATGCAGAAAAATCGTCTTGGCAGAAGTTCATATCTACAATCAATAGCACAACCACATCCAAGAAAATGTGTAACCAGGTTAGAAAATTCAGCAGCGACTACTCCTCATACGCAATACCCTTACTTACAGGCACAGGCACACAGACATCTCTAAAGGAGCAGGCGAACATTTTAGGCGAACACCTTTACACTATATCCAGTTCCGCTAATTACATGCCATCCTTCCTGGCATACAAAAAGACAACCTAAAACAAAAACTACCAGTAACCGGTGGCCTAGATGAGCCGTAAAACGCTCTTTTGACACTCCACGAGTTAAGAACTGTGCTTTCGGTGGGAAAAAAGACAGCAGTCGGGCCAGACAGAATTCATTACGCAATGCTCGCGCACCTGTCTCAAGCTGCCGTGCAAACATTATTTAAGTTTTTAACATGACTTGGAAAACTGGCGAAATGCCCACAAAATGAAAAAATACCAACCTTGGTGCCATTACTAAAGACTGGAAAACCACCGACTTTACCGGGTAGCTATAGACCAATAGCACTTACAAGTTGTATGGCAAAATCACACGAAAGCATAATAAACATAAGACTAACATACACCCTTGAAAAAGAAAACCAATTAGATGATCATCAGTGTAGGTATAAGAAAGGCCATTCAACGATCGATCATCTTGTTCGTCTCAAACGCACAGTACGTGAGGCCTTCTTACATAGGCCACACTGACTAGCGGTGTTTTTTGACCTGAAGAAGACCTACGACACCACGTGGAAGTACGGTATACTGAGAGACCTGGGAAATCTCGGAATACGCAGAAGAATGCTTAATTGCCTCTCAGACTTTCTATCAAACCGAAACTTTCAGGTACGGTTGGGCTCCACACTATCGGGAGTTTTTGTCCAAGAAAATAGTGTGCCGCAGGGTTGCGTGTTAAGCACTACACTGTTCGTAGTCGAAATGAATTAAGCTAATGAAGTAATCTCACCTTCCATCATGCACTCGTTACATGTTGACGATCTTCAGATAGCATGTCGGGCCTCAAGCATATCCACTTGTGAAAGGCAGCTGCAGCTAACCATCAACAAACTGACCGAATGAACAGATCAAAATGGCTTTCGCTTTTCTACCCAGAAAACCGTTACCCTACTTTTTTAACAAAAGCGCGGCTTGTATTCGGACCCTGTTCTTAAAATCAACAACAGTGTCATCATCATCATCATCATCATCAGCCTGACTACGTCCACTGCAGGACAAAGGCCTCTCCCAAGTTCCGCCAGTTAACCCGGTCCTGTGCTTGCTGCTGCCAATTTATACCCGCAAACATCTTAATCTCATCTGCCCACCTAACCTTCTGTCTCCCCCTAACCCGCTTCCCTTCTCTGGGAATCCAGTCAGTTACCCTTAATGACCAGCGGTTATCCTGTCTACGCGCTACATGCCCTGCCCATGTCCATTTCTTCTTCTTGATTTCAGCTATGATATCCTTAACCCCCGTTTGTTCCCTAATCCACTCTGCTCTCTTCTTGTCTCTTAAGGTTACACCTACCATTTTTCTTTCCATTGCTCGCTGCGTCGTCCTCAATTTAAGCTGAACCCTCTTTGTAAGTCTCCAGGTTTCTGCTCCGTAGCTAAGTACCGGCAAGATACAGCTGTTATATACCTTCCTTTTGAGGGATAGTGGCAATCTACCTGTCATAACTTGAGAGTGCTTGCCGAATGTGCTCCACCCCATTCTTATTCTTCTAGTTACTTCTATCTCGTGGTTCGGCTCTGCGGTTATTACCTGCCCTAAGTAGACATAGTCTTTTACAACTTCAAGTGCACTATTACCTATCTCGAAGCGCTGCTCCTTGCCGAGGTTGTTGTACATTACTTTCGTTTTCTGCAGATTAATTTTAAGACCCACCTTTCTGCTCTCCTTGTCTAACTCCGTAATCATGAGTTGCAATTCGTCCCCCGAGTTACTCAGCAATGCAATGTCATCGGCAAAGCGCAGGTTACTAAGGTATTCTCCATTGACTCCTATCCCCAACTGTTCCCATTCTAGGCTTCTGAAAACCTCCTGTAATCACGCGGTAAATAGCATTGGAGAAATTGTGTCCCCCTGCCTTACACCCTTCTTGATTGGTATTCTGTTGCTTTCTTTATGAAGCACTATGGTAGCAGTTGATACCCTGTAGATTTCTTCCAGAATGTTTATATATACTTCATCTACGCCCTGATTCCGCAGTGTTTGCATGACGGCTGATATTTCTACTGAATCAAACGCCTTCTCGTAATCTATGAAGGCTATGTATAGTGGTTCGTTATACTCTGAGCATTTCTCTATTACCTGATTGATAGTATTAATGTGGTCAATTGCTGAGTAGCCTGTTCGAAATCCTGCTTGTTCCTTTGGTTGATTGAATTCTAATGTTTTCTTTACTCTGTTAGCAATTACCTTTGTAAATAGCTTGTATACTACAGAGAGCAAGCTGATCGGCCTGTAATTCTTCAAGTCCTTGTCATCTCCTTTCTTATGTATTAAGATGATGTTAGCGTTCTTCCAAGACTCTGGTACTCTTCCCGTCAGGAGACACCTCGTAAACAGGGTGGCTAGTTTTTTTAACACAATCTGTCCTACATCTTTCAGCAGATCTGATGTTACCTGATCCTCACCAGCCGCTTTGCCTCTTTGCATGCTCTCCAAAGCTTTTCCGACTTCTATCATTACTGGTGGGGTGTCATCTGGGTTACTGCTAGTTCTTATAGTATTAAGGTCGTGGTTGTCTCGGCTACTGTACAGATCTCTGTAAAACTCCTCCGCTATTTTAACTATCCTATCCATATTGGTAGTTATTTTGCCTTCTTTGTCGCTTAGTGCATACATCCGACTTTTGCCTATCCTAAGTTTCCTCTTCACTGCTTTGACGCTTCCTCCGTTTTTCAGAGCGTGTTCAATTCTCTCCCTGTTATACCTTCTTACATCGCATACCTTACGTCTATTAATCAACTTCGAAAGCTCTGTCAGTTCTATTTTGTCTGTTGTACTTGACACTTTCATGATTTGACGCTTCTTAATTAGGTTCTTCGTTTCCTGGGAAAGCTTACCTGTCCTGTCTAACTGCCCTGCCTCCAACTTCAACTGCACACTCCGTAATGATACTCGTCAGATTATCATTCATTGTATCTACGCTATGGTTGGTTTCCTCACTAAGAGCCGAGTACCTGTTCTGTAGCGACACCCTGAATTCCTGTACTTTCCCTCTCAGTGCTAGCTGATTGATTGGCTTCTTGCGTATCAGTTTCTGTCGTTCCTTCTTCAAGTCTAGGCGAATTCGAGACCGTACCATTCTATGGTCACTGCATCGTACCTTGCCAATCACTTCCACATCCTGCACGATTCCAGGGTGTGCACTCATTATAAAGTCTATTTCGTTCTTATTTTCGCCATTAGGGCTCCTCCATGTCCACTTGCGGTTTTCTCGTTTTCGTTAGAAGGTATTCAAAATCCGTAAATTATTGCGTTCTGCGAATTCTACTAGTAGCTCTCCTCTGGCGTTTCTAGTACCGATGCCATCATGTCCTACTGCCTGGTCTCCAGCCTGCTTCTTCCCTACCTTTGCATTAAAGTCGCCCATCACTATAGTATACTGTGTTTTTACCTTACTCATTGCCGATTCCACGTCTTCATAGAAGCTTTCAACTGAAGCGTCATCATGGCTGGATGTAGGCGCGTAAGCCTGTACTACCTTCATCTTGTATCTTTTATTCAGTTTAATTACGATACCTACCACCCTTTCATTAATGCTATAGTATTCCTCTATGTTGCCAGCTATGTTTCTGTGAATTAGGAACCCCACTTCCAGTTCTCTTCTGTCTGCCAAGCCCCTGTAGCAAAGGACGTGCCCATTCTGTAGCACTGTATAGGCCTCATCTGTCCTCCTAACCTCACTGAGCCCTATTATATCCCATTTAACACCTTCTAGCTCCTCGAATAGTACAGCTAGACTTCCCTCACTAGATAAGGTTCTAGCGTTAAACGTTGCCAAGTTCAGGTTCCAATGGCGGCCTGTCCGGATCCAGAGATTCTTAGCACCCTCTGCTGCGTTGCAGATCTGACCGCCGCCGTGGTCAGTTGCTTCGCAGCTGCTGGGGACTGAGGGCCGTGAGTTATTTGACGTAAGCATGTGGGAGGTAGTGGCCAGATACTGCACCAGGGTGGCCAATCCTTCTCTGGTGAGGGAGTGCGTTCTCGGTGGTGTTTGCCGGTGAGGCCGCACCCCAGGCCTCTTAATGCAGTTCCATCAACACGCGGATTTTTTTTTTAATCCGGTTGGGAACTGCGCGGTACCGGGATTTGAACCACGGACCTCTTGCATGCGAGGCGGATGCTCTAACCACTACGCCATCGCCGCATCTCCAACACGGAAAAACTTAATTTGACTCAACACGGGAAAACTTACCCGGCCCGGACACTGGGAGGATTGACAGATTGAGAGCTCTTTCTTGATTCGGTGGATGGTGGTGCATGGCCGTTCTTAGTTGGTGGAGCGATTTGTCTGGTTAATTCCGATAACGAACGAGACTCTAGCCTATTAAATAGGTGCGGGGTTCCCAACAACAGTGTACTGCCACGCAAATCAGAACACCAGTTCCTAGGCCTAGTCTTTGACAGGAAACTAAACTTCATTTCCCACATGAATTACACAAAAAAGAAACCAAACAAGGCGCTCGAAATCCTGAAAATACTATCGTGGAAACACTGGGGTGGCGATCGAGTCTGCCTTTTACGCATATACTGTTCGATTGTGCGCAGCATACTTGACTACGGCAGTGTTATTTACGGTTCAGCCAGAAAATCATACCTCAAACGTCTTGACCCAATACATAATCATGGATTGCGCTTGGCGACTGGAGCTTATAGAACTTCACCTGTCCAGAGCTTATATGCTGAGAGCAACGAGCCTCGCATGGAACAAAGAAAAGAGCTACTTACTGTATCCTATGTTTTAGGAACCAGATTGATACCAAGCCACATATGTCACACTATTGTCTCTAAAATCGGTACCGAAATACAATACAACAGACCGCACGCAATAAGACCACTTCTCCTGCGCTTTGAAGAAATATGTCTAGACTACAACGTACCGAATCAGGCACTAAGTGTTGTCCGAATGCCGGAATGATTGGCTCCATGGTTGGACTTTTCGCGCTACACTGACCTTGCCTTAACTCAATTAAGGAAGAAGGAAACTCCACGGGAACAAATAATCGAGGATTTCCTAGCCGTACAAAAAAAAATATAACATGCACTCTGAATACTACACTGATGAATCAAAAACGCATGAATATACAGGAAGTGCTGTCATATCAAAACGCTCAGAAACATGTATAAGACTGCCACCATTTCTGTCTATCTTCACAGCAGAAGTATATCCCCTTTGATTGCTCTCGAAGAAATTTTATCAAGAAATCACAAAAAAACTGTCATATACACTGACTCACTTAGCGCATTAAAAGCCCTACAATTGAGGTTGGAAAACAAACCGTTTCTCGGGGACATTATACAGAAGCTAGAAAGAGCTGAAAAGAATGGCAAGACAATCCGGCTTGTACGGGTGCCGAGCCATGTTGGTATCCCACGAAACGAAAAGGCAGACAGGGTAGCAACAAGGGCAGGTCATCAAAGCATAGGAGAAATAAGGGCACCTATCAGAGACTGTTTCAACAGTTTTTCGACAGCCTTTAGGGCAAAAGAGCAAGGAAAGTGCCAGGCTCAAGTGCATAACAAGCTTCAAATTGTCAAGCCTATTCTACAAGAATGGAATTCATGCAATCACCAAAAGCGCTTCATCGAAGTAATACTATGCCGCCTGCAGATAGGTCATACTCACTTCACCCACAACTTCTTATTGCGCGGAAAATCAGCCAGAATGCGAACATTGCAAGAAACTTCTGACTATCAATCATATTTTAATAACATGTCCAGTCTTTGAAAAAAGAAGGCAGGCTTACTTTAAACAATTTTACAGAATACAAACACCTCTCCATCTAATGTTAATACTATCAGAAAATGCAATTATCCCCATAGAGGATGCTTTCCGGTTTCTAGAGGCCGCAGACCTTTTAAACGAACTGTAAACAGACATCTGTTTTTACCTCATATTTTAGCCCCATTATCACAATCACCTAGTGTCTGGCGCATCATAGCCATTGTTGCTTTTGCGCCATAAAACTCGACGTAACCAACTAATTATTTAGTTAACGACTTTTGCTTGCTGCAGTCAGTTTTTTTTTTTGTTCTCTGAATAGTGTGGCAATAATAACTTTTGACTCAATACTAAAAAGCAAAATTCGGGGGTATATATCGCAAACCATTATTCATTTCATTTCGACACTCAGTCAGTTTTGTGTTGTTATGTAAGGTATATGAATTTAGTGATCTTGGCGTTCTTTTTGACAGCATGGCCATTTTTTTCTGCTCATTCTAAACGTACTCTCACGCGAGGCATTCATTCTCTAGGTTGTATTTGCAGAATCTTTCGAGAGTTCAGTTCTCCTGCAGCTTCCTAGAAATTGTACACCGCAATATGTCTTCCGCAACTAGAATATGCTTCCGTGATCTGGATTGGCATGACTAAATCTGGATGTGACGCCAATGAGTGAGTCCAGAAAAATTCATGTGTGTTGACAACTATAGTTTTGCTACAAATTACTCTGGATTTCGTTCTAACACTGCCAGATTATTATCATTGCCATCACTTCCCTGCCAACGAAGTCGCGCTGACCTCTTATTTCTTTACCAAATAGTTCGCGGTATATTACACTGCCTTTTGGTTCAGAGATGTATAAATGTTCGGTTTCCGCGTAAGGCAACCAGAGAGAATCGGCCATTTCAAGTACCAGGCAACTTTTTTCAATACTCTACCGTTCACGCAATAGAAAATGGATATAATGTTAACTTTCTAGATCATAGATGTTTTTCACAGTGCACTGCCACTGTGTTTATCTCAGCTTTGCACAGTCCTAATGTAGTTTTTGACTAAATACAGATTCTTTCGTTTCCCCCGTTTTTAAGGGAGCCTTCCACATAGTTGTGTATCTTCCAATTTATTTCTCACTAGCAGTCTTTAATTATCATCTTGTCTTTTAATGTTCTCATATTGGGATGTTTTCTTTTTGTCTGTGGGTTTCCGCTTCTTCATTTGGCTTTTTTTATTATTTCTGTTGTTTATGTTGTAGTGTTTATAATAATTGTTTTCTTTTTGAGTGTGCCTGCACTAAGACTTGATGGTTGTTCGAGGGCAACCTAAATAAATGATTGAATTATTATGATTATTATTTTTGATATTATTTTTATTTTTATATTTATTATTATTATTATTATTATTATTATTATTATTATTATTATTATTATATTATTATTATTATTATTATTATTATTATTATTATTATTATTATTATTATTATTATTATTCATTAACCATTGTTTCACTATATTGATCATTTGATTGCTTTTTCTACTACAAATCTTGCTAATTTATGACGCAAATATCTCTACGTAGTCTATTGTGGTTTGAGCAAGGCATTTGACGTAGTCAGCCACTGACTTATTTTGGTTAAACTTGCACACTCTGGTGTCTCGTTTGTTGTTATTCCCAGCATAGCTCTCTGCTTAGTAAATCACGTTATGTTGCCGTACATGGCCAAACGTCTTGTACAAAGTGATTAGTGGGGTCCTTCAGGGGTAGGTATTAGTCCCACTCTTATTTTAATTTACGTTAACAATGTTTCTTTTCCGATTCGTTGTTCTTATTTTCTCTTGTATGCAGATAACATCCAGATATTTAAGGCCATTCATTCAGTTAACTACTGTCGCATGCTGCAGTCAAATTTGGGTTCTATCTCCCAATATTGTAATAACAATCACCTTTCCCTGTTTAGCTCAAAGACAAAATTCATGAGTGTATCTCGCAAAATATTGATCGTGATTTCCCTACTGACGATAACTGGCGCATTCGGCATGGTGTGACCAATGGCCATTTCCATACTGGGTCACGATCGTGTCATTAGGTCTGGTTTATGAGATCACTAATATTAGTGTTGCTTCTGATAGCATGCTTAATCTTTCCGCTCACACTAAACGCCCTGCCATGTCTCGTTCTCTCGGGCACGTTTGCAGAATCTCTGAAGAATTCAGTTCTCATACTGTCTTTCACAAACTGCGCGCCGTGATATGCCCTCCTCAACTTGAATATGCGTCTGTGATCTGGATTGACATTGTTAAGTCGAGCAGTTGGGCTATTGAACGAGTCCACAAGAATTCATAAGCAATAACAACCACCGTTTTTTGCCAGATATAACTGAATCTCATTGCGCAACTGCTAGATTGCTGTCACTGCAATCACTTTACTGCAGATGAAACCGCGCTAAACTCGTATTTTTTTAAAAGCTAGTTCACTGCATGATATTATGTTCTTCAAGTGTCAGCTGTATTACTTTTTGATTCCGCAAAAGTTACACACACTGTAAACAAAAAACCTCCAAATGGGAGTTTTTGGCTTGTCCTCTAGATCACTCCCATCTGTACATGTTTTTACGCCCTCGAAATGGGAGTAACAACAACACCCATGTGGTAGGGCATACAAAGGGCGTAGATTGGGCAAAAACTTCACTCCCTTTGTGGCTCAGTGAAAACGAACCCGGAGTTGTATGGTTTTTACTTGGGAGTATTTTCAGTATAAGTAGGGCATTATTTTACCCCCTTCTAGGCATTTTAAAAGAGACAGAGCGGGAGTATTTTAGTCACATGACGAAGCTGTTTTTTGTCTTTTTTATTCTATTTTGGAGTAAATAGGTGAAATCTAGGGCGTTTTAGCTCGCTTTTCTTGGGTGTACTTTTGGTATTAAACGGGAGTAACCACTGCAGCCGGTACTCCCTCTGAGCAAAAAATAAAAAAATAGACGCAAAGAAAAGCTTATGCACAGCCCAAACACCAAAGCAATATACGGATCCTTTCAGAGTTCCTGTTTATGCACTACGAGAGCACACAGACTGAAGACTTACAGTATATTTATTATGGAGGTTAAATTACACACAAAGTACAACTCTTGTGGTCATTTCCCAGGAGTGAGCATGGTTATTGACCACAGGATTTGTACAGCATGAGCACATAAATTACCACCACAAAAAGTACCGAAAGTACAAACACTACAAACAATTTTTGCACATATTTGTACCATACAGTTTAAAAGTAAAAAAATAAATGAAATACAAACATTAAAACACACTTTGCCAATTACATAAGAGTATCTGACTAGAAAGCTGCTAAACTTCTAATAAAAGATCACCTAAGTTAATAAAAAAGTGCATTTCTGCAGCTCTGGTGCTGTAGATGACTATGCCCAATAATATATATGTAGACCTTACTTATAATGTGTCAAGAAATGAACTTGCAGCACTTGTTTGAATTAAATGCTATACCAGTGACTAAAGTTTCCTTAGACATTTCTGGACATTTTTCCTGTGGCACACATATAACATACAGAATAAACGGGCAATCCTCAAATGCATTAGCTGGATGCACCTATATTTTTCTCTAAGAAAATAAAAAACCTGAAGGCACTATTGGATCAGCTTTCAAGTTACAGCAAAGCCATTTTCACCTGACTATCCCCAATAAGCCTCAAATCACAACAGTACAAGAGAGGTTCAAGGGTGTACTACAATATATTTGTTGCTTCAGTAATATTAGCGACCATATTGATCAAGCTCAAAGAAGACATTCATGAACATATGAAGAAACGCACATTCTATATAACTATAAAACATTAAAATTACCAACAAAACATATACCATTTGAAAACTGGACTGAACAAGCAGACAGCTTTTTCTGTCTCACTTTCCGACGTATGCTCTGCTAATGCTTTCTAATGAATACATTCAGAATTGTCTAAGTTTCAACTTTCCTACCATATTGCAATTAAGATGGCAATGGGCAAACCAGCACACACACACACACACAACAAATAAAAATTGCAGCATTACAACACCAGAACTTACACTACACATTAATAAATCGTCACTGACGTCACCTAGCATACTTGCACGCAATAGGGTTATGCCATTTCAAATTATTCAGCGTTTCTCCGACCACCACGAATATAGCTGAAAAGATTTCCACGTGTTTCTAGAAGCTCGAAATTTGTCCTCTTTGTTTATTACCATTGCCGAAAACTTTCCTGTATATTTCTAATAGTCTGTAGTTTTTCACCGACTGAGCTAGAAGGCAATAAAAAACAACCTTTCTCAAAAGATATTTTTGTAATGCACTCTATAAAGTCGTATTCATGGCAAGGTAATGAATTGATGCAACTGCAGAAATAATGACTTATTTATGTATATCAGTTTTTAGGGCTTTTCACACGAGCAAAAAGCATGAATTTATTGAAGCATATTTTTTTCCAGGATATTAGCTAGCGCAAAAAGCACACATAGACTATGTGCGATCAGCCTGTTTGACATGCTACAAATTAAAAGTAATTTAGGGGCTCAAGGCGTACCAGTTCATATGAAAAAAATGCTAATTTCACTTTTTTTCTGGAAAATTCAATATACAGCAGCAAAAATATTACCTTGGTGTTGAACTAAAAATATGCAGGATAGCTCATTTGAAAGTGTTATATATGAGCTAAACATAGATGCAATTACCAGACACTAATACTTTCTAACTTCAGAAATGTTTTTTTTTTATTTGAGTACTCCCTACAGCTTTTTATCTATGTAACTCATGCAGCATGATGGGTTCACAAAGGCAATCCTCAAATGAAACTGACTGGCCTCGGATGCAGATGGCAAACTTCGTGCTATCTACAAGGAAATGAATTTATCGTCTGCATTTTATGTCTAACAAAAACGCATAACAGTAAATGTGGTCAGTGTGGTGACTTCAGATGAACCATCCAGCATTAGAGATTTAAAGTCACAAATGCTACTTTCCTATGAACTTCTGCAAATGCAGAAGGCGTGTTTTACACACTTAATAAAAAAGTTATTTCATATTCAGTACACAAGTATCATTCACGAAGCACACTGATGAACGCAGTCTTAATACAAATTCATTTTTCAGCTTTCAGGAGACTACCTTGCTCTTTGAGACCCAAACCCTGTGATATGACTAAACACTAATGAATAGCTTTATAATAAAAGCTTGGAGGCTAGCTTACTGTCTTCTCTCGCTTGTGTTGTGGGTAATGTAGTGTTAATGCGTATTGTATAATTTTTAACTTGATAGCTCACCTCAGAGTCATCACTAGAGAAAAAGAGAGAGAGAGAGGCTCGATTCCCCTCCACCTCCCCCCTTGCTTTCAGATATTTTTCAGTTTAAGTTAATCATAAGCATTATAATAAAGAATTGAGACAGTCAGAACTGTTATTTCAGACGAGGTAGGAGCGTAGGCCTAGCCAGCGAAAGCAGCGACAATGTCCGGCGCGAGCGTCTCGTGCTTAGTACTGACGATGTGTTTTCCGAGCTACGCATGACCCACTACTTCTTCATTACATATTTCCCCCTCGCTGAAGACGGAGCCAAGTAGGTGTTCTGAGGTGTCGTAAGGACAAGTGGTTCGTGATACGGTTTGAGACAAGCGACGTGTACGATTTCGCGGCCTAGGCGACGCAGGTCCGGAGTGGGCGTGAGGGGTTCGATGAGGTAGCTGACAGTGGAAGTTCGCTGTATGACGCGATAAGGCCCGTGGTACCTGCTGACGAACTTTGTAGAGGTACCAGGAGCAGCAGTGGGAGGCACCCACAGCCAAACAGGAGAGTTGGGTGAAAACTGGTAGTGGGACCGTTCATCGTCGTGACGAAATTTCTGTAGCCCTTGTTCTTGTGTTGTAAGGGTGCGAGCTAATTGCCGACGTTCTTCCGCATACCGAGCGGCTTCGGAAACTGGTGTGCCTTCGGATGAGTCGGGTCGGTAGGGGAGAATGGTGTTGATTGGAGATGATGGCTTTTGACCATAGAGTAAAAAGAAGGGAAAAAATCCAATCGTCGCTTGAGGCGCCGTATTCTAAGCGTACGTTACGTAGGGAAGGATAAGATCCCAGTCGGTGTGGTCGGAGGCGACATACATAGAAAGCATGTCGCCGAGAGTGCGGTTGAAACGTTCGGTCAATCCAATCGTTTGTGGACGATATGCGGTAGTACAGCAGTGAACCACACGGCATTCAGCAAGAAGTTCTGGAATTACATCCGCGAGAAAGACGCGGCCTCGGTCGCTCAAAAGTTCACGCGGAGCGCCGTGACGCAGAACAAAACGTTGGAGCAGGAAAGACGCAATGTCACGTGCTGTCGCGGCTAGTAGAGCGGCTGTTTCTGCATATCTCGTGAGATGGTCGATCGCTTCAATAATTCAGCGATTCCCAGCTGATGTATAAGGCCGAGGACAATAAAGGTCTATTCTAACCCGGCCGAATGGTCGCACTGGGTACGGTAACGGCTGCATTGGTGCAGGAGGACGGCTAGGATCGTGCTTGCGGCGTTGGCACTTGTGCAAGATCGAATGTACTTTTGAACGAATGTGTACATGCCGCGCGAATAAAACCGAAAACGTAACTTGGAGTAAGTTTTAAACAAACCGGCGTGTGCACACTACGGATCGGCATGAAAAGCAGCACATATGCTGGCACGGAGATGCCTTGGTATGACGAGTAGCCATTTGCGGCCGTCAGGGTGGTAGTTGCGGCAATAAAGTATTCCATCACGGATGGCGAAGGGACAGGCTTGTCGGTGTAGCGTTTGAGATGGTGGGTGGGCGAGTGTTTCAGATAGGTAATCCATCAGAGACGCAAGACACGAATCTTCGCGCTGCTCCGCAGCCATTTTAATGGGTCCTGATAGTGGAAGTAAGTTCTCTTGAATGGAGACACTCGCAATATCAGTACAAACGGGCGAACGCGAAAGAGCATCGGCATCGGCATGCTTTTGGCCTGAGCGATAAATGACACGGATGTCGTACTTTTAGAGCCGTAAAGCCCATCGTGCCAAGCGTTCGGAGGGATCCTTGAGGGAGGATAACCAGCAAAGTGCGTAGTGATCGGTAACGACGTCGAAAGGGCGGCCGTACAGATAAGGCCGAAAAATTGGAATGGCCCAGATGACCACTAGGCATTATTTCTCAGTTACCGAATAATTTGCTTCTGTTCTTGTAAGAGTGCGGCTCACGTACGCAACAACATATTCTTGGTAACCAGGCTTTCGTTGGGCGAGTACAGCGCCAAGACCGACACCGCTAGCATCCGTGTGGATTTCTGTGGGAGCGCTTGGATCAAAATGTCGCAGTATGGGTGGTGATGTAAGCAGCTCACGAAGCTTCGCAAAGGCACTGTCACAGGCTGGATACCACGCAGATAGATTGCGGTCTCCCTGAAGTAGGTCTGTCAGAGCTGCCATGATCGAGGCGAAATCCTGGACGAAGCGGCGGAAATATGAGCAAAGCCCAATAAAACTACGCAGCTCCTTGAGAGACGCGGGCCTCGGGAACTCGCTAACAGCACGTAGCTTAGCGGGGTCAGGAAGAACGCCATCCTTCGACACGTGTCCGAAAATGGTCAGCTTGCGTGCTCCAAAGTGACACTTCTTCAAGTTTAGTTGAAGGCCTGCTGCAAAAAGGCAGCGTAGAACCTGTTCCGAGCGACGAAGGTGCGTGGGAAAATCGGGCGAGAATACCATTACATCGTCTAAGTAGCACAAACATGTGTTCCATTTGAGGCCTCGTAGGATAGTGTTCATCATGCGCTCAAATGTTGCCGGCGCATTGCATAGGTCGAATGGCATCGCGTTCAATTCGTATAAGCCGTCTGGTGTAACAAAGGCAGTTTTTGGCCTATCATCCGGATTCATGGGCACTTGCTGGTACCCAGAGCGTAGATTAAGGGAGGAAAAGAACTCTGCGCCTTGTAAAGAGTCGAGGGCGTCATTGATTCGAGGCACAGGATAAACATCCTTTCGTGTTATTTTGTTTAGTCGACGATAATCTACACAAAAGTGTATCTTGCCATCCTTCTTTTTAACTACAACAACCGGCGACGCCCAAGGACTGTTTGATAGTTGAACGACGCGCGCTTTAGCATGTCACCTACTTGTTCATCGATGACACGGCGTTCAGTCGGCGAAACACGGTATGGTCGCTGCCGTAGTGGTCAGTGATTACCTGTATCGATCTGATGGCACACGGTAGATGTTCGACCTAAAATAGCGCTGTGACTGTCAAAAGATGGCCGAAACTCGTCAAGGAGGCTCAAAAGCTCACACCTCTGTTGTGGGTTTAGGCCTTCGTCGATGACACTGTTGAAAATGTCGGCAGTTGAAGGGCCATTCCCGGAACTACAGGAGAGGGCGCTGACTTCCAATGATCCATCAGAAACGTCAAGTGTAGCGATGATTTCAAATGATTCGATTGAACCGATACATTCACCCCGAAGCAGCGTAATCGTGAATGGGAACGGATTCCCCACAGGCACGTCGGTCGCACCACCTTGAAGAGTAACGACAGCGGTTGGGAGCGGTGATAGGTGGCGATGAATGAAAGCAGCGGAAGGTGTGAAGAATGCGGTAGCGTCGACGACGGCGGAACACGACACAGGCGTGAAGACAGTAGCGCGAGGAGGGATCTGGGTGTCGTAACTAATGACCAACTTCGCGTGGGAAGGGTGATCGTCCGCAGGTAGAGCATCACCAAGGGGACAAGAAACGACTTCGGCACGAGCGCAATCAATGACGGCTTGGTGATGGGAGAGAAAACCCCAGCCTAAAATGATGTCGTGAGAACAGTGCGGGAGTACTACGAACTGCATTGTGTAGGACACTCCTTGAATTACAAGTCTGGCGGTACACGTGCCCACAGGCTGCACAGGCTGTGCAGTGGCAGTACGAAGACACGAACCCAAGTAAGGAGTTGTAATTTTATGAATTGAATGGCAAACTTTTTCGGCAATTACAGAAATGGTGGCACCAGTATCAATAAGGGCAAGTACAGGTTTACCTTCAAGAACGTAATTAATTACATTCGGCGGCGAACGAAGAGGGCTTGTGCTTTGCGACGAGGACGAAGTTCTTGCCTCGGGAACTGGGTCATTTAGTTTTCGGCGTCGATTGTAGGGGGGCGTCGGCGCATTGGGGAGAGCGAGCGACGACGTGGAGAAGGAGATCGGCGATCAGAAGGTGCTCGGTGGCTTGGTCGAGGAGGGTGCAATTCGAGGTCTGGAGTGTAGGGAAACGTGTGGCCGTACTCATACGAACGTGGGTTTTTACGTGAATGGAGCGGGCGGCGGCGGCACAGATGTGCGACGTGTCCAGGTAGAGCACACGAAAAGCAGATCGGTCGGTTGTCGGCAGTGCGCCATGGATTAGGGACTCGACGGACTGAAGGTCGTGGCGGCTGGGTGGCATAAACAGGAGCAGGCAGTGGAGGCGGCACTTGGAACGTCTGTGGTCGTGGTCGTGCTGTTGCTTCGGCATATGTCAATGGTGCATTGACTGGTGGCACCAGCTCCGGAGGAAGGACCTCAGACACTTGATCTTGTATAAGAGTCTGACGGACCGCGCCGGAGCACACGATGGCCTGGGGAGCCATAGGCGGAGCGCTTGTGGCAGATGCAGTGGTCATAGCGGCAGGTCGAGTCCGGCTTCGTAACTGCAGGATTGTGAGGAGACCCAGCAAACTCCACCAAATATAATAAAGAATTGAGACAGTCAGGACTGTTATTTCAGACGAGGTAGGAGCGTAGGCCTAGCCAGCGAAAGCAGCGTTAATGTCCGGCGCGAGCGTCTCGTGCTTAGCACCGACGATGTGTTTTCCGAGCTATGCATGACCCACTACTTATTCATTACAGCATATATACCTGTACAGACAGAAATGCACACACGAATGTGCGTGAAGTGTGGCTGACACTTTTTCTTTTCACACAACCCCACACAATTTTTTTTGCTATGCTACCTGTCACCACACTCTAGCTACATTCTTTGTAGTGCACCTGTGTTGGCAGTAGAACACAGACGATTACTCACATTTTCTTTACGGTTGCTTTATAGATGGCACCAAGATTGCCATCTACATGTTTATCAGTGGGCTTGGGCTGAAGATTGCCTTTGCAAGCGCATCATGCTGCAGAGGTATGTAGGGCAAAAGCTGTAAAAGCAACAATAAATTTCAAAAAATAATTTTTAGTTTAAAAATTAATACTTTCTAGTAACTGCACCTATTTTCAGAGCTAATACATAATGCTTTCAATTGAGATATCATGCATATTTTTCCTAAGCACCACGGTGACTTTAGACGCTGAATACGGAGCTTTTACCCCCAAAAAAAGGGAAAATCGCAATTTTTTTCTCAGATGATCTGCTATACTTTCAGCGCCTAAATTATTTTTATTATTTATGATGTCAAACAGGCCAGCTGCACACAATCTATTTGTGCCCTTTGAGCTTGCGATGTTTCCTGAAAAAAACCGACTTTGGCAACTATTCAGTTTTTCTGGTGTGATAAACCCTCGCAGCATTGATATACATAAATGATTTCTTATTTTTACAGTTACATTGCTTCATTACCTTGCCACAAGTACCATTTTATTGAATGAATTACAAAACATTTTATGAACAAAAATTGTTTTCGAAGCCCTCTAGCTCAGTCGGCACATAACTAAAGACTTACAATAGGCACAAAAACTTTTGACAACAAAAATAAACAACCAGGACGAGTTCTTTGACAAATGTGAAAGTTTTTCGCCCATATTTTGATGGTCTGAAAAACGCTGGTTGACTTGGCATGTCATGACCAAGTTATAACGTGTTAACTGAATGCAAATTAACAAAAAATTGGGAGCGTTTTAGAGGGGCTTATTATTATGCTAGACACAACAGTAATTTAATGACAATTGGGCTAGGAAAAAACATTGTGGACAATAACTATAACTATAGTGTATTCTTTATGGTGTCAAATACAGAGATCATGGCAGGTAAAAAATCAATGCTGCACTCAATGTAACACCAACCAACCTGTTACATTTACCAAAATTTTGTATTGAGCTTTCTTGCACTGGTTTGCAAGGCACATCATACTAAACATGTATGCACGGGTCAATGACCTATCTGGGCTCAGTCACAAAACCAGTAGAATATACAGGAACCACGACTTCATAAAAAATCACATTGTGTCAGCGTTCATACAACACATATGTGTTGGTTTAAATACCCTGCCACCACTCTTAAGGAAAAGGTAATGTCAGTGAAAACGTTCCCATTAACTGCAATCGAACTCATCAAGATAGTACTAGGACAGAAGCACTACTGTGAAAAAAAGAGCAGCAGGGCAAAATAGTCACCACATTTTTTTTAAATTCACGTCAACGCTTCGAATTGCAGCTTTCTGTATAAAAGTCGAATAATGCATGTTCTGTGAACAATTCTCTGTGTGCTTTTTCAAGTGTATTCCACATGAGGCACAAGAAGGTAGGCTATTCCAGAAAATGGCAATTACGCTTTAAAAACAAGCTGTCTATCATAGTGAAGCACAGAGACAATATGTTTTTCTGCACCAGGTAAGGCCAAAACTGCGCTCGTTCCTGCGGTAGAAGAAAGAAAGCAACACTTTAAAAAAGAGTTGATGATTGGACTACTTCGTGTTTGGTCATAAAAGCCATTGCGAGTAGCGTAACGAGACAGGACTAATATCACATACGAATGGACTAGCACAAACGCAACACTATTGCAATACTAAACAAAACTGAGCAAAATTGAAACATTCAGTGTCAATGCTGTTGAACCAATAGAAAAATGTTCTTTAACAACGCATGGTCTGTCCAACTAAGGTTAACAAGGCATGTTTCACAACAATGTCTTATTTTGGTGGTATCATGGACAATTATATACGTTTTGCATGAAGAACATGCCTAGTGCTTGGTGAGCCGAAACGGCATAGAATGGGGCTCAGCAGAGTTTTAAAAGAACCAGCATTCGAAAGCGGGATCGTACTAAAAGACCTTTTTTTAATTGGTTAATTCCTGACTACGGGCACTAATTCAAATGGCTGTGGTGATGTAAGGTAAGGTAAAAAGCTAGTGTTAAAAACAACAACAAGTTCCTAAAAAAATCGAAGCTTGTTGCGAAAGCGCCCAACAAGAAAGTTGGAAGTATTGCCTCACCATAACGTCGATGAATTTGAAAATAGGGTAGACAGAGATGAATGGACTCACTGTTTTCTCAACCCCTCCCAATATTTATGCCTTAATTCGGGAGGTGAAACTTGAGTGCCTGTGAGAAGATTCATGCTAGACCTTTGTTTCATGCAAAGGGCTCATCATCACTAAATCTCTTCATAGTATGGAATGAACGAAAAAACGGGGAATGATAAGAGTTCGTTTTCCAACTTTAACAAAATGTTAATAATCACAGGAAAGCCAATGAAAATATAGGGGGTGTTATTTTAAGTAGTTATAGTGTAATTGTGAGAAAGGTGCACAACAAGATAGTTTTCCTTTGGCAAAGACCAAACCTGCTAACTTGGAATACGTCTGATGCTCCACCAACTTCTTTTGTCATTAGTTCTAACAAAGGTACCTAATGCAGGTGCACAAGCCCTTAAAGTTCCCCTTATTCTGTTCATTTATAGTGAAGGTCTCATTCTGTCAGACTGGATGCCCCAGGTAGTATGTAAAGATTATTAGTCAGCTTCTAACACGTACAATATTACGTGCTTTAGCATTCCATCAAGCGGGAAAAGTGTTCCATACTCGCCGTCACGGCTACTAGCAGTGTTACCACTTCCAGCACATACATGGGTCATGTAGCTATATATTTGTTGCAACCTGTACTTCTCTGTCTGTGTATTCTTTCCCTGAAAATTCGAGCTTATTTTATTAAGCCTTTTGTATATGAAGAGGTTTTGGAAAAACATGTTTATTCAAGATGCTGCTAAGTCATTCTGAAGCCTTTGAAGTATTGAGCACCGACATAGTTTTGCCAATGGCTCTTTCATTACTAAAATGCATCCTTGTAGATTCTTTCTGAAAGGTTTTTAAACGACCCTTGACACCAAATTTGGAAATTCGGAATGCTTGTGTTGTTCGACAGTCCAGCATGCGGAGGCACTTATGACCAATTATTATTGAAGAGCACTGCCTATAAAATAATTTAATTTGGTTTTGAAATAGGGTGAGTGCTCATCCGAGTTATTAGCACCAATTGACATCTCTGATTTGATGCAAACAGGTCGCGCGTGACATTCTATGAGTAAGTGGAGTATTGCCGACAACAAAACATTTGTGGGGTGCGCGCCATACCCTAACTGGCACCCGGTGAGGAGTGCCACCTCCACCTTCTCCCCTCTTACTTTGTTGCCGGGCATCTCTCACAGTGGTTTTGGCTGCTTACGGCAGTAGTTGTCCTCTTTTTGTCTCAGGTGGATATGATCAAAGGCCTCCCATTGTTTATTTATACTTCCCCAACTGCAGGTCTGCTCATTTTTGAGACTGCATGCACTGAAGCATCGATCGGGAGAGCGATGCTTCAGCGCATGCAGTCTCGGGCAATCTCACACTGTGTGGTGCTTGTCTCTTAGGATACTTAGGTAGGCATTTTCAATCGACACAATATCGTAAATAATGCACTAGTATTGATTATACAATGTGTTAGAGCAGTTATGTTTCAATGTTGGTATTACCACAAGCAAAGCTACAAATTCCTGTAAAAAAGTTGTAAAAATATCTTTTGCTGTCAGGAGTCTTAGAAGGGCACGCGCACAAGTTTCTCTGAAAGGCCACAGTGATGTGCATTGCAGGTAGATTTCACTTTGGTGAACAGGCGAGAGTCTGCCTGTGCTAAGTAAGTGCCGTAAGGGAATTAGGGAATCGCTGAAACTTCATTTAGGTCAGGTGGTCATGTATTGGGAGGCGAACTCAAACGTTGATGCTCAGTCATGTTGCTGTTTATTCGGTTGCTGCATTAGGCACTGGCACAGTCCCTCAACATGAGTCCACTAAAACTTGATCTAGCCTAACAAAACACTGAGATGACTGACGTTTAGCACATCAGGGAGGTTACATCTGCCACCACAGTGTGTGCGCGTTGCATGTGTGCCTGTGATGTAATCATGCCAGAAGAAAAGTTCTTTCTTATCCTTTTTATACACATACACACTCTGTTTATATAAATTTATAATTTGTCTGTCACAAAGCACATCCTTTTTTCGAAGAAGTCTTGAGTGCAAGCCAGGCAGACCCCCTAAAGAATAAAAGAGACCAGCACTGGCCCAAACAACTTTGTTCTTTTTGCAACATGTTCAGTGACCCACTGTTTTTTCGCACACTGAAAATTCGAACATATTATTCATTCGGGCATCTCTGTTGCACCGCCACTAATCGCTTAGGAGCATTGCAAATATGGGACCGAGAATTTCGATGCCTCACGGTGCACCGTTCAGATTTTCCGGACTCTGGCTGCCTGAGTGAATTCGGCATTGAATGCCATGACCAGCTACCCGCGTTGTTTTCACGATAGTTTCCTAGGTTGCCAGCACTAAAAAGTTTCAGTTGCTATGGCTGGAGATTGTGTCAGGGTAAAAGTCAATGCAGAAATGCAGATTTCGAAGGCTATGCGTTTTTGGGCTGAACGTAATAGCCGTTTTTTAAGAGTATTTATTGAATGACTACCACAACCAAACTGCAAGCCAAGCCATGCCATACTCAGAATCGGCTTCTTGATTGCTCGAATTGGCCACACGTACGCAGCAAACAGAGAAACACGAGTGCTGCAGCATTAACTAGCTTTATGCAACTTAGTTCCTTTTGGCATTTGAGAGTTTGCTTGTCAAGTATTTCTGTGGTCAAGCGTGTTTTGTGTCTCGCTCCCTTCTTTGCTGCAAGGCCTGCTAAAAAGGCCCAAACATCTCCAATTCTATTTGTGTCGTTGGCACTAACAAGAGAATTCACAATTTACAAGACATAGATGGCGTTTAAAGAAGCTGCAGTAATTTGCAAGAGCAATGTAGGGAGACATTAATCTCATGCTGCCCAGGGGTTTGAGTCGGGCAATGATGGGTGAACAGAGGCTTATGATGACTACCCTGAAGCGCCATCCACACAAATGCTATGCATATTTAGCACATGCCTTAACAGTTATAGCCAATTACTAGCTAAAATACGGGCAGAATAAGTCACCTGTAATTGTGCTTGTGTGCAGACGTGCACTACTTTTTCTGGCCACTTGGCCAATAAAGGCCCTTTTTTTCTGGCGAGTCCTTTCTTTCGGACTTTCGATTATTCAGATTTTTCAACAGTTCTTGCCTAATGTGAACAAACAGTCAGTGACTTATAAATGCCATAGCTACATAACATTACATATGCAGCAAAACATATTACATACGAACACACAGATAGTTAACAATGAAGTGAATGCACGAATTGAAAATTAACGGGTTTAAAAAAATATAGAACTATCAATGATACAAAGCTTTCCCTTTTTTTAATGTGGCGAGCTTCAGTGCAAGCAACATACTTACCCTTGCTTCTGTAAAAAATCATTGTCTTACAAAATCCTGAGGCAAAGCTGTAGCAGTAAAGTTGAGATGAACAACAAGATGTCCTCCTATCCAATATCATTTACGCATTATGTATATTCCACAGTTGCTCAATTATTCAATGCACAGTTTGCCCGATGCAGCTCTTGCTACTAGAATGGGGCATGGTGTGTATCAAACGTGCAGCGCAGGATACAGCAGACTCCATGCTTGACGATTGTCTGCTACCCCCCCCCCCCCCTACTGCATATACAGCAGCACTGCTTAGCAAGCTTGTTTCATACAGAAAAAGCCATAGAGATGTATATCGTGGGTGCTAATCACTCTCTTGGGTTGACCTGTGACAGTATAAAAGTAAGGCGCCACAACTGGCCCGACAGTTTAGTCACACATCACCCACTTGATCTTTTTTTTAAATCACGGCTTCGGTAACCACCGTTGGAGCAGTATAGTGTAGCTTGCAGCCAAAACATGATGTAATACCCAACTGTTAAAGCTCTACTGCTTTTTCCACTCACACAAGCTTTTGAAGACATCAACGAAACACGTGACGAACAAGGATAAATGAAGGCTAAATGCATGCAACAGTTTTAATAAAACCACCAGAAAAACACCAATACACTCTAAACAACTGTGCAGTTGCATCAGAAAAAAAAGATTATGAGGTGACACTTTCTAGGAAGTGCCATATTTCTTAAATTAAGATGAACATGTGGCCACAGCAGCCATATTATGTGAAAGTATGCTTCAAAACACTGCATTGTTGGGCTAGTTAGCTTACATTTGGCCTAGAGGAGCGAAGGCTTGGAATCAAAGAAAGACTAATTAGAAGACGCTCAACTTCCACCCGAGTTTATTTTGAAAAGCATTTCAGCAGAAAAACAAATGCAAAGGCACAGTCACACCTGATTTTCACTGAACCAACAACATATATCTGAATAAAAAAAAACGTGATACCATGAATAGGGGATGCTTAATTAGTTGTAAGACTTAAATGTGTTCAAGGTAGTTGATTTCGTTTTATTAGTTTATTCACGTTACCTTACAGGTTCCCGTAGGGACATTAAGTAAGGGGGGGCGACAAAGAAAACAAAATATAACAGAAGAAACAGAGTACAAAACATTGCAATGTGGTAATATAACATACCTTACTGAATAAGGGCACGAAAAAACAATATAGTTACAATGATGGTGCCTAATACAAAGTTGAATAAATGGCAGGTACTCAAAATAAATGGTGCCAAAACATGAGCACGAGGAACAAAGTCAGAACACATTTTCAGATATGTACACGTATACAAAGCTACATTTTTAGGGAAAGTGATGCCGGTATACTTGGTTGCGGAATAGTGTATGGTCAGTGATTGAAACTATTGTGTTAGGAAAATCATTCCATAGTGTTACGGCTGTGGGCAGTGCTGATAAGTTTAATGCTTGGGTGCGGCCCTAAATGCGTTTGAAACTTCGCTGGTTGTTTAGTCGATGTGACATGCGCACGGGAGTTTGACAATGATCGGTGGATCATTGTCAGATCCACCCATGATGCACTAATGAATGCATCTGTGGCAATTTTAATCTTTCTCGCTTGCAAGGTTTTGCGCTCACACCTGGCCTTAGCCCTGCCCTTGACATTCGCCTTCTCGAAAAGTGCATTGCAGCCAAATGTACTGCAGTGCACAGGAATGTGTGCCCCATGGTTCCGAACATTCACTATAGCTTAGGTGCCCGCCTAGTCTATCGTTAGGGCATCGGCCTGTTTGGCCGATAAAAGCTTTGCCACAACTGAGTAGTATCTTATATACCACTTCCGTAGCACAGGGGACAAATGGCTTCTTATGTTTCTTTCAACAGACTTTCTTCTCTGTTCCGTCACTTGCAAGAGTGCATAAATGAAAAAGCTTTAAGGGTGCTCAGAAGACGAGGTCTTTGTTATGCTTTGAGCATTCGCTTAAGGTTGTGTGAAATCATGTGAATATAATAAATTGCAACAAACTTGTTAGACTTCTGTCGTGTTGGCACGCTCAGTGAAGTCACAATCTAAGTTAGAAGGTGTAAAATCTGGCAGTCAAAGCTAAGGCTGTCCTTATGACAGCATGTCTTGGTCAGAGTCGTTTTGAGGCATGAAGAAGCGATCCCTGTTTTCACCAGTATAGTATAGAAGAGACATATGGGAGGACAGCTTTTTTTTACCGTGGCTGAAACTGCCAGCAAATGCCGTCGTCACAATTTAAAAACAATGCTAAATCAAAAACTGGATTGTATTGTTGTTGGTTGAACAGTGCCTTAAGCCAGGTCCACCCTCATGATCCTTTACAATGAACCTTTCCGACAATAATGCGATCCGGAAAACATGGAATGACCTCATTTCCTGGGAGTATAAGCCACGGTCAAAAAAAGCTATCTTCCCATTTGAGTCTTTCCAAACTATAGTGGTGAAAAGGCGAATCGCTTCTTCGTGCTTCAACTCGGCTCTGACCAAGTCACGCTCTCTTCAGGTTAACTTCAGCTTCGACCACCAGATTTAGTGCCTTCAAACTTCGGGTTTTCTTTCAACATTGGTCGTTTCCATAGCATCTTCCCTTCTGAAGCAGATTGCGGCTTCACCCAGCATGCCTACACGACAGAGGTCCAACAAGTGGAACAAGTTTGTTGTAATTCTCTACAATTACACGATTTCACGCAACCTTAAGAAGATAGCTTCAAAGCAGGGCATAGACTTCGTCGTCACGGCACCCCGAAAGCTTTTCCCTTTGTATACTTCTTGCAGGTGAAAGAAGAGAAAGAAGTTTGTCCAAAAAAGCATAAGAAGCCATTTGTCCGCTGTGCTACAGAAGTGGTATATAAGATACCATTCAGCTGTGGTAAAGGATACATCACCCAAACAGGCCGATGCCCTTACAATAAACCCAGAGAGCACGCAACTACGATGAATGCTCGAAACAATGGTGGGCACCTTTCTGTGCATTGCAGTACATTTGACTGCAATGCACTTTTCGAGAAGGCGAATGTCAAGGGCAAAGGTAAAGGCAGGTGTGAGTGCAAAATATTACCGGCAGAGAATATTGAAATCACCGCAGATGCATGCATTAGTGCATCATCGGTGCATCTGACAATGAAGGAAATAAATTTTTGAAGGAAATAAATTAAGCAAGCCCCCTTCATGGTATTGTACTTTGTTAACACATTTTTCCCCATATGTATGTTGTTGGCTCAGTGAAAATCAGGTGTGACTGCGCCTGCACATTTGTTTTTGCGCTGAAATACTTTTCAAAATAAACCCAGGTGGAAGTTGAGCGTCTTCTAAGTAGTCTTCCTTTGATTCCAAGCCTTCACTCCTCCAGGCCAAATGTAATCTAACTAGCCCAACAGTGCAGTGTTTTGAAGCATACTTCCACATATTATGGCTGCTGTGCCCAGATGTCCACCTTAATTTAAGAACCACGGCACTTCCCAGAAAGAGTCACCCCATAATTTTTTTTCTGACGCAAGTGCACAGTTGTTTGGAGTGTATTCATGTTTTTCTGGTGGTTCTAATAAAATTACTGCATGCATTCAGCCTTGATTTATCCTTGTTCGTCACATACTTTGTTGATGATCCTAGCTAGCATAAATATTTTTTGTCACAGCAATTTTCTGGCACTTGGGCCTTGTAACAGCTATACCAGTTCCGTTTCTTGGCCTTATTTCCTTTGAACTTCTTGCTTCAGTGTATTCTGGGGAGCCACTGCACCTTCGCCAAAGCTTCTTTTCATATTCACTGCGTTTAAGCACTTTTTCAGGTTTCAGACTTTTATTTCAGCAGTTTGTAATATGGTCCATGTTTTGTCAAAAGCAAACGATTTCAAACGCGAGTTGAATTGAAGCTACCATTTTGCCGTGCAGATCAACCACCAGAACAGTTACATTTTCGGATTGGGTCTTTCAAATCTTCTACAAATCTTCATCACTTGCATTGTGAAGCTGAAATTTATCACTGAATTTACAACCTTTCCACAATTACAGACGTCTTCGAGCAGTAGTGAATTTGAACTAGTTATCTTACTTTCACGAAGAGCTTTTCTCCTGGCAATTACAGACCCAAATTCTTGTGAATTTCTTATGCTTCGGTGCCAAATATTGGTAAAAATAGGCACGATTTCTCCTATTCAGTTGTGTCATTTGCCCTGAAGCTCCAAATGCTCAACAAAAGATTGAAAGCTCTCGACTTCAGAGTTCAAGTTACCTGATCTGCAGACAGGAGCATGACCTTGCTGGAGAAACAAAAACGCTACTTGCCGAACTTTTGGATTCCTAGCTGGCCTTGTGGTTACGGCACATGCGATGTCCATATGAAGCCACCACATCCTTGTGGGTATTGTCCAGCACGCCCTGCGACACAGGCCCCACCCTGATTGCCAGAATAATTGTTGCACACTACCAGCAACGGCTCTGCAGTGAAAAGGCAAATATTTTATTGACTAGAAATGTTTCTTTATTTATAGGCAATATTGTGACACACATAGAACCATGTGCAGCTATCAATCTCCCGATACTTCTTGGCAATAAAACGTCATACAAAAGCTTCCACCACGACGCTAACATTTCTTTCACTTTGCCTATAATTATTTGCTATTCCTCTTGTGTTTACTCAAGCTAAATTTGATTCAGTTATGCTTTATTAAGCAAATAGGTTAACTCATTTGGTGTATTTTTATTAGGTTTCTTTCATACACACTGTAACACAAATATATACGAGACTCGGGGAAAGAAAATCCATTTCATAATTGCAAGGCCGCGTGAAATCTTCAATGGCTTTTGGAAAGCGGACATACAGTATCCATACAGCAAACCCGTCAGATGTCAACAAATATTTTTACATCCACTGTTAGCAAAATCTGGCTCAAATATTTTGTTCCCCGCACAGATATTCGGTAAGAATTTTATTCAAGCCATGTCTTGCGGGTGCAGACCATTTCGGGAAACCAATGGTAAAAATGTGAGAGTTTAAGTTTTTCAAAATATCAAATAGTTTGACTACATTAATTGCATCGTATTGCATAGTGGCAAAAACCTATACTTGATACACAAATTAAGTGCAAAAGACTAATATAGCAATGTTTTTTGCATTTAAACTTTTTTATGTCTTAATGCTATTGAGCTCTATTCAAAATGAGTCCAAACTAGGTCTCAGCTGAACACTTGTTGCTAAGTGCCCAAGTCCTTGAAAGAAGATTGTCGTATAGCAGTTGAGGCAATAGATTGAATTCTGTGAAGGTTCACAGGTGTTGAAACAACAAATAAAAGATATGTAATGATAACATAATCAAAGTGCAACAAAGTTGAGAGCATCAAGCCAGAGGTAGCAGCACAGCAGGGACTACTGCAGAAAATAATTTACCAACTCTCCTGTTGCTTCCCCACCTGGTACAGTGATTTCAAATTGCCTGTAAGCTCTATACTGTGCCTACAATATTTATTTGAAAAAGGAGAGCCACGAGTAAGCCAATCAAAGCCCTTGCAATGTTCACTTCACAGCTGAATGCATTTTAATCATGCAATACTATCTTGGGCCCTGCGCACATCCACAATAATACGGTGACAGAGGAAACATTGTACAGTATAGTTTGGAAATATTTTCACCTAGTTTTTGAATGCTAGTGCTCACCTCCATATGCATGAGCTGTGCTCAAAATTTTTTTGTGTACATTATCATCACACAGTACGATAGGCTAACTTATACACAAATCCTGCCGTGTTCTCACACTTTTCTCATCACTGCTGCACGCATGAAAAAGCACTCACAACAACACATGATAGCCACAGCTTGATATAAATGAAAAGAAACATCAGTAGGCACATGACAACTAATGCATACTTTACCACAAAAGGGAACAGCCATAGGTCAAGTGAGATTTGGCAATGAGTCTGCATCTTCTTTCTGAAAGGTTCGAAAGTAAAGTGCAATTATATTTTGTTGCAGCAAATCAGTTGCATGCCAGTAGTAATAAATGAATGTGACTTAAAAAAACACGACAAAAAATATGAATTATGACTGTAACAAACACAGAACATGCAGAATTCTGCTGCAAGTGCTTATTGCACTGTTTAGGCTGCTATGATGAGCTCACACGTTTATAAAGACGTTATTGAATGTAGCGCCAGCCTAGTACAGCTTGCAACGCATATTAAACGTACAGGCCTAAGCAAAAGTGTGCAGACCAAAGGTTGTGTGGCAGAATGCATCGACGTGCCATCTCTGCATACTGCCTGCTGCAGTGTGCATGCCTGTCCAGTCATAATCAGGTGGCCTCGTATAGCACTTTGTTTGACGAAGTTACGGCGCTCATTGCCAAAACGACCACTGAGTGTTGCTTTCTTTGCTACGTTAAATCTATGCCGCTCTTTCACACAGCAGCTTAGGCAGCGCCAATTGAAGTGCCGAGCGCGTAGCTCTTTTTTTTTACCAGTTAGCCTAAAGTAAGCATAGCTAGCACCATATAACCAAATGAAGCCAAGCATAAAAAATTAAATTTCCTCGGTCCAGCTTGCCCTTGTCACATTAATCCAAGTTAAACTTGCCTTGTTGCGCCAAACTGCAGTAAAAACTACTCAAGCGTAGTGTAACATAATATAACCTGTAAAAGCCAAGCATAAGCACATTAAACTAAGCTAATTTTAATTAGGCATAGTCGTTTGCTGTTTTCGTGTTAATCCATGTAACGCTTAATTGAGCCGAGATGGGTCAAGTTAAGTATACCTAAACCGAACTAGGCATAATCGATAATGGTATCACTTCATTTAGCTGAGCATAATTAGCCTCCATAAGGCACACCTAATCGCGGTCCAATAATCCAAGTCGAGTTCCCCATCAGCCAGAGAAGAAAAGCCCAGGAATAGGCTGCTCGTAGCTCGAATCATCGTAGCTAAGAATCAGCCTCTCTTACCACATTGCTTTTAGAAGAAAAAAAATGAACATGAACTTGCGGAAAACATATTCTTCATGGTTAATTTTAATAGGATGAATATTATTTAAAAAACGCATTCTGAGTGATCGCATGCTACAGCAACTCATAAGTTTGCTCTGCATGAAAGAACTTTCGGGCCGAATGCTCCACGCCGTCGCTCGTTACGCCGAGCGTTAGCAGCACCAAATAGAAGCACACCAAAGCAATGCGAGGTTTTTCATGATCTCAAGTGGCGTTACGAATACCCCACGGTGGCCTTGTTAACAAAACTGCACGTTTGCGTGACACACGTTTTGCATGTATGGTCATTCCTAATTTTCCTTCCCTTCGACCGAAGCTATTAGGAGCACGCGCTTGCAACACACATGCCGCATTCATACTTGAGAAGAAGGTGCCTAGCCAGAATTGAATGTTTTTCGCGGGGGGGGGGGGGGGGGTCACTTTTCTAAAATGACCATTTTCTGCTCTCAATGCCAACGACCAAAAATTTGGGAGGGGATGGGGACCACGGGCCCAGTGTGCCACCCCCTGGCTACGCCCGAAACGAAAACACCAGAGCGGCCGGAAAACCACGTCCGCACACGTCGAGAATGTTCGCATTTGTAATAGGCCCGAGGGATTATGCAGCCGCCACTGCTTTCGCGAATTAATTCGAGTTTGCCTGCTTTCTGCGCGCTATGTTCCATAACGAATTCCAGTTTTCCCGAAAAGTACTGTAAAGACACAGCCAGCACTTTTTGAATCTTTGTTTGGGGAGACATACGCCAGCAAAAACGGCGCGAGCGAATGCACCGGCCGCCTCGGCGCCGGATTCAGCCGGCTTCGCACAAAAACGAGACACGTTCGGGCATGCCGACTCGCTGCTGCTGCACCGTCTACTTCAAGTGTTCTCGGCGATCGTAATGCAAACCAGGCTCTCAATAAACGCGTCCTCATTGAGGCCGTTCAGCTTCGTCGAGCTGCACGAGTAGTTTGCAATTAGAGCCGTTGCAAGCCACCGCCGACGCTTTCGCCGCCATGTTGCATTTCACGCCGGCTATTTAGGCGATAGTTATAGCGCGAGAACAAAACGACGACACAGAGGCAAGAAGGACACGAAAGACACGACACGTGTCCGTCTTGTCTCTGTGTCGTCGTGTTGTTCTCGCGCTATAACTATCGTCATGCC
The DNA here is from genome assembly GCF_013339725.1 of Rhipicephalus microplus. Lineage (NCBI taxonomy): Eukaryota > Metazoa > Arthropoda > Arachnida > Ixodida > Ixodidae > Rhipicephalus > Rhipicephalus microplus. Next base: position 117,257,154 of record NC_051166.1, on the reverse strand, counting down.
ATACCAACTAGCCCAAGCTGCCACACGGCCATTCAGATCGCGTGGTTTTTAGCTGGACGGCCATGGATCGGAAAGAGGGTCCGCTTTCGCGTGACGGGAAAATCGGACCGATTTCTTTGTTCCGGCTTCGCGGCGTAGGTTTACGGCGGCTTAGGCGGCGACGCGAGTGAATTCCCGGTGAGTTTTGCCACTTTCGCTCCGGAGAGAATAAATGTCGAATTTGAACCCAGCGCGAGCCTTCTACCAACTGATTGGGTGGCCGCAGCGCGCACACATACGACGAAATAACGCACAAAGCTCATTCGGATTTACTTACCATGTGCCCTCCGCTTGAAAATTTGACAACACCGACGGCTTAGTCCCGGCCGCCGCTGGCTGCCTCGACGAACAGAAGGTAGAGGCACAGAAAGGGGTAGTACCGAAGCGATGCAATTTCCCGCGCTCTGAAATACACAAGATGGCATAGTCCGCACAACTTTCTCCTCCGCGCGTGCGTGGCGTTCTTGATTCGCCGAGTCGTAAGGCGCGGTTTATGAACTTTTTGAAGAGCGTCGGGGCGGTGCGGGCTATTTCAAACTTGCCTACTGAAATAACTTTTGCGACGTTGACGCTGAGGCTTAGAACGATCCTTCTCGCTTGTTTGTTCTTGTCTAAATGGGCGTCTTTAGATACACCCTTCTGACCCACGCCAATTTTTTTTTCGTTTTATTTTTCAGTGACTCCCATTTCAGACTGGTTTAACTCCCATACTTTCCCATTTTTGATGATCATAGTAAAACAATGGTTTCCGCCCATTTTATCCCCTTTCAAGGGAGTTCGTATTTTGAAATGGGGGGAAAAAGCGCACATAACATGCTTAAAATGCCCTTATGGCCTTATTTTTGTTTACAGTGCAGAGATAATCGAGCATTTCATGTACCTGCCAACTTGTTCCAGCACACTACCATTCACGAAATACAACGTGTCTTTAATGTTAACTTTCTTGATCTTGATATCTTTATTGTCCATACTCACTGTTTTTATCTGAGCTTCCTGCGGTCTTAATGGGGTTTTTAACAATGTGTAGATTCTTCCTTTTTATGTCTTTCAGGTAACCTAGCTCCCTCATAGTTTTGTATATTTGGCATTATTTCTCACTCTCATTTCATTATTTTCGTCTTGTCTTTTTATTCTTACCATTTTGCGTTCACCTCTTTTTGTATGTGCGCATTCGACGTTTTTATTTCATTTTGTTTTGTGATAACTCTCTGTACTGTATTGTTTCCTCTTATTGTTTTGTTGCGTGCGCGTTCACAAAGACCTTATGATTGTTCCTGAGAACGTTAAATAAATGATTGATTGATTGATTGATTGATTGATTGATCAATATGAATATTAAAATTATTTATTCTGTAAACTCTATCCTAAGTATTGTGCAGCTCGAGAAGCATTTCAGGGTCAACATTAAGAAGCTGATTCAAGCTAAAATTAACAAATGCGTGCGGGGATGTGAAGTAGGACATAGAGCTATCACACAGAGATCTAAAAAATGCAAAATTTATGCTAAAACATTGCGTACTTTTCAAAAAAGCTGTTTGTGGGAACTTTATCGTATTTATTGGCGCAACGGTAGCGTGGCCTACCATTGTACCAAGTGATGGTTATTGTTGGTTAATGCTAGCTATTCTCTCTAATGCATCCCACTCACGCTACAAATACTGCGTCACGCACAATGACAGGCCCACTGAAGAAGTATTCCCCGCAATATTTTCTCACTCTGAATGATCGCTTTACCACAGTGTACACAGACGAGAACTCGGGTTCACGGACTCAGCAGTCGACATTGATGAGCATACCTAGACCACCATGCATATCCAAGGCTCATTCTCTTGGCTCGTTCTGACAAGGAGCATTTTTAGCATCCCCGAAAAGTCAGATCATATCATGAACCACAAAGGATCATTCTTTCAGCCTCATACGAGAAACACTTCAAACTTTTTCGCTTCAAACTAAGAAAGCCATTATCATTCCACTGCTTCACAATTGTTCCTTTTTATTATGGGCGGAAAAATTAAACATCGGTAAATACCGATTGTTTTATTTTTTTATTTATTTATTTATTTATTTATTTATTTATTTAAAAATAATGCAGTCCATTGAAATAGTCCAAGCAGGAGGGGAATTACAACAAGAGAAAAAACTAAGCAAATGAAAGTGTTTACATGCGAATACATGGAACATTAAATGAACACAACGTATAAAAAACAGCAATCGTTGTTAGACTTCAGAGGGGAATTCACAAGAAATAATTGTGCGCCAAAGCAGCCATTAAATTATTCGACTCCTGAACTTCAATAGGTTGGGCGTTCCAGTCGGTCACTGTTCGGAGGAAAAAAGTGTCCTTGTGAGCGTTTCTTCTGGCGAAAATTAGCGCAAGCAAATGTTCGTGGGTGTGTCTTGTTTTTCTTGTAGTGGGTTTGCGAACCGAAAAGCGCAATGCCATACTATTTTTCGAGGCAAGGGTGTTGTGCAGTAGTACGAGATGATGAAATTTTTTGCGCGTTTGTAGTCTCTGTATTCGGTTTTGTGAGTTCGGTGATGACGGGGAAGGATGCATGGCATATTTTCCGTATACAAATCTCACAGCTTTTCTCTGAACTCTCTCCACTTTCATATTGTCAGTCCCAGAATGCGGATCCCAAACTAAAGCAGCATATTCTAATTTAGATGTTACTATTGCATTATAAGCTAATATTTTAGTTTTTACCGGCGCATATTTAGATTTTCTCTTTACGAACCACAATTTATGTAATCAGTGGGGCAGATATCGGAGATATGAGTTGTTCATGTTAGTTTATTGGTAAGTGTGACGCCTAGGTACTTGTATTTTTCGACTTCGGTGACAGTTATGTTTTGATGTTGATATTGAAATTCACTGGGACATTTTTGTTGCTACACGCAGAAGTACGCTTTTTCTACATTTAGCAGTATATCTCAATTCGTGCACCACTCAAAAATATCCGCAAGGCATCTCTGCAACACTTCATGATCATCTTGTGGCACAAATTCCTTAAAAATAGCACTATCATCCACATACAACCGAATGGACACTTTTGCAATATTACCATCTAATATATGATTAACATAAATGAAAAACAATAATGACGCTAACACGCGGCCCTGAGGTGACTGGTCGGGCACCATAACTGCAGTTATGGACATCAACAAACGGCTCTCTGTCTCTTAGGTAAGCACAAATTCCGAGTATTATACCACCTAGTAGTACAATTTTTGTCAGTTTATATAATACTGTTCCGTGTGAGACCCTATTGAACGCTTTACTAAAGTCCAGAAAAAGCACATCTAGTTACCCGGATAAATCAAGCACTTAAGAAAATGCATGCACATATTACTAGTTGTGTCATTATAGAGAGCCCTTTTCGAAATCCATGCTGTAAGGGTGTCAGTACATTGCGATCTTTCAGAAACTCGTTTATAAAACCAGCAAGAATATGCTCCAAAAGTTTAAAGCTTGTGCTAGTAATATATAAAGGTCTGCAGTTTGAAACTGTTGCACAGTCTCCCTTCTTGTGTATTGGCACAACGCGAGCCATGCGCCAGTCTGGTGGTATTTCTTCCAAGTTTAAAGATACCTGAAAAAAATTTCGCTAGAAATTTGGATATTTCTTCAGAATATTGCCTTGAAAAAGCATTAACGCTGTTATCAGGACAAGCCGATTTTTTATATTAATATTTAGGAGCAGTTCCAGGACACCTTCACGCATCATGAAAATGTCATTTGTCGTAGGGCTACATGTGTTTAAAAACTCAGTATGACCTTGTTCAGCAAACACACTTTGAAAATAAGCAATGAAGTGCTGTGAAATGCTTTGAGCATCCGTTATTTCAGTTCCATTAACATAAATGCTTTCTTTCTGCCGTTTTCTTTGACTCAGGTGTAACCAAAACTTTTTCGAGTTACTAGAAAGAAATTCTTCAATATTCGTGCTAACAAACCCTTCGCTCACCAACTTCAGTTTTAATAATGATTCTTGTTTCTGTTGTGCAAACTATGGGGTCATCGATTTGTTCTTTTTTTCAGTCTTTTAATTTTACGCTTGGCTTGGATAATTTCTCGATTTATCCAAGAATTCTTTCGTTGCTGTCTTACGAATGTTAACGGTACAAAACGTTCAGTGCAGTACTTTACGACATCCTGGAATTGTTGTCATGAAAGTTCAACATCATTATCAATTATGTCAGAGGCGTGTCTAGATAATCGCCTGATATATAATCGACCTTTGCGAAGTTTCTTATTTTTCTTAACGTTTTGCCATTTTTGTGTGTTACCCTTGAAACCTCCTAGCAAAATTATGTAAGCTTGCGGTCAGATATACCAGGCTCAACCACCACTGCTCCATCAGAAAATATTTCGCATAGGAAATGTAGGTTCAGAATCATCATTTCCTGGGTATTACTATCAATTATTTGCTGAAGGCTAAGGTTCAGTGTAACGTCTATGGCCAAGTCACCGGAAGCCAACAAGCCATAATTAAACTGATTTCAGTTCAAACATGGCAGATTAAAATCACCTGATATTACACAGTTTTTTTTTCTTTTCAGTGTTAGAAGAGGATTGTACAATTTAGGCATGTATGAGCCATCGGCACCGGGGGCTTGGTATACAGAGCACAAGAAAAACAACAGCTTCAGAGGAGCACCTTCACAAAAGACTTTCGTGTCCCCGTATTTGATCCACGAATGTTACATGATCATTGAATTTGACAACTACTGCAGTGTCTCCTCCTCGGTTTCTCCTATATTTCCGATGCAGCTGATAGTTGGGTGGAATAATTTTATCGTCGCGGATCGCTTCATGTAGCCAGATTCCGAAATTACGCAAATTCGGAGATTATATGACAGAAGCAAATGTTCTAACTTATCTGATTTATTTAAGATACTTCTTGCATTGAACAACAAGATGTGGAGTTGATGTGCCCTTAAGCGGTATCTTCCGGTCACCAAGTGAGTCGCCTCATTGATTGGATTTGTGGGGTTGAACGTCCCAAAACCACGATTTGATTATGAGAGACGCCGTAGAGGAGGCCTCCGCAAATTTCGACCACCTGGGGTTTCTTAATCTTAGCACTGGGCCTCCAACATCTCCACCTTCATCGAAAATGCAGCCGGTGCAGCCAGGATTTGATCCCGCGACCTGCGGGTTAGCAGCCGAGTACCTTAGCCACTAGACCACTGCGGCGGGAAGTGTGTCGCCTCGGTATGCTGTATACGACGCCGTCAGTTGACAGCTCCCGATGTGTCCCCGCGCGCGTTCATGTTGTCATCCCAGTAAAATTATTGATCATGAATTCGGAGCATATCGTGAATCAGCTGGAACCTTTTTACGCTATCTTTATCTGCCTTTCAACTATTCCAAAGCAATTTGCGTTTACGTATTGTGTCTGTGCAGTAATCACCCTGGACAGAAATATCTGTTCCATTTAGTTTCCGTGAATTCTGCAATACTGTGCTTGAGTTCTGAAAATAAACTGTAATCGGCCTCGGCTTCCTCTTGAAATCTTTCCTAGGCTGTGTGTTCTAGCCATCGATGTGTAGTTCACGCCCATTTTTTTTTCTGCGAAAACATTTTATAGCTTGGTCACGTAGCAACAACACTGTTTCATTGATAATTTTGGGAATGCCAAACTTATCAGATTTGACTGACTACTGCGACTTTCTAGATCGATTAATCTGGCTTGTTGCAATTTCACTTTCTCTTCCATTTCGCGTACACATGCTACCAAGCTTGTACCTGCACTTGTTTTTACGTGTCTTCCAACTGATTCAAACGATTCTCAACACTATCAACAGTTTTTCTGTATTTCTAAGGCGCGTTCATAAAGCTGATATATCATTTCTTTTTGCCTGTTGTCCACTCATTAATGCTTGAAACATTTCCTGAACTGATGGTCCGGAATTTTCTTCGACACCACCGCACATAACCAATTTGCAAGCACAGAAACAGTCATAGGCTATACTTAAAAAGCACTGGGGCACGGCAAATTCACTCAAAATCGAACATCACGACGAATCGAAGAGTTATGACCAACCTGCACGAAGAAAAAGCACCGCTTGGTGAATGACCTGCGCTAAGTGCTTTCACTGGTAGCCCCCCCCCCCCCTGCTTTTCGTGGTAATGGTTGCCCGCTGCTCGGTGTGGGTCAAGTCAAGATATTAGCAAAGAAAGCTGGCCGTCTATAAGTGCCATTGTCTGGTTTCTTCAGTTCTATGTTTATAATACGTGCTTTATTTATACCGTTCTGAAGAGCTGACGTTTTCCCTGAATTCACTACTCTAGTGGATGCCTGTCCGTGAAAAATGTATATTTTTTAATATAAGTTTTCGATGTTTTGGGTGACTCCAGCAAAACTAGTGGAAATATAATTGGCACAATGTACCACTCCTTCGAGAAATACAAGAGTAGCGGGGAAGGGACATCCTAGTAGAAATAGCGCTCGTCCTGTCTTCTCAAGATTCACAAAAAGCAAAAAGTATGTTATACCTAGCTATGCTGCATGGTATTTCGGGAAAAGAAAAAGTGGGAGAAGCTGCCCCGAATGAACTACAAGACCGGAACTTGAAAAAAAATATTTTTTACCAAAGCCGATGCTTGCAAAATAGCAAAAAGATATGCCTACATCAAGAAAGAGCCCATCTTTAGAATTCCACACTTCATAAAGGCACCCCGCCGCGGTGGTATAGTGGCTAAGGTACTCGGCTGCTGACCCGCAGGTCACGGTACCGGATCCCGGCTGCGGTGGCTACATTTCTGATGGAGGCGGAAATGTAGGCCCGTGTGCTCAGATTTGAGTGTACGTTAAAGAACCCCAGGTGGTCTAAATTCCGGGAGCCTTCCACTACGGCGTCTCTCATAATCGTATGGTGGTTTTGGGGCGTTAAACCCCACATATCAATTATATTATTCAATCACTTCATAAAGTCAGCTTTACTGTATTTTATTGACCAAAACTGACTGCGGAAATATCACATTCAGTCCATCACCCTGGAGATGCCATATCATCTTCTTCGACTGAACGTGACATACAGGGACAGTTACAAGTACCGCATAGGGCATACCACAAGTTCATGTTGTGATAACTGTTGCAGCTTAGAAACAGTGGGTCACATACTACTCATACCCCATGTACAGCGACAAGAGACACAATTCTTTGAACGAGAAATTGGCATGATCTGCCACGCACAGCTAACATTGCGCAGCATAACAAGCCCTGAGCGCGGATCTTCAACAAGAATAGAAGTGTGGCAGCTTAGGCTAGTTGGTATGACATGACGATAGTTATAGCACAATAACAGAACGACTACGTGTATGTCTTGTCTCTTTGTCATTGTTCCGTTCTCCCGCTATAACTATCGTCACTTCAAACAGCATCGGGTCGTACTGTCAAGAATCAATTACCTGTTCGAAAGTTGCCTTGCCGGAAGGCTTTATTGATAGAATGTCTCACACAGGCATGCCTTCATTTACCTACTCTAAATGTGAACAGTTCATTTGGTCACAACTTTTTAACACAATATTAGAAGTTTTAGCAAGCTACGGAAACACGTTGCTGAAAGGCAGCCACACGGAACTGGTTGACGAGTGCGCATGTGCGACCATTGTACGCGCATACGGAAAGGAACCATTTCGCATTTCTGTAACGTGTTTCCGTAGCTTGCTAAAACCCCCTAAGGTTATGAAGAGCTCGTGTCGCCGAAATTCCGCTGTCAGCCTTGGCACCGTTGGTTGTGAGCGAAAAATTTTCCGTGGGCGAAAAATCGACAAAGAAGCAAATAAATTAAAGAAAAAAAATTTTCAGTCTCACGAAATATCGAACCCCGGCCGTTTGCGTGGCAAGCAGGTGTCCTACCACAAAGACACGCTGTTACTTTCAGCTGCTTCTGGAAAAAAATACTACATAAATGTCATGTAGTGGAAGGAGTCTCCTTAACGCATTTTGTTCGACAGGGGTCACGACGAAAACGAGCCCATTCGGCGATTTGTAGGCGCATTTGGGAGGCCATCAAACTACCTTGAAAAAGGCCGGGATAGTGCAGCCATCGCGGCAAAACACGCAGGAACTTTCACACAGCTCTAAAATGGACAACTATGTCCATCTAGCGGAAAACATATCATGCCTTTCCAGAGGCATTGATCAAGAAAACAGCAAACACTAGATATTGTGGGATAAGATGCGATAACCTGTGAGGCATCGTAAGACTCTTTATGGCCTCCAAGGTGGCAAGCGCGCGGCTTGAATCTTGGAGACCATCCAACTCTTGTTTAAGATCAAAAACCTGTATGTACTATAAGCGCGCACGTGTGTGTGTGTCTGTGTGCCTTCTGTGACACTTTTTGAACAACGTGTTTCGACTAAAGCAGAACGCCGTTCTGGCAGAGGGTAGAGGCCACACTGCACAGTCACTGCATTACTATACAAACGTCACGCTTGTGCGTGCGCGCGTTTGTGTGTGTGTGCGTGCGTGTGTGGTGTGTGTGTGTGTGTGTGTGTGTGTGTGTGTGTGTGTGTGTGTGTGTGTGCGTGTGCGTGCGCGTGTGTGTGTGTGTGTGTGTGTGTGTGTGGTGTGTGTGTGTGTGTGTGTGTGTGTGTGTGTGTGTGTGTGTGTGTGTGTGTGTGTGTGTGTGTGTGTGTGTGTGTGTGTGTAATGGAATGAAAAAAAACTTTATTTCAGTCCTGCAGGACGCACTTAGCAGGTAGCGGGCGTCTCCCACGTAGAGACCGACAGGGAGTACTTGGCGGCCGCTTCGTGGCCCCACTGGATGGTCCATTGCTGGTCGGCGAGAAGTGAGCTCCTGAGGAACCTCTCCCAATTGTTTGAGGTAGAGTCGGGAGGAGTGACTCCCAAAGCATCTGTGCGAGTGTCACCGTGTGTCCACACGACGGGCATGTGTCGCTGGGGTATGCATCAGGAGATTAAACGTAAACTTGGCAAGGTTTGGTACGTCTGTGTCTGCAATAGGCCTAGGGTTAGCGCCTGCGGTCTGTTAAGTTTCGGATGGGGGGGGGGGGTTGAAAAATGCGGCGTTCAAGGTAAAAGTGCTTTGTTATGTCGTTGTACGTAATGGGTGCATCCTGATTGGTCTCTAACTCAGCGAGATAGGGTTGCCCTGTAGCGGCCCGGTCAGTAAGTGCGTGCGCTGCCTCATGGGTGATCTTCTTGAGGTTGGATGGGGCACCCGCCACCTGGCCGAGATGGGCGGGGAACCAGATGAGAGTGCCATGCGTCAGGGCACTTGGGTCCGCTCTGCGCAGGATACGTAACGCCTGGTCGGAGATGGCTCCACGTTCGAATGCTTTGATGGCCGGTCTGCAGTCGCTGTAGATGAGCTCTCGTTTGCTGTCGAGCATAGTTATAGCTATAGCTACTTGCCCTGCTACTTTAGGGTTTCGGGTGAGGATTGTGGCAGAGTTAGAAATCTGCTGCACGGATGATAACGCGACCGCGGTGAAGGCTCGGTTGTTGTGATAGGCAGCTGCGTCCACAAACTAAACGTTGTCCGCTTCTATCTCTATGCGCTTGAGAATGGTGGTTGCCCGCGCAAGGCGCCTGCCTCTGCTGTATTCGGGGTGTACATTTCGTGGAATGGAAGCGATCGTGATAAGTTCACGGATTTCACGGGGAATTAGAGTCAACTCTGGGGGTTTCCTGGCCGTCGAGGAGAAGAAGCCAGCTCGCACCGAATATGGCGGCCCGCCTTGGTGGTGGTGAGTCGGGTAAATTGCACGCATTCCTGACCTTCGGTGATCTTTTCTAGCGTGTTCTGTACGCCAAGCTCGAAGAGTTTGTGCGGTGGAGTGGTGATAGGGAGGCCAAGGGCTCGTTTGATTTCCTTGCGAATAAGCGCATTGAGTTGATCACGCTCAGCACGTAGCCATTTCTGTATAGTGGCGACCTAGGTAAAATGGCACAAAACAAACGCGTGTACAAGACGCAACAGGTTGTATTCTTTGAGGCCGTGGTGCCGGTTGGCTACTCTACGTACGTGTCGTATGGCATTCTAAGTATTAGTCCTGAGCTTTTGGAACTGTTTGAGTGTTGGTTCCGCGGGACTCGATGATCATGCCGAGTACCTTGATGGTATTTACCCTGAGGACTGTACGACCATCTCTGGTATGGGGGGTGTACGACCATCTTTGGTGTGGAGGGTGACCGGAGGTTTCAGCCCTTTGGGCTGAGACGCTAGGTGGCCGAAAGACTTGCGTACGCGTCTGCATCGGCTCCGCCAACCAACGTTGTTCAACTGAGTCCGAGATTTCTGCTGGAGCAACTCTAGGAAGTTTCAAGGAACACCTGGATACCCCATTAATCACGGTAGGTCCACTGTAACCTCTTTTGTGGGTCCTTTCTCCAACGCAAAAGGTTAGGCCTATTTGTGCTTAAACACGGCATCGGGCGCCGCAGCGCGGAAAGGCGGAACGCGCGGCCGCTTGTTTGGCCGACCCCCGAGTAGGCCAAGCCTCATGAGGCTATGGTAGAAGGAGAGCAAATCTCCAAAGAGGAAGCCGAGTCCAACGGCTGGATTATCACCCACAGAAAGCGGAATGCGAATAAAACCCGCTTCAAGCACGAGACGCGCTCGGCTAGGCAAACTGGAGCCCACGTTGGCCCCGCTAAAGCCAGCCAGCTGAGAAAGGTTGCCGTAACCTCCAGGCTACCGCGCCTGCCCTCATCACACTTTCGAGTGGTCGTCTGCCCGGGGGGAGGGCTAGACGCGAGAAGATGCCGTCAGTTAAAGGTCACGCAAGCCATTTTAATGGCTGCCAGGCTGCCCCCAGCGGCAACCGAGGAGGATATCGTGTGTGCGAACGCCATGCAGAATATCTTCTTTATAAGCACACCCTCCGAATCGAATGCCAACGCATACTGCAAAGTGCAGGAAATATTCTTGGCAGATAAAAAGCACTCTATCTCGGCTTGCATTACACCTCCGGGAAATACCTGTAGAGGTGTGGTCAGAGCCATCGACACTGATCTGGCCGAAGTTGCGCTGCAAAGCCTTTTTGTCACACTGCCCAGAAACCCGATGGTGCTCGGAGTCAGGCGCATAAAAGAGACCCCTACCATGATTGTACTATTCAGCAGCATGAAAGTACCCAACTATGTTCACAGCGGCCCCAACATCCTACGCTGTACCCTGTACAAGAGGCAAATCGACACTTGCTGTAACTGCGGCCGAATCAGCCACAGGCACGACGTCTGCGCTAGACCGACTGAAAAAGTGTGTGAAAAGTGCGGGACTTCGATAATCGCCAACGGACACGAATGTGTGCAACCGAAGTGCGCGCTATGCGGAGACGCTCATCTCACCGGTGACCGTACCTGCAAAAGTAGTACCAAGTTCTCTACGTTGTAAGAAGACGACGTAGAAAAAGAAGGAAAGGCGGCCACAAGACGAAGACCGCTAGGAGCAATGCCAGAGACCGGGAAATCGTCGCTCCTACCAAGACATCAGCTGCGGCTGCTCCCAGGAACGCCGCCACACAACACTCTCGGAGTTCCCGGGGTGAGTTCAACTCGCAACCTACGTGGGCGGACAAGGTAGCCGGAACAGGTGAGGCCCATGCTCCTGCGCCACCAGGGCAACTGTCACAGCAAACGCGAGACAAAATACAATCACCAGAGCGCGAGAATGTGTCTCTTCGACAGGAATTATTAGATATTAGGTCAATTTTGCAAGAAATGCAGCAACGAGATCGCGCGTCTGGCGATCAAGCTACCGCACCCACAGCGTCTGTCAACAGAGGCGCGAAACGCAGGGTGGGGCCTGAGCCCATGGACGAGGAGATGCTTAACGTCTCAGGCATCCAAATACTGCTTGAAAAGCTAAGAAATGGAATTATTGCTGAAATTAACCCTATCAGGCTCCAACTGACCGAGCACACCGCGAGGCTTCAAATTTTAGAATCATACAGGCCGCACGCACAGCTTGCGCCCTCACATGGTGAGGACTACCACGTCGTCCGCTAGCACAACCGTCACTTCCTTGCATCCATCGGTCGGTCGCGGTGGGCTTAGAGTTTCTCATAAATACCTAGAGGGAAGGGTGGCGCCATCGTCTATGCGAATTTCTCAAGGAGCAATGTTGAAGCGCTGGGAATGACGGTATATGTGTCTGCGAGGCTTGTGTTGGCTGGAGTTGAGCGAGGCTTCGGCTTAAAAGCGAATACGACTGCGTAAATAAAGTTTCTCTAAAACAACACGTATATAAGCGGATCTCATTCACGTGTATATTCTAAAATAAAAGTTCACTGACCTTGACGGCACAACTAAACGGCGAAAGAAAGAAACAGACGACATAAAAGTGGTGGAGGGAGCGCTCGCTTTGTCGTCGGCCTGCCAAGTTTAGCGGCCGTTGGTTACTTCTTAGGCTTCATAAAACTGAACATCAGCGTAGGTTCCAGCGTTAAATAAAACACGTCTATGTGCAATGACAAAAATATATAGTTTCTTACTGGCTCTTTTAGTAAGAAATCAATCTTTTTAACGTGAAGCCGGACGCGTCTTCGAGATATACAAATTCGAGTCAAGTTCAAAGCTCACATATTTCGTGATTCTCTTGCATCCAGCAGCTCACTAGCGCCAGCTCACTAGCACCAGATTAGTAAGTTTCTTAGAAACTTACTAGAGGGAAAAGGCTGCAGTGAACGGGTGCCCGAAGATTTTTGGGCCCGGAACACTCATGGCGATCAGGCACATCATTACCGAAGCAATTCGTGTACGCGCTAGATGGTATTCCACTTAAAGAGTAATTACAGCGCAAGGGAATACACGGGACAAAGAGACCACGGAAGACCAGGGCTGCCAGATGAACCATGTTTAATATTGAAGTCTTACGGTAGCCCTCACTCATCACATTATGCTTTCGTGGTCATCAACATATGTCATTTCTTTGACCTTTTTTTTTCACTTCAAGAGTGATTACAGCGCAAGGGACTACACGGGACAAAGAGACCACGGGAGACCAGTGCTGCCAGATGAACCATATTTAATACTGCAATCTTACGGTAGCACTCACTCATCACGTTATGTGGTCGTGGCCATCAACATATTTCATTTCTTTGACTTTTTGTTTAGTTTTCAATAATTCTCTTATACTCGATATTCGAATCGATATAGTTGGCCACTATTCAGCTCTTTTCAAGTGTAACTTGATTCGAGATCAAAATTCACTCCTCGCGCACCCCTAATATCAGGGGAAAAAACGGGAGCTGTAAATACACTGTATGTTGAGTTTTGGTCTCGTTTCTAAGCCGCTATGTTCGCTTTCAATGATAGAATACCAGAAAACCGCACGTGTAAGAGGGCTTCGCATATGGAAAAGAATTGCTGTACCGTACGTGCCAGGCGTAAGCGAAAGTTTGTCTAGAATCCTATCGGGCTTCGAAGTAAACATCGCTCAAGTGCCTACGCGGCAGCTCACACACACTATGGGGACGGCAAAAAACTAACTAGAAAGGGAAAGTTGCCCGTTGTCGTATACTGCTTGCCCGTTGTCGTATACTGCAGCCAAGCCTACATCGGTGAAACTGCCAACTATGGGAAATGACTCAAGTAGCACAGCTATGGCGTCCAAACCAAGCACGTGGGAAATAACACACTAGCTGAGCACGCAGTGTCCACGAGCCAAGAAATAAATTGGGATGGCGCGTCCAAACCAATTACGTGAGAACAAACGCACTATCTGAGCACGCAGTGTCCACGAGCCACGAAATAAGTTGGGATGGCGCGAAGATAATAGGAAAAGAAGAGAGGAATACATCAAGCTTTCATCTAGAATATCTTCCCATTCACACAACCGATAACACTGTCGCGAAGGCAATGTCTCGCGGAAAGCTTTTTCTTTTTCAGCTACAGCTGGAGTTCGTTCTTTGCCAGATGCTCTTTTTAGGGGCGCTATTTAACGACTTGTCTCGAGGAGGGTGCCTCGACGAAGAATGAGAGTCTGAACAGAAAAAGCTGCATCCGCTCGGTCACTGGGCGCGCTGTGCTTCCGACCAGGCTCAAGAAATTAGGTTCCTTTCTCCTTTTCTAACCACTACCACCACCCCCCAAACGAGCGAGCCGCCTTTGCGTCCTCCGGGGTAATAGGGGAGCGACATTTGAACACTTGTTTGCGCGTCGAGGCCATTTTAGAGAATGTGCCCTATTCAAAAAGCTGCTACAGTTTTGTTGCGAGGCAGGCTTCACGCGACCATGAAAACTCGTGTTGGGATTGGTTATCCTCGGCTTGCCTGATTGGTCCGCGCACCCGTGGATCCTGGAAAACCCTATTTAAGGGGTGAATTGGGCCCTTTTTAGAGTGAGCGGACTCAGGGTCAACAGCGCATCTCACCACCGGAGACCAGTCATGCAAGCCGAGGGGTATGTCATAATTTTTCAATTGTATTTGTCTTAGTGCATTGTGTAAATTTAAGTTGTGTTAGATAAATAAACCCCCAATGAGTGCTTCCCGAAATCATCGTGTTGACTTGTCATCACTTGCCTGTGCGGAATTGCTCCCACGCTTCTTCGTTTCGGTGTTCAGAAATGTCTAGCTTAAACAACCCCGAAGTTTCGCAACAAAGGGGTGGAGGTTGCTCGGTAGCAATATTACCACTCTGAAACTATGCCCCGAGTCAATAACAAGCATCAGGAAACAACTTCAGACTTCTCAACAATGACGGAACCCACTAACTTTCTCTCCGCTCTGTCTACCCCCCAAACAAGACCTTTTGTCGGACCTCCAGTTTTTAAAGGCGCAATGGAGGAATCTAATTCTGAGTGGCTACTTTGCTACGAACATGTAGCGTCATTGAACAAATGGGACCAAGCCACAAAGGTTAAATTTTTATATTTGGCACTAGATGGCGATGCAAAAAAGTGCTACACGACGCAAATTTTAACGGGTGTTCCAAATTGATGGGAAGAGTGGGCGACGTTCTTGAAAACTTCATTCACAAATCGGCACTCGACTGAGATCGCCCATTTGCGTCTACGAAACCAGACCCAGCTGTCTTCCGAAACCCCTGAGCAGTATTGTTATGATGTCGCACAACTTTGTGCTAGGGTCCACCCATCTATGACAGAAGACGATCGGTTGCGGCACCTTTCGCGCGGTTTGCGCCCAGATATTCAAGAAAAAATTATATTTGCAAACCCGAAAACCCGAAAACCTGCGCTGCTTTCCCCCAAATGCTGAAGCGCATTAATGAGGCATCGTTAATGAGTCGCGCGTAAAGGCCCAAGTCGATTGGCGCCTACTATTCTACCGGAATTCAGTCATGGACGCAAAACATCACACCTCCGATTAGAATAGCATCCGCCACAGCAACAATACAGCCCCCTCCGTGTGTCGCCAGCTGCGCAGCGGCCGAGTTGCGTTGCCCGTGGGAGGCTCCCGACCACGAAAGAGACATAAAGACAATTGCTGGATCCATCGCGTCGCTTTCTGACCGGCTCAAAAGCATCGAGGACGAGATGCGTCGCCGTCCAATGCCTTGGCCACCGCGAAATTCCCGCACCAACGACGGCCGTCTGCGATGCCACATTTGCCGCCTCATAGGCCACATAGCGCAACAGTGCTGGCAGTGGTTCCGAGATGACAGGAATGATCAAGCGGCGCCTGTGGAGAACCAGAATGGACAGCATGACCCTTCGTGAAAAGAAAACGGCTGGGTGTAGAGGGTCAGCCCGGCCGCCCCATCACCACATTATCTGAAAGTCAGGTCATCACAAGCCCCGTTATGCGACAGTTTGAGCAGGCTACGCCACCACGCTTTCTCGCCTTCCCCATGATCCTATGCACGTAAGTGAACAAACCCCCTTACGTTGCTGGTTCTGGATCATGGGAGTGTTGCAAAAAAGCAGAGAGGACTCGTGAATGAGAGGCATCATGCAACACCTCAAACAGCCGGGTGCTCTTGTTGTCAGAAAAATTAAAAGAACGGCACGGAGCTTTCGGTTGGCCGATGGTGTATTGCATTGAAGGGCGCATGGGTTTCGGGATCGCACGGCGCTCGTTGTTCCTCACAGCTTGAGAACCGAGGTTACAAGACATTGTCATGAAGACGTATGTACGCAATTACGTAGCGTCCTGCCCGGAGTGCCACACAACAAAACCCGAACCCAACGTCTCTCCGTTTTCCTCTTTGCACTGCAGCAAACCGATTTTGCCCATTGACGCGAGCCCCTACTCTCAATGCGGGAACGAGACAGTCCCGTACCGGGTCAACAAAGCCCGAAAAGATAAATGCAAAAGAAAACAGTGAGCAAAAAAACAGGAAGGCCTATCAAGCCAAACGACGCAGTGAGGTCTACCGTGAGGGGGACTTGCCCTGCGTGTAGACTCCCCCACGCGCAAGGAAAAAGATAACAAAGCTTTATGGCAGCGACAGCAGACCTTATCGTCTTCTGCACCGCGTAGGCGAAAACATCTGGGAGATGTTACCCCAAGATGAGCAAAAACGTCACGTTGGTAATGTTAAGCGTCCAAAGCCCTCCCACGTTCGATCCTTTTCTGACGTCGACGACGCCAACGATGAATCCGGTGATAATCAGGAAGTGCGCCATCGAAGTGGTGATGTGTGCGAGTGCAGTGCGAACAGTGATGAACAGGAATTTGGTCCAAGTGTTGTGCGCGAGGGCAGTTCGTGAGTGAGTCAAGAACTCTGTTTGCGACATGGTGTGCGCGGGACAGAGGCCCGTGTTCCAGTACAACAGTGCGAAGGCTCCGACACTGACTCTTGGCCTGACTGGAAGACACTTCCAAGTGGTAACAACGCACAACAGAATGTCGGCGCTTACGACACGGACACTGAGTTTTATTACAGTGCCGACGAGGGAACTGCATTGATTTCTGTTTCGTGATGATTCTTGTTTTTTTATCTGTGGTTTTAAATGTGTAATTGTTTTAAGCTTTTCACCATTTAGACACATGTACAAGCATCTTTAAATAAGCACGTCACACACTTGTTGAATGCAAAACATTTTTTGTGTTTTTAGTCTATTTGTTTTGGCGTTTTGCAAATAAAACGAGTGGGTCACTCCTTTTCGTAGGGAGGAGGTGTCGCGAAAAAGCTTCTTCTTCAGCTAAAGCTGGAGTTCGTTCTCTGCCAGATGCTCTTGTTAGGGGAGCTATTTAACGACTTGTTTGGAGGAGGGCACCTCGACGAAGAATAAGAGTCTGAACAGAAAAAGCTGCATCCGGTTAGTCACTGTGCGCTTCGCGCCAAAGCAAGCCCCACGCCGTGCTTCCGACCAACCGGGCTGTTGAAATTAGGGTCCTTTCTCCTTCTCTAACCACCACCACTACCGCCCTAAACGAGCGAGTCGCCTTTGCGTCCTCTGGGGCAATTGGGGAGCGACATTTGAACACTTGTTTGCGCGTCAAGGCCGTTTTAGAGAATGTGCCCGTTTCAAAAAGTTGCTACAGTTTTGTTGCAAGGCAGGCTTCACGCGACCATGAAAACTCGCGTTGAGATTGGTTATCCTCGGCGGACTCGGAGTCAACAGCGCCTCTCACCACCGGAGACCAGTCATGCAAGCCGAGGGGTATGCCATCATTTTGCATGTTTTGTATCTGTGACTTAGTGCATTCTGTAAATTTAAGTTGTGTTAGATAAATAAATCCCCAATGAGTGCTCCCCGAAATCATCGTGTCGACTTGTCATCGCTTGCCTGTGCGGAATCGCTCCCACGCGTCTTCGTCTCGGCGGTCTTTAGATGTGTCCAACTTAAACAACGCCGAAGTTTCGCTACAACACGTTCAATCACAACCCAGGCAATCTGCCTCTGATATACACTCAATGTTTACGTCACATCACCAAGCCCATAAAACCCACGCCTATGAAAAACTTTCATTATTTGTGAACAATGCCTCCGTAGCGGGTCTTAAACGTATTTCTGTCTTATTTCAACGATTGGTTAGTGTTTACTAATTTCTGCCATGAATTTTCCCGACCAGACGTGTTTGCATCAAATTCTCATATATCCGTTTATGATTGTCATAGTTTTCTGAACGGCTCGCTGCTGTCTTCTTCTCTCTTTTTTTGATGGACCATTGTTAAGTAGTGCTATTTGTTCATTTCCTAAGGCACATACCTGTTTGTAATTACGGTAGTTTTGTCTGATAGGCCACAGCACCTTTGCAAGCTGTTGCCTCTTTCAGTTTTAGAGGACTAGTGGTGTGTAGAAAAGCTTACCTGTTTTTGAGGGACATGCCAATTCATGACGATAATATAATTTTCTGACAAGCCACACAGACGCAACACCCTTCCCCCTCCCTTAACTGTTATCTTCACTCAAAATGAAGGCTTCCAGAGGAGCTACTTTACTGCGCAGAGGCACTCTTAGAAGCTTTGGTCCAAGCATAGAGTTTCCTAAAATAAAGAAGAGGGGACACTGGTGCTGCGATCGTTCAGCGATCATGGGAACCATGGGTAGTACACAAATTTACCTAGTCTTCGTGCTTGCGGCTTTGTTCATTGCAGATTTTCTTTCGAATAAGAGAACGGGCTGTTTTGAACTTCATGAGCCTGAAAGGTTAAGGTGGTGAAGTGCAACTGCTGAACATTTGTTGATTGTTGTTTCGTGAAGAAGCAGCTTCAAGCCATGTGAAGCCGAGAGGAGCCCAAAGTGCAAAGACTATAGGCACATTTGGGAACTACCCATTATTTCCATGCTCGCTGAAGTGCCGTGCGTTGCACGTCCCATGGACATCAGCGCCAGAGTTCGCTCGCAGCCTCTTTATTTGGTGCTTCTTAGCGAAACTTCCCAACTGAATGCTCATCTCGCGACCACCGAAGTGTGGCACACTCAGGCAAGTGTGGCACACTCATTATGAGCCTGTTTGGCGTCATGTAGCATGTGAACTCATTACGAGCAGGCAGCTGACGAATAGTCCCTCGTACACGACCTAACAGCACCAAGTCTGCCAGTACGAGACCCTCGTTAATGAATAAGAGAAAGAAGAATAAGGGAAATAAGGAAAAAACGAGCCCAAGGGCTCGTTTTTGCGTGCTTTGACACAATATAATAAGATCTAACAGACAATAATGCCAAGGAAAGTATACGGGAAGTTATTAGACCAAATTATAATGTAAATATGAAGAAAGGAAAGTGGGTGAAAGCTAACTTGCTGAGAGCAGGAACATTATATATATATATATATATATATATATATATATATATATATATATATATATATATATATATATATATATATATATATATAAATTGGTTTGATGTCAGTTTTTAGCTGTCACTGGTTGTTCGCCAAGTCAAACTGCCATCACTGGGATAGGCGGCTCAAATTGTCCTAAAAAATAAAAAACTGGGCTGAAACGCGCTTTTTCACACGTGAATTGTTGTTCTGAGCCAAAACGTACGCAAATCCGTCTCGATGACAAAATCACTTTGCATTTCCCCTGAGTGGGAGGTAGCGCCCTAATATCGCTTTCAGGGCGCGTTGATTGGCTGGATGGTCGAGAAAAGGGGGGGTATGAGTGATCGCTTCCCTCATAAGACATGGGAGATTTCAGCGGCAGTGTCGCAAAGCGGCTCAGTCGCTGATAGTAACCATATCAGAATAGGGGTTTCCATGCTAAATGCTGCAGTGCCTGATTTTATCGCGCGCAAAACATGTTGAAATATTTTGTTTAATTCTACTTCGACTTTATTTGCAGAGGTGAGTAGTGGCTCACTACACACCACCGGTCTTTTAAGTAAGTAGAAAAAAAGTTGACGTAAGCAAACTAGTCAATAAATTAGAAATTAGAAGCACGAATGAACGTAATTTAATTATGATGTCCAGAGAAGTTGATTTGGGCTTGGCCCCCGGCATACGGATCGGCCGCGAGCCCTTAGGATCGACTTGAAGGTGCCTCGGTGTGCGCGCCTCCGCTTCCAGGGTGGAGACGCCTTCTGACTCACTCCGCACCGCTGTTTCTTCGCGAGGTGCCATATTGATTCAAAAGTGTGAGGCAGAATGCAATGACTAGAGCTGAGACTGCTGCAAACGCGTTGGTTTTTAGCTTACTAAAAACACTCATTTGACCGCTGTTATAGGCGGTCAAATGTGTTGTGTGTGACGCGGTGAACAAGTAGACATGCGAAAGGCCAATGGATGTTTTTTTTTTCTTTTGCAACAGCGAGCGAGGAAAAAAGTTGGAGGTTCATTGATTTATATGTGGGTTTTAACGTCCCAAAATGACCATACGATTATGAGAGATGCCGTAGTGGAGTAACGTGCACCCAAATCTGAGAACACGGGCCTACAGCATTTTCACCTCCATCGAAAATGCAGCCGCCGCAGCCGGGATTTGATCCCGCGACCTGCGGGTCAGCACCCGAGTACCTTAGCCACTACACCACCGCGGCGGAGCAAAATAGAAAGAAAAATTGGAGGTGCAAGGAAAACGCGACCATTGATATACGACAGGTGCAGCACCCAGATACGCGAGTTTGATTGTTGACTTATCGTAGCATATGACCGTGCATTTCTGACCACTGGCCCTTAACATGCTGTTCAAGGGGGCATGCCTATAGCAAAGACGGGTGTGCGAACTACTGCCCATCGATTTGTTATTACAGCGAAAGGTGTGATGAGATCACAACTCACGTCACGCGCGGCGCCATAGTTTTCCGCCGCCGTCGTTGTCCGCAACCACATCGTACAAAATTATCAGAACAACCTTGCACAATTTACACAGTGGAACTCGAAACTGGGCCGCTCGGTGCCAGCCCAATATTCTACCACTGAGCCACGCCGGTGCTTAGTACATGGTGGCAAATTTGCCTTAGGCAGTCTTGATGTCGGGAAACCAATCACCTTAATACGACTTATAAAGCGTTTTAAAACAGCGAAAGAACAAGCAGTCGTTACACAATGCGAACAGCGCAACGAGTGGTGGTCTTGCTCCAAACCATTACAACAGATTGTTTTTATTCAGCTATTAACTGTGGCGCATACGCACTGCAGGCATATTTCCTCATTGTCGTCGGCCCCTGCAGGAATAATTGGCACACATTCTTTGCAAGTGTTTAGAGGATACCACGCTTCTCAGAATAATGACGAAAAATAGCATAGCAAATGCCGGCCTACTATATCCAAAAAAATGTATTTATAATTTCGTAGTGGTTATCAAGTGTGCTTGTAGCAGTTACCCAATGAGTGTTTAGAAAAGGCTCTGAAAGGCCACTGTTCTATAGCTTTCACTGTGACTGCTGCGCCTTCCGCGCAGGGCTGGTGTTTTTTAGAGGCCAAGCTCCTTATGGCATGAATCTGTCCCTCCTCCGTATGTGTGTATGTATGTATGTATGTATGTATGTATGTATGTATGTATGTATGTACGTATGTATGTACGTATGTATGTATGTATGTATGTAATTGATTGACTGATATGTGGGGTTTAACGTCCCAAAACCACCATATGGTTATGAGAGACGCCGTAGTGGAGGGCTCCGGAAATTTCGACCACCTGGGGTTCTTTAGTGTGCACCCAAATCATGTATGTATGTGTCACAAAACGAGCGCTCAAAAAGGGCGCGCCGCCAAATTCTCGCGACGAAGCGCCGGAGTGACGCCTCGAGGTCAACGATAAAAAAAGAAAACAAACATCCAAAGACTCCCCGGGTGCGCGTCCCTCTCCCCTCGGAAGCGTAGGTTCTCCGACGAACCTCCTCACATCGCGGCCGAGCCAGCCCTGGAAATTTCTCGATGGAAAGGGGCGTGGTGATGCCGGGTTGCGTCATCTGTCGCGGACGGCCATCGAACCGTCTCGCGCTTTCCCCCAGCCTTCGCTGCGCATCGCGCCGACGAAATGATGAGAATTTTCTGGAATCTCGCGCGGAAGGTATTTAACCGAGCAGCAGAGATGGGAGATCAGGAGAAGAAGGAAGTTAGCGCCAGTGTGCGTGGGGTTCTCCCGCCGCGTCTGTCGGTGAAGGTTTTGTCCTTAGTGACAAAGCATGAAAAGAAGAAAGTATGTGCCAGAGTGCGTAGGGTGTTCCGCCTTGTGGGCGAAGCCTTTTGCCTTCCGGACAAAGGAGGAGAAGAAGAGGATTTCCACCGGAGGGGTGAAGACTCGAGCTACAGGCAAGAGTGTGTGTCTACCTCTATCAAGCGAAGACGCGTGGCAACAGCTGCATGTGTGAAGCCGACGTGTTTCCGGCGAAGAAGTTTGGAGCTTGGAGAGCAGTCAATTGAAGACGCGAGGTTTCCTGGAAGAGAAACTTCGGGGGCAGCAGAATGACAACAACGCTGGACTTTTAGTGAGTGATAAGAGTATCATCCAGACTTTTGTTCCAAGAACTTTGGACTGAATAAGTTTCCTAACTCTTTAGTCTTTAAGTATCTTGGTTGTTTGATGCATGCGACTGCATTGTAGTGCGTATTGTTGTCTGTGACCGTTGTTTCGAGTGTGGCTGATTGTACTGTGTAGTGCATTGTTTGATTGGTGACATATTGTATTCAACTATTGTCGAGTGTGCATACTTGTGTATCGTTTAGATCTGCCATAATTGGGAATATAATTTTGTTTTGTTTATCAAATCTCGGCTCTGACTTGTTTTTTGGGCCACAGCCGGCGTCCGCTGGCACGCCAAATAGGACCACTTCTAAATTGTCCACGCTTTCGTGGTGCGGTTCGGGGGGCCGATACTTCGGCCCTTGGAATTAGCCCGGCGATCGCCTCTCTAATTAACGTGACCCGTGACAATTAATCTGGCATCCGCGACAAGGACCTTTTGGTGCACAGTGTGTTCAAAGTAGTGAGAAAAAGCCTCGAGTTGTTGATAGTGCTATCGGAACAATTTTGTGTGTTGCTCAGTGTTCTCGTTAACGAGTGCAGGAGAGTGTTCCGATAGACTGATTTAGGCAGATACTTTTTACATGCGGCAAGACTTCATTTGCGAGACACAATAGATCTCTAAAAGTTAGTAGCTCTTGGTGAGAAGATGGGTCTCTCTGGCGCTGAACTACGGAAGTGGGTCACCCATAAGGAAAAAGAAGAAAAAGAGAGGGCCAAAGAAGAAACGGCAGCTGAGCTAGAAAAAGAAAGGTTGGCGGTTGAAAGAGCCAAAACGGAAAAAGCAGCTGAGTTGGAGAGAGAAAGGCTGGCCACTGAAATGGCAAAAGAAGAAAGAGAGGCAAAGGAGCGGCAGCTGAAAGAAGAAAGAGAGCAGCAATTGAAGTTGGAGCTGGAGAGAGAAAAGCTGGCCGTTGAGAGGGCGAGAGAAGAAAGAGAGGCAAAGGAGCGACAGCTGAAAGAAGAAAGAGAGGAAGGAGAACGGCAGTGGCAGCACGAGATGGAACTCTAGCGGCTCTGTTTTCAACAGCGAAGTGAAACTCCCGTCCAAGCTAGAGTTGAGAGCAGCGAACGGAAATATCATGGCTTCCGCTTGAACCCAAGCAAGCTGCTCGTAGCGTTTGATGAAAGGAGGGACGACTTTGACGCGTACCTTCACAGATTTGAGACGATTGCAAGGAGCCAGAATTGGCCGGAACATCAATGGGCAACTGCTCTGAGTACTTGCTTGAGCGGTGAAGTGCTCAGTGTGTACGGTAGGCTGACGCCGACAGATGCAGCCAACTATGCAACAGTGAAAACTGCTTTACTGAAGCGATTTAGATTTACTGTGGAAGGATTCCGGGACAGATTTCGGAAAGGAAAGCCAGCTGATGGTCAGACGGCTACGCAGTACGCCGCCCGACTTAGCCATTATTTCGACAGATGGATTGAACTTTCGGGGACAGCGCAGGATTACGATGAGCTTAGAGAGCTCCTAATCAGAGAGCAATTTCTTACCAGTTGCCACCCAAGCCTGTCGCTATACTTGAAAGAGAGAAAGGCTGAGTCACTTGAAGACATGCTTGAATTAGCTGATCAATTCTTCGAAGCGCAAGGTGGCACTAATTTGGCCAAGGTCAAGAAGGAGTGTCCCGAAGATTCGAAAAATTCGGCCCCCGAACAAAAGAAGCGTGCACCGGAGAGCATTCCGCGATGTTTTCTGTGTAACCGAGTGGGTAATCGCGCGAACAACTGTCGTACTAACTTTACGAGCCCTACGGTAGTAAAATGTTTCAAGTGTGGTCAGACTGGGCACAAAGCAGACGCATGTCGTAATGGAGCGAGCCAAACTCACCAGGTATCCTGTGTGCTAGCAGCACCGAAATCTGATGATAATGCCGTCACCGATGGATTTGTAGAGTTGAAAATGGGGAGAAACTTCCTATTGTGGGTGCTGTAATGACAAAACAGCCAACCGGTGTTACGAAGGGAATGCTAACGCTGCCTGGAAAAGTTGCGGGCAAGAAGGTTACGGTGTTAAGAGATACCAGTAGCTCCACTGTTATCGTGCGAAGAAATTTGGTGCGGGAAAGTGAGTTAACAGGCAAAACGAAACCGGTTTGTCTAATTGACAGTACGGTTCGGATGCTTCCCGAAGCAGAAATTGAGGTTGAAACCCCGTACTTCAGCCGGAAGGCTACTGCTCTATGCATGACGACCCCCTGTACGACCTCGTCATCGGAAACATCGACGGGGCGCGAGGGCCGAATGATCCAGAACGTTTGGGGGAAGACCCGAAGATGGAGCCCCCGCCGACACAAGGACCGCGAGGTACAGCGGAGAAGCATCCCGAGACGGATCTCACTCGAGGCCAAGGTGAAGCCGCCGAGCAAGAGACAGTGAATGAGGAGATGATCGTGTTGAATAAGTTCACGTGCTGGGCAGCTGCACTTACGTCGGCACGACCTCAACCGACCGACAATGTAAAGATGACGGAGACGGCTAGCCAGGCCCAATGTCGTGACATGAACAAGCGGGTGAATATCAGAACAGGATCACTGGAACGTTATCACCCGTTAACAGTGTCGGAAGTGACAACGATGGCTGAGACGCCGCCTCAGACACCGTCGTTAGAAAGGGCTCGCCGAAAAGGAACGAGGAAAAACAACAAGAGGTCGAGCGAGCACCGCAAGAAAGGGCGCAAGCGCCGCTCAAGGTACACAGGATAGGTGCTGAGGTCGAATCGGATTGTGTTCGACAGTGCTGAGTGCAATATGTTGTGTTAATGGGGTTGTTATTCTGTGTCACAACTGTATGTCGAGTGAGTCAAAATTTTTCTTACGGTGATGTGATGTATAGTATTGTACAATTGTTGTAATGACAGACCTTTGTACATTTGTATTGCTTGAATTATGTGTTGTATGCATGTACCTGTGGCTATATTCTATGTGTTTTGAGATTGAATTGCAATGTACAATTGTATTGAGTGATCTATTGTGAACGTGACGTGTCCTGAGCGACGGACTATGTTACAGTCTCTGAGAGTGTGGAGACTGTTCGCACTTGTTTGTGTGGTTTTGAATATTATGAGATAATATTCTTAAAGTGGGGGGCAGTGTGACAAAACGAGCGCTCAAAAAGGGCGCGCCGCCAAATTCTCGCGACGAAGCGCCGGAGTGACGCCTCGAGGTCAACGATAAAAAAAAGAAAACGAACATCCAAAAACTCCCCGGGCGCGCGTCCCTCTCCCCTCGGAAGCGTAGGTTCGCCGACGAACCTCCTCACATCGCGGCCGAGCAAGCCCTGGAAATTTCTCGATGGAAAGGGGCGTGGTGATGCCGGGTTGCGTCATCCGTCGCGGACGGCCATCGAACCGTCTCGCGCTTTCACCCAGCCTTCGCTGCGCATCGCGCCGACGAAATGATGAGAATTTGCTGTAATCTCGCGCGGAAGATATTTAACCGAGCAGCAGAGATGGGAGATCAGGAGAAGAAGGAAGTTAGCGCCAGTGTGCGTGGGTTTATTCCGCCGCGTCTGTCGGTGAAGGTTTTGTCCTTAGTGACAAAGCAGGAGAAGAATGAAGTATGCGCCAGAGTGCGTAGGGTGTTCCGCCTTGCGGGCGAAGCCTTTTGTCTTCCGGACAAAGGAGGAGAAGAAGAGGATTTCCACCTGAGGGGTGAAGACTCGAGCTACAGGCAAGAGTGTGTGTCTACCGCTATCGAGCGAAGACGCGTGGCAACAGCTGCGTGTGTGAAGCCGACGTGTTTCCGACGAAGAAGTTTGGAGCCTGGAGAGTGGTCAATTGAAGACGCGAGGTTTCCTGGAAGAGAAACTTTAGAGGCAGCGGAACGACAACAACGCTGGACTTTAAGTGAGTGATTCTCGGAAGAGTATCATCCAGACTTTTGTTCCAAAAACTTTGGACTGAATAAGTTTCCTAACTCTTTAGTCTTTAAGTGTCTTGGTTGTTCGGTGCATGCGACTGCATTGTAGTGCGTATTGTTGTCTGTGACCATTGTTTCGAGTGTGGCTGATTGTACTGTGTAGTGCATTGTTTGATTGGTGACATATTGTATTCAACTATTGTCGAGTGTGCATACTTGTGTAACGTTTAGATCTGCCATAATTGGGAATATAATTTTGTTTTGTTTATCAAATCTCGGCTCTGACTTGTTCTTTGGGCCACCGCTGGCATCCGCTAGCGCGCCTAATGGGACCATTTCTAAATTGTCCACGCTTTCGTGGTGCGGTTCGGGGGGCCGATACTGCGGCCCTTGGAATTAGCCCGGCGATCGCCTCCCTAATTAACGGGACCCGTGACAGTATGTCTGTATGTATGTATGTATGTATGTATGTATGTATGTATGTATGTATGTATGTATGTATGTATGTATGTGTGTATGTATGTGTGTATGTATGTAACCACCAGTGGCACATACCCGCTCTAGAGCGGGTATGTGCCACATGAAATGCCAGATGGGAGATGGCGGTACTTGGAGTGTTCACTAGATGGACGAATGAACGGACGCACGGACGGACTGACGGACGGACTGACGGACGGACGGACGGACGGACGGACTGACAGACAGGCTAACAGGTCGACAAACGGATGCACGCGTGGGCAGACGTATCGACGGATGGACGCATGAACGGATGGACAGACGGATGGATGGCCTCACGGACGGACGCATGGATTGACGCATGGATGGTCGCGTGGACAGGCGGAAGCAAGAACGAACGGACGGACAGAAGCATGGACGGGCTGACGGACGCTTCGCCCCACTCATCATCATTTACTCCGTGGACATGCTGTAATTTTTTTAAAGCAAACTATGAAATTTTTCAAGCTGCTTGAATAGAAGTTTTGCTAGTTGTTTTGTGAGGTTAGCAAGAAAATTCAAAGCCAATCTAAAAAGAATATAATAAATAAGTAATTTTGCGATACTCATTTTTGAATTATCATTTATGAGAAATATTTTCATTTAAAATGGTGAAATCTCTTCTGGTTATTACTAGACGCTGGACTTATAGGTGCAGGCAAAATATAGCACTTTAGTCCCTCAGGATCGTAAACACGTAAACATAGACGCAATAAATTTTAAGAAAGGTTCAAATTTTCAAAATAAATACCTGTCTAGCCTGTGTCTATGACCGGAAAACAAAAATAAATGTTTTAGTTCAGGACGGCACAAAGGCACCAATGATTTAACATTGACATGCTATATTCTCCCATAAAGTTACCAGACCATGGTCTCTCCTTTTATTGTTCAGCAATTAAGTGTCCATCGTTCAATAAACGCTCTCCTTGGTCTCTTTTTGGCATCACTAGGAAAGTCAGCGCAGTAGCATATAGCCAGACTGGCCAAAATATTTTTTAGGCCTCGTATTAACCAGGTCGGGTCAATTTCTCCCCTTTCGGTGAACACTTACGTCACCAGGTTTAGACTTTGCGAGCCGGCCAGAGAACGCATGCACTGGGCGCTCACAATCTCGTCCACCAAGATTTGCAACCCTACGTGTCCTGGAAATATATGAAATGTTAGAGTGTACGGCGCTTGCCCTTCATCTCACGGCCATGCGCCCCACAACGTCGAGGTGACGTAAAACGAAGAATGATGTGGCGTACGTTGACGTGGCATTGCGAGAATTCTTCGAGGTGACGTGTTTAGTATTTATGATCTGTTGTTTGAATAGGAGTATAAAAGTTGATAGAAATACTAAAACATACAAATGGAATGTGTGTACGCTATTCATTTATTTTTTTATTTTACTTTAAGTAAAGAGAAATGTAAGACCTCCACTTCATTTGCGCAGCTGTTCTCGCATTATGCCGGCGTTTTTGGTGCATCATTCTTCTGAGAAGTTCAAGTGGTGCGACGCTGCGTATCATGGTAAGGATACATGATTCATGCCAGCCTCTCTGAACGTGCGTGCATAAACAGGCAGAAACAGGCAGCACAATACCAAGAACGCCGAAACGACGCAACACCGCTTGCGTGCACGACCTGGCTTGGGCATGCCATGCCTTGGGTTAATGCGTGTGCGTTATATGATCTACCGCCTACAAGTTGCTCTGATACCAGTGTGCATTTATATGCACTATATAAACACTATAACCGCCCTTCTTAATCTCCAATTCATGCTCATCTGCCAGAGTGACGCGATAGGAACAAAATAGGTTTGATTGATTGATTGATTGATTGATTGATTGATTGATTGATTGATTGATTGATTGATTGATTGATTGATTGATTGATTGATTGATTGATTGGAATAACTTTATTGATGTCCTGCGGGACGCGCCCTAGCGTGCAGCGGGCCACTTCCATGTCGGGGCCGCCAGGCCAAGCCTCCAGACAGCACATATCTGGTGGACCAGGAGCGGGCTGCGGATGGCCACCTCCAACCTGGCCATGGAGGAATCTTGGCTCGATTGAAGGCACCCCTGAAGCAGACTTCTCTCCGCATGCTCATTTGCCTATAATCTGACCCCGAGTTATTACACGTGTCCAGGGTATAGTTCTGAGCTGAAACAATATCTTCATGCATGACTTTTTGTTGAAAATTTATATGTTTGATGATTCAAACTTTACTGCTTTTTTCTCTTAAAAAGTTTGGAAAAAAATACAGTTCTGCTGGCAGCGTCTTTCTTTTCCTTCAGAAATGGCGCATGTTATTTAGACAGAAGCCACAAAAGTTAGCATCTGATAGCTGCAGTGGTTACGGAGAATATGTTCCTTGTCTCACGAAAAGTATATTGAATATAAACACGCAAGATACTGTCACTTGGGATGTATTCTTGCGTGTTGTGAAATAGACGGGGATTGAAGTAGGCGCTCGCGCTCTCTGTGTCGGTCTTTTGTATTCGTTTCCTGTGCGCAATCCATTAGAAGCTAAAAAAAATAGCTATCTTGTTCTCTATGAAAAAAATATAGAAAAGCTCTTTGGTTTCAGAGCCACAAAGTGCTATTCAACTGAACAAAGCATAATCTGCGCTTCGATTACCATCATATCACAGATGTAAGTTATGAGAATATTATGTCGCAAGAAAAAACATACTACATTAACATACAAATTCTTTTATTTTTTTTCTGCATTCAAATTGTACAAATAAATGAAACGAAGCTTTCGTTATCTAAAACAAAAAAAAATTCATTGCAATTCTTCAAATGCCCGGATAAGGATAATGTGCAGCCGGTCAGCGTGTGTTCATCATGAGCGTTTCGCTCTCCTCGGCACTTGTGCCGTTCACTGCCATGTAGACCTTTATCAGGAACTCTGGCAGCACAACTTGGTTGGCGTAGTCCCCGCCAGTCTGCAACGAAGGGAAGCAAGGTGAAACGCTTTTGAAGATAACCACCAGTTAACCTCGCATTCTATG
Source organism: Rhipicephalus microplus (assembly GCF_013339725.1). Classification (NCBI taxonomy): domain Eukaryota; kingdom Metazoa; phylum Arthropoda; class Arachnida; order Ixodida; family Ixodidae; genus Rhipicephalus; species Rhipicephalus microplus. The sequence continues at coordinate 117,227,448 of NC_051166.1, read as the reverse complement.
GTTTCGTTTCATGACATATATTACTAGTAATCGGCAGTTTTATTGCACGTAGACTGAAAGAATGTGTAATCTAACAGCACTGTAACTGGTCTCATCATCAAAGAATTGACATTCGACTGACAGAGCGCAAGTTGGAAGGAAACAGAGTTCGTGACATACCACAGTTTAGAACAATTTGCCATCATTACTCCCGGATTTTAATACGTTGCTCAAGTGGATGATCACTTTGAATCCCCGTTACAGCATCACCAGAAAAGCCATTCCTACCTGAATCATCTAGTAACACAGTCCCACTTCACTATCAGATAATGCTACTTATGACAGTGTGATGACCATTCATGCTTAACGACTACGCTGATACTATTCAATAGCAACTCATCTATAGCGCCAGAGCTGATGTTGGCACTGATGCAGTGGAAACATATCAGTTTAATTCAATTCAAAAATTGGAGGTTATCTTTGAAAAGCCATTTCCCACCAACAATGACCTTCATGGACCACGAACTCATCACATGCAACTTGAACCTCTTCGCGACGACACTAACCAAAAGAAGCTTAGCCTTGCAGTTGGTATGCTATGGCTTTGCTACGAAACATGATTTTCGTAGGGGTCACCCCCCAACCGCCTAATACTAAAACTGTCTTCGTTATACTTGCACCCACATGTACTTAACCGAATAAAACAATTCCTGACTAACCGCAAGCAATCAGTGTTTGCAAATGACAGTTTGTCTGAACCTCTTCCGGTGACATCGTGTGTACCACAGGAATCTGCCCTTGCTCCTATTTTATTTCTAATTTACATTAACGACCTACCTTTGCACGCATCTTAATATCGCCGCGTGTTTGCTGACGACTGTGTCATTTATCGAACTGTTACTAGCCCTTCTGGTCCGATGGGATTACGAAAGACCTTAACCATATCCTACAATGGTTTGATGACTGGCTAATGACCTTAAATCCCACTAAACCTAAAATATCCTCATTCACTCACCGTCTAAACCCTCTTCGCTTCTGGTATAACATAGCTAACGTCCCTGTCGAATTGGTAACCAGTTGCCGTGGAGTCACCCTCTCGTACAATTTGTCGTCGAACACTCGCATTACTAAAGGCGCATTAACATCTGACAGAAACCTGGGCTTAAAACACCATTTACGCAGCGCTTCGCGCCATGTAAAACCACTTGCTTGTACATCATTAGACAGGTCAATATTAGGATATGTTCTCCTATCTACAACCCGCCTGAAGTCGGTCGTGCAAATTCTCCCCTTCAAAATCATGCAGCTAGATTCATTCGTGCTTCCTACTCATGCGACATCAGTGTTATATCCCTCAAATTCGAGTGCAACTTATCACCTTTATCTTGTCGCCGATGCATCGCAACTCTCTGATTATTCTACTCGCCACTTAATCACTCTCCTTACATTATCCCTGCAGCTCACATATCTCATCGCACCGGCCATGCGCTTCAAGTTTTTCGCCCACGTGACTGTACTGAAATACTTCTGTTTCTTTTTTTCCCAGGGCAGCAAAAGACTGAGATGGCCCCGATATCGCCAAAATCACCCGCTCATCTAGCTTCATGCATCATATCAAGTGTAACTTCACATTTGTCATTGGGACAACACTATCGATTGCATGTTAACCCAGCCCTTGATTAATATATACCTGACTTGATTGATATGTGGCGTTTAACGTCCCGAAACCACCATATAATTATGAGAAACGCCGCAGTGGAGGGCTCCGGAAATTTCGACCACCTGGGGTTCTTTAACGTGCACCCAAATCTGAGCACATGGGCCTACAACACTTCCGCCTCCATCGGAAATTCAGCCACCGCAGCCGGGATTTGAACCCGCGACCTGCGGGTCAGCAGCCGAGTACCTTAGCCACTAGACTACCACGGCGGGGCTATTGATTATATACCTTCTCGAGGGTATTTAAGGAAAGAAAAATGAATGAAAATGAATGAATAAACTCTCATCGCAGGCAATGATGCCCCTACTCAGGGTGCGCGGTCCCACCATTATGTCGCTGTTTGTGAGTAGAATAAATGTTTGTGAACGAAACAGCTATCATAAAGTGATTAATCTTCACATACAGCGACGTCCTGCGTTTCCTGTTCTAACCCCAGTGACGTAGCCAGGGGGTAGCACACCTAGTCCATGCCCCATCCCTCCGACCTTTTTTTCCCCATGGCGTACAGAGCGAAAAATGACCATCTCAAGGTGGTGCCTCCCTCCCGGAAAAAAATTCTTCCCTGAAAAGCACATTTTCTATTATTCTAAGAATTTCGAAGACACGGGGCCCATATTTTACAATATTTTCTTTAAATTTCAACTTTCGACTCGTCGCAAACAGCATCAAGTGATCGATTACAGCAGAAGCTCACTGTCATCCAGACCAATGACCAAGGAATTAAAGTAATTTTTAAAAAAAATGGAACAAATGGTTACTATTTATAACATTCCATCCAAATTTCAAAGACATGCCATGGCACGGATTTAAGGTTCCATGCTGGTAGTTGCAAAAAAAAAGTAATCCTACAGCTGTTATAATGTTTAGGAATTCGTGCACAGGCTTTACACGCAAGCCTACACTGCTGCCCAATGATGGTTACAGAAATGTTTCATGCTGCCTATACTTCACCACAATATTTAAAAAGAATAACTGCGGCGCTGCGATCGTTTATCTATTATGGACACAATTAATATTACGTATGCTTTCCTAGTCTTTGCGTTTGCAGCTTCTGATGAACTCCTGGAGTTGTTTAATGTTGTGTTTCTCCTTTTGCTCAAATTAGAACAATGCCACTTAGTGAACCTCATGAGTCGATTCCAATTGGTCAGCGTAAAATAGGTCACCTTTGTGAAGCGCGACTGCTGAACATTTTGCTCAACATTGTTGTGCGACGTAGTCGCTTCGCACCACACGCAGCCAGAAGAAAGAACCTCGGGCAAATCTCTTTAGTGCCATTCATCATTCACGTGCTGGCTGAAGCGCCCCGCGCTGCAAGTCCCATAGACACAAGCGCCGAACTTTCATATTGTGAACTATCTTGAAGCTCTGTGATGCTGACAAGCACAAGGTAAGTTTTTTTTTTTTTTCATCAACGGTAGCCCAGTGTGGCTCCACCTGACGACTTACCACATCTTTTGAACCAATCTCATTAAGTATCAGGTCTTTGATTATGTTTATCTGCTGGTAGGTGAAGGGCGCCTTGTAAACGTGGTGGGTGAGCA